>JAGVSL010000015.1:3750000-5000000 GCA_022494535.1 Himalopsyche phryganea
TTCGTGTCTTAAAACCTTGACTGTGCCTTAAACTCATAAATCAAAACGATATTGTAATTTCATTATTATAGCAAACAAGCTATTCGAGTTGAATGAACTAAAACTTTTAACTCGATTAAAACAAACTTACCAAATTTAATTTACATAACGCCAGTACCTTGTCAGTAAGTGAATGTTTCCGTTGAATTGAATCAGTGTTAATGTTACTTAATTCTAACTAAAATCTTTAAATATTCGAAATATTATTGCGTTCATAAGTTTTAATTCTAAAACTTAGTTGGATCACTCGCAGTTGGTCGGTGTCCCTTTTTTAATTAATAGCAGATGGACTTGGCATAAAATTTAATAAAACAGTTTTCAATACGAAATCACGACAATACAAAAACAGTTAAACAGACCTAAAAGTAGCTACATGATTGAACAAAACAAAAATAGTAAGTTATAACGTCATCTTGAAGTGTCTATGAAATTGAGTATATAATAAAAATAAATTAAAAATTATTAAGGTACTTTATTGTTAAATTTTTGTGAATACGTAACACTAATACACTTATTTACTACTACATAAATTGCAATATATTTTTGTATGTAACGCACAGCACATTCTTGCGCTTGTACACGGTGTACGACTCATAAACAAAGAGGGTGTGTGGTTCTACGAGATTAAATGTTGACAGGTGCCACTGCCACCTGAATTATATTTGTATTCTTCGGTTCTTTTTTTACTCGTTCCTTCACTCCGCTGTTCTGAAAGCTATTGGTATGGAGAGGCTTGTGGCGTCCTTCGCTTGGTCATTCCAGTGAATTAGAGGCCTTCCACGTCCTCTTTTGCCTTCGACCTTTCCTGTAACGACAAGCTTCTTAATATTGTTAGTAGGCTTGCGGGTGATGTGGCCAGAATAGCCCAGTAGGCGTTGTATAAACGGCTGAGAGTCTATCTTGGATCTGTAACTCGTTCACGAGCATTCTCCTCCAGCCCCACATTTAAAATGCGTCTCGCCGGTTTTTATCTTTTACTTATTGGTGAGATTTTCATAAAAACTTACACTGTTATTGTTGACAAAAACTAATGTATTGATATAACATTAAATAAACCGTTTAAAGACGCCTCTGTCGCCCTGTTTTGACATTAAAAAGACTGTTAATTGCATAGTGTAATACGGAATACCTAAATCAGTTGAATTATTATTCATAGCACGAATTTCTGTAAAAATCTTTCATCAATTTTGCTCATCAGTAGATGTCACTGTTCTATATTATAAGCATCAGCTTTTCCATTGCTGAAAGTACTGCACTCAATACGAAGAAGTTCTTCAAGAATAAAAAGGAATCAAGTTTATACGTTAACCACTAGCAAAATATTTATATGAGATAATATAAATAATGATTCTTGACGCGGGTTTTCAATTCAACCTTATTCTGACGTACCTGTACTGTTTTTATGAATATATTCAACACTTCTTGAGCAACAAAATAAATAATATATTATGTATGGCACATCTGTGTGTTCTGTATTGCACAGGATTTTATCAAATAAGCTTACCGCGGATCAAATACAATACTTGAATACACACAGTGAAAAGCTTTCGTGGTACTGATTCATAATTTATGAGCTGAAAATTCTCATTGTTCCACTTTCAAACAATATTATTCTAGAAATATCTTTCAGTGTCAGAATAATTTCAATGCAAACGTAAATATTACGTAATATGCAGTAATTGAGCTTTTTATTAAAAGTAAATGATTAAAAAAATAAAAAAATGAAAACAGATTATATTCAAATATAAATTATCTCATTGGATAATTTTTTTTTTCCCCCAATTACTGCTTGTTACTCAGTTGCTCAGCTTCTCTTCTTCAATGAGAGAAGGGATAGAAGGAAAGAACTAAGACAGGATTAGTGGTTAGCTAATCACCCTCAATACGCTCTGTTTTCGGGATGGGATATAAGTGGGAAGGAATTTCAGACGTCACAAACATTCATGCCTACGATCGATTGACAAAACAATTTATGAAAATTTCCGACCCGGGACTTGAAACCGGGAAATCCGTAACCGTAGCCGCAACGACTCTGATCACTGCAGAACCAATTGACGATGCTTGCGATAAGTGAAATAGGTCCTGGTCATTATAAAAATGTGGAAGTAGTACAGAAAAAAAATATTTTTAAAATACAATGCCTTTCCACCAAGAATTGACAGTTAGTTAACACATTAAAAGTTATTATCTTTAGTGTATTAAATCCAAAAGTATCGTCTTGAGATTTCAGAAGTAAAATTAATTCACTAATGCACCAATAATACACATCACATTGATGCATTACCATATTATGTCTTAATAATAAAATAATATATTTAGTATAAAAATCAAATTCTCAAAATATTTGAAAGCAATAAGTAAACGAAAAAATGCTGAATAAAACTGCATTAAACTAAAAATTTATAATTTTTAACTTAATACACCAAAGTGCACATAGTACTATATTTTGTGCAAGTATATACCACTGCAAAAAAATGATTTATATTGAATCAAATAAAAAATATTTTAAAAGGCTTGTTAAAAAAATTTCTTTCCCAATATCCGATAAAAAATGAGATAACATTGCAATTGCCGATCTTTCATACTTAGAATAAGCCTTCCTGGATAATCGCTATTAATGGCAAACTGGATAAAAGTTGACGGAGACAGAGAGCCGGAGAGGGACAAGACAATTTTCAGATTGGTACCTCTTATAGTCGCGAATGTTAGGGTCGCGCTTATTCGTTTTATTATATATGGCCACTTCATATAAAATGTAAGATTTTTTTGCAAACAGAAAATTTAAAGTGACCAACAGTTTTTACAGCGTCCGTGGTGAAGTGGTCAGCGTCGTTGGCTTCGGTTTCGAATCTCATGGATTTGAATCGCATTACGGACTTACGGACTATGATTTTTCAGTAAATTTTTGGAGTTCTGTTCAATGTCATGAATGCTTGTGAAATCTAGTAATAAAAATAAGCTAATCACTATTTCTGTTCTAGCCAGTTCCATGCCTAAACAGAACAAGAAAAAAACAGAACAATTTGAAAATAATATTTTTGTCATATCAATTATTTATTGAACATATAAGAAATAAATAATATGTATATTTATTTATACAATATTTAGTAATTTATAAAAACAAAAAAGTATAGTAAGCTCTAATATGCAATTAGAATGTGTTTATTGTAGTTATTCAACACAAATATATGCAAGTGACCATATTGTTTATTTCATATAATACAGGGTGCTTTTTTAAAATATCTTAAAATTTAAATTTGAATTGTTGAGATTTTGTACAGTTCCATGTATTTTGTCACTAACAACCCGAGACCCGAGTTTCGTTTTTCGGCATTTTCAGGCATTCGAGCACACGAGTGAACTCGAACTGACGGGTCGTTCGTTAATGACAAAATACATAGAAATGTACCAAATCTCTTACTTCTAAATTAAATTACTAAATTAATCTAAATTAAATTAAATTATTTTAAGACTTGTTTTGGAAAAAAATATCTGATTCACTAAAAATTTTGAAAATAGGAAAATCATACGAGATAAACTCGATGAGAAGTCACTCGTCACTCATGTCTATAATCATATATTTTCAATAAATAATAGATACGACTAAAATATTATTTTTAAATTTTTCTGTTTAGTCCGTTTACCGTTCTAGCTATATCCTTTTATCTTTTTTCTCTTCTATAAAGAGAGGCTAAGCAACTGAATAACAAGTAGTTCTTGATGAAAAACTCCTGGTGAAATACCACCATTAGGAGGCCAAATACTCCACATTGGGAGCGGATATTACTATTAAAAAAAAAAAGTGCTTTGAGAGTTTTTCATATATTATCGTTTATGAATTCAAAGATTACTTATTATTAAAAGTTATAGTATGTAGCAATTTACCACTTTTAATTATCATTTGGACTCTTTTTGAATTAATTCTAATATAAATTCAGAAATCAACTATATTTAGTTTCTCTTTAAAACGGATTATTATAAAAACAAGAGGAGATTGTGAAAAAAACAGTTTCACTCTTTATTTTACCACTACTGAGCGATGAAGAACAGGATAAAAATAGCCAAAATAAGTTTCAAACTAAATTATTTATTAATTAAATAAATTCAATTGTTTATGCAGGGATCCGTACCGTCGCTCGTAGAACGGAACTCATCGGGGATGAATTTTTAGTAGTCCATGGAACTTAAGTAAATCATATTTTAATTGCTCATTATGAAAAATTTCACTTATTTTATTGAGTTATACTGCGCGCTAATTACACATTTATCCAGAATAATGGTGATCTGAGGTGTGATTGACTGCAAAAAAAGGTCTCGAGGGCAAAATGGGTCACATGGATTATTAAAACGACTGTTTTCACGCGATAGTAATAATTCCTAGTCAATATGAATTCTAATCTGATTCAATCACACATATATTTCAAACTTTTTTATTAACAAAACACACATTTTAAAAAACGTCTTCCTTTTCTTTCAGCAACTTTTTCTTTTGTTACAAAAACATTTTTGAAGGAATGAATATTTAATATAGTTCTTAAAATGTTGAAAAATGTCTTCTATTTCTTTTAAGCTAAACGATTTTTGCATACTTTAGCTTAAGATAAAGTTGTAAAATTTATTCGTCATAAAAAATGTCACATCCTCTTTTCAAGTATTCGTTAGAGCAGTGTTCCCCAACCTTTTTACACCTGCGATCCGGTAAAAAAGGGGGAAAAAAATTACGGACCACTAATTCTGAATTAAAATGGTTTTTTATGAAATATTTTTTAATCTTATATTGTGGCAGATGGACATAACTATAACTTACAAATATACATACGGAATTCTTGGAAATATATTTAGTCAGGGTTTTACTTCTGGGTTCACTATCGAAGAGTAAAAAAAATCCGTTCTCCCTGAGTGTACCTGAGAAGATTTATGACTGTCGATTCTGATAAAACCAGCGACCGTCGTGTCGCATCATCGTACCAGGTATTATTGTGTAACAATAACTAAAAATACAAGTAAACGTGCAGACAAAAAAATTCTATATTTAGTATTTTTGCATGGCGAATTTCTTGATATTTGGCATACTGCTCGCGGACTGGCACTGGGCCGCAGACCACCGGTTGAGGAACACTGCGTTAGAGAATTCTTCTCATTTGAACATACTATATACAGAGCATATGGCAAATTCCCAATCATAATCAATCACTTTGCTTTCTCTTTAGATCTCTTTGATCACCGTTCTATATTACATCTAGTAAATCATACGAATACAATTCAAAAGTTTTCTGGACTCCCGAATTCACCGCGTGAAGAAAAGACAAATAGAATTGCGGCTCTCTTAAGGTATCCGCATCTTATCCCACAGTCTGTTTTACTGGTATAACAGAGAGCTTCCTAATCACTAACCTTTATCTCTAATTTTTTAATAAAGTCAACCCAGGTAATTCACAATATCCAACAAAAACACCTGATCTTGAATCCCAATATACAGTTTTATCATCTTTCGTCAGTGATCATAATCTATTCCGTACCGTAAACAGTACAAGAGTCAAACAACTGGCAGAGTACAACTGGATGTGCCAGACTTTCCACGCTTAGCCTAATCCAGCTATTTGTTAATTATTTTTTTCTTTGCACTGCCAATTTATGGAATAAGTTCTCCAAAGGTTGGCATCCTGCCTGAATCATAAAAAAGTTAAGTAGCACATCTACACTTTCGCCGATTTATTTTCGGACCTTATTATATTTGAAGTATTTTTTTGAATAGTACTCCGGACATTGACATATTGTAGGTCATCTTTAAAGTGCGACCAACTGTTTTACCTCTGTCAGTTGAAATAAGCTTTTGATATATGAAATAGAAGATTATTATGAATGAAAATGGAGCAAGAACGCACCTCACACTGACTCCAGTTGAGACCAGTAACAATTTGGAGATTGCGTCAAAAAATTTTATGCAGCACTGAATACTGTATATAAAAGTATTTTTTTTGTATAACGCTTTTTTCGGAGGAAATATCCAAGGGAACAAGGACTATACCGCTTTAAAAATACACGTGTGAAAACCATCATCCACGCCTAGCTCTTTTTTAAGTACATAGTGCGAATAAAAACAATCTTTCATGAAAGACATATTTTTTTGACAGTCAAACGATTAGAAAAATGTCTCATTTATCTAATTTGAAATAAAAATTTTAAGTCCAAAGTAAAGTTTATATTGCATTTGTATCAACAGTTTAAATATTCTTCAAAATTTATTTCCATGAAAAAGTCGTCTCTTTTTATTATTCAACATAAAAAAGTTTTTGGAGCATTTATTTGTTTTTGGAAATAATGAATCCACGCTTTTAGAAAAATGTTTTATAAAAATTTGCCACGTGCAAACGAGACTAATGAAAGAAGTTAAAGATATCAAAATAATTGGATGTTAAACAAACCCATCCCTCCGCAGCCCTTACAGTCTAAATATGAAGAATTTTCTTTTTTAAATTTTTTGAGGGTGCTGTTATTGGTAGAAGGGTGAATACAACTTACATTTGTACTTTCTTTTTTGAAGCAGCGAAATTTCAATTTTGCATGTTTAGTTATCTTTTCAAAACGTTTGATAAAATTTCAATATCAAATTTTAATCTTTCAAGTTGTGTTCACTTCCACTAGTTTTGTCACTAACTGATTCAGTTCGAGTTCATTCAATCAGTGAAAAAACTTGTGGAAGAGTAAAAATTTTTACAATTTCAAAATATATGTTGACACATAAATGAAAACTGAATGCCGCACACCGACTTCTTAAGAAAATAATCTTAATTTAGAATTAATTTTCTCGTATTTTCATAAAGCGTATTACGACAGCAGAATACAGTACCACTGTTAAAAAAGTTAATTTGCATTCCAAGCTATGGGCCCCCTTTGTCAATGTATTTTAATACCGCCACCATAATATAAATAATTTGTCTCTGATTAATTAACAGAAAATACGGAAATCCTATTTGAAAGAGTAGCTATATACTATAATTTGTAGATACATATTTTTCTCTAGGATTTATTTAATAGTGTCTTAAAAAGAAAACATGTATAGATTGTTAGTAAAATGACATGGACAAACTTTATTTGAATAATTGTTCTAATAGGCTAAATTTATGATACATTATTATTATTAATTTAAAATTATTTTTCGTTGTCATAATAGATAATCTTCAATAAATTGTTTTATAAAAAGATTTTTATATAATCAGTGAATGCCGCATGCAGAATAATACTCTTCATTAACATTAATTTTTCTTTTACTACATGTACACTAACAAAATGTGTTTATTGGAGACATTTTGTACTATAGTTAAATGCTTTAACCTTTAAGATGATATCAATTACTGAAAACGAAGGGTTGAAAAGGGGATCGAGAGTCTTTGGTTTTATGTTATAGGTCACCAAATTTCTTAAGCGTTGTAGAGATGCCTACGACGCTACGACAACCTTCTGATATTCGAGAGCAAAGGACTGACCACATGTCCGAGTAAATAACATAGAGTTGATATACCACGCGTAACATCGTTAACTGATCTTAATTCCAACCAAAACCTAAAATAGAGTATCTTTAGATCCATCTTATCTCGTCTTCGAGTCCTATTCACAAATTTGAGGATAGCTACTTCTACCAGAGCGGAGAATAACAACAACAAAAAATTCAACAAATGTAGTTATTAACCTTAACTTTAGAGTCTAAAGTCACGTATTTATTTAATTTATTAATCTCGATGAATATTTCGGGCCGTCTTGCAAATTTTACTCGAAGTTTGGCGTTATAGAGAATAAAGTATATTTTTTTTTCTATATTTGACAGATACGAACCGATTTCATTTAATTAACGAATAGTTCTATGTTAATCCATCCTTGGATTGTCCATTAAAAATCAATCAAATAAGTTTTCAATTTCATCCGACTCACATGACCTCTTCCAATTCTAATATATATAAATTAATACACCTTGAAATATGTCTTATTAATGAATATATATTTTGATTGAACTCTCAGAATTGTATTCTACCACAGAGTCATTGGCAATACAATAAACTATTTTTTAAATAATTTGTACAATATCACAATTTTTAACAATCAAAAAATATAATAATAACCGCAATTGCATTCAATCCTTCAAAGTTTTATGAAAAAAAATCAGATAAACGAGAATATTTACACATTTAACAGTCTCCTTACATAATTATTATTAATTAAAAGTCACACATTTTTTAAATACAGGTGTCCAATGTGTTTCAAAACGTGTGGAAAGCAGAAATTTATTTTCCAACCAATATCTAATATCAAATAAGTAAGAATTCAGCTTCATTTACTTCGATTCATTAATATGGGAAGCTAAGTAGTCACGATTTTTCTATAAATATAACATTTATTGTATTTTTAATAGTGCCAAAAAATATATAACGTTAAATAAATACGGAGCCATCTGTGTCGCCTTGTACGTGAATCAATTTTCTCATATTGGCTCAATTCATTAAGACTCCATCTCAGATAGGGTCTGAACAGTTTGGATTCCACTTGCGTGTAGATATGTTGTCTTTCACGTTCTGTGAGGTAAACAACCATTTTTTCTTTAGTATACATTCATTTTTTGTACTGTTGTACTATATCACAAATCGGGGTGCTACAATCTTTGAATAAATTTAAGAAAAAACGTATTTGTCCTTATTAATTATCATTGTAATCATTACTCTTAAAAATACATTCACAGCCGTAAGAATAAAAAAAATACTTACATGGTATCATGGTATTATAATAGCATAATGTAAAACCTTTTTTCATGTAGTGGACCAATCTCAGACCGATGGGCAAACTCATCCAAATTGATGCTACTCTTATCATGGATTAAAATAATCAAATATCACGTCAATGACATAGCTAAAATTAAATAAAAATTAACGTCTACTTTGCAGTATAATCATCAAGTATCGTAAGGAATCAAAATAGAAAATAGTCAAAACAGGAGCGTATCACAAGATCACAAAGTTTTGGACTAATTCACGTTCGTTATATAATACAATCCGGATAAACTGTTTTTACCACCGTAAATACAGCAATGAAGTTGTAGTTTTGCCATGTTTGAAACATAATATGCTATATATTACTTTTTCAAAAATAAAACACATTTTTTTTGTACTACTCTCCCATTTTTATAATGATCATGAGCGATTTCGCTCATCGCGAACATTACCAACTGATATTGAGTGTTATACAACGTATATCAAAAAATTTGTTCAAGAACTATGACAAGAATATACAGATAATCAAACAAATTATATGTAAACAAAACTAAATAATTTACAATTAAAATGCTAAAGACCTCTTACAAACTAATAATCTGAAATCTAAAATTAAACCCCATTAAAATTTATTATATGAGAAAAATATATCTTTCTAATAGTAGACAACCGCCCAATAGCACTAACCACTCGGCTACAGAATTGAATTTATAGAGTAAATTAAAACATATTTGTATATAATATCGTCACTGTACTACAAAAACACTGAATCGAAAAAATTACATATTGAGTTAATAATAACAAAATGTTCCTTATTTAGAACTCTACTCTATGGAAGAACACACTTATCCTTATAATTTATACTTTTATTTACAAACAGTTTTGTACAAACAAACTAAATGAAAAGGGTATAGCATTTCGAACATTTGAATAACGTCTAAGTCCAATTACTCAAAACTAGTATTTTTCAGTGAGTGTCTTCTTCCAGAATAACGACGATATATTAAGGAAATGAAAAAATCCACCTTCTTTCGTAGGTAGGTGTATGTTTAGTTATTTTATGTAATTTTATTATTTGCAATAGAGATAGTTCTAGAATCTAAAAATATTTCTCCAAGAGATATTAATAGGTAGGAAGTGTAATCTTATCATAAACATTCGTATAATCACAAAAATAAACACTCTTGCGTGTCAGTATAATTGTCTACACTGAGAACGGCTATCATGGTTAAAAATTATATAAATTCAATATACAACATGTACTAACAAAATAACATGTTTTGTTTTGAAAATAATACATTTATGCAAAATATTTTAATTCTGATAAAATATTAGGCAGCTGAGCCCAAGCCGAAAGTTTTTTACATCTTCACAAAGGGTCTTCGGAAAAAACATGTCAAAGATTTATCCGTTTGACGTTACGTATTAATCTTGCGCTTCTCTTAAAAGAAAAACACACTTTTTCAATTAAATACGCACATTTTTAACGCACACTGTTCACTCTTGGAATACTTGATATTAAAAACAGAACGTTTTAAGTCGAACAGTAAACCGAGATTTAAAAAAAAACAATTAAAAACCTTTCATATTATCAACATTATAATAACTTTCCTCTTTTATAAATATCTCAAAAGTAAAAATACTAAAACCAAATTAATTAAAATACTCAAGTTAAAGGCGTCATTTTTGGAGTAGGCATTCAAACAAATTTATTGAAATGAGATTACGTATTAAAAATCTACATTTTAGATCGCTTTTAAAGTGTTTTCCGTCAATTCCAGGACCGAGCGAAACCAGTCTTGACTATTATTAAAATTTCTAAGTAGTATAAAACAAATCGTGTTATATTTTTAAAAAACATTTTAGATGATCGAATTAGTTACTTTCCTGATCTACCTTCTAACAAAATATTTATAAAAAACTAAACACAGACATTGTCAATACTTATTCCATAATTTTTAAGTGTAATCAAGTGAGAAGACCCGAATCGAAGAGAGGCGAATGGTCGGTTATCGACGTCCTGGAAGGTCTGGGATCTCAAACAAACACAATTTCAAATCCGGTTCAACTCTTATTTATTTTAATCGAAGATGCAGTGGTTTAAAATACACAAAAATAATTCTAACATACAAAATTGAGTCTACATGTACACTTACTTAACACATGAATTTACTTTTAAGTTATAATGCAAGTGACACGACAAACGATTTTAAATTAAGTCCAATTTCAAAACAATAACAAACAATCCACAACGTCAACGGTGCCGGCCACGGGGGCTGGCGTCTCTCCCGATTCGAAGGCTGGCAATCGACTCTCCGCAAAAAATCAAAAATCGGACTCCCGCACCGTCGGAGCCACCCCTTTCCGTCAAAAATGGATTCGTCCAGCAAACGCATCCACCGGCGATTGCCGATCGCCCTTCACGACGACTTCTACGAATCATTGTCATAAATGCGGTGTGTTCTCAGTTATGGACCCTAATAAAACTTAAACTTAACAAAAAAACCAGGGTGTGTCACAAGGTCAGTTCTACTTAACGAGGAGTCGTCAGTTGAAAACGCGTCCTCGAAAATCTGGTCCTGATCGCACTTTATAATTTTAGAATAAGCTGCGCAGCAACCAACTCCACATTTGATTAAATTTGATTTTTCAAACAATAGAATAATATCTTCAAAAACTTGTTTCAACCTTGTTTACGAGGAACATCTTGCAACTGGTGTGTTACGTAGTTCGAATCTTTTAACATTACCGTTACTCTCTACGGAGAGGACGATTTTACAAATAATTTATAACCATACACTAGATATAGTATGAATAATCAATAAGGAGTCTGACCTTAACACAGGATTCGGACAATATATATTATAACCATAAATCCTAAAAGAACTATTTCAGTACAATTCTATAATAGGCTTATGAATAGTATGAGTCCAAAAATACATTTTTTCAGGAGAACAAAAACAAAGTTGAATTCTGTAAGTCATTGATGGACCTGTACTTCTAGGACAAAAGAAATATTTTTTTAGTGAGCAAACTAATCTAAAAATACATCACATTTATTTCATTTATGAATTGGTCTAATGGAAGCATAAATTTATTATAAATTTTATGGAGCATCTGTCACGTATAATACTGTCGGTTCTACTGAACCGTTCTTATATTGTACTAGTGAGTACCCGGCATGCGTTGCAATGCCACTCAAAGAAAGAAAGGGTTTGTGTTTTAATTCTGTTTATTGAAGTGCTTTTGGATAAGAGGTCTGCACGGGTCGAAATTTCATAAAATTACCCGGCCCGAGCGCGAGTCTCAATATCACACTTGTTACTCGAACCCAACCCAAAGCCCAGATCTATATTTCTCAACCCGAAAAAGCCTGATTTTTTTTAAATATAAATAGTAATTCATTTATACTTTTCAAACAACATATGTATTTGTTTCCATATTCCCAACGATATTCATAGAAAATGTGAAATAAATTATTTAAGTTATGAACACTTTTTTCTTATGGTTGACTCATGACCCAAAAATAGTACGAAATATTTTTCTTCAATTTGAATTCTTTTACCGGGTCCGGCCCTAGCAAGAATCTGAATTGTCTTTGCCCACCCGAGCCCGTGCAGACCTCTTTTAAGACACGAATAAATCAGAAGATTTATTCAAGATTTCGCTGTCTGTAGGTATTAGATTCTTCTTTATAAATTTTAGATTTAAATTTTTTTATCCAGAAACCTTCACGGGTATGCCCACTACAACTCACCAAAGTTTCATTGAAATCGGATGAGTGGTAAAGGAATGCATAGAGGACAAACAAACAAACATTCATTTTTATATATATATATATAGTTTTGAAATTCCGCCAACCGTAGAATTAATTCAGTATAAATTAACTATTACGTGGATAAAATAAATAAATATCTGTAAGCTGTGTTTCCTTTGTTGACTTTTAGAGTTGCAATATTGTCATTTAAAATCTGAGTCGATCTAGTTTTCTTTACGTGAAATCATTGTCTGAATACGCAAACTATTTTTGTACACCATCCACGTTTTCAACCCAAATAAACCTAACAATTCTATAAGTTCACTTGTAAGATGTATGGGGAAATCCTTTTAGATATAATACATTTTTGGCCATTGGCGTTCATCAATATAAATTATGGACCTACAATAAAAAAAGTTTTTAACCATGTTTTTTCCCTAAGTGGAGCATGTGTATTTCTTATAAATCAACCCATCATAAGTAGTTTCTGTGAGAATTGATAGTTATTCGTTCGCTTGATTTCTCCTTTTCACTGTGGCTCAGTGTAGAAATATTTGGGTTGAAAAGGACTTGTATTTTGCTTGTCGCTTACTTACGCCTATTTTTTTAGGATCGGATAGATAGGAGGTAATGTTAGCATCACTGACAACCATGCCTTTAAACACAGGTTAATAAATAGGTGAAACAGTCAATATACGATAGTGTCAGTTAGGGGATTCGAGCCTATGACAACCGCATTCAAATAGGTTAAACTCCCAAGAGCGTTGAGCACTTGGCTACAATATGGGTAAATTTTTGATTTTTTTTTTTTTTAAAAACGTTCTAATCAATTCGCTTCGTTATCAGAATTGGTCAGCTTATAATATTTATAAACCATTTTGTTTGAATTGCAATTTGAAATCAACAAGTTACTCTTAATTGAATGAATATGCACCCATTGAGAAAAGTACTAAAATATTCATTGTAATTAAAAATAGAAATAAACCGAAATGTTCAAAACATTCTTTTATTCGCAAAAAAGTTTCAGAATAACCTAAGATAGAATTTAAACACTTTTTAAAATGTTATTTAAAGAATGAAATATTCGGTATTCTATTTTAAAGCACATACGTTATGAATAATCAGGTACGGAAATATTTAAAATAATCTTTTGTGCCATGGTTCATATATTTTTTTATATTTAAATATAGCAATATAATTTTAGTTTAAAGATATTTTCTCAATCGCTTTTTACCCACCACTGAAAGCTTTATTCTAAAATTGAATAAGCATCGCAGTTGAAATATTTCTCATATCTTAGTAATGTTTAGAAATGAGATCGGTGTCGGTCTATCGCAAAACTGCATTGCTTCTTTTACCAGACCATGGAAATAAACTGGCGTACGCTGTATATATAAAGTATATTAATACGTCAATACATGAATGCATAATTTTATTGAATAATACAGCATTTTTTCTTTTATCGTGAATGACAACATTTTTATTATTAAAATATTGTATAAATATAGAATTGAGGCTTCTCATTTATTTTGTAAAACTTAAGGTATTTTCTACTTCTTAAGTAAAATAGTTGGTTATGAAGTGTTAAACTAAAGCTTTTGTGAGCGTCATTAAAATGAGATTAATTAGTAGTTTAAATTGATATTAGAGTAATTTAATATATCGACTGAGGTCGCTTGATAGAATTTTAATATCAAAATTGAATTGTTCAAATTGTATACATTTCCGTATATTTTATCACTAATGACATGGATTTCGACTTTCGTAAACATTCATTTCAGTACACGGAAGAACTCAAATGAAACAGTTTATATCGTTTACACATAAAACAATTTGAGAAAAATTATCATCAGCAACTCTAGGAACATCATTGATATCAGAATTAATTTTAATACTGATTCGATAATACATAATGACTTTTTACCTTAATTGTTAAAATAATCACATAGAAAATTACAAACTCACATGATTTTGCAATTGCAGGCGATCATAAGAACGAATTATCATGAAAATATAATTGGACAAAAATGTAACGTAGAGATAGCAACTGATTTTTAATTGGTGGGTTTAGTTAGGGTTAATATCAGATAACGTATTTACTGTGACAATTAAATTAATTTGATTGCTGGAGTAATTCATGACTGTTTTACGAACTCGTCTCACGTAAAGGATACAATAAGAGGGAGTTATAGAGATTAAGTTGTCGGTTCATAACATTAGAGTGATTGCTATGATCCAGTTTACAAGAATAGTGGAAACAACTCAGTCGATTAAGGTTTTATTTATATTAGTTATCCATTCGCTATGAATATGTGTTTTTTGATAGACATAGAAACATTCAAACGCCTTATAAGGTAAACGTACCAGCAGTTGACCACTTAAGAGAAAAATTCAATGGAAAAAAAAACCAATAACCAATAATCAAACCAGTTACCAACTTACAATATTTAGACATTCTGACTGAAGTGTTATCTTCAACAGGTTACTCGTCAAAATAATTTGAAATCAAATAAAATTATCCATTTAATGTTAGTTAATAAAATACTATTTTTAAAATGACAAATTTAAGACAAAGCTATTATAGATTTCGGTGGTCACAACGAGTTTTCTTCCCAAAGACAAACTGAAAGTAGCACTGAATTGTAAAATTATTCCTTTTCTCCATAAACCTAACGTTTAATAATTACGTTTAAAATTACGAATTTCGTGATTGAAACAATAATATAATAAAACATTTACTCTAAGTAACTTAATATAAATTATCTATTATATTATATGAGTTTTGTTAAGCAGACTACGTTTTCAATAACAACAAATTACTGTGATACAAATTTGTACTCAGAAGTGTAATTAGGTATATTTCAGATTTCTGAAACATAAAAATTACGTTTATTTTAGATTCTGAATTATGCGGCCCACTTAAACTGCGATGTGACTCAGATCAGGGTTGATATAATAATAAAAGTAATAAACTCATGTAGACTGAGTAATTGTTAATATTTTATATAGGCAAGACTCGGCATTATTAGATTATTAAACGTGTATTTTTTGTTTAAATTAAAAGCATAAATTAAACAGACAATATGAATATTCATCAGTGTATAAAATTTCACAACTAGCATATTACATAATCATCATTTTGCAGGTTACATGTCTTTTATGTGAAATTATTTCACAATAATTAATATGAATTTGGTTAAAAAATAAAAAGTCGGTTGTGATATTTTTTGAAGGTTTGAGATTTTTTCGCCCATAATAAACACAATATCCAGAGCTAAATTTTTTGTCAGAAACGACTCGGGTATCGTCTTTTGTCATCTTCTGACATTTAAGTATACATACGAATGAACTCGGACTGACAGTTACTAAGCAGTTTGTTTGATTTATGCATATAAAACGAATTAAGGAATTAGGTAATGTATAATATATATTCTTACGAATTAACTTAGTCCAGGCATTTGTGTCGATGTTGATCTGAATTATTTATTTAAAATTGATTTCATATCGATGACGAATAATCTAAACATGAAAAAATATTCATATAAACAGATAACTAATAAAACTAAGTATCTTTAATTTTGGCGTCGCCAATTTTTATGATAAAAAGAAATCTTTGCCAAGATTTTAAGCATCTTGCAACATGTGCTAAAAACAATTCAAAATCATCACATCGACGATGACCTTTTGAAATTATATTGATTCATAATGTGTATTGGAAAATTCTTTTAGACTTGATGTTAATTATTTTGGCTACCTGCTTCGGGTGACAGGAACTCCTCACCATTGAGTAAATAAGTATATATATTGACGGTGTTTTGGTCAATTGATGTAACCTGTGTTTGGATCTCATTTTAAAGACGACAAAGCAGGTCTCGGCAGAATGATGTAAATTAGAAAAATAAATTTACCACTTTTTGGAAGTGGAACATCATTTTACATTGGTTTTAGATTTTAAAATTCTGACGAAAAAACTTGATGTCAGACACTATAATATCGACACTTCCTATGTATAATTCCGTATCTGAAAACATAAGAATTTACAGGAGTGCATTTCATAGATTCATAACGGAACTCACTATATAATATTTTCGATAAAAATAGTTTTTACTCTCTCCTGAATAATTTCAATTTTGAAGGTTACATCAATTGGCCAAAAACCGTCGAATTATTTTTAAATTATTAGATCTCTGAAATAACAAATGAATCTTTTTATTATTAAATTTACTGATAAAATCTCGATTTAAGCAAAAATATATTTCAAAAATGGAACGGTTTAAACACGAAACGAATGTCAAACAGTCATATCGTGTATGACTCTTTATGCGAAATCGCCATGCTAGTTAACAAATAGCATTTCACAGCCACAATGATTTAGAATTCAATGGCTATGACAATAATAATAATTATAGCATGCGGCGGACACCGCAACAGCGCCCACGGACATTGTCGCTGAATCTCTCGCGTTTTGCCACGCAAACGTTTTATGTAACGAGTCAGCCATTTTGAATTAACACCTCATACGCTTAGATTTCTATTTTCCCTATGTGAACAAAGCTAAATTCTTGTATGAGGCACCTCAATTAATTATTTCATGCGAAGCCCTTTCAATAAAATCGTCCATTTCGGAGCATCTAACACAGAGTTTCCCAAGCTGTGGAGGTTCAGAAAAATATGTTTATTTATCGCCAATTAAATAATTAATTGCTTCCTGCTATATCTACTGTAATTAAATTTAAAAAGTAATATTTAATTATTCTTCATTGTGCATTTACCATAAGAAAGAGTTCGCCAATCATTTCTGGGCCAACTATAACAAATTATGCCGTGGAAAACGCATAAAAATCGCAAACAAATACTTACGACTTAGCTTCTCAGTAAAAATTTTGAGCACCTCAAACATTCTCAAACTTAAAAGTCCCCATTCGGAAACGCTGGAATAAATAGTAAGATGCCGTTTTAAGATATTAACTGTAAATTCTTGGTGGAAAGGAATGATATTTTAAAAATCAAAAGCAATATCAAATGTAGAATTAGTACAAAACAAATATTTTTGTGTTTATTTTTTAAAATTATGATTCCGTGTACAATTAAACTTTCCGTTACTTTCAATTAAATAATAAAAAAATGACACATTTTATTTCCCTATCATATCATATTTATACATAATTAAAAGCGGATTATAAGTATGTATCTGTTCTTGATCGGGATTTCAATTTGTGATGTCAGACATATTGGCATTTGATAATTTCGGAATTTTTAATGAATATTCTCAAAACAATTTATCTAACTGACTTTTTTTAGCTTGACCAGATTTAATTTACGAATCCTACTTATCCACATATACTGTAATCCTAGTCTTACCTGTGCTAAGAAGTAATCGAGATTTTTTCATAAAATAAATATGGTCGCATTATTGAATTGTGCTTACATACAAATTGTAAATAAAAATAAATAAATATTGACGCCTGCAAAAGAGTCACTATCATAATAAAAATTGTTGTATTAAAACATTGTAAAACTTCTAATAATTAGACACCAACCTGTCATAATAGTTATAATTTTAACCACTGATGCAGCAGCGCTGTTCGTGGTGTTAATTTGTTTTGCATCTTTCTTTTTGTGTGATTTATGAAATTAAAAATCGTGACTTATAAATTTCAGTACCCGGTGTCTACAATGATGGCAGCGTCAAACAACTCCACGGTGAGCTACTCTTCAGTTTCTCAACACGAATTGTGCTCGATGTGACGACACGCTCGTCAAGGTCACTCGTCGGGTAGGCGCACGAGCCGCCAACAAAGAATCACGTGATCCAGGGACATAGGCGGAGACTTCCGTCCCAACTCTTCGAACACTTCAATCAAAACGATCACCGAAGAAACTTCCATCTGCTCGGACAGCTACTTTGAAGAGGAAAACGTTCGAAGGGGCTTCGACAGGGAGCTGAATGCTGGAAATACAGGAGGGTATCATGGCGCCGCTTGCAACAAACTTCCCGCCAAAAAGCGCGTCAGATATCAAACATCCGCTGATGTTATCATGCTGGCGTGATAAGTTATTGCCTTCACGTTGGTATGGGACGAGCGCCATGTTGTTTTTTCCAATAAATTTCATCTTGTTATGAAGCAAAGTCGTAGCACAAGGGAGGGAAAACGTAGGAATAATATTTGTAACGCACGATAAAATTCTTCGGGTAGTTTATACAAAAAAATAATGGATGGCTTTAAGACCGCCATAATAAATTTATGACTTTTGGGCGCTGTACTTACTAAAAACTGATAAGAATAAAATGTTTAGCTAGTATATTGCTTTATTTCTGTAATCTAATATGCAAAATATTATTCAACTAAATAAATCGTCAACAAAAAGTTTCTATTCTACTTATATCCAGTCTTCTTACGATTATTTGGCATTCTCTCATCATGTCAAAGATTGAATAATTTATATCGATTGTAACATAGAAACAGAAATAAAATAAGTTTTCCGTTATATATCAATACATAAAAGAAGCCACTGTTCGAACATTTTCCAAGCCAGCAATATCAATTAATTTTAATTATTGAGATTTGTACACTTCCATGTATTTTGTCACTAACGATCTGGGTTTCGCCTTCCGGCATCTTCAGGCATTCGAACGCACGATTGGACTCGAATTGACACAAAATACACGGAAGTGTACAAAATCTCAATAATTCAAATTTGATATTGAAATTCCATCAAGCACCCTCAGTCGATGTCTTAAATTATAAATAATATCAATTAAATTGGTCGTTTCCAATGCATAATTTATTTTTAATACTTTAAAAGGTATTTTTTCTAGAGGTCTACGTCATTCCTTTGGTAACGTCACTGTTTAAATTAAATTTTGTACAAAATTGCAAAAAGTTTCACGCACAAACTTAATAATGCGTATGGTGTCCATATGAAAAAAAAATCGTTAATTATTATATTTTATTATTTCAGAAATTAATTCTTCAAAAATATTTGAGAGTATATTTTATAATGTATTTAATTCTTATGTCGCTAAGTTATTTATTTTTCTGTTGACAATTCAAAATCACTCAAAAAAATTTAAATAAAACCATGTATATAACTAACTATATGCCACAAAAAAATACTAGCTCAGTCGGATAATAGGCTTATGAACCTGAACAATTTGATTATAAACCTTTCAAGTACCACTTATTTTTGCTGTAAATTCACTAATGACTGTTTGCGCCGTTTATGCAATAGAATTTAAAAATTTCTAGATAATTGGAAATCAAAATTAAACAGCAGTAATCTTGTCAGTATAGTTTTTAACTAACACACTGCTTGTGCTTTCGGATCATCATATTTGCGCTATAAAGTGAAAGTTTGATTTTAGATATCAAAAATAAATAATAAAAATACTACTTGTACAGTTTTGTAACTTCATTCTATTAAAATAAAGGATAAAGTTATAAATATCGATGTTTGAATTTCCGAAGCTTTTGAAAAGATTTGTTTCTTACGTGGGAATTGGATAATGAAGCAAAAAAAAAGCATGCGCAACTAAAGGTCACCCGAATGACTTAAATAGATTTCTGCGATGAAAATTTTAACCATTTTCCAACCAATATCAGAAAAATTCTTACAAATTGACATTCTTTCGTATATTTTACGCCGTTTCTTTCATTAAAGGGACGCCGGTTTTTCAATTTTTCATTCGAAAATATTCGTCAGCGTCGAATTCAATTTGATATGCAAATTAAAGAAAAATTTATTCATATTGGCAGTTAAGATAATTTTTTGCTATCCAATTCGTACGAGCCTTTTTGGATTTATTTACGGAAAAGGTTATTTCAACAAAAATAATCTAAATGAACAGAATTTATTAATGACATATTATAAATGTTAATATACAAACAATGAAAACTCATCCACGCAAAAATACGGAACATTATTTTATAGTAATTATTATATCGACGGTGTTTTGGCCAATCGATGTAAGCCTCAAAATTGAAATTGTTCAGGAGAGAGTAAACATTGTTTTTATCGAAAATATTATACGGTGAATTGCGTTATAAATCTTTGACATGCACTCCTATAAATTGCCATGTTTGCAGATACGGGATTATGCGTAGAGTGTCGATAAAATAGTGGCTTACGTCAAGTGGCCGGGTCAGAATTTTTAAACCTAAAACCAATGTGAAATGATGAATTCCAAAAATTGGTGAATTTATTTTTCTAATTTACATCATTTGGCCGAGACCTGCTCTGTCGTCTTTAAAATGAGATCCAATCATTAACTCATTTTTATATTTTTTGAGGGTGACATCAATTGGCCAAAACACAGTCGGATTATATAATAAACAAATCGTCGTTTTTCTGGAAGAAGACACTAACTGGAAAATTCTATTTTTGAGTAATTGGACTTTGAAGTTTGCCAAATGCTTGAAATGCCATACGTTTCTCATTTTGTTTGTTTATACATAACTGTTTTTCAGTAAAAGTATAATTTATAAAAATAAGTCTATTATGTCATATGGTAAAATTTGAAATAAGGAACATTTTGGTATAATAGGTCATTTTTTCGATTTAGTGTTTTCTTCCAGAACAGCGACGAAATAAAGTTATTATTTACTAGTGTATGTGCATTATTTTCAAATACATCGTATCCAGAATGATTAGATCTTTACCACAAAGGATGGTTATGATTCTTTCAAAAACAAATTCACGGCACTACAGAATATTTAATTGAATTGAAAATGAAGATAATTCTCTAAGGTCTGTTAGTAATTAATATAATTATGGAAAAACTTATACCTATTCTTACCTCTGTTAAACGGCAGTTGAGTAACTTATAACCAGCATTCGTTTTAAAAACCTCCATTTGAATTTATTGCTGGTTAGTCTATATCAGCGGTCACCAACCGGTGCTCGGTGAACCACTGGTGATCAACGGAATTGTTGCAGTGACGTCATTGGTGCCATGAATCTATAAACATTGTTCAAATAGACATCAACAGATATCACACTAATTATTTTTTTATAATGTATGAAGCGTAATTAATATTTCAATTGTGAAAAAATTAGTTTTCGTGAACATTATTGAATATGTGTTTACACCTTAAAAAAACATGTTAGTGGTCCATGTAATTTGGAAAAGTTGGCGACCGCTAGTTTTTACGTTAAAATTGGGAGCGGTGATGATTTAAAAAAAATATGTAAATACAATTGTGTGCAACATATTTATATATTTATTGTGCACTATTAATCATCCCAAGATCGTTATTTTTGGCAAGATATCATTTTGCTTTTGACTAACATATCTAAAGTTCATCATCTCCATTTTTAATATAAAAATCAAAGTGACACATCAATACCAGTGTTAGATAGAACAAGACCTATCTTCTCGAAGAAAAATATCGTGCTTTATTTGAGAGCAATTATTTTTTGGGTATAAAAAGTAAAATTAGAAGGAAAATTCCTGACGAGCAACTCAATAATTTGCTAATAATTATAAGAGGTACTTCCATCGAAACAGAAATTCAGAGTATAATATCACATTAGTTAAGTCATAAAGTCAAAATTTTGGACACACATACTATAGAGAAAATATTTGCAAACTTTATAATATTCAAAACGCTGAAACGAAACTGACAGTCTATACATAATAAGAACTGAAACAGTGATTGAACGGAAAACTGAAATAACAATTTTAAAACACCATAAAGTTAACATTGTATTTTTCACATCGTTATTATGCAAAACATGGTCTTACTATTGATCACCGCACCAGGTAAGTTGGTTTGTCATATGTTGTAGATGAAAATGTTCTTCATGTTTTTATTTTCTATTCTAAAACTACAGATAAATATAATATAAATAAATAATGAGGTTATCTGGCTAAATTAAATGTGAGTAACATCCAGCATTCAGCGGCCATCTAAACATACATAAAGGTACGGTATAACGTACAGCGCAAGGTTTGTTTTCAATTCATAACAACTTTTTAAGGGTTCAAAAGACATTATTTACGTCACAATCGTTTACGTAAATCGCAGTACAATATTTTTCTCGGGGGCAGCATTTTTCAAAAACTTCTCCGCATTTACGTTGGTTGCGAGCAATTTACGCGGCGAAATCGTCCGGTTAGTTTTTGGCTCGATGATTAATTGTGACAAAAGCGGGCTTTTCCGTAAATCTGGAAAAACCCGCGGAAAATTTTCTCACAAAAGGCAACAGCTGACAAATCGCATGGCCATATTTTATAACGACAACAATAAAACGACTACGTATCAACTATCAAATAAATAATACACAGTCCACTTGGCTAAGCAAATATGTTACACGTTTGTTTACAAATCTTTTACATTAATTACGAGACTAAATGCACATCGTCGTCTTTCTGGCAAAAACAAAATGAAGATAGAAATATTTTTTTTGAGTAAATGAGAATACTAAGATTATTTTTCATTCAGTCGCACAACTTTTTCTTTTTCATATATATGTATATATATATATAATTTGTCCATAATACCAGTTTTCGGCAGAACTAAAGACAGAAATTTTAAATGTATCATTTTTAAATAATTTTAAAAATGGACTATTTCATGTCTGAGAGTTTCATGTCATTACTGAGAGTTTGCAGTTTGAAAAAAAAATTTCTAGGCATATATTTGTTTGTTAAACCAACGCGTGATCATTTTTCGTAGCATTTTTAATAAATAAATATTTATTTTTAGCTGTAGTAACATTTCTACCAATTATATAAAACAAAACTTTCACTTGTGATTAAAAAATATTCGCAGATAAAAAGTAACATTACTTTTGACAGTTTGACGAAAATAGATTTTCTTTTATGAATATTGTAAAATATAAGCTTGTATATTGAAAAAGGGAATTAAAACGCTTTTATTGTAAATACAGTATAAATACCGAAATGTAAATAGATTCAAATGTAGTTTATCTGTATCTACAAATATTGTAGAAAATTGTATTGTTAAAAATATTATAAATATCAACTTAGATCAGATACTTTTTTGATTACGAATTTATTAGAGTTTTTCTTTTCCAAAAACCTTTTTTCAAAGTCTAAGCATCTTGCCATCTGTGTTTCAAAATAACAGGTATTTAAATAAAAACAAAGACTTCAATCTATACCAACAGATGGTACTTCCCGACACTCACCATTTTAATAATAATTATATAAGTAATAAAGTATTTTAATATCAATAAAATTATAATATGAAGAAAATGAAAAACCTTATTAAATAAAATATTATACCATATGGTTAACCAAAAAAACTCATTTCAATAGAGTAATTTCACTATTTTTTTATAAAATATATATTTATTATAATGAAAATATTGAATTTATTAAATATAAAATATTTATTACCGTCATAGTAAATAGATCTTTTATACAATTAATGTAAAAGAATAGAAAAGTTTTGTAATATTCTTAAATTATAAACTTGGGTATTTTGAAATGTAAGCATTTTTATACTAACTTACATCCGATATAAAATGAAAGCAATCATTTATTATAAGAATAAATTTAATATTTTATTTTATCTTTATTGATTTGTAATTTTTTTCGTAGCTCTGAGGTTATTATTAGTGATTATTTTATTACAATGTATAAAGATCATTTTATCAAAGTGTTTTATAGTAATAAGAGCTGTAAAAATAGCCATATAATGCATTATGAATGATTTTTTAGTTAAACAATCACTAAAAAATCTTAATATATAAATATTATGATAGAATAAATTTTATTACTGTTTAAGTTTTCCATAGTTCTGAAAAAACTAACACAATTATGCAATTTCTATATGACTGAGCATTGAGTGAGTTTTTACTAAAACTTGAAAATCATTCATTAAAAATAATTGATTCACCAGAGTCAATAAAGCCATTTTATACTATTAAAGTCACTGAACATCTCTTGGCAAACCCAAAGTATGCAAAGTCTCACAGTTCTGACAAAAAAACAGAAAAACAATGTTTTGTCAAAATCAATCCATTTATGAAACATTTCATAGATTTTCACTATTTGTTTTTTCTTTTTCTATGTCTTTCACGACATAAAAATTTTCACAAACAGAATATCACTGGGAACTATTTATTAATTTATTTAACCTCTGTCTATTTACATGCTGTGGCAAGAAAAAGTTCTCATTTCTTGAAAGGAAAAAAATACCATTAAATTTTTTGACTCATTGAAATTTTAGAGAAAAAATAAAATTTATATTTTTTCATCAATATAATGTTAATAATTCAATATCATTGCTGAATACCATCTATTTTTTTTTAAATTCAAATTAACTTGTAAATTAAATAATAAGAGAAGACTATACATGCATATACTTGCTAAGACATGACATATTAAGAACATAATACATTAATACTTAAATCTATATATTTTTTTCAATTTTAGCATCGTTGCTCGAATTGCATTATATATAATATTTGTTCTGAAAAAATACTGCGAATCAAGGCTAAAAATTCAATTTCAAAAACCTTTTTTTATATTCATATGTATTATATTAAAAGAAAGGTACGCTAAAAACTAATTTCTTAAAAAATAAAATGTAACAATCAAATAGAGAAATATAAAACACTGGCATTTGAAATTATTAATTATTAGGTTATTATAAAACCAAAACCACTCAAATCGAATAAGTACCCATGAAGATCGAATGATATGTGTATTTTCCATTGATATTCAATAAAATTGTATTATGTTATCAAATTATAAATAATTTTTGGATTTAACAATCAATAATTGTAAAAAATATATCAATAACTATGTAACAAAAATTTGTAAATATATATTCATAAGTGTTATTTTGTTATTTGTGAATACTATTACTGTACATCAACAAAAATTCTATTTGATTATTTATGAGTGGGTTTTTAATATTACGATGAATGCATAATAAAATTATTGTATAGTATTATAATAAATGTATAGTTTTAAATATGGACAAAACATTATGAATAAAATTACTTTGATAAAATCAATTTGTTTATTTACTGTTTTATTCATCTAGGTTTACAAAGTGCAGCAGAACGGTAAGTGACAAAAAAATAAAATTCTTAAAGACACAATTCTGAGATACCATACTGAAAATAAGAGGAAATAATGTTGGAGTAAAGAATTAAAACAGAAAATTCAGCTGAACGTAAAAAAAATTGTAGATGGAAATAGTAGTGAAATAAGTTAATAAATTTAAAGTCACCATGGTATTTAATTATTAAGTTTATTTCAATTAACTGTAACAGATGATGGATGAATCTGTGTATAACGCCGATTATTTTGTTCGTATTCCTCGATCTCGCAAACCATAAGGTGCTTTATCGTTTGTCCTCAAGTAATAATCACCTCGAGCTCTAAAATAACAAAGAAAAATATTATGAACCTTCACAGTCAGTATTTGTCCGGAGTTGTTCTAAAATTGTGCTCCACACAGTTTTCAGTAACCAATGCATTTAGATAAACAGTACTCAGATGAACCTAATTTATCTCTTCCAACAAACAATGCTTTTCCATCCGTTAATTTTATACGGTAGTATCCATTGGTGTAGCACACCTTAAGTGATCTTCATCCCTTAACCGGCAGTGTCTCAGGAGCAAATGCACAAAACTGGCGTAGGAATGGAATGATGATACATTCCATGTATTCACGGTAGCGATAAATTAACCGCTTTTAAGCTTTCAACTGTCAATTCTTAGTGGAAAAGCATTATATTTTTTTAAATACAACACAATTTGTTTGTCTCGCGATGAGCGAATCCGTTTCTGATCATTATAAACATTTGACAGTAGTACAAAACATATTGTGTTTGATATTTAAAATAAAAAAGCAATAAATTAGTCAGGGAAATGAGAACTTGCTTTGCATTTGCGGTATATTTTCAGCCGGAAAATAATGGTGAGAAAGTCAATTCAATTTTCTTAGCTTAGTAATGAAAGAATACAGTTATCCTAATTTATTGATAATTGATAATAATAATAAGTAAAAATTCCTTACGATGAAGATAGTCCATAGCCCATGTACGCTTTTGACTTATCAACACACTTATTTGCCTTAAAATCGGCATTATTAGAACATTTCACTGCCCAGAATATTTGAGGTGTTTTAACCGACTCGGCATACAATACCCATGATCTATCATGGCTGCAAAACTCTAAAGAGAAAAATTAATATTAAATAAGTAAATAACTAAGAAAAATTGTAATATAAAAGATTAAATAAATTAACTGAAAAACTTGAAAGCATTTGATATTAATACTCTTAAAGATTACTGCGATGAAATAATTATGACCCAACATTATCACCTTAAAAAATAAAGGTAAACATGATAATATTAGATAAAATATTATAATAGCGGAGTGGTAACGTTGTCTTCTTATCTTGCAGTGTTCTTATTCCAATATAGACACTTTCATAAAAAGATTTATGAATTTATTCAAAGACACGGATATCTGCCATGTCTACATTCTCTTCCACTCATCCAATCCCAAAAACAAGGCATAGCAAAAGCAATTAGTCAGTTATTAATCTTGTCCTAGCCCATCCTTCAGTCCCAACAAAAATACTTATTCAGTCTCTCAATGTCTCTTTTTTAGATAAAACTATAAAAATTACACATTGATAGAATGAGTAACAACCAGTTCTCCATATACTCTATAGTAGCATAACAAAAATATATTGAACACTGAAAAAAAATATATGCATACAAAAAACAAAATCTTAACCTTAATCTCATATATTATTATGAACACCAGCGGTCTTCAACCTGACCATACCACCCTCTAGTGGGTGGTGGGTAATTTAGTTCTTTTTTTATATCTGATTTCATTAAATCCATCTGTTAAACTCGACTGCCGGCTAAGTTTACTTGAAGACATTTTGAAGACAATTCGCCACGTTAACCCAACGACCGAAGGCAGGGGTGCATAGGGATGAGGTATTTTTGTCCTTTTCTCTGTCTTCACTTTTTCTCTACCTTTCTCGCTTATTGCGTTGCATCGTGTATAAATTGTGTAAAAATAGTGTACATTAAATATTTAGTATCACAGCATCAGACTCAAGATCCTCATTTAACATTAAATATAATTTAAAAAATGATGATAATAAAGTTTTTCAATTCACACTATTTATTTAATATTTTAATATACTCTTTCTACAGTAAGTATAAATAAAAAGTTTTTTTTTCAAATCCTTCATGAAATTATTGCATCCTTACAATTGAATTAGTGCGATGTTGGTGGATGGTAAGGAAATTTTGTTATAAAAAATATGCAAAAATGAGTGGTAGATATAAAAAGGTTGACGACCACTAATGTACACCATAAATTAAATAGTATAAAAATGGCTTGTTAGAAAAAAAATATTCGCACTGCTAAGGGTTAAATGGAGTAAAAATTGAGATTCTATAAAGTGTATGAATAAAAAAGACAATGCACATGCTAATTTCTAAATAAATACAGAAATATTATTCTTCATCAGGTAACAATGAATGAATGAACTATTACAGTGACCAATAATGTTTACACAAACCTGTTTTGATTGTGGCTGCACTCATCGATACAAAAATATTGTTCTCAGGGCATCCAGGCTGACGACGCCTTCCATTATTAGGCCAAAAGTCGGCGTGCCCAAAACTAAGAGGCATTCCTTGCATCCTGGCATCAGTGTGGATAACATCTACAAAGTCGGCAGCGTTGGATGTTAAACGTTGGCCAGCAATGGCCGGAAAATATAAAGCGTATGCGCAATCAAGGCCTGTAATTCTGAAAGATGTTATTTTAATAAGATTTCGATACTCTTATTTGTACAACATCATCTTGATTGCAACTACATGTCCTCACTAAGAAAGCCATAGTAGCTGATTATTCTTTTACCTTATGTTAAGATGAATAAGGATTTTTCTCTCATTTCGCGAAAATCGTTAATCGTTTTCCGTCGCCTAAAAAATATGAAACGTTGAAATATTTTTTTTTCTTTTAATAATTGCACCCTCAAAATATTCGTTTACACTATTGCACTTTTATTTAAATGGAAATAGTAAAGTTTTCAAGCCTGTCTAGCAAAGAGTTGACATCTGTTTTTCGGATTTGCTTTATGCCGTGACTAGATAAGGATTGTAGGTTATCGAGATTTGATGTCTGAGACAAAATCGTAGAATAAAGTATTTCTAAGAAAGTTATCGTTATGAAATTTGCAATTTATTGAAATTGAATATAACGATTCTACAAAGATTTTTGAAATGTACCGAAAGAGTTTACCCGCACTTCTTCTGGCTGATATTTAAAGTAGAATTATACTGAATATGTTTTTTTTTTAAAAACAGAGCAACAAGAAATTCTATTATGTACGTTTTTTAACAAAAAAATCTCAAAAAAATTATTATTTTTTAGACAACGGAAAACGATTAACGATTTTTGCGAAATGATAATAAAGCCTATTAATTCCTCTTAAAATGCACCGGAAATATGTCTGTCTTATAATATAAATAGCATATGAACTAGCTACAAGATCACTTGGTACGGAGTACAGCTGTTCATATATTATTACTAATATTGCACAGTCAAATTGGAAACTGGACTTGGAGATCACTGTTCGATGACTGGGGGCTGACTCCTGTAAGGAAAACAACGAGCAGCGTCATTTGTATAACCTGTAGTCATATTTCAGTGCACATTTTCTAATGTTACTTTATGTGGCACATGTGATATTTTCATAACAATGCTAACTATGTTAAAATCGACACTAAACCGAAAAAATGACTTATTGAGTTAGTTATACCAAAGTGTTCCATATCTCAAACTTTACCATAATATGGAAGAACACTCTTATTTTTATAAATTATGCTTTTTCTTAAAAACAGTTTTGTAGAAACAAACTTAATGAAACAGGTATATTTCAAACATTTGAAAAACTTTAAAGTCCAATTACTCAAAATTAGTACTTTTCGGTTAGTGTCTTCTTCCAGAACAACAACGATATTATAAATGTCAAAAACAATAAAATTCGATCTTAAAATCGTGAAATTTGTAAGCATTTTTGCAGATAGTTCATGTGTGAATGTGTGCTTCGACGAAAATGTTTATCGCCTAAAAAATATAGCATCAAAAACATGGGTGATCGTTACAAATGTATCTGTGTGCGAAAGGGGAAATAAGTCAAGTTAATTGAAAAACAAGTGAAATATTCTAAAATAACTACAATACATACATGCATATAATATGAAAAGAAAGAGTCGAATCAATGCTGCTGAATAAGTAAAATTCATATTTAAACATAACATTTTTGATCAAACTTCATACAAATGCAAATTTGGCTTTGGCTCTCCTGAAAAGTACCAATTTTAGACTTAAAGCCCTTTTCCTTTCGAACACAGATATAATATATAACAGGAAATACCTCTTATGATTTTAATAAATGTTTGGACAAAAAAATTTGCGACATATGATTTTAATTTAAGAACAATGTTTATTCAGTGTTTAAAGCAGCTTGTTTTATATTTTTTACCTGGACAGTGTTACACCTGAAATCATAGTGGTTCGACCAAGACTTGCGGCAACATGGCAGCCAAGAGCTTTGGCAATGATATGAAAACGTTTGGAATCTGCGCCATCGGCTAATAATTCCAATAAATAATAAGCAGCAGCTCTACCCACCTATTGACAACACAGCAAACTATATAGATTTACTACTTCAATCATAATTGGCACATATTTCAAGATTATTTTTAACACAGTGAAACCTTGATATAATCGACTATGATAAGAGGGTATATTTACATACAAAACAGTTATCCATTACATGATAAAATAGGTATTCCAAAAATGTTTTAGAGAAAAAATAAAAAACAGTACATTTATATTCAAGGCTAGTGAATTTTCCGAAAATAAATTACTCTATAATAATTAAGTTTTTAAAATAAAACAACAAACGACACTTAACGTCAATTCTTCAAGAATGTAGTGATGAGGTGGAATAATTTTATTTATTTGTAAATTTAAAAAAATAAAATACACGGCAGTATAGCTGACGCCAATGCGCCATGCATTTACACAATAATAATAACAGTACAATAATAATAATAAAAATATATTTTTAAATAATAATATAATAAAAGTACAATAATAATAATAAAAATATTTTTTTAAATTATAAAATAAAAAGATAACAAGACATTATTAAGATACTAGATAAAATATTTAGCAAACAATACCCAGAGTTGTATGCTGAAAATATCCAACTCTCTAGGCAATGCATTGATCAGTTGAACAGCCCTTGCAACTGGTGACTCAAATTTTATTTATTACTGACGCCCATAAACTGTTTATCATTCACTTCACAAACCGAACGCTATGGTTAGTGTTGGCTTAGACTTGTTTGTTTGTACAGTTTGAGTTATCAGAAATCAGTAGCGAGCCTCAATGTTTACCGATTTTACTCATTCCATATAAACTAAGCATCTTCGACCAGATCCGCTTACCATGTGGAGCATACGACCACTACGTGGCACCTCCAAGATGACATATCAAAAATGTTTGCCAGGTGCTATGATTCACTACCACAACAACTAAGCATAAAGAATAATAGAGAGCAATATTGAGCACCAACCTTATCAGTGTTACTTGCTGCATTATTCATATAAGATCCAGTAGCCATGTTTCCCCAGTCCAGAAGAACGACGTTGGTATCAGGATGAGATGACAGATATGCACTGACAACCGTCTTCACACTTGACGATGAAGCCGATTCCTCATAGCCATGTATATATAAAACCATCTTGCTTTGTTTCCTAAAGCCCTTTGTTTTTCTCAATTTTGTAATATTTGCCAAAGGGAATTTAGCGAACTCTTTTATTGTTTTTCTAAATACAATGTTACAAAGTTTAATGCTTCAATATTTATTGTTTTTCGTTACTGATGAAGAAAATAAGTACTGATTTTTTTAAATTACAATATATTTAACAATGACAGTTATTTTAAAATAATAATTCTCTTATTCATTCAATATACATTTTACTCCCTGATAACACGGTAGATAGAGGAAAGCTAACTGGGAGCGGGTTATCGGGTCTACCATTCTCATACAAAATCAGAGGATACTCATGCAGGGCATGTGTAATCAATGAACAGTCGCAAATTTTAATGAAAAACGAGTTGTCGGAAATCGGAGGGGGGGGGTCTACTGTATTTAACACTTCCAGATATATTAATCAACAAATGTTTCACCTAATGAGATATGACTATCAGTAACACCTGGTTGCATCAGATACTTTGTTGATATTTGACTGTTAACCAGGAGGGTAGTGAGGTAAACGGTTCTACCGAGATATCCGTAGCACATTTCGCAGCCATGATCAAAACTTTACTAACAGACTACTCTTTATATTGACTACTAGTGAGTACCCGGCATGCGTTGCAATGCCCCTCAAAGAAAGAATAGGTTTGTGTTTTATTTCTGTTTATTGAAGTGCTTTTGGATACAGAACATTTTTTGGTTTTTCCGATATACCGCTGTTTGTACATATTTGATTCTTTTTTTTAGATTTTTTTCTTCAGAAACCTTCACGGGTGTGCGCACAACAACTCACCAAAGTTTCATCGAAATCGGATGATTGGTAAAGGAACGCATTGAGGACAAACAAACAAGCAAACATTCATTTTTATAAATATAGATAATGGTCTTTCGTACGATTCCATTTATCAATTTAGCTCAGCGTATTTAGACTTGTGAGAGAGTCGTATTTGTTTCAACATGTTAGTTTTCATGCTACAACAAACCAAACTGCTTTTATATGAAACCAAACGTCGAGCGGCGCAAGACTTAAAATTTCCAATGAATTCTCTCGTCATTTGTATAATAATCATTTTAATATCATAGATATTTTGTTTTTTTTTTTCACCATATTAGCTTCCAATTTACAAACTTCTAATGACGGTATCTCAACAGAAATTGTTATTTGGCAACGGCTTGTTATTAAAGTCACTGAAGCACTCTTTCTTAAGAGTTTTTACGAGTAAGGATAGAAGGATGGGATTAGTACAGGACTAATAGTAAACTAATCGCCCTTGCTACTTTATTAGGATCAGTTGGGTGGAAGGGAATTGTACGATACTTTAGACAAAACAAAATACTATCCACATGCTCACTTTGTGTCCATGGGGATTTCCTGCTGCGTGTAATTGTTTCTCAAAGAAATGTAACATGTCCTATCCTTAAAGATGAAAAAAGTGAAATCGATAACCTAACTTATTCGTATTTAACTTACCCATTATAAAAACGAACCTCTATATCTTCAACAACATTGTCTCTAGCCATTGAATCTGAAATTTAGTTAGAATTTTACTAGTCAATAATATATTTTTAATCATAAAAACTATTTTTGGTTTATATGAATGTCAAATAAATGATAACCATAAAAAAAAAGCAAAACTCATGTGTCACGGACAATTAATTTCATGATTATAATCAGATAAGTAGTTATAATTTAATCATTCCAGGCTGAAAAATAACGTACAATGTTGAATTCTAATATTAATAATATGACATTGTTTTAAAATCATATATTATATTAAAACCTGAGACATATATTTAGAATTTTGATAATTTTGGCATTTGCCAATACCTACATATTTGAAATTAAATGCCTTGTCAAAATAATACCCATCTTATTAATACTTATAATGGAAGGAGTTATGAGTATATATCCAATAAAAAACTTTGGCAGAGAGCAAAAACTGTGAAAAATGAAGTGTAAAATAAACATATCAAATTATTATGTATATTATCGAAATTCAATGAGGAAATGTTAAGTGTACAAGTATAAGTTTAACTTATAAGACCAAGAAGTAAGCCGTGTTGTTGATAGTATTTAATTAACTTATAAGTAAGTACATGAATTTATAGTCATAAGTCATAAGAACTTTGAAAACTTTTTTACTGGAAGGGCAATAAAAATTGCTGACTTATGACGAAGGGCACTATATCTTAATTTTGCTAGATGGAGAGGTGGACTGTCAGCGAAAATTTTTTTTTTTATGTTTCATGATCACTTTGAATATTGTTTGGTTTAAAAATTTAAAGGTACATTATAAATTTAAAACTTTTGTAGTCCATACTGATTGAACAACTAAAGTTAACTTTTACTTGGAACATATTATGCATTATCGTTAAAAATGGACTTATAATCATAAATCATAAGTTTTACCAATATTAAATCAAGCCACGATTAATTAATTGAGAATTGAATAAAAAAATTATTACATACATTATCTGCTTCTGTCAAAGCAGTAAGTATATCTATTTCTATCTGTCCCTAATATGCAGAGGTAGAATAGTATTTTTAAAATAAGCTGTCTATTCATTTTTCATTGATTGATTTTCACTGACTCAAAATTATATTTACATATCCGCAGCAAACAGCAAAGAATATATTTATTTTCATAGATCAATTTTAATTGAAATTATTGCAAACTCACCTGATGTATAATATATTAATAATATCACCGAAATAAAAAGCACCCATAATGATGACATCATAAAATAAGTGGTCTCATGTCAAAGGTACTATAATAACTGACAACAAACACTATTTTTGATGGCTTAAAATATCATTACCATTGACCATGTAGGCTTACCAATACCATTGTAGTATACAATGCACCGATAACAAAAAATTAGAGTTACTGTTATTAAAATACTCTGTATTTTATATTTGGTTAACATTCTTATTTATTTGTATTAGGAATTTATTGAATGTTGCGATAAATCAGTAATAGATAATACAGAATATGGCTATTTACGTTAAAACAATCAAAATATTCCTTTACAACCCGAGGTTTTTTTGTATTTGCGTACGCTCACTCGAGACGTTTTTCCGTGAAAAGCATTTTTTCAATATAAAACATTTAGTTGCTGGAAAAATATTAAAAAAATTTTTTTGTAATTATTTCTGAAAAATAGCTTATAATGAATATACTGCACTAATTTTTATTTTATTTTCAATTCTTCATTGTGTGGTATTTCACATAGCAATCTCCAATATGTAATCCTGGCTTATTTATGCAGGTCTCGCAAAATCTATTACCTAAGACTTGGTTATTATGAACTTCAATGTGCTTGAAGACAAAAGTAAGTATGTAATAAAACTTTAAATGAATTGAAATTTTCTCGTTCTCGATACGGCGTTATAAAGCAAAACAATGTAAATCAGCATCATGTTGTTGTAGCTGACAGTGTTTAGTAATTGTCCTCTTTTATTGTCCATCCAGATAATATCAGAAGATGATCAGCCACCGGTACATTACTTGCACATCTAAAATTTGGCAAGATGGAAGTTTGGCAATGAAACGAACATGCTGAATTACGATTTGAAATTTCGCCGCATTTATGCAACTGGAAGAGTGCTTTCATACTATACACTCAACAAATATAGCTAGCATAAAAGGTGGATTTCATTACTTCAGATGATGAATATAATAATACAGGAGAAATAAACCTAGGATGCAGCCCCTGGCTCATATCATTTGAGACAGCAAGCTATTGTGTTGTCATATACCCAAGAATTATGCACCACTTGCTTGCTATCTTCATCTTGGCATTTGAAAGTAAAAACTAACCATTCCATTTCTCAATTTTACACTTGTTAATGACTACTAATCATACTTCAGATTCATAATCTGATTTTAACATGAATTGATTTGTAGGGAGTTTGCATAGTTAATCGATGGTATTAAAGTATGCCAGATTCGAATCGCAGTAAAGACAGTTTCATAAATTGATTTTTCAATCTGTTCGAAGGCATGGATGTCTGTAATGTTTAAAATTCCTTTCAACCCATCCGATTCTAAAAACAGGGCGTAGTGAGAGCATTTAACTAAACACTAGTCTTCTCCTACCCCAATCTTTCTATCCCTACTCTCTTCGAAAAAGACAAGTTGAACAAATGATATAATTTAAGACATCGACTGAGGGTGCTTGATGGAATTTCAATATCAAATTTGGATTATTGAGATTTTGTACACTTCCATGTATTTTGTCACTAACGACCCGGGTTTCGCCTTTCGGCATCTTCAGGCATTCGAGCGCACGAATGGACTCGAACTGACGTCAGCTCGACGTCGTCTTCATTAGCAGTGTTGTAGTGCTAAATAAAAAAGTACCAGGGCGGTCATTTATTTTCACCCCTCGTCTTTTTCATTTTTTTCACTTTGTGTATATTTTTTTGCATTCTCGTAATATCTGTTGGCTGCACAAGTTTTGATACAAAATTACAAAATTCTACCCACAATACCGTGGGGCAGTTGGTAGCGTCGTCGGCTACGGTTACGGATGTCTCGGGTTCAATTCCCGGTGCGGGCGGTTTTCCAAAATTGATTTTTCAATAGATTTATGGATTTCTTTCGTAGTCTGAGTGTTTGTAATGTCTAAAACTCCCTCCCACCCATCCGAGCAATAAGCAGAAAAATTCTGTTAAGATACCTCCATTAGGAAATCATATGCTCCACGTTGGGAGCGGGCATGAAAATATTTTTTCATATACCTACTCGAAAAGTAAGTTTCAGGTCAAAAAAGTGGCAGGGCGGCGACCTGGCTTGAAAAGAAATAGCAGGGTGGCGCCCTGATCCGCCCTGGCCCCACTACACCACTGATTAGGACTCCATAAACTCACATTGGGACGGACATGGAAAAAAAAAGTTTGCATAGTAAATTGATGGTAACAAAGGATAAAAATAATAAAAAGTAAAAGGCTTGATTTGGATTCATCACTTTATTAACCATATTTACGTACACTTAAATACAGTATAATCATACATAATTACATAGACAACAGAAAATGATAAAATTTAAGACAAATCGATACTAATTGGGAAGATGTTATTCAACGTGTCAACATATATCGATTTTTATACCATAGCCGATATATATATATAATTTCACATGGGAAGAGAACTTTACCATCAAATAGTTGAAAGTAGAATGAGTAAGTATTCATTCATTTAAAATTAAACATATATTATATATATAAATATATTAAATCAAAAGGTTTCTAATAATAATTTAAATTAAATTCAGTAACAATTTTGAATAGTCCATTTACATAACAAATTGTTTTTATAAGTCTTAAATTTAATGATGAACATTTTAAATAGAAGCGAGTCTTGAAAACATGAAAAAACCTACTGACCTCGATATTCTCTCTACTTTCAAAACAATATTCTGTTGCCGTTATATTATTATCATTAATTTATATTCTAATGGAAAATAAAATTTGAAACATCATAACAGATAGTTACATACATATTCAATATATTAGATAGTTTTTTTTTTCAGTTATGTCGTGTAGGATCTAAATGCTTTTATAATACACAAAAGTACAGCAAGTTATGGACATCCACCGATAGAGAAAGACATTACATAATATCGTATATATATAAACAACACCTAGAGATATATTTCAAAGGTTTGAACTTACTCTTAGGACTTTCTTATGCTTTTATTAACGTTATAATAACTGGTTTAAACATCATTCGAAATCGATGATTCAATTTTATTAATAGTTATCGAAAGTACAAGATTTTATTTTACCAACAAGACCCAAAACGCAAGTGTTTTATTCTTGCGTAAATAATAAAAAACACAAAACATGCGTGGCTGCCGAAATAAAAAGAATGCACCGAGATAGATTCTCACTCGGATGTCACGCGAATAGGTAGTAAATAAATTTTCGTTTACGATTACAGTGACTGATGGATACCATACGAAGAATAAAGATTAATTATATTTAAGTAAACATTAATAATATTATTATATTTTTGACTGAGTTTACATCTAAAATGATGTGTGTGTATTATTTGCTGAGGCCTTCCGCGTCGTGTACCACCGCTACGGTCGAATGTAAATAGAATATTTTGCAGCAACTCAGGTTATGTACGTATATCACAAAAAGAAATCAACAACACAATTAAAAATATACACTTTCGAGCGTCAACTTACAGTAGAACTAAGTAACATAAGAACAGGTTATTTAAAAATATATATTATAGTCTATAACTACTTAATGCGTAAGGGTATATTGCCTACATTACGATGGAGGATATATTCCAGATTCCTAACTGCCATATTCATAATCGTGAAAGCAAACAACCTCAAAATATATAATAATACGACACATGGAATGGTCTCTAATAATAATTAAAAATATTTTCAGATTACCCAACATAATCAATAAATACACAATTAAAATGCTCCATGATTAAAATTAACGTGAGCAATAATCATAAGACGTGAGAATATTTGGTTATTATTAAAAATCATAAGATGAATATGAAAGTGTATTATTTTTGCAGCTTTATAATAAAATTAGACAATGAATGGAAGTCAACATTAGGCCGAAAATTCAAATGAGAGTATAAATGCTATTATTTAAATGGATATTAAGTATAATGTTGTCTTTTAGATTTGTCACCAAATTAAAAACCAATGTTCGATACAAAATACTGCGCTAACATTATTTTGCAAGGACGACTGTGGCATTATTTGACAAAAAAATCCGAAAACAACTGATAAAATTACAAATCAATTTTCAGTTTATTTCAAGTCCTCATCGTCTTCACCGAGTAAATCGTGGCATTCTTTCTCCCACTGTTTATCGTCAGCGGACGCAGTTGCCGCTTTGTCGCCAGACAAGACTTCGTAGTCTCGCAATTCGGCCTCCAACTCGGTCTCCCATTCCTCTTCTGAATATTTTCACACAAATTCATCCCGAGTAATGTGGAATAGATTAAAATAGACAAAACATAAAAACAAAATTAGAAAAACAGGAAAAGTGGTAATCTGACATGATTGAAATAAATGAAGTATTATTGACTTTGACAAGAGATTTATTTACAAAGAATTAATTCAACTGAAATAGCCTGACAGTGTAATATAATAATCGCTACGTTCCATATTTGAAAATATGATTAATAATGTTGCAATCCAAATTCCCGCACTGCTATAATATAAATAATATTTTTGAACACAGAGCACACCAGCAGAAAAATGAAAATTTTCTTTCGGCTTGTCAAAGCAATCGGTATTGAATTGATTAAAATATGGCGAAAATAAAACGGTGACAAATGAGAATATAATATGAACTAAAACTTATAAAAGAAGCATTTTCCCGAAGCACATTAATACCATTCCTCCATAATAAATTCTCTCAACAAGTTCCATTCAAATGTATTGTCGAATTACAATGATACTCTAATTTTGGTGATTTGCAATTGAAAATGCAATACCTACAAATATAATAATTATATCTAAGTACATAATAATTATACAATATAATCATGATATTCATAATATATTATTTTATCTATTAATTACAATACATACATGTGTTAGTAATAATAATTTAGGTCGTCAAACTTGCCACATATATTAATAACAAACGATTCGAAATTTCATGGCGATTCTTGGATTTTTCAAAAATGGAATAAAAATCTCCATCACAGGGCAACATTCCATAGAGAATCATTCATGCAGGAGTAAACTTTGCTTGTATGCTGAATAAAATTAAAAGTCATTCTAAGGTTTATTTTTCTCTATACATATTAAATTTTATACAGTGATAGTTACCCCACAGGATATGACTTTCCAAGGCTCCCTTGTGATGTGTCTAATTTATTATATTTTATCGCAGTAAATTTGTATTGTTTTATAAATAATTTTTAAGAAACCTAAATATTTAACCATTGAAATTTTATACAAACAGTGTCCTGTCTTAATTTGATATTAAATTTGACAATTGGACATGCATCATAATATGATGTTGAATTATGACGAAGGAGACATGATAAGAAAAATTTATCAAAAAATTTCAGCACACGGTTTGTACAGAAAAATCGGAATGAAAATGAAATTTATTGTGAATAGTACAAAATGATTCAATATTCAGGTTGTTAGTGTAAGTAGGTAGCTTAAAATCTTTTATAAAACTTTATTCTAATCCAATCAAGAATTCATTACATAGTGAAGTAAATTGCTATAATAACAATTGGTATGTTAAATTTGTCATCTGGCAAGCTAATTGAAAAATTAATTAACGAATTTTGCATGATCTGATATTGAACAATAAGCGCATACACAAACTGAAAGATTTTCTATTATTTATTTTATCAAAAAAAGCCAGATATTATCGAAATATTTCTGGTTGTAAGTATTTTTGAGATTTAGTTACAAAGCAATTTGTGAATATTTTCGCAATCATGCATGTAAAATAATATGTACATGGTATATTAATTTCAATCAATAGATTATTATTTTATACTTTCACACTATTTAAGCAAAGGATGAATATTGTCCATATTAAAATAAAATTTAATACCAATAATATTGCTTAATTTAAAGCGGAAACAGTAAAAAAATCAATGAGATCCTTAAAACGCAGTCATAATAAACTAAACATGATATATAATATAAGAATATTGAGAGTTAAAAATCAATCATTTGATAATGACAATTTTTAATAATCCACGCATCAATCCCATTATTTGACAAACAAAAATATATCATTATTATTTTTCAATACATTTTGCCTTCTATAATTAACTGAGACAACACCATGGTAAATTACTATAATATACCAACAGGAGAATATCTACAATTTTGTCAAAACGATGCAGTGGCAGAAAAATAATGATATATCATTCAAAGCAATAAATTTGTCACCCATGAAAAAACACATTTCAATGAACGCAGTATGAATTTGCCGCCCATAAAAAGGATGAAACTTTGCTCATACAAATATATTTTTTAGCAGAGCTTGAATGTCATACAATCAATGTAATATTATTTATATGAAAATAAATTGCAATTTAAAACAGCTTGCTTTTAAAACTAATATTGCAGCTGAGCAAAAGTCCATTGCTAAGAAAACGTTAACTAAGCAAAGCTTTCCCAAAACGTTAATGTATTAGTATTCAGTTATGAAAATGAAACCATTATACTCAATTCCAAGCTATTCCAGAGCAGCCTTATGCAAAATTGTTAAGAAATTAGCCCAAGAAAAACTGGTGTGTTAAAATTATCATAAAGTTTTGTTTCCAAAATGAATTTGAATGAAGTAAAGCGTTAGGTGAAAAGAAAGGATACACAACCATTACATCTGGCCAGACACCATCCATCAGTGTGTTTGCCTATATACACGGTCAAATAAAAATTATATCACAATAAATCCAAGAATGCTAACATGGTCGGCAAAGCGTTGAAACTGACAAGAACTGCTTCATCGATAAAAATGTCATTTGCATGGTGTAACAACCGACAGTATTGTCGAGCAACTACTATTTGAAATATCTCGTCTCCCACTTGATATATTCGGTTACATGAACGACGGTTACAGAAAATCTTGTCTTATTAATTATATTGTTTACATTATAATAATTTCTGGGCAATGTGAGTTGAAGGGAATGCTATTTGTCAAACTGGCAACACGGATTCGCCGTCGGCTTGGCTTAGGCTGCAACCGGCCGCAAGGGAGCACCACCAAAAACAAACACAGTTTAGCAAAACACCATCTACTTGTACAATATTTAAACATTTTAGCTACAAATACATTAATCATATGGCATCACCTCATTCAAAAACATGATTGTAAAGGTATATTGTGAATTTTCTTTAAGTGTCATACTAAAGTTTTATCAAAAATATCATCGTAAAAAATACAAAAGATTTATTTATATTTTAGTAAAGAGGAGAGGACCGTGATTTTTTTTCATGTCGCCATACATGTATTGATTTGAACAAGGTCACTTTTACCGTAACGATAAAATCATGTATGAATTTTTGTCACACTCTTTATTCAAACTATATTTACTCTACCCAGATCAGATCTCAAGGCATCAAAATTTGCGAAATATATTTTATATTTCTACTAAGAATTAAAATCGACAACTAAGATTATTTTTTAACAAAAGTAATTTGGTTCAAAAGCAAATTCTAGTACTGCGATATTTCATTATATATGATAAATTGTCCAAGTAAGAATTCTCTTTCTTGAATATCAGTATACCTATGTATGATATTTTAATTTCATTCTTTTCCATATAAAATCTAAAGCTATTCTATTAGAGTAATGGTCATCAAAAATCTGTTGGAAGGAAATAGTTATGTTACAAGAAAAGTTTGGTTTGATCGCTATACCAAGATAATGAAATAGATTTTTTGAAGTGAAGACAATACACAGATAAATATTTGTTGTCTGATGATTTAGTCTGAGTTGTGTTGATTAGTGAAATGGTGCCGGAAGGTACATGCATAACAAGCAAAAAAACCGTGATCAACTAATGGATTTCAAACAATAATTATAACAAACAATGATATTATATGACTAAAAACATGTGATATATATAAACAGTAATACCCCGTTAATCAATGCCAGCTGGGTTCACTAAATATAGTCGATTAACGAAACAATATAATTTCGAAAACGAAAAAAAAAAACAGTTTAAAAAATCTATATTTATAAATATGAATTACAAATGTGCACTACAGTGAAAAGAGTGGCACTTTACCTCGCCTCGGGATAATTCTCAGTGAATGTTTGAAGCTAGTGTCAAAATAATATAACTGGTGAAAACGTCAGTCAGCAGGGCGTCGAAAAACGGCGTATGACAATATAATATGACAGTGTATAATCGTTGGTTAGAGGGGCGTCAAATAATGGGTAGTACGGCATATGGTATAGTTTGTCGAGGTTTTCTGTGTTTACTTACATAAAAATACCGGTAGATATTTATCACCAATTCAATTATAAATTCACCAAAATTATGTATCATTATTTGCGTAAATTACGTTTAATTTAAATTACAAATTTAACATAAATAAATCGCCCATTGTAAAGTCAACAATGAGTTAGTCAATTTTTAAATCTAGAATCACAAAAAATACAAATCATCCAAGAGTCATAAAATTGACTAATATTTAGTGTGTTATTCGTATTTGATTACTACAAGGTTAGCTCTAGATAATTAGAAAACAGGCAATATTGATTAGATATTAAAAATTATTGGTTATAATTAAAAATCGTTTTAAATCTCACCTTCTTGATTATTTCTGTCAATGGATAGACTTTTTACTCTCTCTTCGATACTCTCTGTTGTACTAATTAATTTTCTCTCAGCATCAAGGAGGTTTTCACTTTGGGTCTTAGTAATATTTTTAGCAGGACCACTGTCTTGCAAAACGTTTTCGCTGGTGGACTTTTTAATATCAACAGCCGGTGCAGCCGATTTAAAATCGGCATCTAAGTCTTGCAATACCCTAGTCGGAGATATGGTCACAACGCCATCTTTGGTGAGGAGAGTACCGAGATAGTGTTTCCGTGTGGATAAAGTGCCGACAATTATGCAATGGGAGAGAACAAAACAAAACACAAAATGAAAAAAATAATATAAAAAATACATGCCAAAGGAAAAGTGCACAATTAAAATATGACATAAACAATAAGTATAATGAATTTAAATAGGTAAAAACAATTTAAGTAAAGTACTCGATGATAAACCGTTATAATGATTAGTTTAGATATTATTGTAAACTTTATTAGAATGAAAGAAATTGATAAAAATCTTTATTAAAAATTAAAGTAATATTTTGACTGCCTGATTTAATCGCATAGAAATGTGCAAGTACGGAAAAACATCCTAATGTGTGAAATTTAATAACTAAATTATCTTTAAATATTATAACATAAAGTGAGAAAATATTGATTTATGTGTAATACTAAATGTTGAAATATACCAGTGTTTTTGTGCAAATACCTAGTAACAAAGTATATAATTATTGAAAGACAGATGCAGTAATTTTTTTACCATGATAATAAAGGAATACTAGTAATGTAATAAAATTATCATCTTGTGAAATTGCCTATGTAAGTAATTGTTCAATTTTAAGAATTAAGGTAAAATTAACATAAATAAATCCTTCAAGTCTCACAGCACTACCAATGCTGATAATTAGGATTATTATTCTCGAATCAGAGGCTCAGAAAAAAATGACAAGTAAAATAAACGCAAACTAAATAAAGTGAAAAATATGAAGCTTATAAGTTACTTACTAAAACGAAATAATAAATTACTTAGTGCGAAGACGTAAATGTATGCATGTGTTTTAAAATGAACGAATGCGTTAAAACAATGTACCTTGTGGTTCATCCACACTGGTGAGTCGAGAGGCGGGCAGGCTCTCGTTGTTTTCTTCGCTAGCCTCGATGAACTGGCAGATGAGGGAGACACGGTAGAAATAGTTTCGCCAGAAGTTTTCCTCCGTGATACTGAAACGCATTGTTATCGATCATAATATTAATTTCTCATTGAAGAGGTGGAAAAGATTTTCTATAGCTAAATAATAATTAAAAAACAGCATACACCTCTCTCTGGATTTGCATCAGTGGATTTTTACAAGATATCTTGTAAAATAATGCTAAATAAATGAAAATTCCACGTTATTGAAAGCAACCTTCCATTGTGCACATACAAATAAAATGTCCATTTAAATGGTTAAGATGAAGTATTTTGACGAAAATTGACTGTGGACATTATTGAGGAATCGGTGTTATATTATTATACGACAATGAATAAATATTTATTATATTTCACTACCGAGTGTTTGCCAAATTTCCACCAGCACTTGCGTAAAAACACTTGCAAGTGTTCCAAAATGATTGAAAACCACTGGTTTACGGTAAATAAACATTTCCTTAAATTAAAATACATATACAAACAAATTTACCACATAAAAATGTAAATAAGCTATGTAGGTAGAATAGATAGTGGACGTGAATGAGTTCAGGCAAGTACTATTTTATGTACTAACATAGATTGTCAGAAATTGCTTGATCGCCTTACTTGCCAATTTGCAATGTTCACTATTTTTTTTTTTATATGATTTTATCGTTCTTCAGATTGCAAAAGCAATAAACTTATAATTCGTAATATTTACACTTATATAAAACAAATAAATACTTACGCGATGGGCACAAGGTCGTAGCGCATTTTTTCAAGATTGGGATCCTCAGCCATGATGGCAACAGCAACAGGATATGATGTGTCATAGTCAAAGTTGAACTCTACTCCAGCAGGTGGGGCACGAACAAAGTTCCGCCTATCCTGTAAGCATCAATCAAAACTCACATGAAAATAGTGGACTCAAATAAAACATGTCATAAAACCAATTCATAAAGGATAAGCAAAAGATAGTAATATATATAATTGAAACCTTTTCACATTACTTTCTTTTTAGTTTTGAACTACACAGCAAAACCTCCATTTACACGGAATTGGGAGTAGCATAATAATTGGGTTAGTGAATGTCACACAAAATTAAGGGCTACGTTTTTTTTACGACGAAATATTTAGTTACTGTATGTACAGCAACGACAATTGGGGGATTTGCTGCGAATATTTATATTCGGCGCGTAATTCCAAGTATTATACAATGGTGTATACTCTCTATTCTTATCGGAAAGATATAATATTTTTATAAATAGACAGAAATAGTCGGGACAAAAAATTCTACAGTTTGATTTGATAAATTAATTGAAAAAATTGTTAGTTTATGCCGTAGCTACGTGAAACATATGTATAACTGCTCTGCATGACACCTGGCGTGTTACTAATGATACATTTTTAATAATTTTTAACAATGTAAAATAAATATTTTATAAGCGACCAAATAATAACTGAGCATTTACCGTGGATAAAGAAAGGCATTCCTCCTTAAGTGCAGCTTCATCATCCCGACCTGCCCACGGCAATTCTGCGGGTCCTTTGCCACCAGCCTGTCCGCGGATGAAAGCGTCCTGCTCCTTGTTGAACTCTCCAAGAAGGCTCTGAAATCAAAATAAAAATAATGTAATCATACAAGTTCTATTTCTCGTGTTACTATCGTTTTAAAAGAATGTTATATGTCTCGTTCATGCTGTTTGTGCACTCAGAAGAGTTCTTTTCCATCTAATATGTTCAACACTTTCTTACATTTTATTATTCTATTTGGAGTTTATTATTCTATGATAATTTATTAACTTTAGATAGCAACAAGTTTCTTATGAAACTTATAAGAGAAGAAGGTTGAAAAATTACATTTATCCACAGAAATGTAATTTAAATATTTTTTTAAACATTATTTAACCCTACTGAACTTTTATAATGTCAATTATATTATTAGCAAAGATTATCATACGAGATTAGAATGACATCCTATTAATAATATATTTATCTTATATAAGATCCTTAGTGAAAGCTTTGTACGCATGAAAATAAATAGATACAAACCATTGTGTCAAGGGTTATAATATAAGTCGAAAAGAGATCCCTAAAAGAAGCTGAGCCTTACTAAGGATAGATATCGACAATCAAATATGTATAGTGGGTATTGAATATTATCGAATAAAACTGTATTTTGTAAAAATAGCTACAGAGTTGTATAAATTATACAAAAAAAAAGGCGTAGATAGGTCTACGGTGTAGGTACGAGCGATGTACACATGCAGACAATTTGTTAAAAGAAAACATTATAATTTATAGGCATAACAATAAACAGCAATAGAATTACTATTGTACTGATGTGAAAACAAAGTAAAATAATATCAAATATAGTTTGCCAGTGCCTATCTACGATATGCCGTAGATAGTTAACATGCCTACGGCGTAGACGTTAAGTCGTAGCACGTACTGATGTTTAACAATAGATTTGAATATGATTTTATTATTATTTCGTTCACTTTGATTGGTACATGTGAATGAGGTTACGCTCGGTGGACAATCAAAAAAAACTAACAAGGCATATATTAGTACGATATTTTATTTTTACTTCGCCTACGCCGTAACTATCGTGGCGTGATGGATTGGCTTTCCATTTCCTTCCCCACCTCAAGTACTTCAGCCTCGCATATTTCAACCATGACAGGTCATATATTTTTTCGAAAGGTGAGTGAGATTTAACAATAATTAATATCGAAAAAAATAAAAGACTTCCTGCCATTGATATTGTTGGTAATTTTTTTCCCCAATACATCCATGAAAATGTCCTCCCTTTTCTTCGTACGGAAAGAACATGGAAACGGGATTTTCATTTCATTGGGGTTTATGAGACTCTCGAGTTATAATGGCGATAAAGCGATTTTTTTACCATGTCTGCTCCCAATGTGAAGCATATGTACACATTAACGGAGGTATCTCAAAAGATGTTTTTTACGAAAACTGCTTGTTACACAGTTGTCCAACGTGGATACATGGCTAGGGTAGGAGTAGTGGTTAGCTAATCGCTCTCGCTACATCCTGTAGGAACCGTCCAGCAACAGATGGGTGGGAGGGAATTTGTGGATATCACAAATATCCATGCCTTCGAACAGAAATCTGTAACACTGTCCGTACTGGGATTCAAGCCCGTGAATTAATCGTAACCGAATCCGATGAAGTTGACGATTGCACCACGGACCCGACATTAATTTCATCAATCGGTATTGTCAAAATAGTGTTTAATTGTATTGTATCAAGGCGAAAAAAGTCAAGTGATTCAGGGTTTTTCTACCTTCTCTGTAGTCACAATATTTTTGTAAAGATGCATTGAAAAAAAATATGATTTTCCATCAACGTAAAAAAATTTAATTAAAACCTGATTTCGTTTATTATTATTATGCCGTTAAACGAGTAAAATATTAATCAGCTATATTAAATATTGTAAAATATGTTTTTTTAATAATAGATTGGCCCATAGGTATATCGTGTCAGTGACAATAGGTGCAATGAAAAAGAAAAACGACAATTATTGTATTATAAATAATGTAATACATAATCTACTTCGTTTTGTATGAATACACTCCATAGATTTTGGTGTTCTATTTTAATAAAAAAATATCTTTGTGTTGTGACCCGCATAATGAAACTAGAAAAGATTTTACTTCATTTTGTGTACGTATTTTTTTCCGGGAGCGTTTTGTAAGGAGCGGAACAAATAGAAATCAGATGAACAAGGCTAGGGGAAGGTGAGGTTGGATGAAGAATCACCTCCGGATTCAGGTCACAATTTGTTTTCTGTGTGGCGGTTTCTTTTTGTCTTCATATTAATATTTCCTGCACGATTTTTTTTATCCAAAAAAAACATGTTCAAATTTAAACTGCACCATTGCCGTATAATTTGCATTTTTTTAAGGAATTGTTTTTGCAAAAGGCAAGGCCTTTTTGGAAGTAATAAAGTATGGCGTTTCAAATACGTTTCAGAGCGTCACAGATATTCGAGGAGTGGAATATGCATACAAAATAAAAAAAATGCACTGAGATTTTAACTACGGAATGTTTGAAAGAGAACTGAATGCATTTTGGAATTCTTAGTTCTAAAATATTAAAGTTAGGATGCCACCAACAGGCGCATCAAAAATCACTGATACAATATATGGGCCAACCTAATATTAAATATGATTTAATTCATTCGCTTGCCACATCACCACAAATTGTAAACGCTATTGAATGTAATAGTCTAAAAAAAGGCCGGTTGAAGAATGACCAACAAAAAATTGAATGACAATGAGAAATTTTCAATGCTTTCCGGAGTGAGTGACTTAAATGGATCTCCAATAAGAATACGGATGTCCTTATCGTTCATGGATTAAAGAATATTAAATTTACATCATGAATTCTCTCATCGGCGTCGGTTTAACGCGGCGTCGCATTTTATAAATTTATTTGACGTCGGCGGGCGTCCCGACACTGGTACGGTAAGAAGATGGGCGTCAGAAATACGTCAGATACTCCACCGGAAAATAGCGGCACGCATGACAAGCATCATTTATCAACGTTATTTTACCCGTATGTATTTATGTATTTTAATGGGAAAATAACATATAGAACAAGCGATTTTCACGTCAAATACATTTTTTTTTAAATAGTAACGATACACAGAAAATCTGACCTGTTATGTATTATTTTATCAAATTAAAATGTAATTGATGTTTTCGATGATTACTAGGAGTAATTTGTAATAGTTTATTTACAATATAAAAATGAACATAAATATACCAAACGAATAATAAATTTGAATATTCGAACTATCACAGTACAGTGAAATATGCGCAGATTGATAAACGATGTTGGTTTAAGTCACGGATTTCACGGGTACGAATGAGTACGGACAGTTTAATAAAATGATTTTTCAATCGATTTATGGAGTTGTGTTCGAAGACATGGATGTATGTGATGTCTAAATTCAGCAGCACCATTCAAACTTAAAAACGGAGCGAGAGCGATTAGGTAACCTCTAGTCCTGTTTTAGTCTTATTCTTCTATCCTAAATCTCTCAGAACAAGAGAAAGTGAACGATTGAGTAACAAGCAGTTGTAGTAGAACAAATTCTGTTGAGATAAGCTACATTAAAAGTAAGTACATATTATATTCCACACTGGGAGTGGACGTTCAGTTTAGAATAAATACAATAAAAAAAATCTCAATTGAGTATATAAAAAAAAGCTTTGAAATAAAAAATCTCGAATTCTTAGAAACCAATGCGAGCAAGAAGACCAGTGAAATACAGATCCATTATCATATAAAAACAATAACCGCTTATTTTACAAAACACTTTTTTGCCTTTATATTAATTTACATCGTACAAATTTGCGTTTGTAAAGTAAATTAGAATAAATACATACAAAGGGCCATTTGCACGATTCCAGTGCGGAGGTTGGTCTCAAAAGAATAAAATAACGCTCTCACAATAATACAAAAGTGTTAGAATGAAATTAATTTTAAATTCATTTCTTTTGTTTCAATATAGTCATTTCGATGTAGCGACACAAAAATTATCAATATAAGACTATAAGGGAAAATGCTTTATTATTAAGCCTCATATTCACTAGCGGACAAAATTTCCAGCAACATAGAGTCTACGTGACGCTGCAGCATTGCCCACTGTCCCACAACGGTGTACGGAACATAGTACGGCATTTCAGATGTTGGGCGAGTGTTGAGTGTGATTTTAATTATAATTTTTTTATTATTGAAAATTATAAATCAACTGAATATGACTGAACTATGTGTGTCTTTACTGAGTGATATATTTTCAGATCACGAACGTTTATGACTAAGATGCACGTTTATACACCACTCCACTTTTTTTGAGGTTAAAAGCTTTATAGTTTAACGTCCATAATATATCATAAATATGCGATGAGAAGTGTCTAAGTGAGATTTTCATTTTTATGGTTAGGAGATAATCGTAAAAATCTTTGCCAAAATATGTCACGTTCTCATAATTTTTTTTTTTTTAATTTAAAAGCTTCAAAGTCATAAGAATATGTAATGTTATGATTTCATATGCTCAACATAAATTTTATACTCTACAAAACTACATTCATAGCTCATTTTGTCTATTTAGAAATTGACCAACATAACCTCCTTGGGCGACATTTCTGCGACAACTGACGTGAGCCCTGATGTGTACAAGCAAAATGTTCCGCGGCATTGTTCCCGGAACATCGACATAGATGCCCCGCGTTATGTCCCGCAGCATGTCGCTAATGTTATCTCCTAGTGTATCCGTGCCTTTATTAGGGCTCATTGTTTATATAAAAAAGTCAACATACTAAGCAGAGTACGATTTATTATGGGATTTCGTGGACGAGATCCACAACGCAACAACCGAAAAAATTAATGTTATTACTCCTCACACTCTTAGCCCAAATGCAGAACTGCACGATACCGAGATTTTCACAAAGCACAATTGTGCTGAAAATATATTAACATTACGATGTATAAAAAATCTGTACCCATATTAGTAGCGCACGTGATTTTAATAAAATTTTAAATAGACTTTTATGTAGACGCTCTGTAGACGTTTTATCATCACGTATAGGTTTTAAATTTTCTCATGACGTAGGCATTCGCGGTGTATATAAAATAAAATGTTATGCAGTACACACACAGATCCGGCGTACTAGCTCAATTACTAGTTCAATTTAAATACCGTCATCTATGAAGGGTACGGTTTTACCAGTATGTGTTATATTAGCCGTATGTACGAATCTAAATAACGTCCGTTACTTTATGTCGTTGTTTAAAAATACTGGCAATAATATTTGAAACTATGTGAACAATAAAAATAATTCCAACTACTTTGGTAGTTTACAGTTGAACATATTTCTTAGAGCTTTACACAGAAACTTTCCGCAATTAAATAAACTTACATCCAATATCGGACGGCGATACGAAAAGTTTCAAGGAGCAAAACTAAACTTTTTATATTTACTAAATTTATTGCAAGATAAGATTGTGGAAATATAAAAAGAAGAGTAATTCACATTTTTAAAAAATTTCTCAAGTAGTAATTCGTACCTTCTATTAAATTTTATTTTCAAGGATTATTTCAGTAAAAAATATATATACAAAACGTTTTCCAGGTGGCATGATTTAGAGAGAAATTACATTTATTATAATGATATAATGATAAATTGACTGCCACTAGACTCGTTATTAAGAAGTGCTGCATCATCAGAAAACAGGCAACACGGGTAAGTATGGTAACAATAATTTGTATTCGTAGGCGAAAAGGCTTTATGCAATCGTCCCACAAAGACGTATGAGTATCGACCGCCGACGCTGACGCGACAGACCTTTTCACAACTTCCTATGTTCATTCCATACACAAACTTTTCAAACAGGATATGACGTAATACAATAACACCGTAATTTTCTGCAACAATTACATGTTAGGCGGGGGCTTTTAACTAACGAAATTGCTGTCCGGAATGCGCAATTCACAAAGTTATGATGGCGTAATAACGTTATAATAGACAACATCGAAAACTACCATGCTGCCTTGTATTGACGTAAATACCTTTGGACACACCCTTCCCATTTTTATCTATAGGTACATACATGAGAAATCGTTCCTAACTGTATAAAAAACTTTTTACGAGACTTTAAGCTGTAGCAAGTAATAAAGGGTAACGTATTTAAATCTTAATACTTTCCATTTGTATACAAAACAATACAGTGAAAATAAAACATGGATTTTCTTTTGAGTTTAAATTTATTAATCTGTATGAATTATGACATTGGTGTTTTTATCATCGAATTGCTTTTAAGGTGTTAGCTGTAAATTCTTGGTGGAAAGATCACCATACTTAAAAAATAAAACGTTGTGTAACTTTAATTTATTTTAACAGTTTTACGTACAATCAGTATCCCTTATACAAAAAGTCAAGTATTAGGTGTACAAACTAAGTAAATATTTATATACTTCGTATGTGTCAGTTTTAAGGTTTTTACTGTCAATTCTTGGAGGAAAGTGTTTTTCCACATTTTTATATCCATATGGACCGGTTTCGCTCATCGCAAGCACTATCAACTGATGATTAAAAAACACTTATGTTGTGTTTTTTAGTGTTCGAAAAAAGTAATTAGTGAAAGTAAAATAATAAACAAAATTCTTTGTACTAAAAATCTTTTTGTAGCTAAGAAAGTCAAATGGAAAATAATCATTTTTACCGTTAATAACGCGACCCTAAAAAAATGTCAGCTTTCCAGATATAAAGTTCCACATTGGATATCTTGGCGTTAATCTAATACAAGAATAATTCTTAGCAATAAACGGTCAAGCCCAAAGGGGGATTACGGTACTAAAAGCTTTTACATAAGGTCACAGGTCGGAAAGATGGAATCCTATAAGTGTATCGATACGATTTTCGTTCGGAAATATATCAAGATATTTCTTAGATAAAACCTCTATAAATATTCAAAAGGACAATGAAATTTAATTCAACTCGGAATCCTTTTCGTTTTATGTATTATTGATTCGATTATTTGAGGACCTGGAATACTGAACATCTATAATTACATATGCTATAATTTCATTTACAATACATCAATGTCCGCTCACAATGTGTAGCAGATGGACTCGTAATGGCGCATATCTAAACATAAAACATGATTTATCATTTTTTAAACCATTTCCGATCCTAATGTGGAGTATATGGACACCTTGGAGAAGGTTATACGAAAACTGCTTGTTATTCCGATGCACAAGCTCTTTTTCCAAAGGTTAATTAATCGCTCTTGCAACACCCCGTTTAAAAAATCGGATGGATGGGAAGGAATTTTTACACATCACAAAAATGTCTATGCCTTCCAGCAGAAATCCATAAATCGACTGAAAAATCAATTTTCGTAACTGTCCGTACTGGGATTCGAACACCGTGAGCACTGTAACCGATGACGTTGACCACTCGAACACAGACTGGCACACACCGGCATTTTCGATTTAATTACAACAATTAAACTACTATCAAGCGGCACAAATAGATCAAGCACGTCCTCGTGTACCGAATATATGTATAAAATGATCTGTCTCCCGCTTATCCCCTTGCCTGTCATCAGTTACGTTCGATAAAAAAATATGGGTTTTTATGTTCTTTCAAGTGATTTCTAAACAAGTTTACATACAAAACAAGAACCCGAATCGACAGAAGTCCAAAAATACAAAGTAAAGATATGTGACTTGGATTCAGAGACGAGATAATAATGTAAAAACTAATTGATCAGACAGTAAAGTGGAAAAATGATTCAAATTTTGTTGTTAATATAGTGGAATCCAACAAATTAAATACATTTCCGGCCTCTGTGGTCTAGTTAGTGGTAAGAGCTTTGCTCTAGCGATGGGGTGGGTCAAATTTAGATTTTTTCAATTTAAATTTGTGTTCCCGAACATGAGTGACTTAAAAAAAATCTCATCGAGTTTATCTCGTATGTTTTGTGAATTTTGAAAACATTTGGCGCATTCGGTGTCAGCTGTAATACTAGATATATTTTTTTTAATTAAAAAAAAATGTATGCAAGATCACAAAGCCGACCAAAGAATCTTTCATTCGAAAAAATAATAACGTTAGGCGGGAGTAAGTGGCTTGATCTATTCTTCTGCGAAACTATTTATACTTTCTGTTACACCCCGAAAATATTTTTCACGCCAGGCAAAAGATGAGTATCTTGTCCGTTTGACTTAAAGGTCACATTTTAAACGCGACAATGAACTACATAACGCTAACCACTTCGACTGATTATGTACGGGATGAGCTATAAATTCCACACTTGTACTGTTCGGCCACGACGATTTCGTAGCGAAATACATAACGAAAACTTTCAATTGAAAAATATCATTTTTTTTACCAACCACATTTTAGTGGTATTTTCAGTCATACAATTGGAGGTAAGTCTTAGGATAATTGCTCCTGAGCCACTCCTGGCAATCATCATAATCTCGTATACGCATGTAAACGCCTGTAAAATTGTAGGGGGTGGTGATTTACGTTGGACTACCTAGAAAAAAGATTCGGTAGTTTAGGACAGTGCTCAGCAACCTTCTCTCACGAACGGCACACATAACCATTCATTAATATTTCGCAGCACACCACAAGCCAAAATATGTTAAATTCATAAACAAAACTTACAATTTATTTTCTGTTATTATTTGATGAATATGAAATAGTTGCTAATATATTTTTTTAATAAAAGCAATGTAAACCTTTTCAAAGTAATGTAAAACTGATTTGATAATGTGTATTATTTTGATACATTCGTTCTTTGTTTATAATATTTTCACTGGGAAATTTTCGCTCTCAATGCTTCTCAATATATTTATGCAGCAATGTGTAACTTCTACGGTAGTTTTACGCACAAGATAACCCCCATATTATTCCTCATCATTGAAGTTGCACTATCGTTGCAAACACTAATACAATTTTTGAAATTAAATATCGAAATAATACAATATTTGTTTGAACGAGAGTAAGGTAAGCGGAGATCTTAGCCGCCGAATGGCTTTAATTTTTTTCTATAGTAAAAATTATCGATTTTTTCTTATTTTGGAGGCAGTGCGGAGCACTGGTTTTTGAGGTAAATAGATACATGGTAATAAAAAACGTAATTCGACATCTTTTGTCAATGAAAGAATATAAAGGTATTCCGGAATAATTCGAGCGGATTGAATTAAATTGGGCCCCGTTATGTTCCAATAAAGGCGATGCTATACGCACGGATACACTACTATTTCACGAATATTCCCTTAACAATCGTTAGCCCATTAGGAGGTAACCGACGGCCATTAACGCTACAAGACACCGCTGATTAAATTTAAATGTCACTTTGCCACTTATTCACAGCAAACTCACTCATCCTTGTTTCGTAATCCATTATTAAGTGGGTGTTTATTAATTTACCAGCTTGCTGACCAATACGCAGGGTGAAACCCAGGTATTACGAGTGATTTTCGCCGTCACGTTTCTGTTTCATTATCGTAAGTATATTTTAATTTTGAGGATTTACGTCGCAAATATTCGAAATAATTATCATTTTAATGCACAATTTGAATGACGTCAGTCTAGGTTGCCATTGTGCGTTTCGACATTTTTATATAAAATTAATTCACAAATTATCTTCATTTACATTATTATATAGTATGTCAAATGTACACTATTTTTGTACATTTAGGAATCTTTTATTCGCCTTGTGTAATAACAGACATTTTAACATTTTGGTATAGACCTGCGGCCAACCTTTGCGGTCGACGGCTAGTGAGAAATTGTTGCCGCCTGTCTCAGTGTACGAGGTAGTCTAGCATCTATGACGTTCTATCGCATCCTGCCCGTAGTCACTGCTTTCGTTCAGTGTTGGCAGCTTGTCAGTGTTTCCAACATACATTTTTTTAATAATATGATATAACCTCAATTGAAAACATTTTAAATACATTTTGACCAATTTATTTTGGTCAAATTTATAATCAACTGAAAAATAAATACCTTACTATATGAAAACATTCATAAATGTAACCACATTTTATCTGAGCTTTTCAGCAACAAAAGTGATAATACATCGACAACTTCAGATGTGAATGAGTTAAAAGTATATTTTAAAGTTAAGCTCCATACGACAAAGTGTTATCCGAGCGTATATTTTTGGTTCCTTTACTCGTTCATTAGGCTCCAAGTTTACCCAAACAACTTTCGACTAAGTAAAACATATTACTAAAGAAGCTTTTACATTTTGTTTTCGGAGTCGTAAATTATTTCGGGGAGCGTCGTTACTCAGTAACGAGGCGTTATCCTATTACGAGTTTCGTTATGGAGCCATTCCAAGACATTAATTTAACAGCACGACACGACTTTCGCTTATTTTTTGCGACTATAATAAAGCATCTCGAAATGTATTTTTGTCTGCTGTCAAAAGGGCGAATATCTAAGAAGAGAGTATAAAAATGAAAAAATATGAATGTATGAATATCATATCCCTGAAATGGGGAAGGAATAATAATAAAGCGAAGTGGGTTTTCTTTTCATTTTTAATGCGTCATAAAATCTAACATAATTTTGGAAATAGGTAACAGATGTCTTACTGAATCTAAAATGTTCAATTTATATAACAATTATATAAATGTAAATTCATATGAAGTTTAAGACATCGACTGAGGGTGCTTCATGGAATTTCAATATTAAATTTGGATTATTGAGATTTTGTACACTTCCATGTATTTTGTCACTAACGACCCGGGTTTCGCCTTTCGGCATCTTCAGGCATTCGAGCACACGAATGGACAGTTCGAGTCCATTCGTGTGCTCGAATGCCTGAAGATGCCGAAAGGCGAAACCTGGGTCGTTAGTGACAAAATACATGGAAGTGTACAAAATCTCAATAATCCAAATTTCATATGAAGTTATTACAAAGAAAATCTAAAAATGATTCCGTGGGTTTAATTACCACTCAAGGGAATCATTTTTATGTTTTAATTACTGTCGGTGGTTTAAATACAATATTTACGATTATTAAGCCTTAAAAAAAGTGTCAACTATTTTACACTAATCTGTGATTTTTACCTGCGGCTGGAAATTAATTTCGTAATTACGTCAAAAAAAGTTTTAACGGGGTGGTAAAAATGTCAATTACATGGGTCATAAACATACAATTATATTTTTAATGTGTCGACTTGTATTTTATTTTATTTTTAATATAAAATCATATTTTTTGTGAACGGATAGTATTTTACCTTCATATAAGTATGTAACAATGACGAAGTAATTAGTTTTACAAGAATGACAAGATATAGGTGACAGTTATTTCAGCTTCACGTCATCGCCAAAATTTCAGAACAATATCTTATCGTTATTTTATAACTAAATGCGTTCCTTTTTTAACTTCTATCAATGGAGTTTTAAAAAGTAAATACCAATGCACCAGAATACCTTTTATCATAATTGTTATATTTTCCTCGGTACAGAAGGTTTAAAAAATCTCATTTTGCTTTTAATTATTTTGTATGCACATCGCGTTTAAAATTGCGCTTTTTTGCATGCCGTTTATATAATAGTAAATCCCTCTACATGGTTTATATAATATTCAAATGCATCTCCCGACAAATTAAGTTGACGTAAATATAGCCGGTTTTGAGGAACGGGCGATGAATAATTATACAATTTTTGGTGCAAAATAATTATTCCGTGAAAAATATACACATAGCCGATTTTAAAGGCGAAACGACGATATACTGATATAGTAAAGATGTATGAAAATGACCATTTTCCAAATCTACTGCGAGTTATGACGGTAAAATATGAGTATCTTTAAGACGAAAGCTAATCCAAAATGTATTGGAAATCTATCACATAAAGGCAAAGTTACATCGAACGGCTTTGCCGGAATTAATATAGCGGATAGTTTATCGGTCTCCCGTTCGGTTCGATTCCGGTCGGTAGGCTGCCATCCGGGTTAGGACTGTTGTACTCTCCGCCGAGGATTATCCCCGGTCCGCAACCGGCCAGATATCGAGGGGGAGTGCTTGCAAAACGATTCTATTCTCAGTGGAAGGTATTCAGCGGTATATATATAAAACGTATTAATAAAAATACAGTAAAAACTCGATTTAATAGACTAAAGCGGGCGCTGGTGTCCGATAAGGCCCAAAGTCCATTAGATAAAAAATAGATTTTTAGTGAAAAAATAAACGCCACGAAGTTAGTGAACGTAACATGAATAAATTACACATATTGTGCCACGTTAAATTATAATACGCGGTGCCAGTTGTGGCCGCACGTCAAGTCATTAACCAGCTATAGTCTCCGGCTCGGGTCATATTATGCGGAAGGTTGTTTATGAGTGGCGTCTTTTGGATCTGATCAATAAAAAATATAAACAAAACGGATTGTTTTCAATGTCCGATAACGTACCTTACCGATTAAAAGAAGCAAAAACTGTACACGGATTCTATCGAACGAACTATTTTTACTTGAAATAATACTACAAAAAAGGTGGCCGGATAATAACTATATATTATATTGAATTATCATTTGATAAATATCATAAATTGAGTTTCATGAATGAAGTATGCCGACTCCAATTTTCAATGTATGCCTTTTTGTTACACATTTAAAAAAATAAGATTTAAATTGAACAAATATCTAACGCTAACTAATGCTACTAAATATTTTTACATAATACACATTCAACATTTCATTCAATCAGCACAATTTAAAAAAAATAAGTTTAGAATATTTATTACCCTTTAAGTTGATATATGGTGGATGTCCCTGAAACACAGTTATTATAAATAAGAAAATTGGATACTTAAAGTAACGTCATGTTTGATAAAAAAACTGCCAGAAGATTATTATAACAGTTAAAATGGCGCCTCTTACGAGAGATCAAAGCCTTACTTTCCGATAGTACAGACTTGCAATATCTTCAGTTTTAAAAACAGCTGTTACATAACTAAATACGTTTTAATTAAATCGTCTAATCTTTAAAGTCATTCTACCGCCAACAACAAAAAAAATCGCAGATATGAATCTTTCTTGTCTGCTTTAGTGATCACGTAGAATTCATAAAAATTCAGAACTTCGCGATATTAATTTTAAAGCTTAGGGTGCTTCTGACCGTTCAGAAAGTTGGACTGGCAATTTTTATCTATCCCTTATAGGTAGGATCAATTGTTTCGATAAAATTGTCGAGAATTCACTCGAGCCCTGAACGGATTCTGTATAACCTTCGGAATGCCCTTAAGGGACTAGGACGTGGAGACCTTCAAGTCGAGATTAAAATCCCGCTGACTCACATTTCCTAACCTTCAGTACTGTTTGTAGGGTTATCATGGAAAGATGAGCAACTGCCGTGACTTTTCTTTTACATATATTCTTAAGCTTATTTCAAATACGACGGGTAGTAAATTGCCAATTCTATTTCTAGTCTAGACTCTACATATAAAATGTTTTCACGGTGAGTAACGCGTTATATATTATTCAGGAATCTAGTAAAATGTATCATTGTAGAGGGCACATGATATCGACTAAGTGCATTCAATTTACAAACTATTGCAAGCAAAATTAAAAACGTTGTTTCTTAAATGACGATAAATGTTAATTGTTCTTGGTGTAAAACATCGATGTATATATATATTACAACATTTTAATATCCTCAGATATATTTATATTGAATTTCGTATTAGCTTTCCATTACACAAACACAACTTAGTGCATATCAACTAAGGAAATCGGTCGTTTTAGAAGAAATTTTATTAAATGGCATATACTAAATTACATGTCCTTGATGAAGTATTTTCTAGCAAAGGTTGGCGACCAAAGTACAGTACATCTTTCTGTCCTGAGCCAGACCTATGAGATCGAAATAATGTTATCTAAGAGATTCTCTTTCTAACTAGTGTCCCTAAATTTTTCCTTGCATTTGAAATAATTAGTATTTTGAAATGCGGCCACTAATTACTATACTTGGTAAGTATTATTTTTTTCAATAACAACATTGTATAGTAGTTCATCTTTCACCTTTCAACTGTAGACACTACTCACTTTACTTTGTCTGAGAAGTATTATCGTTTTGCAAAAAGGGAACAGCGTCGTGTCGGCGGATTTGCCGTGCATACGCCATATACACCACAAAAATAACATCTATGCCAGCAATATTGCGACCAGACACATATCACGGGAAGGCAGGTTTTACGTAACATTACAAGTAAAAGACACCAGGCGAAATATCTTTACATAATTTGTTTTTTTCTTATGTCATAAAATAATTTTTTTATTTATATTACTATCCTGTTTATGTTAATATTTGGTGAAAACAAATACTAAGATATTCCACATTATATTAAAAAAAGCAGGAAAGGTTCGCTTAGCCAGTGACCATTTTGGAATTCATAATAAAACATACTGGAATTCATAGTAAAAAAGACATGTGATACAAAGAGCAAGAGGGAAAAGAAAAGGGAGTCAGCCATAGTACTAGATAGTTTTACGTTATACGTAATAAATACCTCTAGGGCAAGGGTCGGATGAATGAAAATTTTAAGAAAAAAGCAGAACTTTAGATCGAGACAGATAGATGTTTTATCTGTGAGATGAAATTATTTGAGAATAATAATTCTGGATAACATTCATATCCAAACATACACATAGCAAAATATTTAGTTTCACAAGAATTACAAAATATAAATCTAAATCAATCTAAAAGTTGTCTGTTTAGAGAGGGTGCTAGTGTCACAGGATTTATATTGCCATACGCGATCCGTAGCATCCGATTGAAATAATTATTAATTCTTTTCTTCCGATTCAGATTTTTAAAATATCATTCCACAAAATCCCATCATTTTTTTTTCGAAGTACGTATTTATTTCCACAGTTTTACTAATAATCACAACTCAATTGATACTCGCGAGCTTACGTTTGACAGCTGCAAGTCCCAGATTGACTTTTATAGTTCTGACTTCTGTCAGTAGCCAAGTTCTAATGGTAAATTAATGGACTATAGCTATTTCGGCATCACGTCATCATCAGAATTATGAATCGGAAAACTTTTTTTTTATATTTTCCTGCTCCAGGTTTCAAGATAGAAGTTATTAAATTGAAAAAAATAAGTAAATTCTTATGGTATAGAAAAATGATAAACAATAGAAAAAAACACGAAATGCCCATTTGTGGAAAATTATCATACGGATTATAGAAAGATACATTTACATAGTACATTACAAAAATAATCAAATTCTCTTTGAAAACCTACATATAGATTCAAAACGAGTCTATCTGCGATAAAATAAAACAGAATAAGCATGTGACGAAGTTTAAGCCACCGTTCGTCTGTCTCGCAGGTAATAATTACTCGTCACGTTTACAGACGCAAGTTCCATTTCCACGCGAGAACTTTTTCAACACTTTAGCAGAAACATAAGCGCCATTAAGCGAGCGAGAAACATTCTTCCCCGGCGTGTTACGATGTAAATAAAGTGGATAAAAAGCGGCGGGATCGTTCACTAAAAAGTTACAACGGCAATTTTGGGGAATTTCCAAGCGGGGGCTTTGAATTCTTTTCCGAGAAACAAGATAAATTATAAAACCCCCCACACATTACGAAGTGTAATAACAACAAAAAAACACCTGAATTCATTTAAGGGCGAATACAACAATACCAGGTGGTTCAGTTCTATAAATATTCAATAAACGGTGCGATAATTTATCTTGGTAAATATAGGGTATCGAGCAAATAAATGGATGGCACATTTCACAGTACTGCCTGCGCAAGGAGCATGTACCATAAAATCTATGTAAGAGGTTACGTCAACAGCACTCGAAACACTTACTAACATGTGTATACTACGAAAATCAATGTAAATTCCGTTATACAACGAAGGGTATAGTGATATTTACGTACAGTATTTCAGTATAAGTTATGTTCGTTAATTATACCCCATTTTGGCATATGATTAATGTATGGTATAAACGCACGATCCATTAATATAATTATTTTTTTAAAGCGATAAACATGTGTTACTTTATGTAACGCGAATAGGCGAAAACAATTAATTGAAAAAATATTTACATTTTGTGCACTTTATTACTCGAGGATTTTCTTTCAAGAATAAAATAATATTCTAAACAATATTATGCATATCACAATTCCCAATTTATGAATCACAAAAGAACAGAGGTATTTGAAATGTTTTTTTAGCACACTATACATTATTATATTTAAAATGCAGAATAGGTTTTTGTCAGGTTTATGACAGTCACCAAAAAATTGATGTTGTGCTTCAGTTAATTCCAGGTGAATTTAACTATTTGCCAGCTTGTGAAGTCCTTGATTTGAAGTTGAAGTGAGTGGACTGACTTTATTTTACGAATCTAAATTTCGGGCGAAGTGTGACAGTAAAGCTAGTTTTGTACATATAATAAAGAATATTTTGACCGTCTGATTTCATACCTTTTGTTTAAATGGAAAATTAACTATCTTCCAGTATTTTTAATTCTGAATGATACTTTACAACAAAGCTTATCTCTGATTTAATTATTATTTGCTCAACTAATTTATACTGCGACTCCTGTAGATAAAACCACAGTTCTTTATTGGATTTTTTAGCAAATGCGTATAATTATAAATGACTTTTATTTTCCATATAACAAGCGATAATAAAAAAAAACGGAGATTTTCTTAGTCTTTGGCGGCGTTTCAATGCGACAAAAATTTATTTGCGACCGTCACAGGTTATTGACACTAAATAAGAAAAGCTTTCTCATGTAAGAAAAGCCTTTTCTGAGATGTTCTCGCCCTGTTGCTTACGTCATAGCTTTTAATGATATTGTGTCATGAAAATTGTAGCGATTTTTGACGACTCCATTATTAATAAACGTTGTATTAATTTCTGACACACTGATTTAGTAATAGTTTCTCATAAAATTATTTTTAATTGCCGAGCAGAATGTATGAGGATGATCAATGTAAATTTAAGCAAAGCTAAATCTACAGTGCAGTAATAACCAGTCTAAAAATTATAAAATATAATTGAAGAGTTACACGATTGGCTAATTATTATATTTACATAGAAAATTAACAATATGTTTATTTTAAAATATATAAAATTTGCAGAACATTTAATCATGTTACGAATCATTTAATATCGGAAAATCTGTCAAATTGTCAGTATTCTATCAACCTATTTACAGGCATATTGGAGCAGTTATAATTTTATCAAGCTTCTTTAAAGTATTTTAATCTTCATTATTTATTTTTAACATAAAACCTGAACGGTTCAAGCAGTAACAGCTTTTATAACAAGAAAACCTAATCAATAAGATTATTCAGACTGCATGGAATATTAAATATATGCTAATTTAAAAAAAGTAACATTAATAATTAATCGTTATAAAAAAATTTAAAATATATTTATATCAATATATTTCCTATACTTTGGGTGAATATTCAATTTGGGTAAGTTCACCAATCGGTCCAAGATTGGCCCACTACATTGAAAAAGGTGCTGTTATAATACCATGATAATACTAATGCCATATGTAGAACAATACCACAGATAAATGCAATGGTGAAAAAATACAAAAACCCTCAGAACTGGGGCAAAGTTACCCAGATTGACCATACTGCAGAGTAATTTAATTCTTTGATATAAAATCAATATAAACCATATTCTGGCTCGTCAGTTTGAATAGGTACATTTCTTAACCTCTGCTAAAAATTAGAAGACGGTAGTTGCTCAAACGGAAAAAATAACAAATTTGGATTATTGAGATTTTGTACACTTCCATGTATTTTGTCACTAACGACCCGGGTTTCGCCTTTCGGCATCTTCAGGCATTCGAGCACACGAATGGACTCGAGTCAGTTCGAGTTCCATTGACATGGTGTAACGAAGTGTACAAAATCTCAATAATCCAAATTTGATATTGAAATTCCATCAAGCACCCTCAGTCGATGTCTTAAATTATGGAAAAAATAACGTTGAAGATTCTATTTCCGGTAAATGGGAAGCGATGCGATATACACAAACTATAACCTATACAGTGTCGTGCCTTTATTACAGGATGTATCCCGCAGTTTGATCGCATTTCTAATAGTGGCTGGGCATTTTCAAGCAACATTCCTAGTTACAAGCAGTATAGTGCGTAAAAAAAATAACGCTACATCGTAAACGAATTAACATCAACCCCTACACATAATACAATTTTACGTATATTAAATCAATCGACTGTACCCAAAAAAATAAAAAAGAGTTAATGAAAGCATAAAAACATTTTTCTTTTATACATAGTTTCGTATAAAACTCGTTTGGGTAAGTAAATGTACCAGTAGTTGACCTTTTTTCAATAAAAGTATTGTTCTAAATTGTAGAGTTCAGACAAGCGAAACCAGCTTTTGTCGGATTGAGGAACTAACATAAACACCATATATGTCATTGGTGTGTCATACCGGCCATTTGAAAACATCACCTTATGGAGTAAGTATTTTATTTTGAATTTCTTAGGAGAATTGTTAAGGATATGAGTGAATGTATGGAAATACTATTGATTCAACCAAGAGTGGTCTTACAGAAAGGTCTGATGGTCTGAAAGACATGGTCAACTACTGGAACTTTCAATTTTTTAGATGGTCAACTACTGAAACATTAACATTGTTGTTAAAAATTGAACACAATTTTTTATAACAGACCATTTCCTAATCTTTATTTTATCATATTAATTAAGACATTTGATTGATTATGAATACGCTTGCTCTGTCATCATTCGGTTTAATGCTTAACGTTAATCGTGATTTTTGTTGAATTTTCTCTTAAGCGGTCAACTACTGGTGTGTTTACCTTAACACATTACAACAATTAATCACGTGTTTTTTAAGCACATATTTTACAATATTTCTTTAATTAAAAAATATGGGATGCAAAGGGTGGATTTTTTCAGCAAGCATTATATGGGTTCTCCATGGTTATTATGAAAATCAAGCAACGTCAACCCTTATCAAAGTAATATGAGAATTAACAGCGAATCCCGATTGAGTCTTGCGGCTTTATGGGAGTTGACATATTTCATTAACCTTGCGATAGAGGAAAATGAAGCCACGTTAAAATTCAAATTGTTATCAAGCTTTAATCACAGCAAATTCCCTTTAATTGAACAATGATTGAAACTAATTTTCCCAATGTTGAAATACAACATTTCCCAACCGATACTCATATTAATATACCGAAATACTGCATAAATGCAGGCTGTAAATGTATGAAATCGTAATTTTCTATCAAATATAAGGTCGCAATCGATACATTCGATGTTCACACATTCCCCACTCCCGTCAGGTTTCCAAATGCGATATTCCGGAAGAATCCATCTGATCCGTCAACTATTCACCGGAAAATTTTAAAATTTCCTTACAAAAATCACATCGTAGCAAGACTCGACCGAAGTGAGATCGACTGCGAGAGTAGATTCATTGTTTCAGATTTTTAGATTTAATAAGAAAAATATTTAAAATGGGTATCTGATTATCTCTGCTAAAACCTTGACAGGCATACAAGAAAGCTGTGTTTGTTTACGTGACAGGCTACGATTGGAATATGTTTTTATATAATAAAATACGTTGTGCTTTAACGCGTGATAACACAAAATAGTTCCATTACGCGTTGACAGGATATAAATGAAGTCCATGTCATGTCATAACGACTGAAGGTCGTACTGCCATAAATATTATAGAATAAAATAACAGTGGTTACTTTTATACATTATTTTATCTAACAATGTAGGTGCTATTTATCAAGCTCCATTAGCAGTCCTCAACATTGAGGGTATACTGACAGAAGGCATTAAATCATAAAAAAACAAGTTCTGAGAAATCGCATTAAAAGCATTTGTTTTGTTCGAAAGTACTCTCTCTCTCAATTGTTTGTGATTTAAAAACACCCTTTTTACATTATTCATCGAATGTAATTTATTAGTTTGATGGACATATAATGTGTGAACTGACGAACAAGAATACTAAGTAATTAAATTATTCTTAAAATTCTTATGTCCACTTTACGAAAAACTATTCAGTATATTTAAAGTAAATATCAATTTTAAGACATCGACTGAGGGTGCTTGATGGAATTTCAATATTAAATTTGGATTATTGAGATTTTGTACACTTCCATGTATTTTGTCACTAACGACCCGGGTTTCGCCTTTCGGCATCTTCAGGCATTCGAGCACACGAATGGACTCGAACTGAGAGACAGTAAACAGTGTCTAACGCTTATATAGAAGATACAAATGCGACAAATATCATTTACGAGGCAATACATTATACGTCTGAGAGCCACACCGATACCTGAGTTAAAATTTCGGAAATCGTCCTAATCCTTATTTTGTAAACACCATATTACCAAAGTGGCGAATTGCCGCCTTTCAACTTCCCTTAGAAATACCAGTGATTTCACAATTACAACAGTATTGTGGGTTTTGACGGGATGCAATTCGACGAATGGGTAAATTATATACAATCATTCCACATTTAGTGAAATCTGTTAGGTGTTTCAACGTATCGGATATAATAGCGGAGAATTAGGAAGGTTCAGCTGCTCATTCAAGATTGGTAAGGAGTATAACTGGCCTCTATTAATTTCTAAAATTTCCTGATAAAATAATTTATGATCCCCCCATGTTTTTATGCAACAGTTTAACCCCATCATCCGCATTAACGTATGGTTCTCCATTAGCAAGTGATTTGCGAATGTCGAAGTTTCTTTTTTTAATCTAAAGGCAGCTAAATGTTCTGATACCCTTATATCTAATGTACGTGTGGTTTTACCCACATAGAAATGTTGGCAATCATTGCATTGTAATTTATAAATACCAGATTTGTTCTTAAAGTTTACTCTATCTTTATTGTTAATAAGTAATTTGCCTAGAGAGTTTTTGCAATAGAACGCCGGTCTAACACTATCAGCGAGTTGTTTTTTAATTTTAAAGCTTGTGCAACCTAAATAACTTATTCTATGCCAGATTCTAGGGCGGTCTATGTCTTTAGACAAGTTCCCGAAATATAGCATCTTTTCTGCTAATTTACGTTGTTTTTTTGATACAAGACTATCTATAAGAGACGCCTAAATAGTTGTAGCATTACAATCAACCCTAAGGATTTGTCTTTTTTATCTACTAGAAATCCACAAGCCCCCAAATTTTATGGGCTACCGAAAATTCACAAGGATTCAATACCAATTCGACCGGTAGTTTCATATATGAATGCTCCAGCGTATAAACTTTCCAAAAGAGCTAACTCTCTCATCCGCAATCACAGTAAATTCAAGCCATTGTATAGTATTAAAAATTCATTAGAGTTAGTAGATAAAATTAAAAATTATAACATTCCGTTAAACGCCAAATTAATTTCTTTTGACGTTGTTAGCTTATTCACTAATGTACCTGTAAACAAATGTAAACAAATCATCAAAGATACCCTTAATACGCGTAGAGTTAATCCTGTCATTACTACGGAATTACTTAATATATTAGACGTTTGCGTTGACCAGAACTATTTTCAATTTGATAATAGATTCTATGAACAAACCGAAGGCCTTGCAATGGGAAGTTGTTTGTCACCACTATTAGCAGAATTTTACATGAACCATTTAGAAAACCTTATTTTTAGCAATAAAACAGAAGTTAGAAACGTAGTTTATTGGTTCCGTTACGTAGATGACATCCTTTGTCTATTCAATGGAACTGAGAGACAAGTTTCTAACCTTCATAATTTTCTTAACTCACTAGATGATAAAATTCAATTCACTTTAGAAGTAGGGGGCAAGAATATAAATTTCCTTGACCTTAATATTGATATTAAAAACTCCATTCATGAATTTAAAATTTACCGAAAACAGACGTTTTCAGAAGCCGCGATTCATTTTAAGTCAGACCATCCTTTCTCATATAAATTGGCTGCTTTCCATTCTCAGGTTCACAGATTAGTCACTATACCTCTAAATAAATTTAATTTTGAAAACGAACTAAACATTATTAAACAAATTGCCATTAATAATGGCTATGAGGCGTCTCTTATAGATAGTCTTGTATCAAAAAAAAACAACGTAAATTAGCAGAAAAGATGCTATATTTCGGGAACTTGTCTAAAGACATAGACCGCCCTAGAATCTGGCATAGAATAAGTTATTTAGGTTGCACAAGCTTTAAAATTAAAAAACAACTCGCTGATAGTGTTAGACCGGCGTTCTATTGCAAAAACTCTCTAGGCAAATTACTTATTAACAATAAAGATAGAGTAAACTTTAAGAACAAATCTGGTATTTATAAATTACAATGCAATGATTGCCAACATTTCTATGTGGGTAAAACCACACGTACATTAGATATAAGGGTATCAGAACATTTAGCTGCCTTTAGATTAAAAAAGAAACTTCGACATTCGCAAATCACTTGCTAATGGAGAACCATACGTTTAATGCGGATGATGGGGTTAAACTGTTGCATAAAAACATGGGGGATCATAAATTATTTTATCAGGAAATTTTAGAAATTAATAGAGGCCAGTTATACTCCTTACCAATCTTGAATGAGCAGCTGAACCTTCCTAATTCTCCGCTATTATATCCGATACGTTGAAACACCTAACAGATTTCACTAAATGTGGAATGATTGTATATAATTTACCCATTCGTCGAATTGCATCCCGTCAAAACCCACAATACTGTTGTAATTGTGAAATCACTGGTATTTCTAAGGGAAGTTGAAAGGCGGCAATTCGCCACTTTGGTAATATGGTGTTTACAAAATAAGGATTAGGACGATTTCCGAAATTTTAACTCAGGTATCGGTGTGGCTCTCAGACGTATAATGTATTGCCTCGTAAATGATATTTGTCGCATTTGTATCTTCTATATAAGCGTTAGACACTGTTTACTGTCTCTCAGTTCGAGTCCATTCGTGTGCTCGAATGCCTGAAGATGCCAATTTATTGATTGAATTGGTGGCATCTACTTTGTATAACTGCATTAAAATAATACAAATATATTTATCGTGGGTCTCTCAAACACCTCAAATTGATTGAAATTATAATAAAATTTATTGTCTAATGATTAACTGTCGAGAGAAAAAAAGGACGCTTGCTCTAAACGCAAGTATTAGCAGGTGTCATATGAAATCAAAATAGTAAATTCATATTTTAGAGCGTTAAGAACCAAGGAAACGTAAATAGGACGCAACACAGTTGTAGACACAGTCAAATAGCTTTTGGTTGCATTACTTTAAACCCAATAATTTCGCTTTCCCGTAGAACTATAATATAAAATGATAACAAATTGATGACCTACAGTGAGTGATATTCGATGAATTCTTATATGTTATTCATTTTGACCTGACGAAAGCACAAATAAGTTAATGTAGAACTCCCACGTTACTCTGTGATTTGCCTGAGTTTACTCCAACTTTATATTTCAATACTGATAATAAAGATGTTTCCACGTCAATACGTATTGCTAGTTCAGTCAGTATTTTCTGAAAAGTATTCACCGTCTAGCCCAGCTTTTGAATCGCCTTTACACATTGATTGAGGGCGTTTTCTTTCAATTTTACTTATGCTAGCAACTAGCTGCTCTTTTACCCTAAGGAAATAATCGGAAAGTCGTTAATTATGTATTCAAAGAACACACAAAGTCCACCAACCGCATACTAATACTAATGTAAGTAGTTACTATAATTCGATTCAGATAAATTCTTTTACAATTATCGTATTTCCTTCAAAAGGAATGACAAACTCGAGTTCGGATACTTATTGACGTCAGAAAAAATGGACATTTAATGTGGGATTCTGGAGAAAGCAGATATTTAATAATGAGAAACAATGTACCCAATCAAGCGAACTTATTTTGAAATCCAATGTTGAAATTCAAGGCATTTTTTTATGACAAAAAAACTCTACTTTCCAATGGTTCGCGATCTAACGTTCGACGAAAACTGCTCTAGGTGTTTGTAACTCTGGTATTATACACTAGTCATACCAGTTGAAGGTATGTATATTGGTAAATACGAAGGGGAAACGTATTTGCGGAGTACTAGAAGCGACGAATACTCCTCACATAGGAAACTTTATGTGACCAAGTAAGCATACTTGAATAAGTGAATGCAATACTAATGTCGTTTTTAACTAATTGAATCGTAAATCGATACAATGACGCAACAAGGTAAACAAAACCCTTCCACAATGATTCTTACACAAGCCAGCTTGCGTCCATAGGCAAGACCGTCAATAAAGTATACGAAATCATTAAAAAATAATAAATCCTCTTCTGTGGTATGGTCGTCGTTAAGGTAAAAAACGTTACTAAGATTTAAAGTAAATTGATATGAAATGTTTTTTTCGTAAATAGATTTTCAGTTTCTCACTGAAGGTTTTTTGTTGGGAAGTAGTAAATCATTTAGATTCGTTATAAAAAATCGAATAAAAAGGCCAGCTTCAGCTATTTAGCAGATTTTGCTACAATGCAATAAAAAGTTTATCAAATTAAAGATAAAACTCTTTATTTTTTCACAGTATCGAGAAAAAGTTTCACTATCCAGCCTGCTCTGCGCAGTTCCGAGTGGCAAACTTAATTCACGAGGGAACTTAGAAATGAGTTAGAAAAACATAAATTGAAAAAGAGCTCTGTATTTATGTTGTGAAACGAGAAATGACTCGGAATAACGGTAATTGAAAAAGTGTACATATTTGTATTTCGGCAAGGATTTGCCGTATTTTTAGAACACTAACGAGGTTTCGAGACGCTTTATATTTTAGAAAAAGTTCAGCGAATTCTGAAATTCTGAAAAGTGTGACGTATAATACAGATTGAGTGACACATTGTTTATAAAAGTTATCGCGATTACCATCCGCTAAAAAACAGGACTTTAAGCGTCATAAAAATATAGATACAATTTGGAACGATATAAAATTTATTAAATAAGACAAAAAATGAAATACGGATAGAAAACAAAAACTTCCAAGAAAAGTAATTATTAATGAGAAGTTTATTTCGTCATATCAATGATATCGTGCATCATTTTCCTGGTGTATCATCTTCACACTAACTCTATCGTATCAACTGAACTAAGCTTCAACGTGTTTGTCAGTGAATCAGTAACAGTGGTTCTTATCCGTCATCATAAAAAACCACTGCAATCGCGGTACATTCTTCGCAATGCGATAAACATATAAATCATTTAATTCTGCGCTAAATTTTATTTACCAATAGTAACTAGAGCAAAACACTACTATTGGGGTCAAGTAGCCTAGATCAGCTGTAGCCAAAGTGGTGGTCCGCAGAGAAATCTGAGATTATTTGAATTTTCCAATTCATAGCAAACCAACCCAGAAAAAATCATTAACAGAACAATAAAAAGGCCTTATCTGTCACACCAAACAAAACACGCTATCGATCTCGGCTTGAAATAAATGTAGTTCTGTCTTACAGTTACATCAATGGAACCAAATATAAATTTTCTTATTTCAAACAAGCCGGAACATTCATCACATTAGAAATGCTTAATGTTAAAAGTCTATATATTGCATTTAATTATAATTGATAATTTTATTTTATGAACTAGGCAATATCTGCATTTTTTTTTTCACTATAAGTTGGTTGCCCCACCTCTACCCGTTATGTGTATGCAGCCGCTGTTTCACGGCATCCATAACGCGAAAACGATCAAGAAAAGAAAAGAATTTACTCCTCATATTATTGCCCAGATGCAGAACTGCACGGGATCAATCTTTTAACTACGCACTATTGTGCTTAAGAAAAGAAATGAATAATATTTAATACAAAGGTTCCATCAGTGGTCCGGTGGATTAAAATTATGAATTTAGTGGTTCGTGAGGCAAAAAGTTTGCCGGCCGCTGGCCTAGATAGTCTTCGGAAAGGTGGTTATAAAATATGTTGTATAGTGTGAATGATAATACCATTTCAATTTAAAAACCATCTGCAAAAGGTCAAAGAAAATGCATGTGAAGATGAAGAAAGCCGCAGGTTCCAGTAAAATAAAAACTTCTAATATTTTTTACATCTTGATACGTATATCATCTCCCTCGAGGGATATCAATCAACGACGTTCAGAAATCCCCCGACCTGATGTATTATGTTTTAATATCAATTGATTTATTATACATAACTATTGTTTTATAAATGAAGTGTACTTAGTGTTTGTAGAGTAACGACAACAGCTCGGTTCACTAGTTTCAAAGTATAAAGAGAAAATAGAAATTTAATCAAGGAGGCACAGATCTGATTAATTGTCCAATTAATCTTGTAAGTACGTATCTGATCAACAGGTACCCCTAAGCTTCAATTATTCAAAATCTTTTTGCACAGTGACGCCATAAACGAAGCGATAAAGATTCCTCTTCATTTTGAGTGCTTTATTATGCCCCGAGCTTTCTAAGCTACGTTACTTATAATTAAAATCTTGACCTATTTAAAATGAAAATTGAAACCCTTTATATTACTGAATGGGGGAAATCAATCTACAGAATATCTTTAAGGAGAATAAAATTAAGAACTAATATTGTTTTACGCAGTTACAAAAGACAGAAGTAATATTGAGATAAATGTGTGTTTTTAAAGCATATAAATACATTTGATGTTTATTGTACCAAGTTTTGAAATGGAATGGTCGAAAAAAATGGACTATTATTTTTTACACTGATTATTTTGTTTTAAGACAGTTTTTACAAAATGTTAATAAATAAAATTATTAATGATGTTTTGAATAAAACTTAATTCAATTTAAATTACAACTCCTAAAATTGAGCAAGCTTCCATGTATTTTGTCACTACTGGCTAGAATTTTTCCTTTTAGCATTTTCGAGCTACTAATGATACTTTACTACAAACGTCTTTCGCACACTTGGAGGCATGACGGTGCTGAAAGGGGAAACCTGAATCGTAAATAACAAAACCGTTGGAAAAGAACACAATTTTACCCATAAAAATACGATATTGAAATTCTACCTACTACTACTAAGAATAGGTCTTGCTTTAGATTATTAGATCATAGGCGCATTGCAGTGACACTGTTATGGCAATAAGATCTATATTCTTTTGAAAAATAAAAAGGTAGGCTTAATCAAACAAACGACATTAATGTTATCACATCACTTACTAGCAAACGAATACCTTGCCCATATAAAACAAACAATTTTTCAAAGGCATTAATTTACGTCGATTAACAACGGCGGTTGTCCAGATAAGTTGGCTGGAAAACAGGCAGTAAATAACGATTAGAGGCGAGGCTTAAGAAGAGAAAACTCCACCTATTATTTTATTATGGGCGAGAGCGCCGCTTGCAGTATCAGATAGACAAACAAACCGAAGCCTTGGCGTAGCTCGGGGAATCGTAACCTTTTCCTCTATGGACGCCTTTCCCAGCCAGACAAAAAAAGCCAGGGACCACTTCCTTTTCAGGATTTAGTATATGAAATAAAATTACAAAGAAAATCAGGTAATATATTGGAATATTATTTTTTAAAGGCATGTCAGTATGAACACTTGTTAAAATGTGTTTTTTTTTAACTTGAATAAAAACATTTAACTGTGGTGTTGGGCAACTAATCAATTCTCGTCATAGAGTTCAAATTCACCGGACGGGCGGGAGGGTATTTTTAGACATCACAAACATCCATGCCTACAAACAGAAATCGAATGAAAGATCAATTTAAGAAGCCATCCGTACCGATACTTGAACCCGAGACATCCGTAACTGTAAAAACGGGGCGTGACGAGAGCAATTAGCTGACCACAAGTCCTGTCTTATCACTATCCTTCTATCCCTACTCTCTTCGAAAAACAGAGGTTGAGCAACTGAGTAACAAGCAGTTTTCGCAGAAAACTTCTGTTAGGATACTTCCATTAGTATTCCATATTAGAAACGGATATGATAAAAAAATGCGTTTAAAAAAATGCGTTTAAAAGCATGCGGTCAGCATCTTTGATACAGTTAATTTAAGAAAGAAAAGGATTGTGGATCCATGGCTCGAATTTAACATTATCAACATAAAAATAATTATATTTTAAAAGGGTTCTACATTACTTTCATCTGTTGACAGAAATATATTTTCAAAAAGCAAAGGTATTCTGTATTTTACCTAGATCACTTTAAAGCACTTTTAAAATATGCAAGAATGTTGGCTTCTACTCTATTTTTCCGTATGGATAAAGTAACCAAGCAAACTTGAAATATTTCAGTTAGGCCCATGACGGTGTCTCTATGACATTACAAAATGAAAGGTTACTCCCATTCGTATCATGAAAAATACCTGTCAGATAAAAGCCAACACATAAATAAAATATTTTTTTTTATAATTTAAGACATCGACTGAGGGTGCTTGATGAATTTCAATATCAAATTTGGATTATTTAGATTTTGTACACTTCCATGTATTTTGTCACTAACGACCCGGGTTTCGCCTTTCGGCATCTTCAGGCATTCGAGCACACGTCCAAAAAATATTTTTAGCCAAAATATTATAATTTGTTGCAAACATACATAAGTAAATGATTCGCTTGATTTCCGTGCGAGGTTAATTGAATTAAATATAAAATTTTTATTTATTTCTAATCGCTCGAATACCCTTAAACCACTGGTGTATATTCCCTGGCCTAGACGAAGTATCTGTGAGAGATGCATTCACCCAACCCAGCACAATTCCCACTCGCGTTGCAGACTTTGCGGGATTATTTGCTTGCTTTTATATTCTCAGTAATCCTGCCTTAGCATCGTGCCTATACAAAAGCATTCGTTAAAGTATTATTGATCTAAAAATGATATAAACTAAATAAAACATCACTCGTTCACACACGTAGCGGCGTTTGATCATTTAAAGTAATAAAATATTCACCGATTCGCCAATATTTAACACAAATTCTATGTTGAACAAGATAATAGATAGATCGCGTATCAAATAATCAATTTTGACACATAGATACTTAGCATCGGTGTGCGGTATATGTACCTCTAATCACACAAACTCACTTGTGTATAAGCAAGAATAATAAAAAGAACAAACGCCAGCATGCCCTTATATTTCGCTTGCACCCTTCACTTTAGATGTGATTGAGCGAAAAAGAGAAAAATTCACTGCACGCGCCTGGTAGAGTGTACGCCGTATAACTTCCGGCTCTAGGATTTAGGATCACGGGATCCATACAGATACATACACTGCTCTAAGATCAAGACATCCATACATACTAATTCACTGACACAGCGCATCAGTGTAGTAAAAGGTGCAAAGTTAAAAGGCGTATACACCAACTAGTTATTTAATCAATTTAAAGATGTCTTGGAAAACTCAATAGCTTACATGCGTAATTCAAAGTCCTTTCTTTAAAACTATTATAAGAAAAATTGATCGCTTTGTTTTTATGCTGGATTCCATACAAAGGCATATTAATCCTGAAAATAAAAGCAATATCACTGAAGCAAATAAAGATAATACGATATATTCTTACATCTAATGAGACCGAGAAAGTTCTACTGAAAATCACACATGCGGTCTGTTTACAGCATGTATTGTATTTATATTGTAAAGCATAAATAGTAGTGGAGCAAACGAAGTTTTTGAGGTCGGTCCTTAACAATAAACGAACGAGGATAGCGTGAACAAATCAATTACAAAGTTTGATGAAAAACGTTCGCAGTCTGTAGAGATTTAATCATTTTCAGGTCATAAAATAAGATGGACGATCTTGATATGAAAACAATATTTTCAAGCTGTCACGACCAACGATTATTAGCATTATTTGATTAGCGGCGCGAACCGAATATGTCATTTAAAATGGCATTAACAAATCCATCAATACTATTTGAGATACAGAGAAAGTGCTTCAAGGCCTTTTTTTGAGTGAATCAATTTGTTTCATTCCAATGATTTCATTCAATTACAAAGTAATGTACAAAACTATACGTATCTTATTATTTTTTTTTATTGAATCCCGCCTTATTAGATTACAGATAAACAAATGCGGCATTAGGATATAAAAAGGTTCCCCACCCTGCACTACGGAATTATAAATGTCTCCAAGAGTGAACATAAATACATCATAAACATAATTGACTACATGTTCTCTGCAAGATTATGTAGAATCGATGAATTGCGATAAATAATAACAAAATCCGCTACAATGGCGCGCATGCCGTGTAACGGATGAGTTGGAATGCTTCAGTTGAACTCTACCGTGTCAAGTTACGCTGTACAATGACATTTAATTTTTATTGTTTCTAACGAATAAAAAAAAATAAGTATAAGTAAAATTGAAGTGCCAGGTTCATTATTTTCCGCAGATAATGTTAAAAAAAATGATAATTTAAAAAAGAAAGTATTGACATTATAATGGCTACAAAGAATAAATATTTTTTAAGAGATATTTGCACTAATGAATTATTACAGATTGGGTGGAGTAACGAACAAACGGGTTTCGATGTGAAGTTTTTAAGCACATTTATAAATATTTTCCTTTTTCGTAAATCTTGAAAGGCTTCGTAGTTATGAGTCACACATAACCAAATGTAGAACTTTGCAACTTTGACATTTATTAAATTTATACTGCACGAACCACATAATATTTTCACCAGGCATTGTTAAAATAAAACAATGTTCCGAGTGGGATTATATACTGTGCAGAATCAAAAGCGGAGCCTTTTAATGGTCAAAGTTTCGTTATTGTTTCCATTTGATTCTATGCCAGCCATTTAATACTGTGATAATGTATGAATGAATTCATGAATGTAATTATTACGCTGGAAGTTTTCTTTCAGTGAATGATTGATTGACTTTAATGTGATTGATCGATTTCCGGAAATCTCTCAAAAAGATCAGCAATTTGCGAAAGCTTGACGATAGCAACGGAATAAATAATTGAAATAGATTATCAAAAATTATTCGTGGAATTAAATATTGCTAAGCGCGAAAGCGTAGCAGGCGTGCTGATTGATGATTTTCAGAATCCAGGTCGACTTAAACAGTCAAAACACGCCAGTACGGTCCAAGTTATCTTTATTGCAGTTAGTTAGTTGAATTTGCAGTTTAAGAATTTACAATTAAAAAATATGTTTACAAATTACACGTTTCATATTGTACGAGCAAATTCAAATCGCAACGAATACAAGCATATATATTTCAAATTAGACCTAAATATTTAGCTGCAATAAACTTAATAGTAGCTTGGGATTCATGAAAGAACCGAGGAAAATTATTATATATTCGATTTCGGCGAAATCTATATATATCATTTTCAGTAGTCTTTGAGCGCGGTTAGTACCATTTTTCTTCGGTATAAGCCAGTACTGATTATTCGGATTACTTTTCAGTATAGATCCAGATTCTGCGTAAGCAGAGGCACCTCTCGTATGATGTGGTAATTGCCCTACGCACTAACGGGTAGTAGATAATGAGTAAGTCGTGATCCATTAGATTATAAAGTAGTTTAGATGTTATATTGCTTGGTTTACTTCAGTTTCGTTTTTTGAATCTAGCTACCTGGTGAGGGCACATGAAAAATAATTGTAGTTTTCACTTCTTTGGACACAATACTCAAGTCAATATTAAATAATATAAGTATACTATATAAGTATACACTACCAGGTGTCAAGTTTGCAAATAAAACCGCTTAACAGAAACGGCACCTCGACGCGCAGAACAGAACGAGTTTATTGAATTATTTTCTTAATAATTGATTTTTAAAAAAATACTTGACATTACAGATAAAATAATGTGCGATGAGTATTTTGAAATTGTAAAAACCACGAAATAAAACTCATTTAGATTTTTTTAAGCCACTCGAGATAAGCTCGAGGAGAAGAGACATCACAAACACCTATGTCTCAAATTTAAATAACAATAATTTGATATTGACCTTGCAGGGAAATGAGCCCAGGCCCATCTTCTCACTAGGGTAAACCACTTACCACTAGACCAAAATGGCCGATTAAATAGCATCTATTGATTATGCAGAATGCAGATGCACGAGTTAAAATAAGCACCTAATAAAATATTCTCCAGCGTTCAATAAATTCAGTTTCTCGTCATCTCATGGTTGAACAGACGTCATTATAAAACTTCACATAGCGAAAGGAGTAAAAAAAACCGAACATAAAATAAAGCGCAAACTAATTTACCTTTGCCGCGTGCCATGAGCGCGGAGTTTTCGCGTTCCACGGTCGTCGGCAAATTGGATTTTTATGAGATCGCAAAGCAATATTAAAAGCGTCAGAGGACATTCGCGTATTAATCGGATTCCAGCCCTCGGCAACTATACGGACACCCCAATGCTGCGTAATAAAATTTTCAGATGATCGAAACGCAAATTAAATTGTATTTAGAAAATGCGAATTGATACAAGCCCAGTAAGACTTCAATATACCATCGGACATTCAACGGGAAATTATGGGAGACAAAATATTAAAAGTAGGAAGATATTGTGATATTCAATTATTTACTTAAAATATATGGTATATGCGTCAAAATTTTACTAATTTGCAACACAAGATGTGCACTATTTGTTAGTAATAAAGATAATCTATAACTACAGTACACACAATACGGAAAAAACTAAATTTAAATTTAGCTGAAACATTAAATGTTTACCTGCTGAAGCTTTGTGCAGCGAGCGGCAGCTTTTTTGTATTATTTATAGTGAGATATCACAAGAAAATGAGCCTTTACCAGTAAAAAAAATACTGGCTTCAATGCGGTGGCTCGTAGATTTTGGGTTAACCGTTTTTTGTTTCGTGATAATATAAATATATGAGATCACGTAACATTTTGTTGGAACCAATACGTAATTTCGTGTACCAAATTGTATAAAAAGGCATTGACGTATGCAATGATGTCTGTTTACAGCCAGTTTTCACAAGCCCATTCATATCCTTACTTATTAGAAACCGGCTATAAATTTTAGTTATAAATGGTCTATTGCGGTCCACAATGTGAGAATATTTTTTAATTTGGCATAATTAACGCGTACAACTGTATTGATATCGATTGAAGGTTAGCAGAAATATATAGAACTATTAATTACATAAAACGTCTATTAAGATTGTAGTCCTAGCAAGCGTCGATAATCAAGACTGCGATATTATATATTAATATATCGTTATTCTAAATACCATTTGCTATAATATATATTAATGATAATTTTAAATGATTAAATAGAATGCCTAAATATAGACTATCTCACCATAGATAAACCACAGTATCGTAATACCAAACGTGCTGAAAAGTTTATTTACATATTCTAAAAGATGGTACAATTTATTTTGAAATGAATATTGCTCAAACCGTAATCAAAAGTTTGTCAATCTAAAGTGTAATGAAATGTATGAAGCCAAACACAACAAATACAATTTTATCCAGGTCATATCAAAAATGTACATGGAACAAATTACAGTCGAGTGTAAACAAAACACAGGTGAAGGTAAATACAATTTCAGAGTTTTATTTTCATAAGCCTCCACGTTTATCACTTTTAAAAAAAAGCTGATATTCGATATGTTGAAATGGACTACTGATGGAGTATTTCAACAGTAGTTTTGCTGGTATTTGCTGGCTAAGAACATTTATATTGATGGAATGGAGTTCAAACTACAAAAATATCGCAGTATATGAAATAAAATGTTGTAAAATGTCCACTAGTAAGTTAACATGATTTGATAAATGCTTAACAGTATATACTTTTTTTTATAATCATGTCCGCTCCTAATGTGGAGTATATCGCCTCCTAATGGCGGTCCTAACAGAAGTTATTCTACGACGCTTGCTTTTTCCTAAGTTCCCTTTTTCGAAAAGAGTTGGTATAGAAGGATAAAACTAGGACAGGACTTGTGGTTAGCTAATCGCTCTTGCTACGCCCTGTTTTTTAAGATTGAATGGATGGGAGGGAAGTATTTTACATATCACAAACAACCATGCCTTCGAACAGAAATCCATATTTCGATTGAAAAATCAATTTATGAAACTATCCGTACTGGGATTCGAACCCGTGAAATCTGTGACCGATGCCAACGACGTTGCCCACTACCCCACGGATCCGACATATTTTCAATATATTCTAAGAAGACTATATTTTTGTAAGCAGAATTCACTTTTGTATAATGTTAACAATAAGAACTCGAAATTTCATCATCGAATAATATACTCAAAAGTTCACCTTATATATTTTGCAGAAATAAGCTGGCTTTTACATATAAAATAAATCTTTTCTGTTGGTGTTGTGGCGTATATGAAGATATAAAAAACCATCGTAAAACTTCAGCTTTTCATCGCTTTAACAAAAAAAAACAATTTCCGTTTGATTGAACAACAAAAAATAATTCATTTAAGGAGACAGATTTTTTATGTGTCCCACCCACAAGGCTATTTCTGAGTTTGTATCTGAAGCGACATTGCAATTTATTTGCATGCAACAATGTTTTAAGTGAATAAACACATTGCATTCCATTTTCAAATCTGGAGCGAGTAAACAGACTCATACATGTCTATGGACGAGCTAATGAGATAGCGACCGCTTGATGGATACAAAGTGTTAATAACATTATGCGAAGATTATTTCCACAATGAAAATATAATCTAACAATATAGAATAAAATGAAGAATAACTACGAAACTACGTTTCAGGAATGCATGCACATTGCTTGATGTTTCGTGATCACTTTCATTGTATTTTATTTTTAACATTACTTTCTCCGCTATGCGCGCTTGAAAGATTTTAAATGATGTACTTCACAGAATAAAATTGGACATGAATGACTACTAAAAATTCTCATCAAGTTTATCTCGTCTGATATTCTAATTTTAAAAATATTTGGCGCATTGACTGTCAGTTGTAATGCCAGATATTTTTTAAAAACAAATTAAAATAATTTTACTAAAATGTAAGAAAAGAAAATATTGCGGTGGTCGTCAAATATTTTTATGCACCCACAGATATTTTGGTGTTATTTGAATTTGTCACTAAAATACATAATATAAAAAAATCCATACTTCGCAATCCCGGGAGAGTATTACTTTACGTTTTTTCAGTCTCAACGAACCGTTGTATGGAATACTTGACTTACCTGAAACAAAAGAAAAAGTGTTTTTAAATAAAATTCGACGTATTACGCAAGAAATAAATACGTAACATCGGCGATTTTTCAACATGGGATCCATCGCAATCGCGACAGCCATATTTAAATCTTTAACAACCCCTTATGAAATTTTACACGGAAATTTCGAAGCAGGATAAATCACGATAAATTTCTTTTCACCATACATATAATGATATTTTTTTGGTAGGGTCTTATTTTTAAACTATAGATCAGTGGTTCCCAGACCCCTTCTTAAAGCAAAAACCTGACTATGAGCCCCCAAGAAAAATAAATCTATATAATTGCATAAAACAATAATTAACTTTGATGTTTTGGATGGTAAATGGTGTTGCAAAAATAAAATATAAATAAAGCATATAAAATAAAAAATAAATATATATAAATATGATATAATTGTACTAAATTCACGTTCTACTAAATAGGAAGAGGAAAGCAATCAACATCATCTGTACAGTGAGTGACCAATAATGCAGGATATAGAATTGGCATCTGTTTTTGTAATCAGATTTTGCGGTATCCTTTTTCAAACATTGGTTTTTTGCTCCTCATTTGTGGATAATACAATAAATTGCTCATATATTGGTATGAATTTTCTGAGTTTGTGGGTCTGCTTGCAAAAGGGTCCTGCAAATCGCTACCAATTTATTTATTTCAACTTTCATAATAATGAAAATGTGTGACAAATATTTTTTTAAATTAAAATTTTTGCGGACCCCCGACGTTGTCCACGAGCTCTCAAATAATTTACAATTTGCCACAGACCCCCTCAGCAGTCATAAGGACCCATGGGGGTTCGTTGGAACCACTTTGGGAACCACTGCTATAGATCGTAAAATATTGGGAAGAAATTCAAGGCGATTTTGTTTCAAACAATCATTGGCATGTATGCATTGAGTTTTACGAGCGTAATGAAACACAATATTTCTACAGATTTTATCTTATATAGTGAACCCTCGAAAAGTAAAGTGATAAAATGTTGAGTGGTAGTTTATTGAAAGTTTCAGATAAACGATATTCTTATGAATAAAATGCTTTGCCAGACTGTATTTACTTAGCTCACTTCAGTTTTATGATACTTAAATGAAATGTAGAATACCAAAACGCACCTGAATCATTTTTTTTCGAAAGAGTCAGTTGGCTCACTTCACTTATCATTGGCTCATACATAAAACAGAATGTCCTTAAATCTGTTCGTTGCAAAAAAAAACTTGACAACGACCAGTCCAAGAGTCATGAAATTATTTTCTGAGCTTGAAAAATCCGGATGAATATGACTACTAACAGTTTGCTACCTCGTTCCTTTTCGATGTAATAAGTGAGTCTGTGTGTTAACTCTTCCATTGAAATGGTGTAACGATACGTTACTGAACGAACAAACCTTTTGATATCTCAGTTAATAGACAAGCATATGATACAATAAATATTCCCGTTTGGATTATTGAGATTTTGTACACTTCCGTGTATTTTGTCACTAACGACCCGGGTTTCGCCTTTCGGCATCTTCAGGCATTCGAGCGCACGAATGAACTCGAACTGACCTCAGTCGATGTCTTAAAATATTCCCGTGTTGTGAAACTCTGACACAATTTTTTTAATTTGTCAAAATTGATTTCTATTTTCCAAAATAATTTTAAATTGCCAGCGATTACGCACATAATATTTTAAGGTTTTTTGGAGACGGTTGGCAGGTGATATTTGAATTAATTTTTATTAGTAATTCTTCCGTTTTTTTTTTCATTCCACCTTAAGACGTCAACAATTTTGGACAATTTTTAAAACAGCTGAGTGAGCTAACTAAGATACTAAAAGTCGTCTTCAACATTTGATTAGCTATGATTCCAACAAGTTTTCCGAGTACTTGTTCAAATTATGTAAAGAAACGGAACCATCAAACAATGAAACAATCAAGCTCATGAGTAATTTTGCAAAAACGGCACAATAAGATTAAAGAGTCTGTTTAACTGCCCTCAAACGTGTCATAATACTGAATTCAAATTGCAACTATGTCATTTGGATGAATTATTTTTCAATTTTGATAGTGCGTTTTTTTCCTAAAAACTTTTATTCCTATATTGCTCTTATTGAAAGAATTCTCTTTGTATTGATTCGAAAATAGACTTAAGCGAATATTATTGCAGCTACTACTAAAATTCGTATGAACAAAAATGGTTTTTATAGAAGGAACTTGAGATGTATTCAAATAATTTAAATACACAATAAGATGCAATATTCATTTTCGTACGTATTATGAGGATGCGCAGATTTATAATGCGAAATGCGCTTAATTGGGTGGTACACCATAACAGGCGATGAATTTAATTGAAAATCTCCTACAATGTGTACGCTATAGCACGGAAAGCAAAATGTTATGTAAATTTCGACTATCATGATGCCGCGGCCAAGAGGCAAAGCCTCTTAAATGACGTAGGATAATAATTCAAAACCGCCCTTTAATCAAGCGAAAGGATTAAGCCGACCCTGCGACAAGCGAATATATGTATCACTTAGCCCTGAACAAATTAAATTAACTAATTTTAAAATCCTTACGAATATAAATTTCCCCACCACTTTACTAGTAAATTTTTACTACCACTCGGTGTTGCCAAAATGAATTAAATATTAATCAATCAAATTAATTTTTACTAAAATAAAAAATAATAACTTTACTTATTTAATACTGTTAACAGTTGAATATTGGGTCAGTAACTAATTCTATAAATGGTCAGTATACACGTGGTTAGTTAATAAAATAAACGGTCAGATATTTATATAAAATATATCAGGTTTTTTTAATTAAACCTAACATACCCATTTTTTTCGATTATTTACTGACCAAATATAATTATTGACCGACCATTTATTTCCTACTGACTATTTATCGAATTAGTGTCTGACCATTTATGAAATTAGTTAATTACCACATAATTAGTTGTAAACAATATTTAAAAAACAATATGTGGATATGTATCTTCAACTTTTCCACCAACAAATTCTTCGATTAAAATCTCAATTTGTTTAGAAGTAATCAACTTTAAATCTGCCTCGCTCACAAAACGAGCGAAACCATATAAAAAATATCAAATAAACAGAAGATGAACACATTTTATCCCACAAAAAATTTCACGAGCGGAAAATAATTTTGGAAAACAAACATTGTAAAAATGTAAACATACGTAATTTATTTTTTACAATTTCGCTTGAAATACACGAATTAATAGGAATGTTTTATTGAAACCAACGAAGCTTTTAAAAAATAGGATAGTTAAAGAGGGCAGTAGTTCAACATTTTCTCGCAGGGCTCCGAAATTGTACACGATTTATCCTGTCTAATCGCCGGGAGCAATTTGAACACGTGTATTGTATAGCGTATGTAGGCAATACAAAAGCAACGATGCTTCCTTTGTTAAGGAAGGCCTCAGGCAAGTTTTTAACGTTTCACAGGAACAAGCTTCGTAGATGTATGTTGGCAGAACGCAAAACAGTTACTGTACGGTGACGATATACAATGAAATATTTTAGCGCAAAAGAAAAAATACTGCAATAAAAATGAGCGATTATTTATAATTCAAAACACATCAATTATAAATATTTTACTGTTGAAACTGTCATACCGAGTTCAATTTTTCATCTGGCATAGAAAAAATATCAAGAGACCCATTACGCCTATGTCATCTGACTTTTAATATTTAAATAACCTTAGTAGACGCTCTATTAAAAACTCCCCAGATGACAGGAAATATTATTAATAGAACTCTCACGGATGATATAAAATTGTTTTGGTGTTACTTATTACGTTACCAGCGGTATCTATTGTATATGCGGATGGATATATAATAATTACGAGAATTATATAAAATATACAGAATTGATGGTTCTTGATATAAAAAGTTTATTAAATATGACGGCATTGTGCATCTTTCCACTGATATATGAAGGGCTATTCGATACCCTGAGGAATGTTTTTATCACTTGATTTAACGTCATTCCATGCTGACACGTACTTCCACCGAACTAAATTACTAAACTATTTTTATTATGTAACTTCTAAATATGCCACAGTCTGCCTTATCTTTCATGTCTGATGTCATTGTAAAAAATTACTGCTAATTGAGCTTGTCAACAAAGTTTCTTCAAAGTGCACAGCAAAGTTTCCGTTGAATCTATCGAACATATAAATCAAATCCTTTCATGTCTTGAAAAAAACCAATTTCATTCTCAATTATAGGGTAGGAATTTAAGAAATACTAAAATGGATGTAAATCAAAACAGGATTATACCAGTTAAAATAACAACCAAGTAAACGTTTTATCAATTTACTAACACACTGATCAGATGGCAATAAAGGCAAGAAGACAAACCCGTAATAGACGTGTGAGGTGTACGTAGAATGTGGGTAGGTGGGAAGTAATTTCGGACGAAAATCGCTGGATAGAGGTTTATGTGCGAAGTAGGCGGTTAAACTGACACTTGAGCGTCCGTCCAAAGTTGACCTGGGCGGGGAATATTGAGGCATGGTCAGATGAGTGGCTGATGGGGGACTCGTTAGTTCCATTTTAACACCGGAACTGTCCGCCACGAATTTATAGGTGATGAATGAAATTTATTGGCTACGGCTTCCATCTTGTGAGGTTACGTTTCGAAGTCACATAATTGACATAATGTGTGCGGTCTCATATACATTAAGGCTTTTGTGAAAACTTGATAAATAAAATTACATTCTGTGTTAAGTTGACTTGGACAGGCAACGTGAGTAGTCGTAATTTTAAAAATGTTTTAATCATCAAATTCATACAATAATATGTTTTATTATATCGTATAAATAAAAATGAAACATTTCAATAGTATGTGTTGCAAAATCACTTAACCAATTTACTTTTAGACAAAAAATGGACCATAATACTACTTGGAATAATTAATAACCTACCAATATATGTTAACACAGTCTCATTCAAATTAAATTCATCTTTATATCAAATCAGTTTATAAAACAAATATTATATGGACATGGAAATATTCTACGATAAGTCTATATATATACTTGGCGTGAATAATATTAATGTAACTAAATTATCATAATTATTTAGTGTATAAGCTTTATAAAGCATTTTCTGTCTCAATTTAGGTTATTTGTATTTTATTTGTATTTGAAAGCCCAAAGATTCAATTCAGATGTACTATTATTGGATTATCAAAATTTCATTTAAACGGAAATATTGTATCAGGAAATACAAGAAAATTAATCTTAATGACAGCCCCTATTAAAATAGCATAGGGGTAAAAAAGATGAGCCACATAGATGAGAGCTTTCGAGTTTTATTAATACGTTAAGTTATTTTAATTAAAAACAAACATATTTGATTTCTACAGTAAAGTTTAATGTGAAGGTTCTTTTGCCGAGTTTCACGACTATAATTATCTGAGTATTTGGCAAATTAACATACTTATCGGATTCTACGTGTTAAGATAATTCTACAGCCCAAAAATAATTCAAGCGCGAATTTCATCCGTACGGTCCAAATCTATTTCCGCCTTACGATGAAATAAGCCTGTGTCCTGGATTAGTTATCTAAAAATACGTCATGGGCGGCGCTCGTGTCAAGGGTTCTATGCGTTATCTTGTACGACGATCCCTTCTGGTAAAACAATCGAGCCCCGGTAAAGAGATAAAAGTTTTCAAAATTATTTATACGCGGCTAGTCGACAAGGCTGCTTGGTACCTTATTGTAATAATTATTGCGCGATTTTCTTGCCCGGGGAGAACAATAATATAAACCGAAATGAGTTTGCGAAAATATAAATGTCTCAAAAGGGAATACAAGAATAGCTTACGCGTGTAACGGAGATTGGATGAAATAATCAGTGCCATTTAAGATGCTTTGAGACAAGCTGCCACATTCATGAAAATATTTTAAATGTGGTCAGTAGACATTTTAAAAAAATATCTGATATTAAAAAAACCGTTCCTTATTCTATCGAGGTCGTCATCATAAGCACGCATATTTTGAAAAGAAGCAAATAATCGATATAATATAATAGCCCAGACCGCTCTGTAGACGTATTATTATTATCACATATCACGGTGTTCACGGTGATATAACATAAAATGTTATGCAATGCACACACACAGTTCCGTATGCTAGTTTTATAATAATAATTATATTATTCTTAGTATTCTTTGGCACTATAATATAATAAAAAAGTCAATCATATTAGATGCTTTCCGTTTTTCTAGAATATGAATGTGAAATATACGGTAAGAATTAATACGGCATAAACATGATTTTTGACCGCTATGTTTGTGGTTGTCACTCCCAATCTGAGGTTATGCGACATCGAGTATGCTGACTACACCGTCATATTTGGACACTCTGTCGAGGGTAATCAGGAAACAGCGGACAGGCTGCAGAGGAACTCGTATCGCATTGGTCTCAAAATCAATGAGAGTAGAACAAATGTGCTCTGTAATAGTTTCTATGCGGACCCAGACTACCCTATGACGCGCGGGGCAAGTAATTGAGAGAGTCGACGGCTTCAGGTACTTGGGGGTACACATCACGGGAGATGGTAATCCGCGTAAAGAGCCCGCAAGCCGATTAGGGATAGCTCGAGCAATCAATGCGGAAAGTCTGGGACTCACGGTTGCACTCGGTGAGAACCAAATGCCACCTATTCAACGCATGCATTCTGACAGAGCTGCTTTAAGGTTGCGAGTCATGACACTTCACTAAAGCATAAAGTAACCGTATACTGTGCTTGGGATACATATGGTTGCGGCGAATACTAGGGTTAGGGTGCTTTGACTTTGTCGCTAACTCGGAGGTAAGAGACGAGAGACCAGTCCCTTATTACGTAAAAAAAAGCGACAATGAACCTGGCTTGGAAATGTGTTGCAGATACCCCAGGGGAGCCTGAGTCTTGTCTATCTTTTCTACTAACCGGATGGATTCCGTCGGCCTGGAAGGCCGCTGATGACCATTCATAGAATTTACTCGGCGGATGACCAGCGAGGAAGTAAAAATAATGGCAAGAGATAGAGAATCTTGTAACCGTGTGATGGACATATATTCCGAGTAGGGAACGAATATGCCGCTAAAAAAAATACGTGAGACTTACATTGTGTGAGTAATCAACAGTGAAGTCAGTTTTTCCGGTATGACTATTTTATCGGAAGTACGTTATATAAACAAACAACATTAGTCAAACACTATCAAACACCTGCGAAATGAAATACGAAAATGGCTTATGTAGTTATTGTTTGTGCTACTAGCAGCTAGCATCGATTAGTATCAAACTAAAAAATGTGCACTTCAACATTTAAATCTCCCACCTGACGCTCGGGTTGCCCCATAGAAGCGAGCGCGCGCAATTTGATAGCGCTCGTAAACTTTCAAAGCTATGCGAAAAATACACAAGTCTTTTTTTATATTATACTTTATGTAAAAGTCGATGGAAATAAAACGTAAAACGAGAGCCAGAGAGCCGATTCAATATTTACCCAAGAAGAGAGGAGAATTCACAGTTCAAACATGGCAGACGTACACACTTCGCAAAGTGCTTTTCCCTTTTTCATATAATGGCCAAGGGTGAGTACACTATTTTACCTCACTTCGCAATAACAATGATGTTGAGCAACAAAACTAAATCAGGATTAGATTTTTGAACTCGAGGTGGTACTATTATTACATAGTTAAACATTATTATTACATTTACCTCTGATAGGAATGTCAATAGGTATTAACCCTTAATATTTAAACAATATGATATATTTATTTAGGTACACTCATGGCAAGTACTATTGAGATTTATTAGTTATTAGAATACTATTTATGTAAGTGCTCCACTATATGTATTCAATGATTTAATTATCTACTTCAGGGACTACTACAGTATGGACCGTGGTCTACTGGTCGCCGGTGGAGCCGTTTATAATAGATCGCTGCCTGTAGTACTAAAAACAACCCTGAAATATAATAATTATTTAGCGATAAAGCGGCCACATATTTCGGTATATTTTTCGCCGTCAGTACATAAATGAAATAATAAAAAATATATTCTAGCATCTCAAACACGTGCTATGATTATTAAAAATTCTTCCGTTCGCTACATTACCTTACATTTTTTATTTTAATTTACATAATGTGACGAATAAAATAACGTCTTAATCGTACCTCTTAAACTGAGAGTTCGAAATGTTTATCTTTTATTCTTTTACGTATCTTAATATTATTCTTGATTCATCGTATCCACTGGTCCCAGTTTGAATCAAAATATTCTATTTAGCATAAAAATAACCCAAATTCGATTCTCATTAAAACTCCTCTATTAGTAATGATTTCTCTGAACCCTTATGTATATAATAGTAATTATAACGTTTTAAAGAATAAAACTATTTACAAAATTTAAAAATAACATTGTAATTATCGCACAGACTTTTACAACATGTTTAAAAATAGCTTCTCCAATAATATTCCAATTAACTTGTACATATTTTAATACATCATTGATATATTTGCAGTTTAAAATAATTATAATATAATAATATCAAATTCTTCGGAGTAATATAATGTAAATACTTAAATATAAAAATGAGATAGCTATTCAAAAGATAAAAACACGGATAAGAATATATCGCTAAGGTATACATTGCAAGATCTGAATCAGTAAATAATTGAAGGCGTTCATTTTTGACAATGTTGCGGGGTTACGTGAAATCAGAGCAGATTTGAAAAATAAAACGAAGTCTAAAATATGCACGGATTGCCTCCGACAGCGTGATCCTAAAAGCGCTGAGCAAACATGTTAGACACTCAACGCCAGGTAATACAAAGCGCGCAGCAATACAATAAAAACAGGGTATGTAGTTTGAAAACGGTGATGCAATAAGTATAATAATATGTATGTGAAAGGGAAGCTAGATTTTCAAAAACTCATATTAAACTTTAATACAAATTAACATATCGGCTGGGGAAAGGAAAAAGGACGTAACCCATACCAAAAAATATTGTGTATGACTCACACAAAATGTGCTAATACACTATATTTATATATACATATATAATATATCGACTATAGAAAGGCAAAAGGACTTATCCCTCCGTCTTTTCGGAATATTTTTTTTCGATAATCACAATGTATACAATTTAATATACGCTTTGTTTGGGCTAAACACAATATTTTTTGTGTGTTTTCCTTTCCACAGTCGATATGTAAGGTCGGATTTTATAGAGAACATTTTTTCACACTGCGAGTAAAATGTGAAATAATTTTAAAATTTCCCAAATGATATATTTGTTAATGCATAACAAAATATATGATAAATGTTATTGAAAACAGTCACAGTATTAAAAAAATATTGATTATATTTTTTTTCATGGCTAAAAAGTTGCCTAGCTCTCTTTATTTTATCTCATTTTACATTTATTTAATATATCAGTTCGAGTTCACTCGTGTAGTCGAATGTCTGAAAATGCGAAAAGACGAAACACAGGTCCTTAACGACGAAATACATAGAAATGTACAACATTTGAACAAATAAAATTTTATACATCAATGTTAATCATGAATACAGAGGCGGCAAACCTTTTCCTGTCGGAAGGCCGCATTCATTTATCACAAAATCAAATAAGGTCGCATTTAAGAAACATACATAAGCATGTATGTACATTATTTTCTAAATGAAGGAAAATAATGAAATTTATTTATTTATGTATTTTTTTATTTAAGTCAAAAGACCGCACTTGAGACCAGACGTAAGAACAAAAAAAATGTGTATCCAAAATAGAGGTCTGCACCTTCCCGGGCTCGGGCGGGTAAAGAAAATTCAGATTTGGGCCCGGGCCGGGCCCGGGTAAAGAATTCAAATTTATGAAAAATATTGCGTGCTATGAGTCAGCCATAAGGCAATAGTGTTCATAATTTAAATATTTTATATCGCATGTGCTATGAATATTGTTGGAAATATGGAAACAATGACATATATTGTTTGAAAAGTATAAATGAATTACTCTATTTAAAAAAATCGGGCTTTTCTTAGGCTGAGAAAAATAAATCTGGGCTTCAGGTCAGGTTTGGGTAACAAGTGTGATATTGAGACTCGGGCCGGGCCGGGCATGGAGCTGACGGGCTCGGACCAGGTAGTTTTATGAAATTTCGGCCCGTGCAGACCTCTAATACAAAAGCACTTCAACAAACAGAATTAAAACACAAATCATTTCTTTCTTTGAGTGGCATTGCAACGCATGCCGGCTACTCAGTGGTATCTTATAAATAAAAAGGATAAGTAATTAAAAATTCTCGAATGGCGGATAAACAAAAAGAGATAAACCCGACCTCCGTTTTGAGAGTGATGTTTAATGATACGTTTGTGATCATAAAAGAAAACGGCTTTCCGAAATGGGGTTTCCCAGGGAAAGCATAGTGCAAATAGGTTTGCCTGTCAAATATATCTTTCAAACTACACAATGCGTGTATATATGCAGAAGGTGGGGTTACATATTTACAGAAAAGAAACCTTCGCATAACAAAAAGAAAGCTTTTCCTTCATTAAATGCAAAGGCGTTATTGCACGAGAACGTTTATAATAAGGAAGTATAAAGCTAAGAGGTTGGGATGTTGGGAATATTAAAATAAAGTAAGATTCGTCAACTTAACCAAATAAAATAACAGTTAACATATTTACTATATTGAATATTTGTGTGTTTTCCCTCGAATATAATAAAAGAAAATTCATTTTAATATTAGTTTTTCAAGGCCTTATTAAAACTAGAAAAAAATATATAGTACCGTTCACTTATATTGTAATATATAAATATAATATACGTGAATTCAAACAACATTAGGAATTCCGAGTTTGCTAATGAACATGGCTGCACCAATAGTGTAGTGCGATTATGGATTATGGATTCGAATCCTCGAATGCACATTTGCATGCATAGATTTTAAAATCTAATTCTGTTTTTATTAACTTACGACCAGTTTCCGTTAAACACATTATCTTGAACTACTTACTATAGTAGAAATTTATATATTCCAAATGTGGGCATAAGCTTATTTCTATTGGTCTATTATATCATCGTTTTTCTGGAATACATTTGTCTTCTGAAAATCTTTGAAATTACAGGGAATTGTCAAGAATTACAAAAAAATATTCGAGACCTACTCAATTTGACAAGATATCACAAATAACAGTAACGAAGATTCATTAATATTGGAGATGCTCCGATTAGAGCCCGGAATTGTCTGTTCGCTAAACAGGATCTCTTAATGCCATGTTACAAACGCTGTTTGTAATTCTATTTTATAGATGAATCAACTCACATACTACAACTTGACCATTGAATCCAACGACCAACGTCTATACCGTCAAATGAATAGAATTGAATTTAAGTAGAAACAAGACAAATGCAGGTATGTATAAAAAGCATAAAAGCTGAATATCAGATAAAAAAATTGCGTTACAAGACAAAATTTTGGTGAAACATTAAAATCACAAAGTAAAGAAAGAACAACGGCATGTTGGCTAATGGTGTTACATTAGAAATGGAAATTATTTGAGTGCTACCGCGATGACAAATGAATGCATTAGTAGAAGGTACGAACTTTTACAAAGACGTCGCCTTTCGCGAAGTCAGCCGGCGGAAACGCTTGTTTAGGTGAAAGCTCTCTACGACGGAAGTGCAGTAAAGTGCGGCATTGTAGGACATGCGAATTTTTATTCAAATGCAATAAAATCTACTTGAACGTGTTCGAGAAGCTTTCTGTAGCACATAGGAGACGCAACGAAATCTCTCACATTTGAAATAAAGAAAGAAGAAACTTGTTACGTAGATTTTCCAGAAACATGTTTACAATTTTATATTATGTTTGCTACCATGCAACAATGTTCAGTCGCAAGAAAAGGCAGGTGCTGATATTTGTACATTTAAATATAATGTGGATTCGAGCGTGTATAATAAAGACTCTGTTTTAAATGTGATATTTTATTTAGAACTGACAGAAGAAACTAAAACGTTAATAAATACGGTGAAACATAGAACTAACGGGTTTCAAGAAATAATAGGACAAAAAAATTGTTCACTAAGTAACAATAATAACCACATGTAGTTAAATGTAGGCAAAAACGCGAAAGCGGTGTTATTTTTAAGTATATCTGGAAATGTTTTTTTATCAAAAGTTGAACATCATTGACAACGGGGTAATCTGATAATAATTTTCGTCAGTTATTGTACAATATTCCAAAATCGACACAAACTGAAAATGTTGTATAATTTATTGTGTATAAGCAAAAACGCCACTGTTCACCAAAGTCGTAAATGACACATGAATGCACAAATATTCTCCATATTCTTGTGTATGTATACAACTTAAGTGACCAAATGCAATATCCCCAGAAACCCTTTCAAATAAATTTTGTTTCAATGCAAACTCACCACATTCTATTCACAAAATTATTAAATTTAGTCACTTGGGTTATAATAATATACTCTATAATTATTTACTTAAAACTCGCATGTTCGTATGAACCACAAGAATTACCGAAATATCGGTTTTATTTAATTACTCATGATATGACTCAAGAAAATTGGCGTTTTTGCTTCTATAAAACTCAATTGTCAATTAGTGGAAATCTGAATAAACATTCTTCATCGTCAAATTTGAGTTATTAAGATTTTGTACACTTCCATATATTTATTCCATATATGTATTAAATAAAATATATGGAAGTGTACAAAATCACAATAACTCAAATTTGATATTGGAATTCCATCAATCACCCTCAGTCGATGTCTTAAATTATTCTTCATTGTGTTAACCAATAGAATACTTCCACCAATAGTAATTTTTTATTATTTTTTACACGTCTACTCAAATCTCAACAATAGAAAATCTTCGCAAAATAAATATCATTATAGCACCTTAAATATTATGTAAGACATAATAGTATTTTTGTAGAATATCTTTCTAAAATATTTCATAATACGTCTTCAAAAAGATATGTTGACAACAGACAGGTGTTACCATCACGAAGTGAAATTCGGCACAAGGGAAAATCGGGGAAAATTCCACCATATAGCAATATCACGTTGACAGTTTTCTCTGTGCTCCCGGCACGATTCGTAGTCAAAAATAATAAACAGAAATCGCACCGAGAAAGCTAAGGACTAAGTTGAAGAATCGGGTCGTATTTCAGGAGCTGCTGGGTACTAATTATTATTATTACAGGCCCCGAAGGCACGAAAGAGAATAGACCGGCTGCATTAAGCATGAGACCGGAGAAATTAAATTTCAGTATTATAATGCGAGGCGATACACAATACTTTGCTTCAGAGGCTTCCTTTTCGTCTGAGAAAAGCTAATGATGAACATTATAACTGCTTCATTAAGTCAAAATTGAGGCCAGAATAATCATAGTTGAAACTTGAAGAAATCATTATGAAAGATTGGATAACATGAAAGCATGTGAGTATATTAACATTGCTTAAGATATAATAAATGTTTAACGGAAATTGGTTGAGTCTATCGCTCAAACTCTCTTTTGAGAGACGTTAATGATAGGAGGATGGAATTAAAAAAACAACTTTAAGAATATTAATCGTTTTATACTTATATGTTCCGTTTTCAGAATCGAGTGATTAAAAACGACACAATTCATTTGAATGAAAAAAACCATAGATCAATGTATGAAATTACATATTCGATGATTACGAAACAAATTAGGACGAATATTATAAATAGTGTTCCCACTCGGCGACGGTGGATAATACCTCAACATTTGGCTTAAATTTAACTAAATATACAGTTTATTGTTTACTCACTTTTTCAACATAATTTGAACACAATAATTTGTGTTGCATTATTATTTTAAATTAAATAAAACTGATGAATTTATTTCTCTTTATTGACTCTTTTGTTTTGTAATATGTACATTAACAAAAAAAAAACTAATTTCCTTACAAAATCTTGTCAAATACTAAATGATCGTTTGGAACGATTTAAGTTTCGTAGAAGGTGCATATTACCCCCACCAATACCAGAATCTATTATAGAGTATGTACAAAAAAACAAGATACATCATAGTGGGTTACATTCGGAGAGAAAAAGAAAGCAATTCGGAATAACGGCCGCCCATCAGACCAAGAAGTAAACCTGTTGAGTTTCTTTACAGAATTTCCGTGTTTTCATGCCTATTTCAAGCACGGTATACCTAACTGCCTGTCTACGAAATACACATTTAACATATTCCCAGTGAATTCAAAGAAAAGGTAGAGAATCGCGAAAATAACTCTTCAAAGAAAGGGCATTTCATTTTGACTGACACGCTTCATTTAGCTTAATCAATAAACCCCAATACATCCCGCATCACAAATGTATTATGGATTATATAGATCAAACAAAAAACGTTTGAAAATTTTGGTTATCGAAATAAACTCGACCCTCTACTTTAAGAGGAATTAGTAGGTTTTTTCCCATTTCGCGAAAATCGTTAATCGTTTTCCGTCGCCTAAAAATATGAAACGTCGAAATATTTTTTTTTCGTTTAATAATCTCACACTCAAAGCATTTGTTAACACTATTGCACTTTTATTTAAATAGAATGGTAAAGCGAAAAATCGAACTATTTGGTACATTTCAAAAATCTTTATAGAATCGTTGTTATATTCAATAAATTTTCAAATTCCGTAACGATCACTTTCTTAAAAGTACTTCGTTCTACGATTTTGTCTCAGACATCATATCTCCATAATCTAGTCACGTCGCAAGGCAAATTAAAAACCATATCTGAATAACAGGTGTCAACTCTTTACTAGATAGGTTTGAAAACTTTACCATTTCCATTTAAATAAAAGTGCAAAAGTGTAAACAAATACTCTGATAGTGCGATTATTAAAAGAAAAAAAAATATTTCGACGTTTCATATTTTTTAGGCGACGGAAAACGATTAACGATCTTCGCGATGAGAAGAAAACCTTCTTATTCACCTTAACGTTTACAGTGTTTACAAGTTTAAATGACCGAATCATACGAACTATAGACAGATTTTCAAAACTGTCTTTTTTACATTTTTTATGTATCTATGCATGATTACAAATAATTGTACTTGGGTCTTGCAATGCCAAACTACTGGCCATAAATGCAAAATAACAATATTTTGGTATTGAAAATTAAATATCGATACCTCAGTTCCAAAGCGTAACTAGTCAAAAATTTGCGGTTTTGAGTTAAATATGAGGAAATGCTTAGAATAGTAGTAATCTAACATCGAACAAGTAATCGAACAAGTGGTAATCACCTATAATTAATATTATACAATAAAATTATGTTTATCTTAGAATTTCGTTAAAATGCATCTCAGAATTATGCTTTTTGAGTTGTTACACTTTGTAACTGACGTATAGATGTAATTTTTTTTTATTGAAAATCACTTTACGGTGTTTATGATTGTTAGTCCAACAAACGTTGAATCTGAGAGGGATTTTTCTAAAGCGGGAAATCAAGATTGACAGATTCCAGAATAATTGATTAACTAGTCTTTTAAGGGTCGCATATGCAAATAAATTTTAGATATTTTTACTGGTATTTATTTTTTCGTCTGATATTACAATTTCATTTATCAGTAATTATTATTTTTTGCTCATTTTTATACAAGTATGTATTTTTGCAATACCGCTATTGATAGGTACAGTTGTCATGTTTTGCAATTCCTAATTGTGCTGCGAACAAGACAACTTCCTCTCATTTTTATTCTGTAAAATATTGGGAAATGGCTGTGATACATCAGAGTAAATTCAATGTGTGTTTGGTAAAACAAAAAAAATGTTGCGAGACGCTATACAACTTGCTTAAATGTAAAAGGTTACCGAAATGAAGCAGGTCACCCGTATCCAGAAACGACAAACAACAACATAAATTACATCGAAAAATTATGTAGGTACAAGTCAAATGGGTAATAATTTAAGAAAGTCTTACTTAGGTATTTTCGAGTCGAAATTGTACAAGTTTTCACAACTGTTAACCTACGAACTGTTAACTGTTAACTGTACGAAGTTGTTGAAGAGCTCAAAGAAGACGTCAAGTATACAATTTGGAAAAGACTTTTTGAATAATGTTTTTTTGCGACACAATTTCTTATGAATGAGCGCATTGCTTGGGAAAATATGAGTTTTTGTTTAGATATAATAATACACATAAGTATACAAGAAACGGAGTAGCGATCACATAAAGAAAAGCATTCTTACGTCACAGACTACGCAACATGAATTTTTAATCCGTTCCCGGGCGAGTCGAAACAACAAACAAATTACATTCCTAATTTGACAACTTTCAAAGAAAAAATAAAAGTAAGGGAACTCAAGAACCCTCTTAATCCAGAACGGGGTGGAGTTGAAAATTCAATTTGCATCTATCACGTTGTATAGTTGGCAGCACGTCGACTTTCGTTACAATAAACTACCGCCGTAATCAACTAAACTAGATGCTATAGATACTGAGAAAGCTAATTTATTTTGAAATTATTATAATACATTTCCACGGTCAATATTTTTTTTTAAATACAAGTCAAAACTTCGTTTAACATTTTTAACTAATCAATGATTATACCTAGTAAAACTGATTTCAAAAACGCCTCATAATACAAAAATCTTTCATGATATACACGTTTGAAATTTAGGAAGCAACAAAAAGAAGTTTTGTATCCTAAACGATAAAATTTAAAATATAGTTTAACTTAAATAAAGCAAGCGTTTACAGTATAATACGGTATTTTCGCTTTTCAAAACTATATAAACTGTTTTAATTACCAGTTACTTAGTTACTCCATCGTATTAAGATACAAATATTAGCAATGCATTAAGTTCGACAAAAATTAATTTATATGGTTGATAGCTATCAATTTTTATTAGTAACAAAGCTCAAAAAAATTCTTATGTGAATCTCCATATGGAAAATTCGCATCATCCACCCCAGTTCGCAAGTCGTTAAGAAGATGTCTGCTCCGTCAAAGGGCCGATTCTATTTTGGAATATTTATGTTAATTCGCAAGGAAAAATCTAAATTTCGTATGCGAATTTCCGAATGAATAAAACGAATTTATTTAATACCTCCTTTTTATATTTTATGCCGCTTTCAAGTAGCAACATATAATTTTACATTTGGTATTTTTTATTATGTTAGTTTTACGCTATACTAAATCCGTTTCATTTCAAGACCCCTTTGAATATATTTACTTAAATCTACATTATAAAGTTGCATAATTAAAATATAATATATTAGTATTATATAAATAATAAGTAAATCGAGGTTGATAAAATAAAACATCACGGAATGGTTATAATTTTTTTTTTAATTTTCCTAGGAATATTCCGTCTTTGTAGAAATCATTTTAGTCGCAAGTATCGAGAAATAAAACGTCTTCTTCATTCAACCAGATATAGTTTAAATACACATTGCCAATTTTTTTAGCATATAGTTTTGACGAACGGAGAGCGGCCGTTGCCAAAAATACGTAATAATTTAGAATCATACTCTCCAAAGTACATTTGATGACATCGTTGGTTTATATAGAATTATAAAGTAGTTTTAACAATGCACTTATAATACAACTGAATTTGATACTTGGAAAATAATGTTCACTGTTAATCTAGACACTATTAAATATAATTAATGCACATCTAAACCCGCAGTAAAATAGAGCAGTAACTACGAAATTGTTATATTTGTTGTCATGGATGTGGTTGGGTTTGTAATTGTTTGCTTTATTTTTATAAAATATGTTTAAATGTTACCTAAAATAGTGTCAAAGTAAATGTACTTATTTCGTTGGTTCACATTTCAAAAAACAGTGAAATCGAAAATCTAAACATATCCAATTTGGATTATTGAGATTTTGTACACTTCCATGTATTTTGTCACTAACGACCCGAGAAACGCCTTTCGGCATCTTCAGGCATTCGAGCACACGAATGGACTCGAACTGACTCTTAAATTATACTAAACATATCCGTTTATATAATTTAAGACATCGACTGAGGGTGCTTGATGGTATTTCAATATCAAATTTGAATTATTGCGATTTTGTACAATTTCCATGCATTTTGTCACTAACGACCCGGGTTTCGCCTTTCGGCATCTTCAGGCATTTGAGCGCACGAATGGAATCGAACTTTAATTTGTAAGTAAAAGTCAGTAAATGAATGAAAAAAAATTGAAACAATTAAATTATAAAAATAAGCTAGGATATATAATACATTTAAATTTATTCGCAATGATTGAATTTAATAATTGGTATCAGTTCACAATAAATTTTAATGAACATTTTAATTGATAGGGAAAGCTGTATTACGCTTTCAAAAAATTTTCATCATATAAAACACAGCATTTACTAAAAAAAGATATTATTATCGCAAAGAATATTCCCATGCAACCTGCCTCATAATTATAATTTTATATCATGAAACATGAGCTTAAAGCGCCATGTGGAAAAGCTTTGATGAATGTTGTCAGATACGCAATAAAGTGTCCTTAATTGATCCAATTAATGTTGGACCCTTACCTATCATATACCTACATATCCCATAGGATAACATCAAATAAATTGACACTATACAATAGTTAAATTATCAAAGAACTTACCAATTTGTGTTATACTTTTTAACGGTGTGCGACATATGAAACTATGGTAGGCAAAATCACACTTACCTGAAACAAAACAAAAAATAGACAATCGTAAAGCAATCCAAATTTAAAATTTGTTTTGTTATTTACATAACATAATAATATGCATTAATAATATACGTAATATAGATAAACATATAGTTAAAGATGAACACAGTCGAGTCGTATCAAGAGTTTAGGTATATAAATACAATAAAACCTGAAAAACTTTTTGGATCTTTCCATTTAACATTTTGTTCTGCAATAGTCTATAATACCTACTTGTTTTCGAAATTGCACGAAAGACATAACATATTATTCTAACTGCGTCTGAAGCAGTTTAAATGGTTTGTAGTAATTATAGAATTGAATAACAATGTATTCAGTTCTACAGAATTTTATTAGGTAGTCAATAGCTACTTTGTTACGATAGCGGTGAGCCGAAGTAGCTATCAACTACCTAATACAATTTTGTAGAACTAAATACTTTGTTATTTTATCCTATTATAATGGAGTTCTACCAAGTAAATGCCAATTCAATCGATAAATTGTAGTAATTAATTATTACATCGTTAACGCATTTTTTAAAATTATCATCTAAAGGGGTCGGCAAACTTTTATCGTAAACAGCCAGATCGCAAAAATGTTAGCTCGACGGTCGAGGAATCAATTCGATGATATTTATATAAATGATACTACTAATATGGCAAATATCATTTGAGACCGTTTTTACTATGCGGCGATAATCATTACACATTATTTTATACAAACATACCAAAAAACGAATGACATATTTACATTTATTAATTTTAAAACCAGACAAAATTTTAGTATAATTGAAAAACAAATGTAACATAATTATAATGAAATACACTAATTAGAAGAACGTAATTAACATTTTATCAAATTAGAGATCGAAGTTAGCACTTCATCGTCATTTTGACGATGAGCTCTTAATCGTCAAAACTGATTAGTAACCTTACTTTATTTTTGGACGTGAAATTTTACTACCAGCATTCAACCACTTTGCAGATTAATCATTTCCAATTGAAAGTTAAGCGAAAGTTTGTCAATTGTAAAGCCAAATGAATTTTGGAAATTGGAAATGTCTTCTACACTCTAATAAAATCCGAAAAACGCTGATGGAACTATAGCTTGAACTCAGAAAATATATCCACCGGAAATTGTAGTGAGAATGCAGATTTCATTTATTTAAATAAAAATTACAGCCTAGGAATTTCACATACCAGTATGACATGATTTGTTACTCAATCAACGGATCGCAAAAAACATAGGGCCTGAATTAGCAAGCGGGTAGTAGTTTGCCGACCGCTGATCTAAAACACCTTTATTACTGAAGAGATATGCCATAGTCGAATTGTCAAAGTTGAAAAGCGATGACAAAAATAAAAATGGTCTTTACGCAATTGCGTGACTAATAGATGAAACGAGATTTCAAATATGGAAGCTCGGCAAACCCTTTCAACCACACAATGCGATTTGACAATAGACGCTCCAGTTATTAAAGGTTACAATATGCCTGGCATAAAACGTTAAGATGATGCGATGAAGTTTCCAGTCGGAGAGCCATCAACCGACGCAAGGCAATAAATATAATGGAATACCGCAGGATCGTATCGGTGAGGTAATGGCCCGTTAACGCAGTGCAAATGAACTTACAATGTTATACGGAGAGCTTAAAAGGCTAGGGCGTGGCGACGCTTGTTATAAATGGCCCTGTCTGGCTTCGTAGATGCTGCACAAGCCGTGAGAGCTTTAAATTTTAATGCAGCTAATAAGAAAAGTTCATTTTAAAACATCACGTTGACGAAGTCATTTGACAACATTAGTGAAATGAAAATACTAATTCGAATTAATTGCCGTCAATACGTGCTACTAAAGTGAGATAGAAACTTGCAACCTTTCCATATAGTAAATATATTATCATAATAGACATTTTTAATTATATTTACGACAATTGAACTAATTATCAAACAGTTTTAAAAAATACAAAATTGGCAGTTTATCAAGACATTGATTTTGAATTCGGTATAATGATTTTTAAAACGACATATTGTTACTTTCGATGGAATCGGCGGTAACTTTGTCGAAATTCATTTTGAATATAAAATTAATAACTTAGTTATCGCACTGGCTATAACAGATGATTTTAAATTTAATAATTTATTTATTAAGAATTGATGAAATTAACACTGTCTAGAAAAGAATTTCATTATAATAAGGTAACAAATGAGGTCATTTAAAAAAGTATTTGGTTACACAAGATTCATTGAAGTACTAACTACTTTTTTAACTTATTGAAATAATTGTATAATAATTTAAAAATGGTTGATAGACGATAGTAGAAAAAAGGTAGAAAATCAGCTAATAATGCTCGCGATGAGCGAAACCGCCCTTGATCTAAGTAAAAATGGGGAATAAGTAAAATCTAAAAATAATTAAATAGTGGAGAATTAATTAACACGACTTCAATCAAAAGTAGCCCACACACTCGTCATATATAGCAGTCGTCAATCACACGTGATTGCAAGTGTTAGATGGCTTTTAGAATCTTTGTACAAAGATACTTGATAACTTTAACTCGAAAGTTTGTCATAACGATCGTAATTATTTAGATATAAAAGCAACCCACTTCCCTGCAATTCACTTCATTACGACTGAACTCTAGTGACAAAATCAGTATCAAAATATTGTAGATGAAAACTTCGCGTGACTAATTTTTAACACTTTTTTTTTTACACAGAATTTATTTTTCGATTCGTAGTGGGTTGTTTAGCATCATTAAGTGAGCTTGATGAATCTTTTGAATACAAAATCAAAGGTTTCAAGCGAATCATTCTTTAAAATCATCGTATTTTCTTCTGCTTTTGTGTGACAAAAACACCATTAAACCAAAAACAAAAGTTTCAAGTTGCAAAGGCAAACTTTTTAACAAACTCAAATTAATGTGTATTCTGTAGCACAATTTTGTAATGGCGGAGCTCGTTTTGATTCTAATTAGCGGATAAATTTTTCGCAGAAAGTTGCCAGTCGCGTTTTAATCAAGACGTTGAATATTCGAGCGGCGCTGAAAGAGTTCGCAATTAAAATCTATAGATAAATATCCTTATATTAATTGTCAAGTCAGTAAATTAAAACAACCGGCCCAGGACGAGGTAAACAATACTAAGTCTATAATGCGATTTTGACGATTCCACGAATGAATTAACGAGAGGAATAAAAGCTTATTTATTATTTATGAGCTTTCGTAAACATTATTATCTTCTGTTAACTATGTAATCAACAAATCCTTAAGCCAGGGTTAAGAAATATATGCATAAATGTTTACATATAATTATGAATATATGTTTTAATTTAAAATAGTAAATATGGCAAATATGGCAGTAAATATTATTGAAATTGCAAAGATTTTGCAAAAAGTTAATATCTTATGCTTAAGATTATTTTCTGTGAAATAACATCTTTTTTCTACAATACCCGCTCAAAATGTAGAATATATGGACTCTTAATGGAGGTACCACAACCAAAATTTTCTACTAGGACTGCTTCTTACTCAATTGCTCAACCTCTCTATTTCGAAGAGAGTAAGGATAAAATTGAATGTGTGAGAGAATTCTAGGCATCAAAATCATCAATTTATGAACCAGTCCGTACAGAGAATTTAACCTGAGACATCCGTAAACGAAGCCAACGACGTTGACCACTGCATCACGGACCCAACATAACAGCTACATAACGCCTAATGACATTTTTAAAGCACATACTTATTAACATAAAAATATGCTTATATCTTTGGTCTACAACCAAAAGTTGTAACTAACAAAAAATGTAATGAACGTATAGAAACTTTTGAGTTCAAAATTGGATAAATAATGAATTCTTGGTACTGTCAGCTTGAGGGTGCACATATTCACGGTCTACAGAAGAAAGTAATTACTTTTTATTCAATGTTATTAAAAATATAATTGCAATTTGGATATTTTTAAATTTTGAACAATAATAAAAATAAAAGATAAATTGATACATGTATTTTTATACAAAAATTGTCTTTCAAGGCTATAGTTAAAATCATGACAAAAGAAAAACAATTGTTTATTTTTTACTTAATTATTTTCGGGAGAATTTTAAATGTCAATTAAGTCAGTTTTAACCAATGTTATTCTACGAATTTTACATATGTTTAACACATGTGAAATTCAAATATAACACTGATTAACACTGAATTTATTGTGTTTTAAAACTCCACTGAACATTTTTTTTAAATGTATTATAGATAGGCAGTTTGCTAGTTAAGACGACGATATGTATTATTAAAAATAACTTTGCAGATAATCCTTAAACATTATTTCAAAAAAAAAAATACAGCAGCATATATAAAAGATTTTCTACGAATGCATTCCAAGCTTTCAAAGAGGAAAAACACTTCAAATGTTTCTATGGTTTTATTACGCTACGTGAAAGGATATGGAACGAACCGAGCAGTTTTATGGACTTATAATATAATACATATTCAACTAAGGCACCGTTGAATTTACTCGGCATGGAATGGTTACTATGCAATATAATAGTAGAAGCAAAACGCAACATTCTACTTCAAAGGCGTTTTTTGTTTACCATTCGAGAAAAGACAGCATTAATATTTATTAGTCAATGATATTAAGTCTACTAAATCTATTCAGTTTATTCATAATAAAATAATTCATGATGATAAAACGACCAAATTCTTCATCTATTACTTTTGCAGCGTTATTAGGTATGAGTCGGTTCAATGACATAATCCGCTGTTACAAATAACAAATTTAATATCGATAAGCTTAATTTTCCTTGTAATGTAGACCACTTTTGATATCATCGACTCATACGTAATAGAACAACATACAAAAAATATATTAGCTTACAGTGTATACGGCTATATAAGTTCACGATATACAAGGTATGGCTTTAATAAACGATTATCAATCATTATTACTTTCGATTAAGGATGCTTCATGTCACTTCAATATCACATTGATCGATCAAATACCGTACGTTTCGACATTGTTCAATTAAAATGAGTTTTTTTTATGTCGTATCGTTGTATTGATTATTAAAACGAGATAAAATTATTTATGATCCCTCATGTTTCGATGTAATATTTTCGTCCCTTCTTTTGCGCGGAAATAATGTTTTTCCATTGTGTCCAGTATATATATTGCAAATGTTGTATTCTTTATAAAAATGTTGGCAATTATTTCGTACAAATTGAAGTCATTTCATTGTGAAATTGATAGACTTGCTAACTTAATTTCATACAGAAAATATAGCAATGAATTTATATTCTGGTAGATCAGATTCCAGCGGAACAGTACAAGCCCAAAGGCATCGCATGGACGGCGTTTGAAAGCGGTCTGACATCGATTCAACAGCCACAAGTCGGTGATGTACATCTTTAGACAGAATACATAAAATATCTTTCATATTACTTTGCCCATCGCGTAGTGTTTCCATTCGATGTTTTTAACACATTAAGATAAGTCAAATAAGTGACCATATCAATACAGCAAAGGAGCGAGAATCAAATATAGTACATCAGTATAGCATAGCACTCGATATGATAAATATTAATTTGATTCATAAGTTCCGTCGTATTTTTAAGTAGACTATGAAATATTATTTTTAAGCAACTGTATTATATAAAGGAAGTTTTCATCATTTTTTTTCAGTCTATCGTCAGCGGCCGAGTTAAACAGAGCCCATGTGACTTTATAAAATGTCAGAGAAAAAATGCATATTCGACACTGTTTACTTTTTGAATTTAATAAAGGCCATAATGCAACAGTGGCAATCAAAAACTTGTGTTGTGTACGACTAAGGTGCTATCGATGTTCGAAACAGTAAACGATGGTTCGCTAAATTCAGATCTGGAAATTTATCAACATCTGATGAAGATTGTGTTTGGTGGGATATGGAGGGCATTATTTATTACGAGTTATTGCAACCTAACCAATCAATTAATGCTGAGAGGTATTGTGGACAGCTACAAAAATTATACTAGAAACTCGTAAAAAAACGACCTGAACTAATCAATCGCAAGGGTGTCGTTTTTTATCACGACAATGTCATCATTCTGCAATGATGACAGAGCGTAAATTAAAAGAGCTCAATTCGGATGTTGTGAAGCACCAACCATATTCTCCTGACTTAGCCCATTCTGATTTCCACATGTTTTTATCTCCACAAAATTATTTAAGTGGAAAAAATTTAATACAACAGATGAGGTGAAAACAGACATTAGACACGTTCTTTGCATCGAAACCCGAAAGTTTTCTAATGGGATTAAAAAGTTGACAGAACGATGGGAGACAGTCATTAGCAATAATGGAAATTATGTAATTAATTGATTTAATAAAGGTTTTCTGAAAATATTAAATTTTGTTTTCTCAAAAATATACGTTACTTATGCATCAACCTAATATTATAATTATTAAATACACTAGTAAAAAAGTCACCCTGGTTGAGCTTGAACCAATATTATGAAGTATTTACACCACATTTTTTAATAATCAAGTTTATTCTGTAAGTATGTGTATCAACATTATTACTATATAAAAAAAAGGAATTAAAAACGCAATAAAGTTCTACCGCGTAAAAGATTCAAATTACTTTACGAAAGCTTCATTAAATGATTTTGCAATAGATTATATATTGAAAAATCTGAAACTGTATCCAAAGGGATGGGTTATTATCCGTCCCCACTCGCATTATCCGAACCAGACCGTGCGATGTAGAAACAGCTTCTAACTAGTTGCTTTTTATTTCTTAATACCATCCCCATTATGAGTAAGTGGACACAAACACAAAAATCTATCTTGGTAAGTTAATAAAAATAAAACGTGAATCAATCATTCCGTACCGTAAATTCAAACTCAGGTTACGACGTATCTATAATAGCTATTTTCCATTTATACTCGCTAGGTTTTTTAGTATCCCACAGCTGACTCGATGGAATTGATATCCAATACATACATTCACTGGATGCGCGATCAATATGAGAAATAGTTTCCAGCCCTGCTGTAATACTGGTAATACCATTTTTATTAGCATATAAAAATTGTTCAGGCGGTCCCACGAGACTAACGTATCAAATTCTGAATAACTGCGTCGCAAAATAATAACAGACGATTTTATTACGGTTCACATAAAAACACATTATTATTTCTGTTGTTTTCGCTAAAATGATATACACGGCACGGTATAATAAATTAATTAGAATCCATTGGCACCCAAGGGATTCGATTTAAAAATATAAATATGAAACACAGGTTTTATGCTGAGACCTTTTTCAGTGTTACTTGGTTTATTTAAATTGTTCTAAACAAAAACCACACCAAAAGGGATAAAATCGTATATACAATCCAGATAACTCATTTTCTCTTCTTAATCTTTCTGCTATTAAATACTGCACTTGCATGATTAGAAAATGTGAAAAAATTATCTTTATTATTATTAAATTATTACTTAATTTAAGACATCGACTGAGGGTGCTTGATGGAATAGAGATTTTGTACACTTCCATGTATTTTGTCACTAACAACCCTGGTTTCGCCTTTCGGCATCGTCAGGCATTCGAGCGCACGAATGGACTCGAACTGACAAGACAGTAAACAGTGTCTAACGTTTATATAGAAGATACAAACACGACAAATATTATTTACGAGATAAAATATTATACGTCTAGGATCCACACTGATACCCGAGTTAACATTTCGAGAATCGCCTTAATCCTTATTTTGTAAACAACATATTAACAGAGTGGCGGATTGCCGCTTTCCAACTACTATTGGAATTACCAGTGATTTTACAATTATAAAAGAGAATATTAAAAACTTTCTACCCAGTTCGCGCAACCGTTCGCAAATTTTAATAGAAGGTTCAGAATATAAATGAATTTACGTCCATGCCTATGACTCTACATCTTGGGATTCTCCTTTAGGCAACACCCAATGGAGCATTTCAACAGAAGTTGCCAATAGTTAGTCGAAAGATGCTTATTAAAGAAGCGAAATATCTCGGATTTAGTCACACAGCTAGTGGAATAACTAAGTTATCAATATTAATTATATATGAAATAAAATGCATGTTGAAGATAGTGAAGAATTTACAGGTGAATCAATAAACCTCTCTATATGTGGTCCGTATGAATTTCATATGGATTTCTATGACGTAGATAAACAAGCTCATTTAATTACAGGTATCACGAGGTTGACTTCAACATACAGATACAATTAGCCAGCTAACGAAGTCATTTCATATTAATGCACCGAACGCGCCATCTATTGTGCGGTGTTCAGTATGGCTCGTATAAGTTGACAGCTGACATTAATGTTTTGTCATTGGATTTCCGCGTACAGCTCATCACAGAGTTTATTACTCGACGTTTTCATATTTTGAATAAATATAATACATATATTCGCTGATAATTTTCAATGCTGTGTCAGAATTACGAGAGCATAATTGTGGTGATGACAATCAAAATGAGATATCACATCGGATGTTATTATCATAAACAGTAATTATGCGCGTGAAGCCATTAGTAAAGCCCATTTCGTTGCTATAACTAGAAAAATATTAATAAACGTTTAATGAAACTTGACAAAATTTACTATTTGTAATGAAGATTACACGGAAAAATATTATATTGAGTTAGGTTACATTTGGCATTATATACGTGAGCAACGCGTGCAATATTATATTAAATCTTACGTTTGCGTGAGAGCCGGTCCTTAACATAAATAAGTAATCATTCCAATTTACAGTAATATAATAAACATTTGACTGAATATTACAAGCATTTGTTGTTTTGCATTAGATCACACCTGGGCAAACATCTTGGATGAGGGGGGGCACATTGGGAAATCAAAATGACCGGTGGATTGCAAATAAAACACAATTATTATTTACACACGATGATCTTGGAAAATGAATTTCAACAAAACCTATTAGTGTTTCACTTAAAGCCAATAATTCATTTAGAGGATTGGACGACACCAAAATAAGCCTCAAGCCGGATGTGACCGTAGTTTTCCCAGGCCTGCGTGAGGCTATATCTTAGTAATATTTAGTTCACTTTTATTACCCTCCTAAACGTTTTTCGTATTTTCAAAGATAAGTCTGCGTAATAATATATATTATGGGACATGGACCGACAAATTTCGACAACTAGATGATCGATTATGTACAAACATTCATTCAAACGAGTTAATCAATTGTCAACATCGTCTGAGGCGTACGCCAATATTATTCCAATGTAACTGGGCCTCGTATAACAGAGTTTTATACAACACAGTTTTGATATAACACGATTGCTGAATTGTGAAATATTTTTGTACAACACGCTTTATATAACACGGTTTCATAAAAAAAAACAATTAATTATCATGTTTCGTTCGTACGTCCATGCATCGCGTCATGACAAATCATACTGGACATCTCGGGGCATCAATTTCCACACATTTTTTAGTTGCGCTAGGGCATTCAATCAACATATTTCTTCGTAATCCGTAGATTTTACTGGCGAAGGGATCCAAGATAGCGAATCTCTTATGTTCTAATTCTTCCGGATAGTTTATAACGACGCCATTATGTATACACTAAAAAGCAAACAATTGCTTATTATAGCGTTAATTTTTAAAGCGTAAATCCAAAAATACTCCAGAGTAATCCGATAATGAAAACTCACAACCAATCTCAAAAAAGAGTCGAACATATAGAATAGTAAGTGATAGCGATGATGAATGAATTATCTATTATATGTTATTTCAATAAATACGTAAATGTATATTTTTTCGATTGTCTATTAAAAAATAAAGGATATTAACAAACTTCGATTTTTTGGAACGCATACCCTAATTTTGTATGAACTTCAAACCTCGTATAACACGATGTTTTTGTGAAACCATATGGCCGTGTTATACGAAGCGAAAGTGTAGTTCTTGGATACATAATATGTATCATAATAAATTTATCTTTATATGGAAAACTGAAAACTTATGTGTACGTGTATTAGTAAATAATTAAATATGCGCTGTGTAAGTCTCGCAGTGCTTCTATTAAAATTTTCGGCTGAGGACATATTTACCTACCTCCATTAAAACAAGTAATTACTGACCTATAAACCTTCCTGGTACATTGTGAGTGGAGATAATGAAGACAGCTATTCAATGCGGCATATACGAGATTTTATATATAAGTACAAAGTCACATTACTGACTATTGCATTGCTTATGACCACTTCTAATCATTTCTTGTGATATTACCGTATTAGGGATTTAAATATTGTGTGATAAGATTTCAATAAATATTGTAAATGGAATCATAAACCACATTCAGTATAAATCGCATTTCTATTGCCTTTTTATGGAAATCATGTGGATGATTTTTATTTAAGAAAACCGACATGAGATTTCGTAATCGGAACAATAAGCAGAGACGAATAAATCATTTTTTTCATTAAATCTGTACTCGGTCTGCGGGAGAAGGAGGCAGCAACAATGAAGGCCCGGATAGATAAAGAAAGCGAGCAGGAAGTGAGTGGAACTCGTTAGTGGAAAGGTCGAATGGAAGAAAAGAAACGCTTTTTAGACCCGGTTTAGTAACAGTCTCATGGACGATTAATTTCCCAAGTAACTGGGGTGAAAGATATAACATTGATATAATCGGAGTCAGGTCAAAGTAAACGAAACACAGGAAGAGAGAAATCTATATAATTGAAATATCCAGATAAGTCTTAATCAAAGCTAAAAGCATACAGCCATTATCTACTCGTTTCTTTTATATCTGACAGATAAATCAACTCAACTAACCTGGATAATCATTATATCGTTGTCTTAACTTGCGATGTACGTATGTACATTTTAGAAAAAAATTTAGGAGGAAAATGAAAGTATTAATATGTGTCAATGAAAATTCACAGTTCAACATTTTATTTTTCAATATCCAATCTAATTTATTTTGTAGTAATCATTTCGTTTATATTAGTTCCCCTTTAAAACCCTTGCTTCAATGAAGATATGTATTTTGTGAGTTAAAAACATCAGCTTCGACGAATAATAAATAGCAATGGAGTTTGAGGATATAACGTTTATTTTCTGAGCAAAATCCTTTTACAAACATTCACCGTTGAGTTGATTGATTACATCAATGACATATCTCTTAAGAGGAATTAGCAGGTTTTTCTGTCATTTCGCGAAAATCATTAATCGTTTTCCGTCGCCTAAAAAATAGGAAACGTCGAAATATTTTTTTTTCTTTTAATAATTGCACCTTCAAAGTATCTGTTTACACTATTGCACTCTTATTTAAATGAAAATAGTGAAGTTAATCTAAATAAATGTGGAAAAGAGTGTGGAAAAGAGTGTGGTGTCGAGATAGACGTCGGACTCTGAGACTTAATGACAATGGAAGGTAATAAAAACTTATCCCCGAAAAATGATTACTATTTATTACTCTTATTATTTTTTGGGATTTTTTTGTTAAAAGACGTATATAATAGAATTTCTTGTTGCTCTATTTTTTTAAAAATATATATTCATTATAATTATACTTTAAATATATAAAAGTGCAAGATAACGAACGTGTTGGTAAGTACATTTCAAAAATCTTTATAGAATTCTTACATTCAATAAATTTCAAATTCCGTCTCGAACACATTCTTAAAAATACTTTGTTCTACGATTTTGTTTCAGACATCAAATCTCGATAACCTACAATAAACCCTAATCTAGTCACGGCGCAAAGCGAATAAACACATTTCTGAAAAACAGGTTTCAACTCTTTGCTAGATAGGCTTGAAAACTTTACTATGTTCATTTAAATAAAAGTGCAATAGTAACAATTACTTTTAGAGTACAATTATTGTAAAAAAAAAAAAATTTGACGTATCATATTTCTTAGGCGACAGAAAACGATTAATGATGTTCGCGAAGTGGCAGAAAAACCTACGTATTCGCCTTAACGATTATTTAATTCTGAAAAAGAATTTTTGATGAGCCAACGTTTATTAGTTTCGTGAATATGTAAAATCTTCTAAGTAAAGATTTGTTAAATTCTGTATTACAGTGAAAAGGCATACGACGTCGCTTTGGCGCGTCTTACAACTGCGATACTACGCACTTTCCTTTTGTGTCGACCCAACGGATGCCACCGTTGTGATCGTCCCGTTCCACCAACCTCACCATTCAACGTAGCTTTGCAGACGATTTGCATGCTTTATGAATATCATTGAATGATGCGCGGATCATTGCACCCGACCAATACTGTTTTCTTGCTACATGCTCCGTATTGGAACGACCAAAGTAAAGAATGAAAGTTAAGTTAAAACAATACAGTGTTCATCTAAATTATCATAGAAAACCATTGTTTCATTGTTGACGCGAGTATCTTTATAACAATGTTTCAACGATTTTCATTCGTTATCATTGGAATGTACGTGCGCTGGAATTCAGTATTTATTCGATCATAAAAGAAAAATTATTAAAATAAATCAATACAAGACTGATCCATCCTTTTTATTAATCTTGAAATAACATTTAATTGAAATCGACCGGTGCCCCTTCTACGTTTAATAAAAACCTCTACAATAATAAACAAATTGGTTAAATTATTATTTTCCAAGAAAGAGTAAAAGAGAGCGCAAGGAAATGTTTCTTTCCATTGCAATAATTATATTACGTCGTCTGTAAAAGTGATTGCTTCGTATGCTTCGACAATGTCAGTGACGTTCTTTCAAACGTTATCAAGAATCAAGTATACGGGAAAAAATCAAACCTTCACTAGAGATGCGAGTCACCTCAAAACTCTAGCCTATTTATATGTCTCTCTTTTGTATTATCAGTATATTATATTTTGTTTTGTATTCAGAGTCAAAAAAGTATTTCTAAACTCCCAGAAACGCGAGAATTTTCTCGACTAAATTTCCAATCCGTGTCAGAAAAAAATAACAGTTCAACAAATGTGTCGATTGTGTTACATCAAAAAAATACTTAAATCTAGAATGAATAGACGATTTCTGTTTTTTTACTTTTGTGAAAATAAGATAAAAATTATAGGCGCTCGATTGCATAACTAGATTTTTTAACACAGAGAAGTTTGCAGATATAAATTGCAATATAAATAGATTAACAGTTATTTTTTCATAAGAATAATTCTTCCCACGGTAGACAAATCAAATTGATTTTATTACTACGCCACAAGCAGCCATTTTGTTGGTGTGCTTTGTTCAGATTGATAAAATTAGTAATGGCCTATTCCGTTTCCGGAGGATGAAATGGTTACTGCAGCAGCAGCCGTTAATACTCCAATTCCGGTAAGTATTCAATTTGCATGCGTAATGTAATAATGCAATTAACAACATACTTCCGTACACGCTATAGAATAATTTAATTATTTTTTCTGTGGTCTATAAAAGATTCCGCGATACATGAATATTAGAACGATATTTCGAAAGGTAGAGCTTGTTTTTGTTTGTATTTATTTGAACTTTAGATGAATACGAAATAATTTGAAATATCTTGTGCTTGATGGAATTTTAGGGTCAAATTTGAATCATCAAATTTTTCACATCCATAAGTTTTGTCACCTACGCTTTGCTTGACGGCATCTTCAGGCATTCAAGTGAATGGATTAACTCGTCATTTCAAATTTGAATACGAATTATTTTAGTACCGATCGAAAAAAACGCCAAACTTTATTAATTATAGGAAAAATATTCTCCGATATATTTTTTTTTGTAATTAAAATTAAATATGCACAATTGAACTTTATGCGGCAGACAGGAAGGTATGACAATATATGTTTGATGGTATATATGTTTTTTTTTTTCAAATATATAAAGAGATAAATATTGAAAGCTCATAATAAAAATGCAATAAATGAAATCTACTATCGTGTATGAAGTTTATTGCATATTTGAAATTAAAGACTGGAAAGCTATGTGATTTCGATATATTGAAACCTCGATCTAACGTTTGTTGGTTTGCAATTCATAAAGTATAAAACAATGTCACCACATTGATCGATGAAACGCGAACTGACCACTATTATCTCCTTTACAAAACTGTAATGATTATTTAAATTCATGATTGTTTTATTAGGTTTTTTTTTGTTTTTTCTCTCGCTATCTTTTTTTTATAACAGTGTAGTTTTCTCACATGGATATTGAAATGATACACAGTTAATGTATTACTAGTTGATCGAAATTTATTTGAAATTTAATGACACAGTTTACACAATCAATACAAAAACAGAATCTGGCAGTAAATCTGTAAAATTATACTCCCATAGTAAAATAAGTAAAGCTTTAACAGTGTTGTTAACACAGTTTAAATGTTTCATTGCAATATTTACTCTTTGGGTGAATTTTGTAAAAAAAATCGAGAGCTCAATACACGAACATAACTGACAAATTATCACGTTTCATTATCCATGGTTTTTCTTCGTGAATCGTTTATTTTACTGAACCCTTCAAAACAATAAATTGAAAATATACTTTGAATGATTTCAAATAAAGGTACATTATTTTCAAACCAAAATAACGACTTATTACGCATGAATTCCACTTATGAAATCAATTTTTAAATTTTCAAGTTTTCTCAAATACGATAATAACCATTATTGTTAAGTATTATTAAGTCAAAAATTATCATTCTTTTTTGATAATACAATTTTATTCAGCATTTTCCAGTACATTAAAGTGTTTTCAAACTATATTAAAAAGTTGACGGTGTTTTGGCGAATAGATGTAACCCTCAAAATTGAATTTGTTCAGGAGAGAGTAAAAACTGTGAGTTGCGTTATGAATCTTTGAAACGCACTCTGTAAATTCTAATGTTTGCAGATACGGAATTATACGTAGGGAGTGTCGAGATAATAGGGGCTTACATCAAGTGGCCGGGTCAGAATCTGTAAACCTAAAACCAATGTAAAATGATTTCTATCCTAAAAGGGGTCAATTTATTATTCTAATTTACATCGTATTTTTGAGGGTTATATCAATTGGCCAAAACACAGTCGATATTATTAAGATATAATATGGTAGTGCATCAATGGTGTATATTTTTGGTGCATTAGTTTATTATTTTTATTTCAGTGCGATACCTAGGAACCGATTTGAAAATCAATTGGATAAACAAATTTGTAACTTCAAGCGTTGATACCTCAAAACTATACTTTTGGATGTAATACACTAAAATACTAATGGAGCGAATATAATATGTGGCAGAGAAAAGAAATTGGTAAAATAAATTAAATACGTGTTTACTTATTTGAAAAACACGTCAAAATGACATATCAGGTAAAACCAAAAAGAATATGAGAGACCCTCTTAATATCTGCTCGAAGAGACAAACACATATCGACATGACTAGGTAAATACACATGTGTCATTAAAAAAAACAAGGTATCACGTTTGACCTAGTTCGGTTTCAAGCCTACCGAGGCCAACACTTATTCCTGGAGTGAATTTGATATAAGGGTATCAATAAAATAGTATAACGTTCCGTGGTTAAAGGCACGCCTTTGGTTCTATTTGTACGCTGAATTGTAAGCGTCGTAATTGGTCTTATTTAATTTATAGACAGCCAGGAGTAAATCGTGAAGGAAATAATTCTCTTCCCTTAACCCCCTTTCTCATCCCTCTAATAATTAGAAGCACCCCCATCAATTACGGAGTCGAAAGCTGGGAGATACCCACCTCCGTTTAATCAAAATATATTAATATCTTTGGATAATAATTCATTTATGTATTACAAATGCCTACGTTTACAGGGATACGAGTCAGATTATTACGTTAAAGTGTCGTTTGAAGGAAAACAGATCGATCATAATAATTATAATTTACCAAGTGAAATGCTATTAAATAATCATATTTGGATGTATGCCCAATTGATACTAAACGATAAAAGAATTTATTTATCTATTCATAGCATTGATATCAATCAGCAGCACGGATTATAATAGTAAGACACCAGCAAAATAATGCTGACGTAGCTCAGAACATATAAATACTTTTTCAGGATAGACATTAAATGTTTTGAATATTTCCTGCATGTTTAAATATATTGATAAATTTTTATTGGCATAAAAATGCAGAAACATTTCCCCATGGAAGCAATTAAACAAAAAATAGTTAAATATATTTTTTTAAATTAACGTACAAAGTATTCATCAAAGGCTTTCAAGTATAATATCTAAACTAAAATTTTCTCCGAAACTTTATCGACTCAAATACAAATTTTCACGGGTTTTGATTTTACTGACACCAGTTTCGACTTCCTTTCATACATAAGGCAAGTATAACCTTACAACTTTCATATAACTAAGACTTATATATTAGTTTATGTAAATACGTCGAATCAGTGAAAAGGTAGTAAATAATTATATTGCTGTAGGTACAGTAAATTGAAATATTTATAGGCCTATATTTTTATACATAGGAGAAAAATACCGAATCATTTTTACTAGGAGAAAGTTAATTATTTTAAAAATGTTGTTATTTTTTTAGCAAGAAATATGTTCATTTTTTTAAACATGTCCGCATATCGTCTCCCAATACACGAATCTCAACAGATTTTTTTGTACGAGAACTTTTTGTTACTAGAGAGTAAGGATGGGTTAGGACAAGACTAGTGGTAAACTTATCGCTCTCGTTACGCCCCATTTTAGAATTGGATAGGTGAGAGGAAATTTCGAACATCACAAACATTCATGCCTTCGAACAGAAATCAATGAATTGATTGGAAAATCAATTTATGAAACTGTCCATACTGGGATTCTTGCCGGTGAACACCGTAACCGAAGCCAACGGCGATAACCACTCGACCACGTATCCTAAAATAGAATATATTGAAGTAAAATACACTATGAGTGTACGTATAGTATTCAACATGGATTTAATTTTATAAATTGTAAAAGAAAGCAACTTTGCACAGTCAAAAATTCAAAAGTAAATATTTTTAGTAAGATTTTTTCATTTTGCCATGTAAGCTTTATTTACCGGAAATAAAAAAAAATCGTAGCATAAGAAAGATCCGGTTTAATTTTGAATGCAAAGCTGTGCATATTTAATTATGTTAAATATTTCATACAAAATTTAATGCTCGATATTAATATTTAATAGATTTTTTTATTTATTTGAGAAAGCACAGACAAATTTCTTTATGGACAAAACCGATCACTTTTATTAATAATTCATTCATATTGTAGGGAATAATAAAATACCGTAAAACGTCACAATGTAAAATTATCGACAGTTTTCAAAAATCATTGAATTCTCCTTTGTTGAATGTTGCACGTTTTGGGTAACACCTAATGGAGCCATCAATAAGACGTATCATTCAAAAGCTAAGCTTCCAGAAAAGAGTTTCCAATAAAAGAACTATTATTCGCTGGAGACAGCGGCGTATCGGATTTAGAGCTTTACATTTTGGCAAGAAAGACCCACGTCGCTCTACACAATGCCAAGTTGCCTATACAGATAATTGAGAGATTACAATCCCAGATAAATCTAGACAATTTTCCCATATACCCCGAAACTAAGGTGAGCCTACGTATGGAAAATTTACAACGGTATCTCTAATATAAGAACGGAAAAAATATAAAGCAAAATAACAGATGTAAAAGCTTTTGAAAATTTATAAAAAAAAAAGAAATTTAAAATTGAAAAGAACACAAAGCGATACAAATTTTATCATGTAAAACAATTTTCTATAAAAAGCTTTGTTATGTTGATTGCTTTACTATAGTTACATTTCGAATAAATATTATACTTATCGACGGTTACAAAAAAAATATATTATCAAACGCGTTACATGTATCAATGTATTAATCAACGATTTTTAAATCATTTCAATCAGCTAAACGTACAAATTGTCTAGTGATGTTATCATTTTATTTTGTGTAAGATCATGAATGATGATAAAACAAGGCATTGTTTACATTGTAGAAGAAAAAAATACATAAAACTAAAATAAAAATTGAAAATACTGTTGTTTTGTCGATTCTACAAAAACGAAACGAAATCTATACTTTAAAAAATAAAACACAATTCATTTGTACTACTTCCATATGAAACATGTGGAAGTAGTACAAATGAATTGTGTTTTATTTTTAAAATATAATGCCTTTTCACCAAGAATTGACAATTAAAACCTTAAAAGTGAAATCTATATTAAATCATCCATGCAATTGAAAACTTATAATAATTAATACTGACTGAGGAAACTTTGTGAATCTTAAATATTTGAAATTTGTATGATTATCAAATTTGGACGACTTGGATTTGTTTGTATGACTGTGTTGATATAAATCAAAGTTTAATAAATATATTCAATGCGGAAAAGTCTACCGAATCTTGAATTTATTTAACAACAAAACAACCTTGTTTTAATACACTCAAAGGGAAGTAAAGATAATCTAAATGATAAATCGGTATTGGATTTATACGAAATAAAGTTTACACAGTTCTATAAACAAATTCTCCAAAAAAAATGTAGCATTTCTCGACCTTGGCTGGGTATGAAACCATAAATAAATTAAATACACAAGAGCTAAAAAAACACCTCCTCAAAAAGGCGAAACGGCTTGGCGGCCGAGAAGCTCTTTATACGGGGAAGTCCTTTATTCGGCTGAGGATGAAAAGAAATCTCTTCGGTCGGAAGGAAATACATTTTCGCTGCTCGCGTGGGAGGGGGTCGGGTGAAAAAGGCGAAAAAATAATAAATGCAAACGCTTTCCGCAAATGAAAATTGAATCAACTTTGTAGTACAGAATTTGAAGATTCGGGGAATAATGCCTTCAGTCTAAATGACGTGTTTTATCTCATGTTTTTCCAGCGCATAATAAATTGCAGAGGTAAATAAAAGTAATAAAAAGAACCGCGGCCAAGAAACAATGAAAAGAAATAATAAAGTACCTCGTGCACGCTTATAAATCTATTCTAACAGTTCAACTGTAGCTATGACGCTTCGTTCAGTAGTTTGATCTGTCATTTTCCATCCTCAATTGTTCTCGCTAAACATTGTCAACAGTTAGTTGTTCATGTTTAAGCGTGACATGTGTGTTCTTTTTTTATTTTATTTATTATCAATTAGGGCGCTTACTAAATTTTCAGACGGGATCCAGAATGAGGCGAAAAGTCTTTAGCATGTTTTTTTCATAGTCACAAAAATGTTCTATGTATCCCAAGTATTATTACTTTTGAATGCATATTTAGGAATCGGTGCCTGTAAATAACAGCATAAAAAATAATACACAATATAAGCCACAGGTTTCTAACTATACAGCTATCTAAACATATACAGTAGATAAAAATATCCACAGATATGAATTATGATTTCAATTAGCGATAAAGCTCCAAGTGAGATTTACAAAATAATTGTCTCGATCTTGTTGCCTATTAAGAATGTAAACGGCTATGATATTGACCTAGACGGCTATATGGACCTATTTCAAGTAATTCGTTAGAACAACGAGATTTGATCTTGAAATTTCTAGAACTTTCTTTCTAAATTGCCGTTACAATCTCGGTTACAAGAGTCAAAATATTTCGTTTTAAGTTATTCATTCATTTGTGGTATGTCAGTGATATTTTTGCTAGGTCAATATAGCATGCCAATTTACTTCTTAATTAATTTGTAGTAATACTAAATTAAAAGTGATTATCAACAAGCAAAGATTATTTTTCTGTGACAACAAATTAGTAAACCAGTGCTAAAAAAATTACACCATTTAATTTGAGAAAATATTGAAAAAGTTACAGACTTGAACATTAGGAAATGCGACGCATAGGTCAATATAATAGTCGTTTACCTTATAGGTATGTAATAATTATGAATGGATTGAAGCTGAATTATAAGTGAACAGCATTTCTTCATTCTAAGAATTGGATTATCCATCAAAATCTTTTTAGGAATATCTTCCAAGGCTTATTGTGTTGTCTTATATTTTTATAAAACCAAATGTAAAATTTTTACACGCAATATCTTATATATTTATAATATCTCAGACCACTTTGTAGGCGCTTGATTATTATCACATATCACATGTAGGTATGAAATTTCCTCATGACGAAAGCGTTCGAGGTGTTGACAATGCACAAACAGTTCCGACGTACTAATACTTTAGACATTCAGTATTTCAATTTCGTACGGTTATACTAGTATTTATATAACGACCAAGATTCATTTGGTAGACAGCTCATGCTCATGCAATTGAATAACGCGAGAATTTATATAAAATATGAATAAGGTTGAAAATATTAACTATCCTAACACAAAACTTTTAACTTTACGAAAAAATTATATGCCATAAAAAATTTTAACATGAATAATCACTCAGGATATTTTAATATTTTTCACTTAGTCTTCTTATAGAATCTGTGGGTAGATATTTTTACTCTCTAATAAATTAGCAGTAGAGCTATAAAGCATTAAAATCACGCGAAAGGAAAGCTTAGAGGAGTAAGAAAATGTAAGAATAAAAATAAGATGATAAAAAATTTTTTCCTCAAACCAAGCTCGTACGCTATAAAAACTTTCTTCCGAAAAAGTGTAATTCCCGTAGCGTGTGTCACGTTATCGCTATCACGTAACATAATAAATAAATGGAATTCCCCACAACTACCGCGGCCATTCATTTCCTCCGACACAACATATTTTTCCTAATATAAATGTACGGAAAATGGGCACTGCCTACCTACGATACAAACCAACGAAATATATAGATAATTTATTTTATAATCTAAGACAAAAATTAATGTTGATTTATTTGTTTGTTTGTCCTCTACGAGTTTCTTTACCATTCATCCGATTTCGATGAAATTTTGGTGAGTTGTTGTGCGCACAACCATGAAGGTTTCCAAAAAATATCTAGAAAAACTAAAAAAAAATACATACGAACAGCGACATCTCGGAAAAGCCTTCTGATTTTTTCTTGTACACACCAGACGGAAACAAAAAGCAAAAGTAAAACACAAACCCTTTCTTTCTTTGAGTGGCATTGTAACGCATGCTGGATACTCACTAGTCTAATATAAAAATGTATTATCAGTTCAGAACGGAATAATATTATGAGTTGTTATTATTCTATGACAATGAAATATTTGTAAACAAATATTTATCAGTGATAATAATTATTATAACGGATGATAATTTTATAATAATCATATAAACGGTAAACACTTGTCATTTTAATTTCAGTGTGAGTAATTATCTTACTTTAAAATTCCTATCGGCCACTATGTTTTATATGTAAGAGATTTATCTTTACGATCAGATGAGTTTCGGTTCAAGTACCGGCAACGTTAATATCGATTTATGAATAATTAAAGCATGTCAATTCACATGAATAACTAAGAAAAAAATTACGATAGTTACTATAAAATATAATTATAACAGAAATCAGATCCATATGAAAAATAAGATTAAAAAAATTAATAAACTTTAATCTTATGTATTTATGTTTAATTCTATGTGAAAAAACATATATAATTTGAGGTTTATCAGATAAAAATAAATCAGCTGTTCGATGAACAATGAATCGATAATACACTACAATAAATATTATCATATAAAACATTATGAACAGTCATGTAAGAGAGACTATTATAAAAATAGTGGCCGTAGAATATCAGATTTATCTTTATTTGTTTTATTTTATTCTTTACGTTTTTCGACAGCAGGACTCGATTATTAGGGCAGGATTTGCGACCCTTGCCTTCCTGTTTTTGTGACATATTTTTCGTGCAAAGAAGGGTCAACATAGGAACGGATTGTGTAGGCAAATTTGTGTAATTTTATATTTAGTTATTTATAGGTATTTCACTCATGAACACCTTGTATAAAATTCATAATATCAAATGAAATGAAAAATAATTTATTAGGTGTGAGGTTATCTGCATTACTGATAAAAAAAAAAAAAATCGGCAAACCAATTCAGCGGGAAACAACGCCAGTATAGATCGACGTTGTTTTGACCAATTGATGAAACCATTAAAATTGAAATTGTTCAGGAGAGAAGTAGAAACTGTTATTATCGAAAAAATATATTGTGAGTTACGTTATGAATCTTTGAAAAGCACTCCTGTAAATTCTCATTTTTCATTTTTGAAGATACTGGATTGTACGTAGGGAGTGTCGGTAAAATAGTGGCTTACATCAAGTACCCGCGTCAGAATTTTTGAACATAAAACTAATGTAAAATGATGTTTCCCTTCCAAAAGGCGGTCAACTTATTTTTCTAATTTACATCAATTAGCCGAGACCTGCTCTGTCGTCTTTAAAATGAGATCGAATCTTTAATTCATTTTCATATTTTTTGAGGGCTACATCAATTGACCAAAACACAGTCGATATAATAAAGTTTATTTTCAAGCACGTTTTGAGAAAAAAACTTTTTTCAAATTAAAACAATGTTGGCTGTGGCAAACATAATAAACCAAAAAATGTGATTAATTAATCATGCTTTTATTTAAGCCCATTTCAACTTAAATAACAACAGTCTAATGAACAAATACACGCCACTCATAATACAAACCATTTTTAAATATTTTTATGCATCCAGTTTTAAATTAAAAAAACATTTTTTTCATTTATGTCTCATACCAAAATTTAAATTCAAGAAAATATATGTTTTTATATCATTGTAGTATAACCACCAGCTTGGGGCTACATAAATCAACATAAGTGTGACGCAAAGAGATCACTTTAATACACTATTCTCTGATTAACAGAGGAAGCAACACATAACGTACTGTCAGTAATATCTTCGTAGCTCTCTGCTACGCCGTAGACCGGACAGTTAAAGATGGTTTCTTTTTGTATCCGAGGAATTATTTCAATGATAGAAATACGTGAAATAATGCTGAAAATACACTAATTTAAGTTGGCACAATTCACAATATCAATAATTTTATGTTTTCCTTCATTCAAAGATTACATTTTAAATAATAAATGACGAGTAATATTTCAAAGAGGTATAATGAAGTTCCTTAAAAGTCTAAGTGATACATATCAATATTGTATTTACGATGATCGCTTCTCAGTTGGTTGTTCTAAATTATTACGGTGATTTTAAGCGGGATATTATGATATTATAAAACCGGAAAAAACTGTTGTTTTCGCCGGAACGAGACCCGAAACCGAACCGATATATATTTCGGTTTTTTCAATTTACGAGAAAATTTTTCTCTGATAAAAGCCAGATTTAATTAATAAAATGTCCCTATCTAAAAAAATTAATTTAATTGATAAATTGCATTCTTATCAGTTGATAATGTTCGCGATGAGCGAAAACGGTCCTGATCATTATAGACATGTGTAAGTATTAAAAACAGATTGTGTTTTATTTTTAAAATATTATGCCTTTCCACCAAGAATTGACAGTTGTGATTAACACCTGTCAATTCAAGTGGTTGAAATACGAGCTGTACCGAAAACCGGAACAGAACCGACATATTTTTTTTCTAGTATAAACTAAGGCGTTTAAATCAAAATTAAATACGTTTTCTAAATGTAGACATAATATTTTTGTCGACATATGACAGTTCATAATACATGCAGTCATATTTTAATGTTAATAAACTTAAACGATATAATGGAAGTATGGCAACAAATAATTAGAAACACGCCATAAAACTCAAAAAACTTCAATGTTATAAAAGCTAAAGATAAATTGATTTTCTAAGAAAATACTTTCAGTGTTTTTGCAAAAAGCTCAAAATTCACTCCAATGGAAATACAAGCTTCTCGTCATACAAACAATTCCTATACATTATGACAGAATGAAACAAATGGCGTGTTGTTCATAACGAAGGCTATTTGGTAAAAAAAATGATGCATAGGGTAACATTTTGGTAGTCAACAAAAGTTCCAAATCTATACAATGAATATGCATGCAAAAAATGGGAGCATTTTCGACATATATGGAGGGTGTAATAAATAACAATATTTTCTTAGAACCAATAATTTTCTTAAAATAATGAAATTTTCGGTATGTTTTGAGATTGGGGTTACTAGATTGGTATAGAAATCGGAAACGGTTAACGATTCTGAAGAATACAAATATCACAAAATAACCGTTTTAACCGTTAATTCGGTAATTTATAAGGAACAAACCGAGTATTATTTTCTCGGCCAAATAGAATCCCTAGTATCCCTGTAAATATCGCAGAATAGAGAAGCTATACTGTTGGCAAGCAAAGAAACTTCTTAAAATGAAAAATAATGTGTATATATTTACACAAAGTTTAAAAAGGTAATTTTTAATGTTTTCTAATTTAGGTTTCTTTTATATACATTAGTATTCATAATTTAAGTAGATAACGTCGCAGATTCAAGGAAATAATATAGATTTACTTTTACGCGCAAGTGGAAAGTAATTTCCATGTAGTGAATAATACATAGTGTGGACAGCGTAGACTAAAAGCTCTCTATGGTCGTTCGGACACAGCGAGCAGTTTTCACATTAAGGGTGTGGGGTTCGAGGTGGCGCTCGGCTCCTCTGTAAAACTGCGACAGGGAGGAGGGTTACTGGCCAGATCAATACCGGAGAAGAGGCGGAGGATTTCACTCCGCTTTGCCATTTTGTTGGTTTGTATTGAGGACGTGCAAAAACGACTTTTATTTAATACAAATATTTTTAATTGCGTAAACCATTTTATTGTTATTAAATCAGCATAAAGTGATTTTAAATAAAAAAAATATTTGTTTGCACTAATGAAATAAATAATAAAATAAACGATGTTATTTTCGTACATATTTTATCTATATATTACAAAATCAAATCACAACAACGCGTTAAAATAGAATTCTTTAAAAACATATTATTCGAATATTTAAATATTACATATTCGGTGGGTTTCAACAAATAAAAATCCTACAAAATTAATCTAAAGATGCTTTTCAGAGAGACATAACACCTAGTAATACAATCAGCGAAATAACAAAATTTTAAGTTCTCATCGAAATATAAATTAATAGCGTTTAACACTGTCAAATGCTGCACTTCTTTATTATTCATATTAAAATCGTTGATTTACTTCACTTAGGTAAAACGATCAAAACTTATCAATATATAAATAAACTATCAATAGGCATAGCTTTTGATAAACGATTATATTTAACTAGTATAACAGTATCCATAATCGATGACGGTGTTGAAATTGCTAAATGTCTAAAGAAACTAGTACGTCGGAGCTGTGTGAGCATTGCAAACACCGCAAACGCTTACGTCATGGGAAAATTTCATACCTACATGTGATATGTGATAACAATAAAGCGTCTACAGAGTGGTACATATAAGATAATAATAATTTAACTTATATATTAAGGAACCAATATCGGTTACTTCAATAAATAACATACTTAATATCGGATAATACATAAAACCGCGTAGAAATCGTCAGTATTATTCGTGGCAGAATTATGGACAACTAGACCATCCTTTTAATACTCTTTAAAAAAAGAATGAATACTGATTTCAGAAACATGATAAGACTACACAATTTTATGGTATCATTAAAAGAATGACATTACTAAAATTATTATAAATTTATCGAATTCATAATGTATTGATTTACAAAATGAATTATTGAATGCTTTATTAGTATTGCTTATATAATTGATACAATACAAATTAAACGAATGTTTTCGTTTCACGATTCATTTAATTCTAAAAAAAAAAACGTAATATTTTTTGGTACGCATTTGAAACAACGATCCCTGAATAAGTGTCCGTATCTCGTCCAGTTAAAAAAAGGTCTAAACGGATTACGCTAAGGCCAAAAGATACAAGAGCAAAAAAGTGGGCATTAATTTCCCACGTATTTAAAAACACAACTTTGCTTTCCACGTACATTAGGAATATTCCGCGTATCAGAATATGTATACAAAGATACCAAAATAATTCCTCTTATTTTATATTTATGTTACGGAGGGTTATTATCACTCAATATTGAAATAAAATGTGGGCGTATGTTACATAATACCGGAATCCTTAAAAGAGATTAAGAATCACAAAACCCCTCACATAATAATACAGGGGTCCGTTATAATAGCATAGCACTAATGTTACATCACCTTACGAAGAATCTGTTATTTTAGTATCGTATGTATAAATATTGAATAATCGCCATTTGCAATTGAAAACCTTTTAAAATAAAAATTTAACTGGACAAATAATTTATAAATCAATATTACATTAATTAAACAAGTTTCGAACGAAGGCCGCATTCCAGCACAAACAAATTAATCATTAAATAATTAATTCTAAATAAATGTTATGATTTTGGAAGAATTGAGATTTCATATTGTATATCTCTTCTAAAACCATATATATAGTTAAGCTACAATACATTTATTCATGGCGTGAAGCCAAACTTTTGAACTGAAAACTTTGATATTTTATCTTATTATAATGGAGTTCTACGAATTCAATAAACAAATTAATTCATTACATTTTTTTCAGCCAAACAATCTTCATGCTATACGTTTTACGTAATTTAAGTTTTCAAACGGCCGACATAATAAACTTGTATATATTTATTATGCCGTTTCTGTAGACGAGAGTTCAACGCTCTTGGGCGTTCGTCTTATTCGGTCGCGGTGGCCACGGGTTTGAATACCCGAACAGACAACTTCACACATGGATGTTCACAGTGCGTTTATGGATTTATATTCAGTGGCATGGCATGGATGCACCAATCTGATCCTAAAAATGTGACGGTGGAAGAGCGACAAGGTAACTACTAGTTCCTATATAGATCCTTACCATCTCAGAAAGAAATAGTTATGTTGATTTACTGAAATTCGATGTTCTATTAGTAATAGAGTTTCTCCATATCGGATGCGAATGTGGCCGATTGTTTTTGAAAAAGTATTCAATCATTAAACCAAATTGTTACAGTATTATTTTATATACGTACATGATACTAACATAGTGGTGACTACGCCTGAAGGAAGTTTATTTACTTAACGTCAAAATAAATATATAATCAAAGTAGGGTGAAAGGTATAAGTCGGTTCCATTCGGAAATTATCGCGTGATTTACGTCCGCGGTTACTTCGACCATAACACATAATTAATGTAACAACATTGACCAAAAACAAATATTATTTTGAATAATAATCGTTCAGTATATCAGAATCGTTATAATTACACGAATGCCTAAAAAACATTAGCTATGTTTAATAGACTGCAGAAGCATAGTGAGTAGAAAGTAGAAGGCTCCACTTACTCTAAAGCCCTGGTACGATGTCAAGAATCTACATTATCGACTTTCCGTTCGAAATACGGTAGCGGTTTTACGCAGAGGACAGTGTTATATCGCCCTTCCTCAAAGCCGCTAGATACATAAATATAAAAGTAATTTATGTGAATAGTTTACGAAAATTATTTTGAACGAAATAATTATTTTCGGTATGATACTTTACACGAAGTAATACATTTGACTGTTCTGTTGTTTCAAGTTACTTTTTTATGTGGAATTTTGCTTTGGTGAATCAAATACGTATCGTATTCACAATTCTTTAGAAAAACCAACGAATTCCTAAAATCATTCGTTAATTTATCATTCCTACCTAAAATAAATAGTTAATTAAGAATACCAAAATAACGTTAAAGGCCTAAGAGAGAACTCATATTCGCCTTCATCTCTAATTTTGTAAATTGTGTGAAACAAGTTCACGTGATCAATTTAGCCAAACATTTTCATTGAATTTGAATTGTTGAAATTTTGTCCATTTCCATTTATTTCGTCACTAACGACCCTTGTTTGACCTTGCCTGTAGACATCTTTCGGCATCTACAGGAATTCAAGAATGAGCTCGAACAGACAGTTAGTAAATAGTTTATATATAATAAAAAATATTCTCACTTAGTCTAGGAACTACATTGTTATTTAAATTAATTTTAACGATTTGACAATAATGACTTTTAACCTTAATTGGGAAAACAATCGCAACAAAATTGGTAAGTTATTTAACTAACTATTTTTATATTTAATACAAATTAGTGATAATATTTTTTTCTTAATTTATTTTATATACAAACGATATAAACTATTTACTGTCTAAACGAGTTCATTCGTGAATGCCTGAAAATGCCAAAAGGCGAAAACAGAGTTTTTAGTGACGACATCTATGAAAATGTACAAAATTTCGATAATTAAAATTTGATATTGAAATTCCATTAAGCACCCTCAGTCGATATCTTAAATTATTTAAATTGAAGGTTGGGGTCTTCCATTTATGACAACTATTTTACTGTGAGGTTTAAAAACATGTTGAAGTACCTACAATAATTATAAATCTATGCACGGTTATTTATTTAATACGTCACAAATATGATTACAAAGTCAGCACTTTATTTACAGCGCTCGGTTGACTGGTTGAAGTTCGATAATGAAAGTTCATTAAGTGACCTCCTCTGCCCAGGGAAAATCAAATTAAAGCCATCAGCGCTCTCGATGCACGTCGGGCACTCTGGAAAACAATTTTCTCTAGCCTTTTAGCAAAATACAGAAGTGGGGCTATATACAGTATTATATTTACTAGTAGAGATAGTATACGTAGGATAACATTTCTTTCCGACGCTAATATGGTTTTGCGGTGACAATACTGCTCAGCGACATAGCTGCGGGTAAGCGGACTGGCAGAAATAGATTCAAATTCAAAAAAAAAAATGTTATTTTATATTATTTTAGCCGACCGCAACGGTGGAGCGGCTTTCATTTTTTTATATAAGGTCCGGGAATCGATAACCTTACCATAATAGTGTCGACAATTCTTAGTAACATCTCAAAACGAAGTACAGAGCTGGTTTCTGAAAAGAGGTTTTCATTAACAGACCCTGCTGAAATACGTCATTAAAATTGTAAATACGTTCTATTGAAAGCCAGCATTGCGACGAAATAAGTCATATAATATTTAACATCCAAGACACCGGTATGCAATACAAACAAACTTATCGACGGACATTAACGTCTTTGATTTATTCAACTCTTCTTACTCAACTCAGTTTTAAAAACCGTGCCGTAAATTACGTAGAATCCTCGCCTACATTACACTTAACGTTGAATTCTTTTTTGACGGTATTGAAATTGAAATAATGAATGTCTAAAGTAGTTAGTACGTCGGAATTGTTAACATATTTATGAGAAAATTTCATACCTACATGTGATATGTGATAATAATAAAACGTCTACAGAGCAGTCTGGGTTATTATATAGAAGATATATTTACTTCACATTGGGAGTGGCCATGGGTAATAAATGTATTGTAATCTTTTAAGATGAATGAATAAAATTCAAACCTAATTCGGATAATGTGACATGTGACTATATTTGTCCAAAAAACATTTGTATAATACTTCGAAATACGTCACAAATTCAATAGAATGAATAAAAATTAATTACAAGTGTTTTGAAATTGGGTCACGACCAAACAATTTTGAGAATTATTAATACATATTATTATTATATTGTGATTTATTTCTATCAGATTTCTCCTTGCATGCAATAAGAAATGCAAAAAAAGCTTTAGCTCTAAAAAAGGCAAGGTGAGCCGTTATAACGCCTATAAAAATATACTGGGTTGAATTTATAATAACGCGACATGAAAACTCACTTTTAGTTCAAGTGTGTGAATTACTATGGAAAATAAATTAACCCAAGTCGTATAAAATTAATACGTCAGTAGCTTTTCTAATTGTACAGCACGACGTTAATAATTCAACGATGAAGTAACGAATTACTTCACGGGCATTCAATGGGCAAAATTACTCCTGCTATTAAATAATCAATTTAACATTTACCTTGTCGAATAATTTTCAATGGTGAACGAACAAGTTCAACCCGCATATTGTAATACTTATTCAATACGATTATTATTTGAGTTTGTCGCATATTGTTTTCCGATAATTTGTGAATGTAACAGAAGATTTAAATATTAAATTGAGTATTTGTCACTCTACACCAGCGGTGATGAACGCGTTTCCGGCAGGCCAAACTCCAATAACTTAATCATGTACAATAGTTTTGTAAATTACTTATTACAAAGAATATAAATTGCTGTATATACTTCAAACAGGCTGAGTAATTTAATAATACGCTAAAATTAAACTTATTTAAATTTCAATTCAGATTTTTATAGGATAACAGTCTTCTCATTAAAGCAAACGTTTAAATTTATTAATCCACGCTCTCTTATCTAGAGGAAAAACTTAACTAACCGCTCTTATTTGAATTATTGAGATTTTGTACACTTCCATGTATTTTGTCACTAACGACCTGGGTTTCGCCTTTCGGCATCTTTAGACATTCAAGCGCACGAATGGACTCGAACTGACAAAGTTACAATTTATTGTTGTAACTTTGCAATTTTCATATTTATAAACAAAATACGTAATTACAAATAAGTTCTTAGTTAGCATAATGTTGTATACCTACAACAGTGTGAGTTATGTTACATAAGACAGTCGCTCGAGCTTTTTTTTTAGATAAAATACTGGTAAGTAACCGACTGGATTAAGTCTGGTTTTGAAAGAATATAAATCAAGGGAAGGTTAAAAATATCACTGACACCTTTGGATAGATTTTTTTATATTGATTCAAAAATGACATATTCCACTTTCTAACACAGTATTCCGATTCCGTACCGTGAACTAGACCTCTCCATGTAGCCTATCGATTAGATAATTCTAGGTTCAAAACCGGGCAAGATCAAAATTTTTAAAAAAAAAATTGAGAACTGTGAGAAATTATATAAAACTCATATCCTGACATTATTTTAATAACCTTCTATAACCTATTCGAAGTAAACGATATTATATCTGTAGTGACAGCAATTCTTAGCGTTATGACATTTTCAAATTGCCATTTCATCATAATGTCTTTCTTTCAGAACGTCTATAATATCACAAAGCGACGAAAAGAATGCAGAAAAACTCAAAAGCTTTATTAGCGACGTACTTGTGTAAGCAATAGCGTGCGACAAAAGGAGAAACCTTCTGCGTACAGAGTGCGACGGAAAAACAACAGTTTTCGCTGAGCTAAAATATCGATTTAAATTTTCTTGAACTATGACATTTTCTTAGAATACTTCAACAAAAATAAGAGAATTACAAACTACAACAAAACAGGATATTTTTAACGTTAAAGTAGTTTTATTATTTGGTTAAACATGAATTATTAAAGATTTACATGGAATTGATAATTACGCATATTTAACAAAAATCATGATTAAGCTTCGAGCGTATGCATTGTGGGTGCTATGTTACGGATGGTTTGTCACCACACATTTATAAACATTTACATATTTTTAAGGTGTTATCTGTCAAATCTTGGTGGAAAGGCATTATATTTTAAAAATAAAACACAATCAGTCTATACTATTTTCCCATGTTTATCAGGAACGGTTTCGCTCAACACGAGCGTTACCATCAGTTGATACTGAGGTATCTCAACGAAAGTTTTCTACGATCTCGATTTCTTGTTACTCAGTTGCTCGATCTCCCTTTTTCGAAGATAGTAGGGATAGAAGGATAGGGATAAGACAAGACTAGTGATTGTCAAGTCGCTCTCGCTATTTCCTGTTTTTAGGATCGGATGGGTGGAAGGGATATATACATCACACAAATTCATGCCTACGAACAGAAATATATAAGTCGATCGAAAAATAAATTTATGAATCTGTTCGCATAGGGACTTGAACCCGAGACATCTGTAACCGCAGCCAACGATGTTAACCACTGCACTACGGAGCCAATTTTAAATGTAAAAATGTAGCCTTAGAGTGCTCGATAGTACTTCAATATTATATTTCAATAATTCAAATATGTTTTGTCCCGGGCTTCATCTTTTGGCATCTAAAATTTTGTAATATACAGAGATTTAAATATCAATGTAGAATCTTTAGCGTAAGCGTTCGTTTCCACGAGATTAAAAATCGCGCGTGACGCTGTTCCATAAACAATATATTTAACATTAACCATAAATAATATACTAATTGTATATATTCTTGCTTCTCGATCGTCTACACCGAACTTACATTAACAATGTACGTTCGGTTCTACAAATTAAGAAGTTGTGTTAACGAACGCGTGGGTAGCAATGATAAATATTATGCAATTAGAATATTATCTATGGTTAATATCAGTATATTATCTATGTAACAACGTCATTATTACTTCACCGCGTAATTTTTAATGTTCCGTGTGAATCAGCGCTATTATATAATATATACATATGATAATTTAATAGATTGCTGCACAGCAATAGATTAAAAGTTGTAATAAATCACATAAGTGTACGTGTGGAACTGAAAATTTGACAACAAAACTAAAATGCCAGAGAAAAAAAAAATTAAAAAAAAAAAAAAAAAAAAAAGTACACTCGCAAAATTTGTTAAAATTTTTTTGTCTGAATGGAAAATTGACCACATATTTTCAGTAATTATTGTTGGTATTAAAACATTAATTGTATTTCCCAGCGTCTCAAGGTGAGCGAAATTTCTGTTGGGCGTTGTATATTCCAAGGCTGCGTAGAAGTAAAACCTCCAAAACTCGATTTCCGTAATGAACGTCGGAAACGTTCCAATGCCAGGGAATGAAAAGCTTTTCTGTTCCCATCTAATTTTAAACATGACAGGATGCAAAACAATACGTTATCGTCGAAGTAGTATGAATGCATTTCCGTGTGGCGTGAACGTGGCGTGAATGCTGATTTTACTAGTTATATCTAACGTTTGTGAGGTCAAAATATGAATATGATTTATTGTATGACAATTTTGAATAATATAACATAAGCTTTTGTTATTCTAAAGATCTAAAGGAACGTCCATCACCTTCTTACAGTTGTCAAATAATATGTTCTTTGTATTAGTCCGTTATAGTACTGATGTCTTAAAAGGTTTATTAAATAGATTTCATTTTACAGTAAACAATAAAAACCGAAAAAAAGTTTCAGGAATATCGCACTCAAAATATTATACACAATAATGACACGTCTATTATGCGTTATTTGTCATACTATTTCCAAATTGACGACATTAACTGAATCAACATCAATGCTCTTTTTATAAAAATACGAATAACCGTACCCGTCATAGATGACGGTACTGAAATTCAGATACTGAATGTCTTAAGTAGCTAGTACGTCGTAACAGTGTGTGCATTGTTTATACCGCGAACGCTTAGTCATGAGAAAATTTCATACCTACATGTGATGTGTGATAATAATAAAACGTCTACAGAGCGGTCTGGGTTATTATATATAAGATATTTACCAATTGAGTCATAAAGTAAATATACAGCAAACGATATATTTCGAGTGATGAAACATAAACTTAGCTTTCAATTTAAAGTATATTTTTTACATTTTACCTTGATTTGTAATTAACAACAATCTTTCATCGACTATTAAGCTACGTGCTCTAAACAGTTTCACAATTCTCCACATTTAAAAATAATACAATGGAAAAAATTGCATGGATAATAACGTTATTGACATTAAAAAGTTAGAAGTACATATGTACTAATATTGTTTTGTAAATAGAAAAAAAAATGAATATTCGGGTGACTGTTTAAAATGACAACATTGCGAAAACATATTAAATGTTTTTTCAGAAAGCTTGTCGGGCAAATGTAGCAAAATAATACCAGAAAACTGTTGCACAATAAAAAAGGTTGAGCTCTAATGCTTGACTTGAGCCATTGATTAAGATTGTGACACGAAAATCAATAGGGGTGTTGTGAATGCAGCGTTTCGCACGCAAAATTGTAATTCAAATAGCTAGCATTAGTTTCATATTTTTTTAAAATTAAAATGAGATGAGTTGCATCAATTGACCAAATAGCCGTCGATATGTATTTATTATACTAAATACCCGGATGACATATTTCTTTTCCCTGTATTGGCCATTTTTATGTATAAAAAATGCGAGTCATAAATACAGTCTATATAATAGGTACCATTATTTCTTAATAAAAACATCTTCGCCCCTCTTATCTCATTTTTCCATTACCACTGCTGTCACACTCTTCAATTATACGACGGGTCACAATTCGCAGAACTTGATTAAACTTCGGCCACAAATCTTGGGAGAAGAGCGGCCGAAGCAAATATTTGAAATAGCCTAGAAATTTCACAATATGGAGCTTTTCAACCTAATATTTAAACAAGACGACAAATTCTACCGAGCGACAGTATCTAAAACTACATCATTTTTTTCAGATGCGATAAATATAGCGGATGAGGTTATGATAGAATTAATTGTTAGGTATTTTGTCTCCCTATCTTAAGGACCGGTTAGTGGTTTATTTTAATATCTGAAATACGACACATATTGTTACGTACAATTTCAATCAGTATACACAAATTAATTCACTGTCTGTTCCGAAAGACGGAATTGCAAGCTAATATGTTTAATACTGCGTGACTCAATTTCAATAGTGTTACGATTTCGTCGCAACATTACAATCTTCCCCTATCGGCGATACGTACATCGCTGCGTCGTTGGTAGGAGACCAAGGGGAAGCCTCGCCAAGAATTGCGTTAAAACTTACTTACACGCCAGGATGTGGAACGAGTAGGACGTGCCGGTAACGCGCTGGAGATTGGCCTCGGACATCCGAGTTCGCCGCCGAGATGTTTTATCATCCAAGGTCGTAATTTTATATTTATATATTATAATAGTTTGTTTAAGTGTAACCATCTGTTCATAAATATTGTTTCGTCGTGTAATTTCTGTTTTATTTGTTTACAATTTAAATTCAGTGCATCTACGGTTTCCGCATCCCTATTAAATGTGTTTTTAGCGGTAACCGTATTTTCGATATTATTATTTTTCATTTGACGTGTATCTTCACGCCTGGCGCCCAAAATTTAATTACTTAACCATTCTTATTTCAGTACTAGTGGTCCTCGATTTGTTTTTCCTTTTTTTACCGGTCCGCAGGTGTAAAAAGGTTAGGGAACACTGGATTAAACTATATTTTCAATGCTTATTTATATAAATCAAAGTCATATATTATAAGGAAAGCGATATTTTCCTACGAGATACAATGTTATTTCATATACTTTATGACCTTCTCAATGTTTGTAAACGAAAGATATCCTGAATAATACAAGACGTTTGGTGACCGGTTATAAGGTCTACTCGCATTCGTATGAATAAGTCCCCGAGCCATCATAGCGAAGTTATCCGCGAACCCCCCGGGAAATTCCCGTAACGTTACTTCCGTTTCAAGGATTACTTCACTGTTAGCTGCACTTCGGCGCCCGGAGACGAGTATTCGCCTGCCAAGTGCAGGCGTCCGGTTGCACTGTGGAAAACTTTCGTCGAACAACTACATAGTTGGCTTTTGATCCTGTGAATCGCGCAAACTTCGACGTATTGCAATAATTGTGCACTGGTTTGCCCCAATATTAAACAAAGTAAAAAGTATTCCATATAGAGGAATCTGTAAAAAGAATATTATTTTTTTATTTACGTAAAATAGAGGTTTCGAGTGTGATTATAAATGGTTTATTGTCAAATTGACGCAATGAAATAGAAAGAAAAAAACTGTAAGCAGAACAAACATTTGGATTTTAGAAAAATATTTCACATCATTTTATAACACAAACTATTCTTAGTTAAATTACAACTAAGGTTCATCTGAAATACTTAAACGCATAATAAGCATATTCTAATATAAAAAAAGCTTGGGTTGTATTAAAATGATTCTTCTGGTAAGCTTTGCGAGGTAAATTACTAAGTTGAGAAAGGCATCCATTGACTACATAAATGAAGTTGGAGGGTTGCTAACTTTTCTGTCTATTTTTTGTTGCTCTACCGCGTATGTTTTTACTGACTAGATAATGAATACTAATAGATTTTTCATGGCATATCAAAAATAAATAAAATAATATTTAATAAAAAAACAGCCGCTGTAATAAATTGATAACTAAGCGAAGCTTAACCAATTTAAATCGTTCAAATAGGGTCATTTCGCCAGTGGTTGGCTATTAAAGCGACAGATGTACTTTCAAAACGGATTTTGAGTTAATGAATGATAAATACATATTTTTTTGCTGTTATTTCATTAAACAGGGATTAAGCAATGTAACCAACTTAAAATAAAATAGTTAATATTGTACCAATCATAAAATAATAGAAGTTTGCAAAAAAATGCCAATTGTCACAGTGGTCGGCCCCCAAAATCCAATGGTCGACCTTTCGTTGCCCAGTGTTCGGCCATCACTATGAAACTTCATAAATATCGCGAACGAATTTACTGAGAGTAGACAGAACAATAAAAAACATTATGATGCAAAGCATGACAATATAAAGTATATTTTGTTAGCGATCCCCATACAACATGAATTTGTCAAAACTTGCGAAGTAAAAATGTGCTTTTTTTTAATTGCGTATTGCAACATATAGGTCAGTATAGTGCAGATATACATTGGCAAGTGGCAAGACTACCTATTTGAATTTTTAAAAATCTGTATTTTGAAATGCATTCACAATTATTTAAGTTTTAAGCTGAAAAGGCCGACCACCGGCGACGGCTGACTTTAGGAACACTCGCCCTAATGTACACTTTTTCTTCCACCTACTTTAGGACTGAAGTAGCTACATATAGAAAATCGAAGCAAATACTCATTTTTTTAAATTTTATAATAATGAACGAGGTCCTGAAACCCGATTTTTTTATATAAATAATAGTAATGATTCATTTTAAATTTGGATTATTGAAATTTTGTACACTTCCATGTATTTTGTCACTAAAGACCCGGGTTTCGCCTTTCGGCATCTTCAGGCATTCGAGCACACGAATGGACTCGAACTGACAGACAGTAAACAGTGTCTAACGTTTATATAGAAGATACAAATACGACAAATATTATTTACGAGGTAAAATATTATACGTCTGAGAGCCACACTGATACCTGAGTTAACATTTCGAGAATCGCCTTAATCCTTATTTTGTAAACAACACATTAACAGAGTGGCGAATTGCCGCTTTCCAACTTCTTTTAAAATTACCAGTGATTTTACAATTATATTCGATGGGATGCAATTCGACGAAAGGGTAAATATATACAATCATTCCACGTTTAGTGACATCTGTTAGGTGTTTCAACGTATAGGATATAATAACGGATAATTAGGAAGGTTCAGCTGCTCATTCAGAATTGGCAAAATGTTAACTCAGGTATCAGTGTGGCTCTCAGACGTATAATATTTTACCTCGTAAATAATATTTGTCGTATTTGTATCTTCTATATAAACGTTAGACACTGTTTACTTCCTGTCAGTTCGAGTCCATTCGTGTGCTCGAATGCCTGAAGATGCCGAAAGGCGAAACCCGGGTCGTTAGTGACAAAATACATGGAAGGTTACAAAATCTCAATAATCCAAATTTGATATTGAAATTCCTTCAAGCACCCTCAGTCGATGTATAAAATGATTCATTTTAAAATGCGTGCTTGGTTTGGAATAGTTACTTTCTACATAATATAATAAATCATTGTTCATATTTTTTTATATTTCTACCTAAATTACAAATAATAAGTACTATGCTTGTCCGGCACCCATAAATTCAGCTTTTACTCGCAATACAATATAATTATAAATATCTTTTAATTTTATCATGCGCCTTTTTTGTAATAGTAATTATCAAGATTTTATTAAACTCCATGTGATTTGAATTATTAGCCTAAGTTAAAAATAAGCACGCTCATTCATTGTACGCATATACGGGAGTCGTTTTTATTTCCCCATTTATTTGATCCGCCAAAGCTTTGGCACACGGCGATAAGATGAAATATATTTAAATCTCAGCACACTTCAAGGCGGTCTACGATCAAAGCCAAACCTTATCCGGAAAATAGCCTACCCAAGACCATAATATGACAGTTTACGATAGCTGAACACTGTGTTAAACATTTAAACAGAAAATATTTGTAATATTCACGTTAATCAGTTTTTAAGAACTCTAAATGTGTTAAAAAGAGCTAAATAATTTACGATTTTTCGCATATTGTCTCAAATTTAAGTATTTTTGTTCACTGGATCCATGATTCAATGAAGCTATCCAGAAGTCCGTTTCAAAAGAAATGACAGAGGAAGTTAAGAGTGCGGATTAGCTTCATTTAGTCGTTTAAAATGATCTGTCACTATAAACTAGTATTTTCAGAATAGAGAAATATATATTTCAACTTTAAATCGGATATGGCAAAAACAAAATCTATTTCAAATTTGGATTATTGAGATTTTGTACACTTCCATGTATTTTGTCACTAACGACCCGGGATTCGCCTTTCGGCACCTTCAAGCATTCGAGCACACGAATGGACTCGAACTGAACTGAAAAGGCGAAACCCGGGTCGTTAGTGACAAAATACATGGAAGTGTACAAAATCTCAATAATCCAAATTTGATATTGAAATTCCATCAGGCACCCTCAGCCGATGTCTTAAATTATATTAAAATCTATTATTTAATGCATACAACATTATGAAAGTTATAAAAAACTATAACGTTAAAAAAAACAGTAAGTCGGATCGTAGTGCAGTAGTCAATGTAGTTGGCTTCGGTTTCAGACAGTTGCATAAAATGATTTTTCAGTGAATTTATGGGTTTCTGTTCGTATGCATGGATGTTTGTGATGTCTAAAATTCCCTCCCACCCATCCGATCCTAAAACCGAGACATAACGAGAGCGATGGGCAAACCACTAGTCCTGTCCTAGCCCTATCCTTCTATCCATGCTCTCTTCGTAAAAGAGAGGTTGAGCAACTGATTAACAAGCAGTTCTCGTACAAAAACTTCAGCTGAGATAACTCCATTAGGAGGCCATATGCTTTACATTGGGAGCGGACATATTAAAAAATACACGGTAGTTGAAAAGATTTACTATTTTCTCATTGCTTTGAAAATAATGGCTCGAAAATATTTTCAATGGATTATGCTACTTCGAGGAAAATCACTTTCGATATAAAATTTAATTATTATTTTGTATAATCTTGCGATTCAGTCACAATTAACTGGAAAATAAATTCTAAAAGATGGGCAATTATTTTTTAATTGTTAAGGGAAAATGTCTCTAAGTATTATAGGCTCTTTTAATATAAAATTTGAAATGTTGAGATTTTGTACATTTCCATGTATTTCGATATTCCATCAAGCACCCTAGATCGATATCATAAATTATATCTTTAAAATATAGTTCAAAATAATAACTTTGATGGGTTTAAGAAAATAAATCTAAATAATATAACAAAATTTATCGCAAATTATATCATCATTTCGTTATGCAATATTGATATAAACCAAGTCTCTTTTACGCGCCCAGATTAAAAAAAAAGCTTTGAACGTGTGAAACTCTGTTATTCAAACAGTCTATAGAAAGTATTAGCAAGCAATCCAGATCAGATTTAGTCAGTACCTACATTTTACCTTCAAGTAAATAAAAGTCAAATAATAAGAGGACATTATAAGAGTATAGTTAAAAACACTAATAAATACATTTCTCAGCCAAAAATCACGTCTACAGCTGCAAATTTATGTCGAGCTTCCCTGTATTCGAATCACCTACTTCCTGGTTGCAACCAAATCCAACGAACATTTAAAATGTAGCGTTAATCTCTTAAATTCCTACTGCAAAGCCGGAAATCGACAATATAATTCCGGCAGTGGTTTTAATACCAGGGTAACGACATGTACAATTTATTCGCACACAGCGAGAAATATATTATAGATAGAAATGCAGGCGAAACCGTATTATGTAAACCGAAAAGGGTTGACTTCTCGTATTAAAGAGCGGCTTAATGTGCCTAAGTACGTCAAGGAGCATATTATTTTCGGTGGTAATTTTTGGCCGCTTTGAATAATAATTTTAATTCGCAAAATGTTTAGCAATACAGCACAGAGAGAGTTTAAATAAATTTAATTGTGTGCGGGTTTTGTATACAATTCTTAAGTAGTATATCGAGCAAATACCACTGCGATCACAATAATTTTATTGTGTTATTGTAATAATTGTTAATATAATATGAACGCTTAAGAGGCCATTTTAGTGTCACCTGAGACACACAAGATGGCCAAAAAGATATTCTAGAGAATTCTGGAGATACTGTAGGTCAACTGCCGATAATGTGGTAAATGGCGGACCATACGAAATACTAAAAGGCAGGTCTATTAACGATTCTTCTCTAGCTTCGGTCATGAACTATCTAATAATTCTCAGCAGCAACTGGAATTAATCTATTATAAGTAGAGGCATTCCCCAACAGCTTGGTTATTCTAGTTCGAATAATTGACAAGAGCAGGTTTTACAATGTTCTTATTTCTCGAATACATTGCAAGTTTGCGGATAAATACTACGAATGTAATATATAAATATACAATATCCATTCTATACTAGTAGCTAATCCAACCAACCATAGTAAAATATACTTCAAAAGTTGTGATCTTATCATATGTGTATGCAAATAGATATTCAAAGTATGCAGGACCCAGAAATCGATTCAACAGATATACGCAATACACTTTTTGTAAATATCGAAAAAGAAAATTAAAATAGTTGACTAAAATGTTAACAAAACAATATTGTATTCTTTTTTTTATCAAACAACTCGTCGTTTTAAAACTTACGACTTCAACGAATAATAATTACTTCATGAATATTATTTATTATTTTCATCTCAGTGAATCTTTAAATTTGTCTCGAAAGCTCTCAGAAGTTAAGAATAAGCATTTGCTTTTAAGTGTTTACTGTCACTTGTTTAGTAAATAAATAAAGGAGCAAAACTTACTCGCTAATCATCGACTTGCGTAAAACTTAAATATTAATACGTCAACTATGTCCATATTTTTGAGCACTTTTTTAATACTTTATTTGTAGCGAAATGAGTTTTTAAAACTTTAAAATTTGTTGAGTTGAAATTAGGTTTCAAAACTTTCGATAAGTGTTAGTGAGTCCCTGCTTGCTTACCCGGGATTAAATTTAATATCATAAGCAGTGTACCAACTTCCTTTATACCCGTTACTAACAAGGGCTATTTTTCACAATTATACCGTGTTGCCTATGTAATCAGTATGCCTTTTTGTTCTTTTAAACTCAACGTTTTATCATCTATATATCAAATTTCTTATAACTCTACTTTGTAAGAAGCTTCATATGTTGACTTTTTAAATATTGTCTGTCTATGAAGTTCTGGTCTTTCATATTGCGATGTATGATTTAAATTCATAGCTAAACATTTGAATTTATGTAATAATTTTTCAATTTTTATTATTAATATTGATCACGTCAGCTGAACGCTTTGAATAGAGAAAAAATAAAGAAAAACCAATTACGAATACTGATTGTGAGAATTCAGTAAGCCAAAATGATCGTAATGTGACAGGACGATTAAATATTTTTTTCAGTTTTCCGTTAAATTCGAAGTCCGTTATAGCAAGATTTATTTTATCATGTCCACTACCAACGTGGAGCATATTGCCTCTTAAAGGAGGTATCTCAAAAGAAATTTTCTATGAGACCTGCTTGTTACTCAGTTACTCAACCTCTCTTTTTTCGAAGAGAGTAGAGAAAGAAGGATAGGGCTAGGACATGACTAGTGGTTAGTTAATCGCTCTCGCTACGCCCTGTTTTTGAGGATTGGATGGGTGGGAGGGAGGCTTAGACATCACAAAGATTCATGACTACGAACAGACGTCTATAAATTGATTAAAAGATTTTCGAACAGAATAGAGATAGAAGGATGGGGCTAGGACAGGAGTACTGATTAGCTAATCACTCTCGCTGCACATCGTTTTTAGGATCAGATGGATAAGAAAGGAATTCTAGACAACACCAGAAACAATTTATGAAACTGTCCGCACTGGGACTTGAACCCGAGACATTCGTAACCGTAGTCAACGACGTTACCAACTACGCCACGGAGCCGATCAAGATTTTACTGTGATTAAATGTGGGTTATTAAAAATCGACAATACTACGAATAGGGGAAAATTATGACGGAGTTGAAAAGTATTTTGTGTGATAAAAAAAAATGTTGTAAGTATATATGCTAAATTATTTGCATTAGAGCCCGACGAGCCGGAAAATAAAATCGTATTTACTATAAAATAGAATTATGGATATAATGGCTATTATACGCGTAGCAATGGAATTGAACGGATCGTGCATCGGTATACGGAGCACGTTGCGTGGGTTCCGCAATATGAAATACGGCAGAATTTTTGCGAGCACAGGTACAGTGCGACACCTTACCCCGCCGCCACCCTATCGATTTTGCCAATAATAAAACATCATTCACGAGAGGGGCGGGATTACGCCGCCAATAAAGAAACTTTACAGATTTTAATTTGTTAGAACACGAAGACGAAAGGGGGTGGCTATCAATCCGCCTCAAGCTTTGCGAAAGCAATCGAAATGGAAGCATCGGTAATATTATATTATAAGACGGTAGAATAATGCTTGATAATTGTTTGTATTATATAAGTTGAAATCATGTTTGGCTAAAATAAACGCAGACTTTATTGATTATTTAATACAGATTGATTCGGCAGTTACATACTTTTTCATATAAAATTAAATCTGTCATTCCAATGGTGGTGGTTAATAGTTGTATCACAATCAGCGGAAAAAGAATTTCTTCAATTTAAACTTTATGTAATATTTAAAAAAAAAACATTTTTCGTACTAATTTCAAAATTGTACATAATGAGCAGGACCAGTTTCGCTTATCGCAAGCATTTTATCCACCAAGAATTGACACCTAACAACTATACTCGGTAACTATATGTATAATATTAAAGGAAAAATAAAATTGATTACTTTGTTACTCCACTAGTTGTGATCCTAACTGTAACACGTGTTTCACCTCTATGAGAACATCTTTAGACTAACTGTATCATAAGTGTAGTATTTATAAGGTAAACAATGATTTAATATCACTAAATACGCTGTTAAATGTGTAATTTAATTATGTAAGCATATGGATACCTCCCTATGACAGAAAACTCAACTAGGGCATTCCATCTTCTATTATATGTATCTTCTATTCCGATATTTCAAAAATATCGTTCTAAAATTAGTGTAATGGTAACTAATCAATATAGACGACGCCGATTCTGCATACGTAATTATAAAGGTGATTCTAAATTGATACACAAAATAGGTTATATATATCTTTCCCCCATCCATTCACTAGTGTTATGTCGCAAATCAATATTTTTTTTTGTTGAATCCTCAAAAAACACGAAAAACAAACCAATTCAAATTTTCGAGGGAAAATATGAAATCATTTCTTAGACTAAATATATCAATAGTGAATCCGTATTTAAGGTAAGTATTTGAAACGTAATTAGAAGTGTGATATTAAACTAAATGAAGTACCGATTAGTTATGCAGAGTATATAAATATCAACCTTTTGCCAAGACATCCATTTTTACAGAGCGTTTAAGTGTGGATAAAGCCTGACAACACAAACAATCATGATGAAATCGATTTTTTTTTTACCAAGTAGAAATTTAATACAATGTTTCTTGCACGCTAAACTATATCTCTTTCCCTTTTTAGAGAAACATAAAATCCGTTTAAATGAACAAATTTATTATATTATATAATTTAAGACATCGACTGAGGGTGCTTGATGGAATTTCAATATCAAATTTGGATTATTGAGATTTTGTACACTTCCATGTATTTTGTCACTAACGACCCGGGTTTCGCCTTTCGGCATCTTCAGGCATTCGAGCACACGAATGGACTCGAACTGAGAGACAGTAAACAGTGCCTAACGTTTATATAGAAGATACAAATGCGACAAATATTTTTTACGAGGTAAGATATTATACGTCTGAGAGCCACACTGATACCTGAGTTAAAATTTCGGGAATCTCCCTAATTTTTATTTTGTAAACACCATATTAACAGAGTGGCGAATTGCCGCTTTTCAACTTCTTTTAGAAATACCAGTGATTTTACAATTATAATAGTATTGTGGGTTTTGACGGGATGTAATTCGACGAATGGGTAAATATACACAATCATTCCACATTTAGTGACATCTGTTAGGTGTTTCAACGTATCGGATATAATAGCGGAGAATTAGGAAGGTTCAGCTGCTCATTCAATATCGGCAAGGAATTTAACTGGGCTCTATGCATTTCCAAAATTTCTTGATAAAATAATTTATGATCCCCCATGTTTTTATGCAACAGTTTAACCTCATCATCCGCATTAAACATATGGTTCTCCATTAGCAAGTGATTTGCGAATGTCGAAGTTTCTTTTTTTAATCTAAAGGCAGCTAAATGTTCTGATACCCTTATATCTAATGTACGTTTTACCCACATAGAAATGTTGGCAATCATTGCATTGTAATTTATAAATACCAGATTTGTTCTTAAAGTTTACTCTATCTTTATTGTTAATAAGTAATTTGCCTAGAGAGTTTTTGCAATAGAACGCCGGTCTAACACTATCAGCGAGTTGTTTTTTAATTTTAAAGCTTGTGCAACCTAAATAACTAATTCTATGCCAGATTCTAGGGTGGTCTATCGCTTTAGACAAGTTCCCGAAATATAGCATCTTTTCTGCTAATTTACGTTGTTTTTTTGATACAAGACTATCTATAAGAGACGCCTCATAGCCATTATTAATGGCAATTTGTTTAATAATGTTTAGTTCATTTTCAAAATTAAATTTATTTAGAGGTATAGTGACTAATCTGTGAACCTGAGAATGGAAAGCAGAAACCCGAAAGGCGAAACCCGGGTCGTTAGTGACAAAATACATGGAAGTGTACAAAATCTCAATAATCCAAATTCAATAATCCAAATTTATTATATTAATTTTCAAAGAAATAATAAAGTGGCGGCTATCGCAATAAATTGTAAAAAATGCCAGGTAAGCTCATACAATAATTGAATAAAGGTCAAGTGAAGTATGGGAAAAGTTTTGAAAAACGATTGACACAGCACTAAATAAAATATAAATGCAAGAAAGCATTGCTAAAAGAAATAATTCTTCAAGAAACGTCAACGTCAGCTCCAGACGTAGAACCGATTTCAAAAAAAACCTTTCTCATTCTCAATTTTATTACTATAGAATAAAGAAAACAATATCGACTTGATCTGTCCGTCAAACGTCATAGCGTTTATCATGAGATATCAATCCATGCGCGATAATATAAGTTTATTTGTTTTTTCACGATATTTATTATATTAAATTTGGATTATTGAGATTTTGTACACTTCCATGTATTATATTATTCATTTATTATATTATTCAACTCTTGGATTTGACCCGGGAATTCTACCAACCTTACCAAGGCATTCGAGAGATAACATAATCTGAATCTTGCATGAAAATCAAACACAGAAATCATTAAAATCAAGACGAGCAAAAAGCAATTGGACAGCTTTTTCAACATCTATCAATTTGTCACGAGTGTTTAATTACTTTTGCCGTGAAACAATTCAGTACACGACAACGCAATTTGCTTTATTTCTGATTAAAGAGAGATGAATAAGGATATCTTCCTGCATTGGTATTATTTAATCAATGTTCGTTCATGATGTTTCTGTTAAAATGGTAACCTTTTTAAATAATAAATTAACCTTAACGTAATGAAATGTTCATGTAAGGACCTGAATGGACAAAACTATGATCTGAAGTGAAATTTTTGTATTCTTAAAACCTACGATATTTTTAAAGACACCTCTTTCATAAAATTAATATCAAATGTAAATATTTTTTGCGATTGGATTTCAAATTTAGTGTCTCTACAAAGTAATTTATAATTCCGCTTACGATGATACATAAATAACGTATAATTATTCAGTGGAATTGCTTTGTTTTCCATGTTTTAACAGTTGATATCACATTGCATTTTATATTTACATTGTCAATAATATTATCGCACTCCTCGCAGTATGATTAATTATAGAAGAATGTATTGTTTACTTCGTATGCATTGATAACACAGGCATTGGGTTTATTATTGTTGTTTCCCATACTCAACAAAGTAAATGATCCACAGAAATATTATTTAGATATTAAATGATACCCCTAGATTCCGCTTTGCCGAGTGAATTGAATGAAGAAGTTATATAAAGTGGGAATATTTCTTAAACCTTACTATAATCAGAGCGAATATATTCAAGATGTTGTGCCAAACAGTAAGTAAGAAGAATTGGCGGTCGCTAAGGGGAAAACCGGAAACGAAGCGCAGCATAGCGCTTGCCAAACGGGGAAATCCAATTTGGGAAAACTTCCAATAGACAAGGGGTGAATGGACGACCATGCAGCGTAACTCAGAAAAACGGGAACGACCCGAACGTGAATCGATTGCCATGGTCTACAAGTCTATAACTTTCATCCGCAGTGCAGTCAGGATGCTTTTCAACATAATACATAATGTGAAAATAATATTACTAGTAAAACAAAGTTGATCATTATTTACGTTTCAAGTCAGTTGAAATTGAATCGCAAAACGTCATTCCGGTTACCGAGTTGGATACTCTGAGTAAAACATGACTTTAATTATCATTGAAATTCGAGAGCGAATTAACAGTGACCTTTATTCTACAACGCTTTCAGTCTTAACAATCTTGAATTTGCAATCAAACGAAGGAAACTTAAAGGGCCTTTCTCGTAAATGAGTTCATGGTTTAATCAGCGTAAAAACCACTAATTTTAATGAATATAGACAATGAAAGATTTCCTAGGGGAGTGAAACATTGAAAAATTCACATGAATACTTTTTCCGAGGCTTTTAATCGACCATCTCTAGGGCATTATCGATAGAAAGGTTAACAGTAAAAAAGAAAATAAAATTAGTTTAAATAATATGTGTAAATATCCACCGTATGAAACAGGAGAACACGGTGACAGCAAAACAATAATGCTGGCGAGGTGGTTTCCGTTATAAAGTAAAGGTTCCTGATTGCATCTTTTGATACGCATTTATATACAAGGTCAGTAAAGTTTTCATTAATGGATTGAAGATATTTTTAACGGAAATAAAAAAAACACACTGCTGATGGTGGTTGGGAGAGGCTGGGCGTGATATAGCGCATGTAAAATCATCGGCCAATACGCGTTAAAACTGTTGCAGATCATCATTCGCAGAAATTTTTTTATGAGCGACGAATTATAGATTTAACATTAACATGATGGTTTAAACAATTATCGCGTTTGACTAGAATTTCTGTTCTTTACATCGCCATTTTACGATATCCAGACAATTTTTATTCTTAAAACTTGTTCTTCGCGTCGGTCATTCGATCACCAGTTACAAGAGAAGGATGATTAATGCACTGCCAGAGCTAGATATTTTCAGCAATAAACTCTGGGTATTGTTCACTAAATATTTGTTCCTTGTAAATTAATAATGTCTTGTTTTTATTAGTAGTATTGTTTTCAATAATTATTATTATTGTTGTTATTATTGTTACTGTTTTTATGTTTGTGAAATGCATGGCGCATTGGCGTCAGCTGTAATGCCATGCATTTCAATTTTTTAAATTTACAATAAATATATAAAAGAAGAAATGTTACACCGACGATATTTCTAATATTATGAAAATATAATTTATAAAAATATTAATCAGGTATTCATTTCTTCAAGCGAACTTTCCAGAGTAATCTATTTTTTCTCTAGTTCGCACAACGTCGCGTAATAAGATTAAAATGTGGAGGGGTAGAGAAATAATTTTCGCCAAGAAAGCGAATCACCTGAAAAGCAGAGCTCTCACGAGATCAATCAACTCTTCAACCGACATCAAAATTCAACAAAAGCCCAATTCAACCGTCAAAATCATCATTTATCCTAAACGCTCCGAGTACGTTGATCCCTGCTTAAAAGATGACTTCCAACATATTTTACGGTTGTATAGTTAATACAACGTAATTTCTTAAATTTACTGTACTATGTAAACTTTCATGCGTTACGCTATTGCATATTAATTATCTCTGTTTAACAAAAGAACATTTAAGATTGCACCTTCATTTATAATGAAGCATCGTTGCGCAGATTGGTAAATGATAAATAAATCTTCTAAGACAGAAGAAACAATTATCAAACAAACTTTCTAAATAAAGACGCGATAACAATACAACGTATCCAACATTATGAAGGAGTACTAGAGATTTTCACATTTTTAATGTATAACCACACTGATAAGAAGAATAGTTATCATATGGCAAGATATAAATATGTTTCGCGTATTTATGAATACACATTTAAACGTAAAAATAGTAATTTTAAGTGTACTGTCTGATGACAGTCCGTTTTTCCTATATGCCGTTTAAGAATATCTTGACGATGCTACCAAAATTAAATTAAAAATAATTTTTCTTATAACTATTTATGTCTTAGTTGAAATCATTGACTGGTTCCGTCATTTGAAAGTAAATGGTGTTTTATGTTTTTTAAGATGCAATTTGTAGATCAAGTAATTTTACATTATAATATACATATCACCACATCTAACATTCATGAAAATACAAATATTTAAATTGTTTAATAAAATAAATTAAAAATATTTTTGGTTTATCTCTTGGCAATAATTTGCTTCCGTGTTGAATGAATAAATATGACATCGAAAAAAATTCTCTATCCTTCATTGACCCGTAGTGTGGCCGAAATCTGGCGCACGATGCATGCGTCACGGCCGCCACCGCCAGCCGTATCACTCTTGCCCCAGTCCCGTCGGGGTTGAGAGCGGCGAGGAGTGGGAGGGCTGCCGTGGAGGCAGGGTGTCGCAGGGAGGCCAGAGACGTCGGCGTCGCCCGCGATCGATACGACGCCCGACCGGTTACGTAACGAACAAAACGAATACAGGAACGGGCGGGTGAAACCGACGCCGAGAGTCCCATACAACGGAAGCGTTACGCTGCGAATTAGGAGATATGACTGATTAACTGTCATTCCTTTATTTGCCGTAGCATTTACGGAAACATGTTTCCTCGTTTCTTTTTATAAATCAAAGACGCTTTACAACACAACCTTAATAGCTTAAAGCTAAAGAATGATCATTTTATTGCGAGCGAAATTCTTTGAATCTGTGATACAAAAAGAGAAAATTTTATCCTACATCAAACGTACAATATTTTATGATTAGCGTATTACATTTCTTTGATTACTGAATATTTCTCAAGTATATAATATAATGTCGTTGAGTTTATTCAACATATTCTTGGTACTGCTAGACATTCTGAAATGTTTGACAAAATAAAACATTGACTTTTATTTCTTTTATACATATTAATTTTTCGTAATTTCGATCGATGACAGTATACAGAAGTTGAAATAGAAGTAGTTTTAGCATAAATAATGTCAAATTTACAAAGAAAATCAAGTTTTTAGCACTTCTAAATCAAGTTTAAATTCTCCAGGTGACTTAATACTTACAGGCTAGTAATATTACAATAGCTACAGATGCTACAATAGCTACAGATGCAAAGTGAAACGATGTTATAAAGTATCGAAATTTTTGTTGGTTCTGTAGCTGAGTGATCAAGGTATATAAGCCCTCGCATATGAGTTCATATTCTCGAATAATAAGTGCCGTACAATATTTAATCAATCCTTTTACGGATTTTCGTTCAAAGGTATGGATGGATATCTGTGACATTTATATATCCTCCTTCCCATCAGATATTTAAAACGCTACATTAGGAGAGCACTTAGTTAACTACTAGTCATTTTACCATCTCCGAACAAAAAGCTTCCTTCTTTAAACATATGTTGAGGTACTCCATCGGGGTTTCATGTACTCCAAATTGAAAAAAACATTAATGTCAAAAGTATCATAAATATAAAAACAAGAAAAGAATACTTTCTGTAATTTTTGGCGGAACTAGAAGTGTCCAACGCAAATACGATATTGATTACTCAGGAATTGATTTATATATATATAAACAAATATATAAATATAATGTCTCTAGTCTCTGCTCGCATCCCTTACCTTCCGTAGAAGGAGCGTTCCACACTTTTACAGTAAGTATGTGCGTTACGAGGGAGGGTATGTAGAGCAAAGAGGTTCTCAAAAGCGACGGCGAGCTGGCTTTTGAGAGAGCCAAGCTTTGATGCCAACTTCTTGTCCAGGTCACTGGTTACTTTATAGGCGAGCCATACCAAAGCCGCAGCAATTATATTTTTTAAATAACGGACGTGAAAACGGTATTTTAGATTCGCTTGAATAATAAAATCTATAATTAAAACGTTTTACATAGTAAAATATGTATGTAAAATAGCGAGCTTAGCAAAGATACGAGATTATCGAGAACACAAATTATTGTCCAGTTTTTTTAAACACATATCCGTCTATGATACATTATCAAGAAGCTTATATCACCAAAACTAAACAAGGGGGAAAAAACATGCACCATATAATAAGATTCGAAGAAATCCTTCAAGAAGGTTTCTGCTAAGAGAGCATCTAAGAGAAGAAGAAAGTTCTGACTGGATTAACTGGGGGATTGCTGCAGTGCTAACATCCAAAAGAAATGCATTAAAAGATCGAGGGATCAATAAATGACCAACACAAAAAATATTTTTTTCTATCAAAATTTCTCGCTACTGAACTTTACCCGAAATTGAAATCTGCATAATAAAGCTAGTGAATTTATAACTCGGGAAGACAAAGACGTACCGGAGCTAAAAATAGTCATTTATCTGAATTAGCCAGAAAACTTCAAAAGTTTTAAGGAGACAGACAAAAATAAAAGCTTTCCGCGTTGTATATATATTATTATATATTTATGATAGTAAGTAAAATATAACTCACACAGAACTTTGATCATTTACAACATTTATCGTCAGAATGCGCCGTCTAGTTTGTGCTTTCGAGTAAATAGCTACATTCAACCGTAATGCTCTACTTTGTTTGAAAACTAATTATTCGCTATTTCTTGAACAAAAGCTATCTATATATTGTCGTGCGGATGCTGAATTCCATTGACAGCTTTGCATAATAATTTTGGCCGACATCCTTGCAAAGTTTACGCAGCAAATTAACCGCATCTAAGGCGATATTAAATTAATAACAAGCGTCGCTCAATGGCTATGACGATATATTTTCAGGCATTCATTCTATACTCGGGAAACCAAACAAAAAACAATTTGGAATGTGATGATTTCATCTCTGCCTTCGAAACCGTGAAATCTGGAAGTTTTTAGAAGTAAATACAATTACTTTACAATTTTCCATCCTCCCTATCGCTACTAGAAAGAGAGTTTAAGCGAATAACTCACAGTCGGGTGTCAATAAATACATTCTGACGAAATTCTCTATTAGGCGTTCATAGCTAAGTGAATCAAATTTTATATCGAGTATATATAATAATAACCAAATTATTATCATTGTACTTCATGAAAACAATCGCATGCGAATAGTAGTTAAGATTATGAAACCTAATGTGAAAATACTTGAGCATTGGATAGTTGAATACAAGATTGCATATTTATATCATCAAAATCTCCACCGATTAAAAATTAACAGTCGACTAGATTTTCCGAAGAAGTTCAGTGCATAAATATTCTTTTATGGTATGTATTTAAATATGTTCAAAACTCCAATAAAGAAAACACGAAATAGATTATTTTATATATATAGTCAGTGTCAATCAAAACTTCGGACTTTTTTGGCAGTACAACAAGTGATAATACCCAAAGCGCTAAATATTTTTAAATTATATGAGATAAACTTAATGAGAATTTTTCAAGTCACTCGATTTCAACTTGGAGAGAATATACACTCACTCATAAGCAAGATCTCAGATTAGTGTGGTGTATTGCGAGTGCAATGCGCTTGCGCATGTAACCTAATACGCAGTCTTACATAGCCTCGTGTCAAATTAACGGTATAGTCTGTGAATAAAAATGTGTTAAACAAATGTGTCTATCATTAATATATTATAATGAACAGTGTCTCTAAGTCTACCCCCAAACCTAAAACACAATATTTTTTTTAAATATAATGTCTTTCCACCAAGAATTGACAGTTAACACCTTAAAAGTAAAGCACAATAATTAGATTGAAAAAATCTAATTTGACTTGAACACAGAACAATCTGATATTTGGATAAAGCTGTTACCGCTAAACTCTTTAGAGACTTAGTTCGCAGCACTAAATAATTACATGCATATTCAACATTAGAATTACTATTCAGAGTATAATTTATTTTACAGTCAAACGATGAGTTTGGAATAACAGATAAGTCCATTTCCAATTCAGACAACGGTAGACTGTTTGTAAGCAGCGTACACATATTTATTACACTAGTATGTCAAATAGGGTCAGCGAAACAGGAAATTCAAATCCTATTATATCCATATAACGCTTTTCAATAAACATCGAACCTCTTTAGTCACAGCATTACGTATTCATGGTGCGGAGAAATTGGCCGCCCTTTAAAATGGAAATCTTCCGATTTTCCGTTCCCAACTTTTCCTTTATGATTTTACATATTTTTACATACAAATGGCTTTCGAGTGAAAATATTTCGGGCTTTTTAAACAAAAAAGGAAACATAAATTGAAAAATATCGTTGCTAATATTAAGACCACGACAACACCCGACAAAAGTTGCCGATCAATAATCAAATTGAGCCGTTCGCTTATCATCAAATGAATTTCTCTAAAATCGGTTCTAAATACATTTCTTCATATTTAGGGAAAGCGTTTTGAAACTTGGTTCGCAATATTTTTGCGAATCGTTGATGTCATCTCGCTTTTCCGAAACACTTAAAAATAAATAATCAAATCTTCAGAAAAGAATGCTTAAGCGGTGAATGTTTTAAGACTGTTCTTGAATCCACTCTAAAATCCCCCCCCCCCCCTTTTACTTCTTCAAGGATGTTATCAAATTCATTAATGTAGATTGTTCGGGCGGTATTCAATAAAGTAGAAACACCAATATGTAACAGCATACTAAGTTAACAGATGGCAGTGCCACCTGTCAACATTATATCAATGCGCTTGATGCGCACACAGAGATAGATAGGAAAAGAGTTTTGTTTGTGTGTGTGTGTGTGTGCTATTCTGTGTATACATCTAGCGTAACAGACACATACATAAATCAAGACAAATATTGATTGTAATTATTACCAACGGTGACTGCTGTGTACCTAGCACGATGCTTCATTCATAAGTAAATAAATTTATATTCATTTTTTTTTAAGTTTTACTATATTATACAAATTTACTAATTTATTATTGTACTCATTTTTAAATGCAAATAACATGCAGATATACTTTATCACAAAGACGAAATAAATATTTTTCTAAATGAAAATATTTACTATGCATACTAAAACGCTACGATAAAACCGTTTTTGATGTTTCATTAATATTAAACATCAATAAATTTTATCGCTGATTTTTTCGCAAAAGAACACGTAAAACATTCGCGAATAACAATGCTCGGCGATATAAATCAAACCGATATGATAAATTCGCATTTCCCTTGCCATTATATCTGCGTATATCACCTTCTGTATTGCGTTGCCTCTGTTGTCTCAATATGTTTGACACGCTTACGAGTTCTATAATATAACAAAAAGTGGCAAACTGCAATAAATAACCGAAAATGTGTAGTCTCAAATTTAAAAATAAATCACTACAATCGAGACGTCAAAGGGCATACTCAACTATATATTTTAACCTATGAATGTAACAGTATTCATGTTATTGAAAATAAAATTATTTTACAAAATTCTCCAGAATGTTTTCAGTTTCATAAGCACTGAATTAACATTCTCAAGTACTATTATTCCATACAAAACACAACACGCACTTCGTTCTAAATAATTGATCAAAATTTATACTAAGTTTAATAATTAAACACAGATAATTCAACAAAAAAATTATGCAATAACATAAAAAACATTTTTTTTTGTACTAATTCCAAAATTTTATATAATGGCCAGGACGGTATTTTATGTGAAGAAATAATATGTGATTCACGAAAATCATCATTCTGTGTGCGAAATAAAAGGTCTTAAAAATTGAAAAATGAGTTGAATATACCAAAATAACTACGATCCATATAATATAAAAAAGACGAATTAATGCGGCTGAATTAGTCAAATTCACATTTAAATATCACAAATTTTATACAAATGCAAATCTTGTTTTAGGTCTAATGTAAAGTACCAATTTTAGACATAACGCCCTTTTCCTTTCGCACACAGCATTATTATCTTCTAAAGTGTAGAGGTAGAAACTGTTAACTCACTTTATTGATCTTAGATTATTTTATTTAGGCATAATGAAATGACCAGTAAAATTATATGCTGTATAGAACGAGTCAAAGATAATAAATTCGCCATGCGATCTTTATAAGAGCACCACTAATCTATCAAAAGGTTCGGAGTTTATGTCATATCAAAGTCAAAATCAAGTTTTAAATTCGGTATTTCGTATTTGATGTTTTTTCTCCTCCAGTTCATCTCGAGTAACTTAGTTGAAATTCTTCACTCAATCAGATGTTATTTCAAATGAATGGTTAGACATTTAAAGCTTACATTGTAATCGACAGAATGTCATAAATTACTACGTACGATATATTTTCAGCTTTTAAACAAATTTTGAAAGTACATAGTAATGAACGTTGCGAATATTACATAGTGTGGTAAATTGAAAACTCAACACATAAACTATCAAATTTTACGAGCAACCTTGTCCGTACGCATTTTCCGATTATGCCTGTACTGTATCTGGTAAAAATACCTCTTACCCTCGATTTTCAACCTGCCCTCTTGTAATACAATTACCTCAGTATTTTATTAACCGAAAACTGCGAATATTGAAAATATCGAGTGCGAGATTGCTGACCTTCTGACCCAGATGTTATCACACCACGCTCTGGTTGAGTAAGCGTCCAACATAAATGAATTTATGTTTAATAATATGTACCTTCATAGTAAATTTACCTCGAGGTATTAAAACTCCAAGCTTTAGGGGCAATTTGACCATTAAACAGATTAATGCGGCATAACCCGCCCCAAAAAAAAAACATATTCAATCATGCTTTCCTATGGGCAGCTATATTGGTATAACATTTCACAAACAGTTTAATGATCCATACAGCCGAATAACTAGATATTTTCTACAGACCACCTAAAAGTTTCACCAAGACCGAATAACTTAGAGTCTTTATTATAACACTAGTATAACCGTACAGTCATAGGTGACGGTATTGAAATTGAAATACTGAATATCTAAAGTAGCTAGTACGTCGGAAATGTGTATGAATTGTTAACACCGCGAAAGCTTACGGCATAAGAACATGTCATGCCTACATGTGATATGTGATAATAATAAAGAGTCAACAGAGAGGTCGCCTATTATACATAAGATTATTTAATCAGTAATTGAAATATTCAGCTACTAAAATAATAAAACTAATATACTTAATATTATCAACTGTTATTCAATGTTGTAAAGAATTATAATTAAATAGTCTACACTACATTTGTGTATCGGGACTGGTTTCGCATGATTTGCAAGCAATTTTAATTGATGACTTCACGATTTCTATATTAAAGAGTGGATATGTAACTTTATATTAATTTTCGTTACATGTCATCTATGTACTGCCACTGGACAAAATTAAACAGTTTTTTTTTTTTTAAGTTTGTTCTATCAGTTCTGATTACTTTACAAAATAAAATGTTTTATTTTTGAATTTTTCCACCAAGAATTGACAGTTAAAGTAAAAATTTAAAACGATCAAATACCGTCACTGGAAAATTAAATTAATAAAAGATTAGATTTTATTGTTTTTTAGAGAGAAATTATTTAATAAGCTTAAAATTTAATTCGCCACGCTTAAAAACTCAACAACTGAAGAAATCAAAGAAATGTATTCTTTTAGTGTATCGTTTTTCAATTCCGTTGTGACATCTAAATATGAACATTTCATAATTCAAGAAGCATGTGAAATTATACGAGACTACACCAAAATTGGCTTTGAATTGTTAAATGTTGCGGAAAAATACTTTTGTATCAATAATTCCAATATCAAGCAATAAGGACAATTAAAATATTTTGTATGTATACGTACTTTTATAGATGCGTATATCAATATTAAAAAAATATACACTTTCGAGCGAGAATTTTGCTAATGGTGCGAAATGAAATAATAATATATCTCTTTCGAGATGTTGTGACGCAAGTCCCAAAACTAATTATTGCAGCACAAAAAATGCCCGAGAGCAAAATTTTCAGCTCTGACTTTAAAAGGTTGAATATAACTTGCGACTCTCAGAGTAAGGATTTTGTTTTTTTTTTTTGAAACATTACGGAATAATAAAACTGGACATAAAGTAAATAAATTATAATTGATGAAACGTATCAAATGAGTGCTTTAGTATCATAAATCTTAACTCAGAATTTCCGTCAATGTTTGTTTTAGACAAACCGAGAAAAACCGTTTTTATGATAAAAGATTAACTGTGGAATATACGCCTAAACTGTGATACATAAACAAACACTGGTGTCCATGACAGTTTTATGCTGCACTGTCATTGGCTAGAATGGAGATTATTAGTTTAGAAAATTATAGAGCATTGGAGAATATAAGTTTTGAAAATGAAAAACATTTTCACATTTATTTTAGATGAAAGTTTGTAAGTTTAAAAAGATATTTTATAATTTAAATGGTACGTGCGAACACGAAGAACAATGATGCATTCATAACTCATCTTTTGCATATGCTGGAGATCATGAGTTATGATACTAGACCTCTCAAATATAACAATAGAAGAATGCGTCTCAAAATTACATAATGTCGGTAATGATTTATATCAACGATTGTTACAAATAACAAAATTGGTAAAATTAAAATGAATAACATTTTATCAGTATCATTTCTTTTGAGTTTATATTTACGTTGTGTGAACATTGATAACCTTATTAACTTACGTTTCCAAGATAAAAAAATACCTTCATCTTAATCTTCACAAGAACTGTAAAATAATAACGGAGAGCAAGTTCTAAAGATGGCGTAATATAATTCTTATTGAATTAAATACCTTTCAATGTTTACCTTGTCAAAATGGAGTTCTACTAAAACTTTTAAATTTATTAAATCTAAAACTGTATTTTGGTGCTGTATTCGGAGCTTAAAACAAAGGATAAATGCACTTAACTATTAGGAAATTTTCATACACCAAGTATGCTTGCAATGCCAAAGAAATTCTTTTCTCTTTTTTTATCTTTTAAGAAAAAGTGTTTTTCAATATAAATACCAGTTCAAAAAGGATGAAAACGTTATTTTAAATAACTATTTAGCTTGCATGAATAAATTCTTAATTTAAACGTATGCTTACATTGTCATTTCTGCCCTCTTCAACGAAATATTCGATTTACGCAATCTATCAAAAAACAGAATTTATTATTTATGAACCGTTTAACATATATGTGGCGATATGAAACTCGAATAGTGCATTGAAAAATGCGAAATACCAAGCGAATTCGTGCAAGTTTCGTCGCGGTATAGAAAAGCTCTCCAATACCACATTCAGCCGTGTGTAGCATATCGATATTGATTTGGTCGCACTCCAACAGCGAAATACGAATATCTTACACACGAGACGAGGTGATATTGGAAATAATATTGAGTGTGGTAGGCAATTTTAAACCCCCTACTCCCCTCCGTTACATTTTAAAAAATGCGCCCACTCTTTTACTAGTTAAAACCGATTCTGAAACGATTATAAAAATGGCTTCTGTGAAAAGATTTTTTTAAATGAGTTAAGATTTTGTTAGTTGTGTGAAGTCATATTTTTCTTTAACTCATTTTTCTCCATCGCCACAAATCATCACATTTTGTAAGACCCATATATGAGGAGCTTGGGATCAAACATGCTCAAATCGAGTTTGGAGAAAAAACCGCCGTAAATATCACCGTAGCATTAAAGGACAAATTCAAAACAACAGAATTGCATTTTGAACGTCGCTCAAATTCCTCGTAGTGTCCATGCAATTGTTAAAATATGTTTTTTTGTATCATAATTGACCAAATCCTAATTAGGCTAATAACGTGCTTGCATTTGTCGGCCATGACAGCTCAGTCAGCTGTCACTCAGCCTACCCAAGTGAAGTATTGCGCTGTCAATTTATGTTTTAAAGTGGGGTTTTTTTAATATTGATACAATACTGCATATTTACAGCCTTCTTTAATGTCAAATGAATAAATAAGAAAAAATACATCAAATTAAACAGTTACATGATTTTTTTCTTGACTTAGTACATGAACCAACTGTTTTACATACCTTATTTTTTAACACTCAATTTTATATAAATAACCCTGTTATGTTTGCATTCTTATCAGTTGATAATACTCGTGATGAGCGAAACCTGTCCGGATCATTATAAACATGTGGAAATAGTACAAATGAATTGTGTTTTTATTTTTTACTATACAATTCCTTTTCACCAAGAATTGACAGTAAACACTTTAAAAGTACCTAGTTACCTGAACATTTTGTGAAGAGAATAAGTTTTTATACGAAAAGTGTGTTTATTTCTGTTAAGGAATAAGCGGATTTGGTCATTTTTGATCCCAAGCTCGTCAATTATAAGAGTTATCTAATTATATAATGTTTAACTGAAAACATTAATCAAGGCATTAACAGTATCATATCAATTAAACGTACAAGATAAAAAAAATAAAAAGTTACGACGAGAGAGCGACATTTAGACATTACTGTTATTGTTAATTTTACCTAGTTAATCATAGAACTCCGAATAGATTAATGGAAAAGTACTATAATTACCTATCCGCATAAACAGTAAAAGATAAACGAATTATTCGGTTCATAATTACAAAAGCCGCACTGGCATGTATATTAAGTCTTGAATTTATAGCTGCGAATTATAATAAATTGTACAACAGGAAATTATATGACACATCTGATAAATTTCATCTTCCTACGGTTCACCGCTAAATGGCCGAAAAGGGCAACGCCAGAAAACTATAGAGAGTTCTCGGCGTCCCTGGGGTAGAACCTTTCGCAGTGTTTTTTTTGGTTTAAAGGTTATCTAGAATGAAGTTATAATTCTTTCAAGTCATAATATATAAGTCATAATATATGATAAAGTTTCAAATACGTTTTTCTAATGTCGTTACTATCCTAAAATAATACAAAATTTGCTGAATCAAAAATCTTCCCCGTGTTTTAGTCAGCAAAAACTCCGTCATCTGTGCTTTAATAAAGCAACTAAAGGAGGCAACTTCCGGCTATAAAATCATTTAAATAACAAAAAAAAACACACGACAGTCGGAAAATGATAATTATATTAACGAATTACGTTTTAAAATTCTAGTCACCTTGCTTAAAAGCTTTTTTGATATACATTTATCTAGTCCAGTGTTTCTTAACAAGGGCGTTTTATATGTATAGCAATCGACGTGACGCTGCTGAAATCCGAGTGGGCAATTACATTATTGCATGTTATGATGATCCAGTCAGTCATCTTTTTTAACCCTTGCGAGTTCATTAATTTGCAACAGCGTATCCGAGTTAATCTGCATTTTAACAAAAATAATAATTGTAAGTCTATTCCATGAAAAAATGCAATTTTAAAATAGCGTTTTACTTTGGGATGAGGCATTGAATAATCTTAGTGTAGTGAAGGGGGCGATGCTTTCAATAAGGTTAAGAAACAATCATTAGGCCATTCCCATGATTCAACATAAATACATCTCTCAGAATGGTATTTCTGACCGATAATCTTTCCACTCCTACTTATGTTTTCATTACAAAGAAACATAAGGTTAAGTAATGTAAAAATGTTGCTAAATTACGAATTAATCTTTGAAAAAAAATATGATATTTTGCCGCTCTCGGTAGGTACAGGTCCAAATATTATAAAAATACATGAATACACATAGAGTCGCATACATATTTTATACTGATTTAACATAATCGAAACGAATGAGGTCATGTTATTAAATTTGAAATTCAAAGCGAAGAGTTCGTTTTAGGTGGGGTTCAGCAATCCTTGGTATTTGAAAATCTCTTGTGACTCGTTCAGCCCACCTGAATTCTCGATATAACCAAAATACAAAAATAATTTGCGAATAAAGGCAAGGTATCACATAATAGATAAAAATATACATATTTTTTCTGTTATTTTCCTTTTTTATTTAAAACATTTTTTTCCAATATTTTTTATATATTTCTACTGAATATTTAAAGAAAAATATCGATTTGATTATTAATATTATATTTATGTTTTTCCGTCTTACAGAAGAGAACTTTTTGATTTTCTTTGTAGATACACTGCTTTAAATAGTGAGACGCGTTGTACAAGGGAAAATATCACATTTTTTTTATTATTATCATGTCCGCTCCCAATGTGAAGCATGTATGGACTCCTATGGGAGATATCTCAACAGAAGTTTTTCTACAAAAATTGCTTGTTACTCAGTTGCTCAACCACTCTTTTTCGAATAGAATAAGGGTAGAAGAACAGGGCTAGGACAGGACTAGTGGTCAGCTAATCGCTCTCGCTACGCCACACTTTTAGGATCGGATGGGTGAGAGGGAATTTTAAACATCACAAACATCTATGTCTACGAACAGAAATTCATAGATCGATTCATGAAACTGTCCGTGCGAGGACTAATACCCGAGATATCCGTAACCGTTGCCAATGTCGTTGACCACAGCACCACGGACCAGACCGAGAATTATAGTGAATCAAAAATATGATAATATTACAACAGAAATGAATACACTTTTAGGCTCATATGGCGACTTGCTAAAACTATTGATGTCGGTCTACTACAAATAAGCGCAAGATACTTTTTTATTGAATTATTTCAAATATTCTGAAAAAAGACAAAATTACTATTGAGGTTAAGGAAAAATCTTTTGTGACAGTGATATATTATATTTATGAGAAAAAATTATAAAGATTCTTTTAAAAAACGTCTGTTTGATGACCTTTAAATATAGCTAAATTATCATACTTTGTTCGTTACTTACCGTTGTAAGAAATTTTCAAAGTCGTTGCCTGAAGGGTAGAATTCAAACTTGCCGATGAGAAACAAGTTTCACTTTAATAAAAACTTTAAATTATATTGAGTAAAATGAAAGAACCCATAAGCACAGTATTTAATGTACGCCCGGCGAATGTTTAGCGCATAAAGTTGTTGCTTAAAAAACATTTAACCTCTACGAACAGTGTACGTGCGGGACAAATTCTTTTGAGGACGTGACAAGCATATCCCACACGGGTTTCTATATTTAACTCCGATAGTAGGCTTCCAATTTACAAGTAAAAAATGTTGGGATAATCTTTAATATTACTGTAGTATTGCGCCTAGAGAGCAAAGAGAGTAAATATTTTTTCTATTCTATCGTATATGGTATAACGTAAAATAGTCATTTGGGACTAAAATAAACAATAATTCTCTGTAAGGCGGTAGACGTTTCATTGGGCGTAGTTAAGTCAACAATTATTACTGTTATTCGAGAGAAACTAATAAAGCTTTTTTTCTTTAGTTTTTTTTAAGATGCTTCGTATACCATAGACGGCCAAGCGCAAAAACGCGTATATCCTGAAAGAGCTCCAAATACAGGGATATACTCTCGGCCGTATATACAAGACGCCTACTACGCTTTTTTGGTCACATCGGCCGCAAACCTACCGAAAATTTCGAGAGGCTCGTCGTCACAAGAATGGTCGAAGGCAGAATACACGCGGAAGCGTCCCAACTCGCTGGAGCGACCAAGTGAATTGCGCCACATGCCTCTGCTTACCGATGGCTCTCCGAGCAGCGGAGTGCAGGAGTGAATGGCGAAGGATTGACAAAGGAAATGTGTTGTTGCGGTAGGCGAAGGTCACGACCCTCACAAGTGACGAATACGACTAAGAAGAAGAAGAAGTTGATTTAGTCTTATATCAACGTTGTTAATAATAATTGAAAATATTGAAATGTACTCTTTACACAGATCGAAAGATTTTTTTTCGAAAGTTAACGGTGTAAAACTGTGGAACTTATTTAAATATTTACAGTAAGGCGATAGAATTAACATAAACGTTTTATATATATATATATATATATATATATATGTGTGTGTGTGATTGTTATTTTGAGATATTATTTTGTTTTTTTTTTTTCATTTATCTCTTAACGAAATTTATTCAGTTTTATAATTGCCAAACAATTACCTCCAGAAAGGGAGGTTACAAAATTGATTTACATATCAGCGTTATATAAATACTCCATACACTGTAAATACATTTAAAAAATATACTTATCTTATGTCTAATTTGATTACATGTACCAGCATTGGAAATAAACAAAACTGACCATAATATAGCGGTATTTAGGGAATAAGTAAGTAATATTTATTTATTGAGTCAGAAACGAACTAAATAAAAAATAGTCTAGGGCGTATCACGCGAATGAAAATTATGTAGGCATATTTTTAGGCTTTTCTATTAGTTAGATATCATAACATTGTTTAATACGCTAGAATAATAAATGTTTTATTTTGGCATCACGACAAATAAAAGTTTCCTAGAATAGCTGTGTAATGTTATTTGATAAAGAATTTTATAAAATATAAAGGATAAAACAACTACTAAAATTTCCATCTCAACAATTTCGTGAAATATAAAAAGAAAAATGCAGATCGAGTTTGCAATGGAAAATTCAAAGAATTCTAGAAAATGTTTCTGGAATTGCTGTAAAAAGATAAAATGTTGAACTCTTCGTATTGAAGTAGGTCCGGGAAAGCTCTCCTCTGCCGTGAATAGAAAGAAATTAGACCAAAGACGTGTTTGGTTTACTCTGAACGCTTGGGATTTGATTTCTAAGGATTTTCCTTCGACACGTGTCACTTCTTTTATTTATTTCGACAGATTCCTAAACGAAAAATAATGGAAATCAAGAATGAACGATATATATTTAACAATCTAATACTTTCAATCAAATACAAATATTTTCCTTGAGATCCCTGTATAAATAAATATACTGCTTTTTTTCTTTACTACAAATAACTTCGCTGAGTCAAATTATTAAATAAATATTCATATGAAACAAATCCCAATGTATTTCAGTGATCGTGACGGTCGAAGGTTTCAACTGTAATAACATTGGTTCTGACACGTGTTTATTAGGCCGGGAAAGCTTGAAAAAGTAGGACAAAATTGTGGCTCTGAGCTTTATTTACTTTTGTGTATAATGTTGAAAATTGATGAGGCGACGGCTGGGTTCTTTCGACTACTTTTATTTTACTTAATGGTATAAGGTGTTGTTACACAGATATGATCACAAAATAAACAATAATGACAGGAGGTAGTGGTTCTAAAATGTTTGACATATATACCAGCGTGCTTTTTATTTTATAGAAACAATTTATTATTTACTCATTCATTGATTGATTGATCGAACAAGTTGTAAATCGAGTTAACCAATCATGACGACATCTTTGTTTCTCGCTGTCTGAAAATTGAATTATTACCAAAGCAGCGTTAGAGTGGGAAAATAAATAACTCACGGTTCAATGCTCCGTCAGTCATTATTTTCTCACCCATCTTGCTATTGACATAGCAGTGTTAGAGTGGAAAAGCAAGTGATTGTAGACGATTCCGATATTTTCATAGAGGCTAAAGAGCTATCTAAATTTTTTGGTGAACACAATAATAAAGATAAGTATATTTTAAGTTCACGAACGATGCAAATCTTACATATAGTTTTTATTCCAATATCAGGATCAGTTTCGTTAAAAGAGTAATAATTTTCAGCTGATAATTTCATACTAAATAATAAATTGTGGAATATGAACAAAATCTGTTTTCTTACAAAAGTGATATGTTACATATATACATCTAAGAAGTACCTAATACTAAAAGAATGAAGGAAATTGCCGCATTGTAGAAGTCTATTAATATCATGATATCTGTCTATATAAAGAATGTCATAAAACCACGAGTTTCTGATTAGACTATAGAAGAAAAAAATGTGGCCAATTAGGGAAAGGATATAGCCGAAGAAGACAAATAATTGATTTGAATGCCAGAAAACAATGCATCTTTACCTCGGATAAGTTTTCCTATACAGAAATTAATACGAATTGTGCACGATCCGAAAATTCACCCCCATCGGCTTGGGAGGGTTCGATAGTGGACGACTGGTGAAGCGAAGCGAAAGGGGCATGGCCACCTCAACATGGTTAAGCTGTGTACCCTCAGAAATTGTGTTTGCATAAACGTTACCGCATTATAGTACAGGTGGCTTAAGGGTGGCCAAAGACCTTAGATTATCAACATTATCAAACAAACACGTACGAAGCCATAGTAAAGATAAACGAGAAAGGCGTGTGTATGTTGTTAGTAATTCAAAGCTCAATTTTCGACCGATAGCTTCCCGACAGTTTTTATTGCGTTTATTTTTATTATTGGCAGCAAATTAACAATACAGCGTTGAAATTGATACATACCACATCTCAAAAACATGATTTTCAATTTAGTACATATATCATCACCCGATAACCATATTTTTACATATTTAATTATTGATAGATGTTCAACGCATGCATTCTGACGGTGCTGCTTTACGGTTGGAGTCATGCCATATCACTTAAGCACAGGGTAACCGTATACTATGCTTCGAAAACAGATGCTTGCGGGGAATACTAGGAGTACGGTAGTTTGATTTTGTCAGGAACTCAGAGATAAGGGGACGGAACACTCCCTTATTACGCCCAAAATAAAAAAGCGACGATAGATCTGGCTTGGACATGTGCTGTGGATGCCCCAATGGAGCCTGAATCCTGTCTGTCTCTTCTACCAACTGGGTGGATTCCGTCGCCCTGGAAGGCCGCTGATGACCATCCACAGGATGTAGCTCAACGGAGCTACGGGACGCTGGGATGACCTGGGAGGAAGCAAGAAGACTGGCGGAAGACAGAGTATCTTGGAGGATCCGCGCGATAGCTATATGCTCCAAGTAGGGGACGGATATGGTTGAAAAATTGATCTCTAGTGACTTCCAATTCCGTAAAAGAAATTGCGCTATATTTATATTTTTGTTACGATTAAATTATTGTGAAAGATTGTGTGTATTCGAGCAATTGTAAAATATCTAGAACAAGGGCGAGGAACCTGCGTCTTTCAAGGTCCTCAAGTGCGGCCATCGTTTTTAATAATAATATGATTTATTATGAGCTAGCTTCACTATTTTTTGTTGAGCACCGACGAAAAAGTAATTCTACTACATTTTCGAGATTGGAGATCAAGTAGGGCATAAAGCTCCATCGAATGGAGATCGAAACAAACAATAATTAAATCGATTTAACGCTCAACAAAAAATGTTATTTTTTTAATCAAATCGTGTACGAATTACAACGGGTAGTCGATATGTAGGCAATGAGTGAATACTCACAATTTTAAAGGGCGTCTCTGAAATGATTGATGATCTCAAAATATTGTCTTGCAATATTAACACGCCTACGCATATTCATACTACTATCACAAGGTATAGTATCCCTTGAAACAATCCATCAGTCGTCGACTTATTGTAATTCTACCCACGCACGCCGCAATAAATGTTTAGATTGCTTCATGCGTTTAATCAGTGGCGAAGAGTGCCTGTTGTACAAAAGTGAGCGATGGGTTTCTTTAAAAAAAAATCGTACTCCAAAAGATTTATTATGATAGTAGGGAGGATTGTTAAAAATAAAAAATCAGCAATCCTGACAATTAAAAATAATCAAGGAATCACAAAATTTCGAAAGACGCTTTAGAAAATATATACTACTAAGAAGATTATTTCCATACATTCCATTTTAGTTCATTCAAAGTTTTGATTATTTTGAATTAAAGTTATTTTAGAATTAATTAACAGTCTGGCAGATCTATTGTAAATAGCTATTTAAGTTTTTTGTTCATTATAAAAACGAATGAAAATTAGTATTTTTGTTTCATGTAACCAACGTTACAAAATAACAATTTGAGAAACAATGAACTATTCTATTAGCACACTAAAGCTTTGTGATACATTCACTAAATAGTACCAATTATCATTATCGACTGAATAATAATATAAACATGAAATTCAACTAAATTTTATCAAATCGTGACCAATCTAAATGGCACGCTATACAGCTATCATAATTCGCCTACCTTGTGAAAACTAAATCAATAGCTTAATTTTGCGGCGGATGTTCACAACATAATTATGGATTTGGAAAATAATACTCTTTATAATTATAGAGAAACCTTAAACTTCTAAACGCGGTGTATACAATAATAATCATTATGTGCCCTCAAAATGTTGCCAATGTGACCTATATTGAAGCGACCCTGACATAATAAGGTAAAAGTAACAAAGTATTCAATTCTACAAGAATTTTATCAGTTATTTCGGCTTCACGCCACCGTTAGAACTATGAGTACGACATCACTATATGTATAGTTTTTTTATCATCTTTTCGTTACAATTGAGCATGTGAAAACAGATTTTTCATAAGAAGCGATTGTTCAAATTATTGAAAATATCATTGAGATGGTGTATTTATGAAATTTAAAGGTATCGTCAGTGAAAATTTCTTGTGGTTTAGGTAACGCCATATACTTGGGTCAAACAGAAACTATTTTTGCTACGTTATTCACAAGATATATTATTATTTTTAATAATAAATAGTACTGCCAGTCTCTGCATCAACTGCACTCTGATTACATCAATATGAATTCAAATTTTTGCAACAAAAGACTTCGATATTCAATGAAGCAATTCGAAGTCAATAGATTCTTGGGAATTACTCGATTAACGAACAAACATTAATACAGATAAAACTCATTTAAGGATACCTTACGTTAAATAATTCGGAATAAAATATTTTTCATTTATTATAACAACTTGAAGTGGCTTAACCCCACTTAGCGTATAATTAATAATGATAAGGTAGATAAGATACTAAGTCTATCTCTTTAGTGAAACACTAATATTGAGAAAAAATAACTTGTTTAACTAAATGAGTTACAATACAAATATATTTGTCATTATGCGGCGGAATAGTATAGGATATCTGGTTATATTATTGAGAGATTACTTTTATCAAAAAAGTACTTAATACTACAAGTGTTAAGAATACAATCTTGTGGCAATCTACTTATTTAGTTGTTTCAATATTTTACGGAAAATTCTGATGAAAAAAAAAACATAAAGTTCAAAGAAGAATGGTAAAAGTTTGAAATAAAATTTGATATAAAAACTCGTTCGCAAATCAGTGTATATTACCAGGGCACGGAAACAGTATCGAAAAGAAAACGGGGAAAACCAAAGGTGTACTATTCAATACACTCCTTTGTTATCAATAACTCGGATTTATCCCTAACGTGAATAAATCTCATTTTAGTTTATTCATACATGAAAGTAAAATATATATATAACAGTCAAATCTCTCAATTCGCTCTTTGGAGACTGGCAGCCAATGAAAAGTTACGCGGCCGTGCGAGGCAAGGAGAATCGATAATTTTTCATGCCTGGTACACATGCTACGTAAGGCCAACGGTATCGGGTACAAAGGCGCGACGTACGGTCGAGACTTTTTTGTTCCGTGACGTATGCATCAGCGGAATATCCAACTAGTTTATTTTTAAAAATCATAATCGGAACCGGAATAACAATTGAATACACAATAAAAAAAATTGTTCAATAAGTTAAATCCCAGATTTAGTACTATGTGCAATTACTAAGTCAAATTTGATTATAGGAGCAATGTTTGCGAGAACCAACGCGTGAATGAACCCAAGGCATAAAAAATGCTACGCTTATTTTACTTTTTTATTTTACATCAATTATTTTTATATTTCAATTTTCTTTAATTTTCAATACAGGGTATTTTGCATTTTCAAACCAGATATATCGGTATTGAAAAAACTTATTTGCGGTATCTCTACTCGAATTATCCTTCTATGATTATGTGGGTATAAGTAAAATAATACCCAATCAAAATTCAATACAAACTTGGAACACTTAAATTCGCTATTACACCATCTGCGTGTATAACAACACAAAGCCATAGCCTACGAGATTATTATAAGAAATATGCAGAAAACAATGATATAATTAATTCAATCCTGAATATGGTAAAAGCATATTCAATATGATACATCGCATAAAAGCTCCAACATGAAAAACAGTTGAAAGCCACTTCTCGGTGTTTTACATATTGTGCGCACAGAGTTCAAAGCTCCAAAAGTACACGAAAATTTGATTTATGTGCCCCACTTTGAAGCCATTTCTTCTACATATTCCGTTAAAATATGAATTTTTCACAAAATATTTTTTCATCTTAAAACTTCCATAATCTTAGCCCCATAACTAAAATGCTGCAAAATAATACGCTTCAATATTTCCTCTTGCAAGGTAAAAATTTTCAAACTGTTCACAAAAAAAAATTATGTGAATTTAGGTTTATTCCAATCTAATCTAAAAATAAATTAGTAACATTTTTACGCTGCCCTATAAATTTTTTGTCTATGGAGTTTAGTGTTTTATACTCGTAATAATAATCTTATATATAATAGCCCAGACCGTTCTGTAGACGTTTTATTATAATCACATATCACACGTAGGTGTGAAATTTTCTCATGGCCTAAGCTTTCGCGGTGTACAATAAAATAAAATGTTATGCAATGGACACACAGTTCCGACGTACTAGCTACTTTAGACATTCAGTATTTCAATTTAAATACCGCCATCTATGGCTATCTATATAATAAAATTATTATTCTTGGAAGAAACTAGAGTCATGGGATTTGTCTGTCATTTCAAAACTACGTATTGCTGGTTTTATCTTCACGTTTTAGTAAAAAAAAACAATATGTTTAATATTGAGGATAAATTTAAAATATAATATAGTGATAACCACTGATTTTAACAATGTCGTCTCAAATAGTACTATAAAAATATTACACGTAAGATTCTAAAAAGTAAGGGTGTGTAGGTGTGGATATAAATTATATTTACAAATATGTGACGAAATATTGGTCATTTAATATAATACATACTTATCAAAGAAAAAATAGTGATACACCGGAAAGGCATATGATTTATTTTCGGGGATGTTCACTTAACACGAGCGATTTGACATTGAGAAACTCACAACATCTTCATGGGTAGATAGATTATTTACGTATGTTATATTTATGACAGGCAGAGATATAAACTTTCGCCTAAGCCTTCGCGAGTTAATCACTGAAAACATATTGGGAATTGCCTGTCAAGACATTTGAAATGTAAGACTCATTTTCTTTTTTTAGTAACTGACCAACGTTTTCGTTGACATAACCCGATAGTGCATACAATAGACCAGCGGTAACCAAATTTCGGTGGTCCGCAGAGAAATCTGACATTATTTGAATTATCTAATCCACAGCTAAGCAACCCGGAAAAGTCGTCCGAATCTCGCAACACGTGTAACGTTCGAGCTTGTCGCATGAAATAATACTTCAGTTGGCGTGATAAAAGTGCGGCTTACGGATGTTTTGAGTTCAATATAAAATGTATTTAATATATTTGGTGGATCATAAAGGTGGGGTTTATGTATTTGCTTTTTATTTGGTGCATTTTAAGACATGTATAATCTTAAATCATAATTTTTTTTTATTTACTTTTATTTAATATTTATGGAAACTAAGTCGAGTTTGACTTTTCTAAATTTCTTCTCATTTTTATTTTAGATTTAAATATATTAAGCCCATAATGACTGAAAAGAAGCGGAATATCCATCACATTAGAAATGTTTAACGCTAAAATCTAAAAGTCTATATACTGTATTTAAACTATTTTTTTATTTATTTAAGATATCGACTGAGGGTGTTTGGCGGAATTTCAATGTCAAATTTGAATTGTTGAAATTTTGAACATTTCCATGTATTTTGTCACTAACGACCCTATATTTAGATGATAGATATTTTTTTATTGTTTTGCTGTAACGAATTTTGTTTAATTAATAAAGCTTTTATAATTTAATTATAATTAATAGTTTTAATGAACTAGATGTATTTTATGTCATCTTTGATCACTTTTTTTCCTATTTATAATACTTAACACAAAAGTCTCGTTAGTGGTCCGCTGGATTAAAATTATGAATTCAGTGATGCGTGAGAAAAAAGATTGCGAATCGCTGCTGTAGACTACAGGGATTTGATACCTATTGTTTATTATTATAAGGACTTGACGAAACAACACGCTTAACAACTTTAGTTAATATAGTGAGACAATCTTACGGCCATTTGCCTAGACCCTAGACGATTTGGCAAGACATCACGGCGAGGAAACAATATCCTCGATAAAATAATCAAAGTGGGAAACGTGCCAAATAATTCTCGAAGGCTCTCAAATACTTCATTTGACGACTGGATTAAATTGGAGGAAAGAAATTTGTTCGAGGATTTTGCCGAAGAGCGCCGAAATTTCCCACACCCCCATGACCATGTCCGCTTCCAATGTGAAACATATGGACTTCTCAACAGAAATCGATTTAAATAAAATTGGTTGTTTTCCATTCTAGATGGATGAGACTAGGAAGAAGGTAAGTATTTAGCTAATCAGCCTCCCTTTTAAGAACGGGTGGGTGGGAGAGTTCGCAAGGGACAGAAATCTATATTATATTGAAAAAACATTTTCAGTATAGATATTCGAACCCGTGGATCCCGCTACTGGGTGTGATGAACGCCCAAGAGCGTTGAGCACTTGACTAAAGGACTGCCGTATTTTCACCACCAAGACGTATTATATATTTCAACACCATATATACAGTTCACAGCAATGGTACTCAATGTGTACGTCTTGCATCAATACAGTGTATTAAATATTTTGAGTTCTTACTATCGTATCCAGACTGGAAAAGATACAGCAAATCAATAGTGGGTTTTGTACAACGACCAAATCAAGAAGCACATTACAGATAACAATAAAAACGTTTTTCGTTGTTTTGTAATTCAAACAAATTGTTCGGCTGTATCATATTTCAAATAGTGATACTACACAATTCAAGAGAATGAACAATATTACATCCAACAATCGTGATTTGTTTTTTTATTATTATTATTTGCTGTTCTGTAAATAATGTAATAAAATCGAACCTGTTAGAAACCGTTCCGAAAAATCATATTCTCAAATATCAAACGGATCTCTAACGCAAATAACAACTTACAAAACACTCCAGCAGGCCATATTTTAAAAAAATAATAACAAATATTCTCGCGTGCTAAAGGAACGTGTCAGAGGAATATTTCAACCTAGAATAGGTTATGATTTCCTCTCAAAAGCTTACATTATGCGGCTTTAAAACGTGAAATGTTTTGCCGTAAATATGACGGAAAAAAACACACTGCGATAATATAATTTTATACAAATAAATTCACTGTCGCTTAAACGGAACACGTCCGTTTTTATAAAACACACATTTTTCATAATAAAAGAAAAATTTCTGACATTTCATCTTTGACGGAATGACGTTAGGCGATATGAAAGATGTTCTTATTATAAATTTCGCATTTTTATATTATACTTAAACTGCAAAGCTCGTAGTAATGTAAAGTTCAATTTTAAAAAAAAAGCATAATTGTTTATGTATTGTTTGTGAAAGTATATGATTAATTCATAGAGAATACTGTTTAACATCGTAAACTAAAGGTGAAGGAAGCGTCTAAAAATTATTTCATATCATATTTACGCTATTGGAAAGTAAATTGTTCATATTTGAAATATGATGAAATGAGTATCATTCCATTTCATTGTAAAAAGTTTTTTTCATTTTTATTTGAGAAAGAATCGGCAAAAATTATTCCTTTTTCATTCACGATCGCCGTTTTGATGATTGCTTCATAATGCAATTCAAATCTCGTGTTGGGTGATTTGGAAGTTAAAAACATTGGCCTCAAAGCTGACATCTTTTTTACTTAATCAGTACATAACACATTTTTTCTCGCAATAAATGACAAATTTAAAAAGACGATAAAAATGAATACGCCGTCCGTATATTTTAAATTCTCATTGTACAAACAAAAAAATATATGAAGGGTAAAAGGGACACTTACATTTTCTTCGACTGTCTTCTTTATCTTGGCGCCTGCTTCGCTGACTTTAGCACCAGCTTTGTTGACTGCGGAGTACAGGAAGCTGCCAAAGGATTTTGCTCCAGCAACCGCCTTGTGCGTTACTGCCAAGAGGAAACACAAACAAATAAAATAATTATAACATCAAAACCTCATGAAATTGGATTACTGATTCAAGGGACAAAATATTTTATTATTGTTAAACATGTTTAAATCCAAGAATCAACGATCTTAAACATTTTTTTAACGCGAGCCGACTGATGATTTGACGTGATCTAAGCCACGCCCAATCGTGTGCATTTGATGTGTTTATTCGCTTAAACACTTTATCGTAATCCTACCCTCAAAGTATGGAGGAACGAAAAAGAATTCATTACATTTATACAAAATTACAAGTGATAAAAAAATTGCAGTGAGAATTATCTGTGCTTCGTTAATGTGAAATATCTACTACAAGCAGACTTTCAGTTTACAAACACCCCCTCGCCTGCACAGTATGTAACATGAAGATTTAACTGTACTGCTATTAAAATAAGGGTATTCTTTATGTAGCATATCGAAGACGTTTTGGCCAATTGATGTAATCCTCAAAATTGAAATTTTTCAGGAGAGTATCGAGAGTAGGAGAGTTATCGAAAACATTATTTGGTTATAAATTTTTGAAATGCACTCCTGTAAATTCTCATGTTTCAGATACGAGATAACACGTAGGGAGTGTCGATATAATAGTGGCTTACATCAAGTGGTCGGGTCAGAATTTTTAAACCTAAAACCAACGTAAAATGATGATTCCTTTCCAAAAAGTGATCAATTTATTATTCTAATATACACCATTTGGCCGAGACCTGCTCTGTCGTCTTTAGGATGAGATCCAATCATTAACTCATTTTCGCATTTTTTGAGGGTTACATCATTTGGCCAAAACACAGTCGATACAATTGATATTTTCAAAATTGGTATTGACTTTAGCGGAAATCTTAATTTAATATTGTAACATATAAATATTGTTTGCCTATAACAATGCTTGTCAAAAACAAATCGTTGTACAACAAATGTATATTTTTTAAGGAATATTTAATTTCTTCTTTTTTTTAAATAAAAAAACTGTAAATTTAAATTATTTATAGAATTCAAAAAAACAAAAATATTTATGAGTGTAGTTTATAACTCACCATTTCCAATTTGTCCAGCCTGCTCCTCAGTGGGGGTTCCCGCTGGAGATGCAGGGCCGCTATCAGCACCTCCGGTGGCACTGCAACATCAACCGAAACATGCGTCTCACTAAACCTAGATTAAACATATTGCCTGATTATAAAACAACTTGAATGCCATATCTATCTATCTCTGTAACTATACCCTGTTGAATTCCTGATGTCCATTACCCTTCATCAGCGAAAAAATCACCTTTATAATTTGACTAACTAGCCTCAACTATGTTGTAGACATGCTATAGTTATCTATATGAATCGACGAAAGCTAAAAGGTTGTATATTTACATTGATTTCTCATAGCAACGCTTGTCACAATAAGATAAGCAAAGCAACTAGGTTTTTTTTACTGGTGTGTTTCATCACAAATTTGCGTTTTTAATAACAGTAATTATAAGTTTTTTTTGTAGTCGAATTCATAAATAAACATATTTATTAAATTTAGTATTGTTAAATAATTATTAGTGAAGGAATGAGATAAGTTAATAATGCATAACTCTATAAGCCAATCCAGCCCCAGTTTTATCAGTGGAATGGCTATAAAAAGTATTTGACCACTAATATATATTTAGTATAAATTAAATTAATGTATAAATAAATTTGATAATAATCTTTAGGTGCTATATCCGTTACGATTTTTTCTACTATATTGCAAGCCATAATGCTTTGGTGTAAGACGTTTAAGTGTTGCTAAAAAATAAAATCTATTTTTTTTATTTAAAACAATAATCAGTGCACTCTTTAGTAAAATTATTCTACTTTAAATAACAGTCAGAAAAAGTAGATGTATTTTTCGGTACATTTCAAAAATCATTATATTCCATAAACTGCAAATTTCGATCAAGTCTCTATATTTATCCAACTTTTTTTCTTAGACATCAAATCTCGGTAACTTACAATCAACTCTAAAGAAGTCACGGCGTAAAGCAGTTAAAAATATCTGAAAAACAGGTGTCCAGTCTTTCGTACACAAACTTTAAAATTGTACTATATCTATGGAATAAAAATGCAATAGAGTAAAAAAAAACTTTTAGAATGCAAATATTTCAAAAAAAATCTTCTGCAGCGAAAGCTTAACGATTTTCACTAAGTAAAAAAACCTACTTAATTAATATTCCAGACAGCTCATTCCACAAAAATCGTATAATGACTAGTTTTGCAGTGTGTAACAATTGTTAATTAATTCAAATTATAATTGTTTACATGTTGATTGGCCCAACTTGAAGACTTTTTTATTCTTAATGATAGAAATTTTCTTTCCCTAGAATTTTCTTGTAACTCCATTGATGTTACAAGAAAAAAAGTTAAGTCATTCACTTGTATTGCTGCCCTACTGATTAGTTATAGTGTAGATATGTAGTTTGATACATACTTGAGTCTAAAATAGGTGTAAATCAAATTTTTAAATATCAACTGTTTGACTTTTTGTAAATAAATTGTGACATGTTTTTGGTAGATAACTCAGTTTGAAAGTAAATAAATCTTTCTGTATATGTGGAGAGTAAGTATAACTGTTTAACTTTTTATAAATAACAACCCACTATGAATTGACTACCCCATATGGCCCCATTTAAATATAATTGTATGCTTTCAGTCATCAATGCATATGCTATTTACCAACCCTTAAATATCACTGTTGATAATTGTGTGCTCGTTAAGTTGTAGGAAATGTAAGCAATTAAGAAAATTATATGAAATTAGTTATAAACACATACAATTGTTAGTAAGACTCGAATGTAATTACATGAACTTTACTAACTGCTCTGAAATAATTATGAAATGTTAAAAGTTGTTATATGTTAGTTTCATTTTTTGTAAATGTGAAATGAAATATACATATATTAAATGGTTTGAAAGAACATTTTCATTGTCAATAAATAAGAAATTTCTACATCAAGATACTACAATATATATATATTTTGTTTTTTATCAGCGATTACTTTCTGACTGATAAAAAAAATACTAAATATTGTTGTTTTGTAAAATAATATTAGTTAAAAACACAAACAAATGACAATGTTAGATAACAAAGTCAAAATATTGATTAAAGAAAGGTCAATTTTAGTTTTTGACTTCATTGTTTTTCAGGTAAAGTAGTTTTTAAGGAAAAGTAAATTTTCATACATAAAAGAAAATCATGTCTTCAAATGATAGAATTAAGACCAATCCATTTTTAAATGACAGTATGAAATACTTTATAAGGTAATAAATATTTGGTCACATGTTTTATTGAGATGTTTATTTCCTATAAAAAATAATTTCTACCATTGGCTTTGTTTTCAATCATTATGAATGCATTCATACCATCAGTAGTTTTTTTTATCTAGAAAATGATAAAGTAATAAAGAATTTTTGAAATTAACTCAACAGCATCTTGAATAAAATACTTCGACTATTGTATTAATACTTTGTAAGTAATAGGCATAGTGTCAACAAGCAACTAGATAAAATTCAATATCTACCATTATAATTTCAGTATATGTATCATATATTTTTGAGTTAGATTAAATTAATAAATAAATAGATAGTATGTATGTATGTAACTTTCAATTGAATTAAATTTCATGTGATATTTTGCTAGCATTGTATTGTGCTGCAAAAGGCAACATTTGCTTTTTGGCAGAAGGCCAATTATAATGGTATACTGCAGTGAAACGGTGTTTTGTCTAGTAAGTATTGATTAAAACTGAGCCAACAATTTGCTCTATCACTTACTTACCCGTGTAACAAAAAAAATTTCAACGAAAGTAAATATTGCCAGTGACCATGGAACAAATAAAAATAAAAACCACCCGTCGGAGAAATGGGGCGGAATAAGTGCTTCAATTTTGTGCTAGTAATCCCTACACACTATCAAGGATTACATTTTTTCAATAGCTAAATAGCTTACAGTGAACCAGAATATCACGATGCTATATTTATGCACAATATTGCAAAAAATTATCACACATTCTGACAGATAACAGTATATATTGCATAGAATTATGTACTTGCGTTGGGTATTATTTTGATAAAGAAAGCAATTTCGATTCATTTTTTAGTTATTGAAGTATTTTTTTGCTATATTGGCACATCACCTTACATACAGTGAAACTCCGATTTTAAGTTTTTCAAGAGACTCACGACAAAATATAAAGTATGGGTATTAAAATAAAACACGAAAATCGGTAACCTATTTTAGAGTTGTTTTGACCACATCGGCTGCTGACGGAATCTTTTTGTATATAAATATAACGCTCATGCGTGTTGGTCAACATGTTAAAAAATGATATAAATTAATTTGAAGGTCTCGTCCCGAATATAAATGATGGTAAAATAGCTTTTAAGGCACTAAATTAATGTATTTGAATACTTAATATTTCAGACGTAAATTGCGGAATAAAATGTAAAAGCGGCTATTAAATGCACTACAATGAAATGGTACTGTAGAAATTGCACATAAGAGGGTAAAAGTGAATTCCCGGCACCTAAAATTGTAGTCTCACTGTATTTGTATCTCATTCATACTTTTCAATACTTCAGGAAGATATTCTTTTATACCAATAATTTCTTGATATTTAGTTTTCTATAAATTTTAACTTAGACTTGAAAGAGAAAATCGTGTCTTTTAAAGTAGAGTTGTGTACATAATTTTTACCTTGATATTCTGTTCACATTATGCAATCAATCGGCTGTGAGCTAAATGAATATAAAATGTGGCAATCCAATAATAATAATATAATAAACAAAAATAATCTGCTAAAAAAGGTATGATAATATGGGGTTCATCCATAAAATGATGTCACTCAAACATATTCAAGCTTGACTTTGATAAATATTTATGCGCTAAGCGGATGATAAAAAAAAATATGAAACAAAAAAAAAGAAACTAAAGTTTACATGTATTTACAAAACTAGAGCAAAAATAAAAAATTGATTTCTTAATGGATATTTTAACTTGAGATCTACGAGTAAGTGTCAAGGAAAAGAATGAAATATCGTTTAACAAGTAAGATTCAAGGAGAATTGTGCCATTTATAACATTATCAAATGTTTTAGAAAGAGAAATTTTGTAACATATTTCATTGTGTAAAGATGAATGGAAAGAAACCTTCATCTGGCATAAATAACAGAAAAAACACAACATGCCAACATGCTATCAATAAGATCTCCTTACAAATCGGATGAAATTAACCAAAGACAATGTGCTTAATAAACTTACACGGCACTAAATAATGCATATAAAGATAAAATATAGTATAATAAAACAAGATAGATTAATTGAAGCTTAGAAAGTATTATAGAAAAGAAATGCAAATAAAGCTAAATAAAGAATAGAATCCTGCGGAATGGATTCTTGAAAAAAAATGTAAAGAAAGTATTTTTCTCACCATCAGCTCTGCGCATCTTTTCGCTTAAATTATGTAAACTGATCAATAATCGCTGCATTGATTTCATACGTGTATTTTCTGTATAATAACCATTTCTCATTGAAACCAAATACTGTTCAAGCAAATAAATTCTGAACTACAAGAAATTTTTACTTGGATATTGAAGCCCTTCTTTCAAAAATATGATAATTAAATTTCTGTAACACATCGGAAGTTCTCAATAGAATTCATTGAATTATTTATAAAGTAACTAAGTGTAATGAATTTATCAAATGATTTAAAAGTAAAAGTTATAAAATAGAAGCCATGAATAAACAAATTCCAAAAATCAAAATTATATTAAAATATCAATTAATAAAGTAGCCTTTCATAAAATAAATGAAAAGACAAAAGAAGCATATCTTTTCGTATTGATTTAGAAAATTAGTTTTATAAAATTAATATGTATATTATTGAACCACTTTAATGAACCAATGCAGCGTTTATCACCATACAGACAAAAAGATTATTAAAGTGACTCATCATTGAATGGGCGACCCCGTACCTAATGTACCTAGAATTGTCATCTTCATCTTTGGCTGTTTCCTGAGCGGCGGTAGACGCTTCAGGTTGTACCTCAGCCCCTTCGGTAGGGGGGGCTTCGGTTCCTGCGCCAGGATCTGTCTTCCTTAAGCCGGGGATCGGAATCCCTGATCCTAACCAGCCCGTCATTTGGGACTTAACGTTTGTGAACATGTCCAATTTACTGCCGGTTTTTGTTGGGCTGGAAAAAATTAAGCAATAAATTATTGTTTTCAACAGTTCATTTTTTTAAATTATATAACATATTAACATGTGTTCAATGGGATGGTGAAATATGTGAAAGTTTTTTTATGGGAAACATGAATACTTCAGATTGTACACAGGGTATCTTATTTGGAAAACGAAAAGAAAAAATTACCCCTTTCATATTATGTAATGGAATGCATTTCCAGTTTTAAAAATAAAAGTGTGTTTTTAATAAAAAGATGTACACACATTTGTCAAATATTTAAATAGCAAATCACAGTACATTTGTTAAATCAAATTTCAATTAGATTCTATTCAATGTATAGAAGAGAAATAAATTAGATGTCACACTTTCAAATTATATTATCTAAGTAAAAGATTTTAAAAGTTTAAAATTTACCTCATTTCTGTATGACTTGTGTCAATAATCTACTGAATGAATGCTTGCATATTTGAAGAAAAGCATATTATTTAAACGTGGAAAAATTATTTGATTATCAAGCAAAAACATATAAAAAAATATACTCAAATATGTATGCAATTTAAGACTTATAAAACTAAAATTTGAATTTTGCGTATGAAGTTATAATTTAATATTTTTTTCAAGTTAATTTCCGCCATAAGTTTCAGGATACATACATTAAAGTATGCAGTTAGGTTCATGTTAGATTCTCAATAATATATTACTAATCTGAAAGAAAAATATGACAATGTACTAAACTTCCTTCATTCATTAAGATAAAATCAATATGATAAGTTGGGAAGGAATGATGAAAGAATTGAATATTTTCGAACAGAGATAAGCAAGTACCTTTGAGTTTTTTCTCCTTCCGTCGCTGTCGCCGTCGCCGCTCCACTATCGAGGGCTTCCTTAGTAGGGGTTGGAACCTCTTCATCTTGAGGCTCGCCCTTGGCTTGACCCATCCAAGAGCTAACCTGATTCGTAAGTCCGGAAAACATTTTCACAGATACACTTATTTACAAACTACGAAGGAAAGGACGAGACAAGATTCACAGGGAAGAACACTTAATCGGATTGAATGAACACTCCCGCACTACACTGCCGCGACTTGGAACATATCACCGCACTGGCGACGAATCCTTCAGAGACTGAAATCAGCTGAAGCGCAGAAAACTGAGAAAATTGAAAACGGTGTCAGAATGATCGACCAGCGTAAACAGAACTGCGCATGAAGACTTGCGCAATGTATACAAATTATCTGTCAAAACTTTGGTCTTTTCACTTACTTTTTATCATATTAACAGCTACTTAATGCAAGATTTTTCAGCTGGCCGTTGTAATATTGTGGTTTCTACGAAAAACAAATACGTGAGTGAATAATTTATTTTTGTAATACTTGACCTGAATTTTCATAAGTATTTTTGAAATTAGGTAGGTACCTATCATTCGTTTGTATTCATTTGTGTAATGGAAGCCGTTCATACTATAGAGGCTTTTATTTCACCTGACTGCCAAATCAAATGAGCTCAGAATGCCAATGAGAATCATATCGGAAGAAAAACAACCTATCGTCTATTATAAGATGGAAAACATTTTAAATAATCGTTTACATTTAAAATGCCATATATTATGGTGTTTTTATGGCTTTTTTCATTTAACGCGGTGGAACGGCGTTCCGGCACCTTTTTCCACAGTATTTTTTATTTTTTTTCAAAATTTCAAAATCAATTAGACGAAACAATGTTTGATATATGCTCTGAATTCTATTCTCATTTCTTCGCGTCTTTCGCAAATGAATCTAATAATTACCCCAATAAGAGCTTCGTTGAACACCAAAACAGTTTCGGCACTCTTGTTTATCAAACTCGTGAGACCACCTTAGACACTTTTCGTCCCTTTAAAATATGTTGATCGGTGGTTATTCAAAGGAAGACATTCTGCCATAAGAAAAGGAATCGAGACGATTTGCCAGACGACAAAACTTTGGAAATCACGATAAACTTTTATTCAAATACATAAATACAAACATTATGTATGAATTTACTATTTTATTTTAAATTTAGTCTTAGCTGTATATTTCAAATATAATGTTTGTATTTGATTGTTTCTTTAATTTTAGATATAACATCTTAAATCTAAAAAAATGTTTTTTTTTTTGTGCGCTTCGTGGCATAGAAAAAGCTGCTATAAATTTCATTTAAATGTTAATTGAATATAAGTTTACTTAGTAAAAAAGCTTAATGTAAAGTGAGTTCCGGCACCTTTTTTTTTAAAAAAAAAAGTCCTGCTGTTTTGTATTAATATTTAAAACATTTACTTTTTGTAATCTGTAAGCTCTGTAAGCATATACTTACATTTGATTAACTGTTGGCGGTTAGTTCATACATTAAATTAATGTAGGTACCTAGGTACTATTAGAAAATTTGAATTGGTCGAATTTTGTACATTTCGATGTATGTATTTAGTCATTAATGAACCAGATTTCGCTTTCGGCATCTTCAGACGTTCAAGTACCCGAATGAACTCGAACTGACAGTTAGTAAATAGTTTATATTATCGATTATTTATACAAGATAAATCCAGAAAAAATCAGTAAGTGTAGGAACTACATTAATAACTGAATTATTTTTAATACTGATTTGATAATAATGACTTTTAGCCTTCATCAGGAAAATAATCACATAAAAAATTACCCTTAAACAATTGGTAAACTGTTTTAAATTAACAGCTTAATCTCCCTAACTCCCCTTATTGTATCCTTTTCATGAGATGAGTTCAATCACCATAAATTACTCCAGAGATCAAAACACAATGTAATTCCCACAATTATCCGTCATTTGATATTCAGCCTAACAAAACCAACCAATTAAAAATCAGTAGGTATCTCAATGCTTTATTTGTTAATTAATACTAGTATCATAAAAATGTATAACTGTTTTATAATTTCGATTATTGATTCGACATGAACCTCTGCTCAATGTATAAAACTACTTAAAATATACCTTAGATAAAAAAGAAAAAAATCTTTTCAAAAACCTTTTTTGCATTAGACCGGAGATCAGATTTCCTTAATGAAACTGCTATGGTTAATTTTTATATTATTAGAACAACAATAATAAAGAATATTTGGCATAGCAATAAGATTATCAATAATCCTTAACCTAAATAAATCTTAAGCAAGCCACCAAAAATACCACTGCAAGTGACTGTTTGGCGATTACTAGTGTAGGATATAAGCTCTAGGAAGGCAGCACATGTAAGTCAAGATAAGATGTACTTTAACAAATGAAAGCTTAATTTATTTATGGTTTGTTTTTTAAACACGTCCGGATGGAATGTAGACTCCTAAGGAAACATCTTAACAGAAGTTGTGTAATAGTTAGCTGATCACGGTTTCTACACTCCATTTTTAAGAGACAGGATAGAGGATATGAACAAGTGGTAGTTATCATTGACCACTCAGCTGCTCGACAGCATACGTTTACCAAATATATGAATTAGTATCAGGCGAACCGTATTCGTGAGAAAAAAATAAATAAAACACATATTTCTCAGGTTTCAATATATTTTCTCTTCATTTTTATAATACTTGTTCATTTACAATGTATATACATAACATAGTATTCACAATATACACAAATATAATATGGCTAAATAATTAATAGTTTTAGTAGAAAAATATGTTTAATTTTTAGTTTTAATCACAATGTGTATACAGAATATTTATTAATATCATTGAAGAATTAAGTTAGTAGTGACCAATACCCATTGTCATTTATTTAGGTGCGTAAGCAGGTATATAAACAATGTTACATGTTAAAAGTATTTAAAATTGTTAAATATATTCTTTTGAAATTAGGCCCATCCTTGTGTTGGAAAAATCTTTCGTTCTTCGACATTTTGCCATGTATATACTATCTTTTTATTGTGCAATTTAATGGATTTCATATTTTAATGAATTTTAATTCTGACTGGTAACATAAATCAAAACTATATCTCTTACATTCACAACCTAGAAATGGGTGTTCAATCTCAGGAGTCGAAATTGAAAAAAGAAGATATAACTCACATACAGGTTATTTTCAATAATGGAAATTAGTAAAGCGGTTCATAATACACTCAAAAATGATCTGATAGTTTGTCTTTTGTTTAGTATGAGAAAATAAATAACATATACATCTAAATAATTTTCTGGCATATTTTTCATACACCACTATTGTTGATTCCAATGCTGTGCTTTACACAATATAAATTCCAAGTATATACCGTGATGGATGTATAACTAAACATCTATATTAAATAGTTATTATTTTTGTCTTTGCAGTTAATATATTTTAGTTATTTATTATATAAGCAGTTATCACATTATATTATTTGATTGACTATATAGAATATTAGAAATAAAAATGTCTTTTTACCGATAAATGAAGATATTTAGGAATTATTATTTCAGTTTCAAAAAACTTATACAGGTACTACTACACCCTTTACCTGAGCAGCCAAAAAGCGCGAAATATAATACTTTCATGAATTTCAAAAATTTTATAAGTTGTTTCAGTGTTGAAATATGTTTTATAAATTGTTTTCCACATATTAAAATGCAATTTATTTTACAGTGGAAATTTAATTCAGGGCAGTGAAAAGGGTTAATAGCAAAGGTAAGTTTATTATTGCACATAAAAAGATTTCGTAATTCACGAAATACAAAATGAGTCTACTAAATATTTGGCAGTATTTATGTGTAAAATTTTGGACTACATTTACTAGTTTAACATACCTATAGAGAGTAAACTTCAATTCTGTGACTAGATATGAATAGGAAACTATATTAATTCTACTAGACGTACAGAGTTTTTTTGCATTGCATGCATTAAAAATCTACCAACAAAAGTTTACTTGGCGCATCACAAAATAATGTGACGCCGGAAATATATTTCTGTGTAAAATTTGTCTCCGACACAATATTCTGAGATGCTTTCTCAAAGATTGTCTAATTTAGTTTGCCATTCGAATTATAATACAATGGACACACAACAAAATGATTACAGCTAGGTTTAAACTAATATTGACATACATAGATAGGAACCTTTTATTGAAATGAACACAAGTCAAAGATACACTGATCAATAAATTATTCACAAATATTGCTCTGCGTACAAAACTTTCACATAAAAATATAATATATTCTGACACAAGCAAAATACGGCATTAAAAAATAAATAAAAACTGTAAGCCAACAAATACTCTTGAAAAACTTTCAGTGACTTCATTCATAATCTTACTGCGTTTTTAATCCACATAAACAATGTGTACATACAAAATAATGATTATATAATATTTTAAGCTATGGAAAGTGGAAAATACAAACTCTTCAGGTTTTCTTTTTTCGTACATAATTTGACATAGTGTTGCAATGCACCCAAACAACATGTATGTAATATAATTTAAGACATCGACTGAGGGTGCTTGATGGAATTTCAATATTAAATTTGGATTATTGAGATTTTGTACACTTCCATGTATTTTGTCACTAACGACCCGGGTTTCGCCTTTCGGCATCTTCAGGCATTCGAGCACACGAATGGACTCGAACTGAGAGACAGTAAACAGTGTCTAACGCTTATATAGAAGATACAAATGCGACAAATATCATTTACAAGGCAATACATTATACGTCTGAGAGCCACACCGATACCTGAGTTAAAATTTCGGAAATCGCCCTAATCCTTATTTTGTAAACACCATATTAACAGAGTGGCGATTGCCGAAGGCGAATTGCCGAAGGCGAATTGCCGAAGGCGAATTGCCGCTTTTCAACTTCTTTTAGAAATACCAGTGATTTTACAATTATAATAGTATTGTGGGTTTTGACGGGATGTAATTCGACGAATGGGTAAATATATACAATCATTCCACATTTAGTGACATCTGTTAGGTGTTTCAACGTATCGGATATAATAGCGGAGAATTAGGAAGGTTCAGCTGCTCATTCAAGATTGGTAAGGAGTTTAACTGGGCTCTATTAATTTCTAAAATTTCCTGATAAAATAATTTATGATCCCCCATGTTTTTATGCAACAGTTTAACCCCATCATCCGCATTAAATGTATGGTTCTCCATTAGCAAGTGATTTGCGAATGTCGAAGTTTCTTTTTTTAATCTAAAGGCAGCTAAATGTTCTGATACCCTTATATCTAATGTACGTGTGGTTTTACCCACATAGAAATGTTGGCAATCATTGCATTGTAATTTATAAATACCAGATTTGTTCTTAAAGTTTACTCTATCTTTATTGTTAATAAGTAATTTGCCTAGAGAGTTTTTGCAATAGAACGCCGGTCTAACACTATCAGCGAGTTGTTTTTTAATTTTAAAGCTTGTGCAACCTAAATAACTAATTCTATGCCAGATTCTAGGGCGGTCTATGTCTTTAGACAAGTTCCCGAAATATAGCATCTTTTCTGCTAATTTACGTTGTTTTTTGGAAAAAGACTATCTATAAGAGACGCCTCATAGCCATTATTAATGGCAATTTGTTTAATAATGTTTAGTTCGTTTTCAAAATTAAATTTATTTAGAGGTATAGTGACTAATCTGTGAACCTGAGAATGGAAAGCAGCCAATTTATATGAGAAAGGATGGTCTGAGTTAAAATGGATCGCGGCTTCTGAAAACGTCTGTTTTCGGTAAATTTTAAATTCATGAATGGAGTTTTTAATATCAATATTAAGGTCAAGGAAATTTATATTCTTGCCCCCTACTTCTAAAGTGAATTGAATTTTATCATCTAGTGAGTTAAGAAAATTATGAAGGTTAGAGACTTGTCTCTCCGTTCCATTGCAGGATATTTGTCGCATTTGTATCTTCTATATAAGCGTTAGACACTGTTTACTGTCTCTCAGTTCGAGTCCATTCGTGTGCTCGAATGCCTGAAGATGCCGAAAGGCGAAACCCGGGTCGTTAGTGACAAAATACATGGAAGTGTACAAAATCTCAATAATCCAAATTTAATGTATGTAATAATTAATTTTTATGATAGATATAAATTTGGCATTTTTTTATATCAATATATCGTATTTTTATATCAATTAATGCAAAAATCATCGAAAGATAGTGTAATATTGCTAAGTTTCTGTAAGACTTTCCTGTGGCAGAAGTGAAAGGTTTTAGTAGAAATGTGGTATACAATAGTCATTTATTTAGTGAAAATATTTGATTGATTTTTCTTTCATTTTACATAAAATATACCACAATTGACATATTCTTATAAGTATGATGTTCATATGTTTTAATTCTTACCAAATACAATTGTAGGAGTTTTTTCTCAATATTTTAAAGTTAGAAACAGAAAATGTTCTTTAGCAATACGTCTATCATTGAAGTAATTATTATTGAATTTAAATCATATTGCCAATTCAACCTTCCATATGACTACGGTATACTGTAATTTAACCCAAGTTTTGATTTACCATTTCCTCATTTTACTTAATAATATCGTAACAAACTGCAATACGACCTCTTAAGTTCAAAGAAACTTCTGATTTTTCTCTACTTTAGGAGAGTCCAAAACCAGATTTAACAAGCAATGGATTGTTAATAAAAAAGTGTTTTCGGCAAAAACATTTTAGACAATTGTTGTACATGTTGAACCTGTGATATGTTTGATTGTCAATTAAAGTTATATACAATTTTTGTCCTGTGCCACACGTAACTCAAAATCTCCAAAACTAGAGAAACTTTCATTTGACACTAAGGGGTCGCATTGCGCTGTATACTTTTTTAGGTGATTAACACTTTAATAAATTTCATCAATCCACCACATTAATTATATTTTATTGAAGGTTTCAAAATAATTGAAAAATACTGCTTTAAATTATGAATGTATCTGAATAAATGTTGCTGGCAATGCTAATGATAAAACAGATACTTTCCATAATCGCCTGTATAAATTTTAAAGGCATAATAAGGAGTTTTGATAAGACTGTAGAGAAGAGACTTAAGTATGTCATGATTACTACTTTGTGTACAATTTAAAGAGAGCTTTAATCAGTCGTTTATCAAATTTTCTTCTTCTATGGCAATTTGCTTAGTGGCATTACATTAATAAAGTTTATACCTATAATTGAACTAATATTATGTCATGATTTATCAAGTCATGGCACGATTTAATCGTCTATTCTGCAGGAAAATAAGACACAAATACCACATCACCTCCGACACTCACCAAGCACTGTGCCTGAAAAATAAAATAATTAATTATTAATGTAAAAGTATTATTAAAATATGTCAATAGTTCCTATAAATAGAAATCAGCAAAAAATTTTTACTAAAATCTATTGAAAATGTCATGGGCAATTTTTGTTTTTAGCCATGTCTGCTCCTAATGGAGCTTACCTCAACAAAAGTTTTTCTATCATAAATACTAGTTGCTCAACTTCTCATTTTCTAAGTGAGTGGGGATAGAAGGTTCGGGCTAGGAGAGGACTAGTGTTTGGATAAAGACTTTCGCTATGCCCTGTGTTTATGATCGGATGGGTGGTAGGGAATTTTAGACATCACATATATACATGGCTTCGGACAAAAATTCATAAGTCAATTACAAATTCACATATTTAAATGACATCTTACTTGATTTTTGTGTGGACTATCACTTAGTATAAGCTCTGTCATATAAAAGGCAACAATAGCATTGCCTCCGAGAGCCGTTACATGGGCCCTCACCACAGCCAGCACCTGTAAAAATAGAAAATGGGTTGACAAGTGGAAGCCTTTATATTTTGTCTAAGATTTCTTTTGAAAATTCTATCAAGATAAAGTATATATTTTATACCTCTGTGATAAAACTATGTAAGAATCCGCTCAATCCGCCTAACTCTCTGATACTTGTGCTCTCTCGCACAAATACAAAATCTAAGTTGCCAAGGTATCGTTCGACTTTGGCACCGGGTACTCCTGCCAAGGGAGTCATGTCAACTCCAGGTCGCCAACTCGGTGTAGCTGATGTCGTTGTGGTGGAGGTTTTCTGCAAGATTATAATACTTTAATTGTTAATAATGTATTGAAAGGTTTTTTTGATTCAATTCTCTATCATACAATAATTACAAGGGCAAGTTTACATTAAAACGCAATAGAAGGAATTGCGAAAATCCGAAATGCTATTATGAACTCTAGTAGAAAACGCATAATAGCAAAGTACTCCAGCCATTCTCATACTTAGCAATAAACAATTATTTTCCTTCAGGATTATTTATATTATTATCTCCAGGATGGATGAGTATCAAGTAATACTGATGAGTTCTGATAAATTTTAAAATTTCAACAGCAGAAAATGTGTAGTGTTACGTAAAAATTAAATACATACTTGGGGATTGGCAGGGATTGCGGGTGATCCTATATTAAATTTGCTAGGTCCGTTTACATCAACAATGCTCTCTTCCTCCAATGTGAAAATCATTTCGCTCGATTCAGATTTATTTACAGGGTCAGAGCTTATGGCATCTTTGGTATCTGCCTTTTTGCCTGCATCAACAGAAACCTGAACCGGTGATCCAACAACCTTGGGCAGCTTTCCGTCTGCGGAAACACTGACCGCTTCTGTTAGTCCTACTGCCATTCCGGTCACTACTAATTGGATTTCATCCTAGAAACAAATGTAAGTTTAATCAACATAGGTTTATTATGTGTTGATTGAACTGGCATTTACTTGGTAGAACTCCATTATAACAGATGGCGTTAAGCCAAAAAAGCTATCAATTAAATAATAAAATTTTGTAGAAGTCAATACTTTGATATTTTATCCTCTTTATTATTTGTATTACAATATAATATATATTTCACGATGCAAATTTCTGTGTAATGCATTGATGTTTTCAGTATAAAACTGTGAAATATGAAAATCTTTTTTATTGAATTATAGTAATAATTTTATTATGTATGTGTCAGTAAAAACATTTTATGTATCTGTCTATCTGTAAAGCAGCACACAGACACTCTCGCTTTCTATCTGGGCATGGATTACTGGATATATTACAAAAATAGAGTATACTAAAGGAGACTCACAGCTTCAGGAAGGTCCAATCGAAACCTAAGGTCGCACACAGCGCAAGGGACCATTCTACGCAGCTTAAAGTAAACACTCAGCAACAATCTGAAAAATTATAAAAACATCATTATAAGGAATGAAATATCTTTCAATCGGTTGATTTGTCAATAGAATGTATCGACACCACATGCACTATCGAATACAACAATATTAAGAAGTGAGCAGCAATACACACTTTAAATCTTCTGTTACACCATGCCCAATCTGACTGACTTGTCGCAAAACGTGTTTATACAATAGTCAAGGCCCACCTATGGAAATGCGGATGCAGAGCTCCTGGTGGTGAAGAAAGTCTCGCTCTCCAGAGCTGAGTGAACATTTGCAAATTTCTGACTGACACAAGGCCACAGCCGAGCAGACCAGGAACACTTTGGGTATTAACAACATGTAATCCTGCAGGAGGTCTTGCTTCTGTCAGAACTCGGAGTACCTCTAGATCCTCTGCATCATCTACCTGCATATTTAAAAAAGCAGTGTTTAGTTAGAACTATGATTTATATTATAAAGATTTAGAAAATAGAACTATATTTGTTTATGAAATTACTATAAAATTGAAGTACTTTGATGTCCTTTCATTTAGCGTCAACCTAGAATGGAAATCTTCTAGCTTTGTAGACTGCAACTCCACAAGTGAGCATTAAAAAGTAATTCAAAATATCCACATCATGGCTTTGGTATTGTTTGTAAAATTTGTGAAAACGATTATATGGGGATATTGTTAAACATCATAAAAGTCAACATCCTTCAGACACAGAACTTCTGTTCCTGTAAATTTTGAGATGGAAAAATATTTTGTTAACCTTCCCATTACCATAGGTGCACCAAGATTGTTATAAGAGTTGAAAACATTAATAGACTGGTAACACTGTGTTAAGTCAATAATTTGTAGGTTCTTCTATGAGAATAAAATAGCTCTATGAAGCAAAGCTTCCCTCATTCTTATGCTATATATAACGCTTAATACTAGAACATATTGATGTTTATAAGAGGCTACCTCAAGAACGCAGGTATCTTTGTTTCCAGAACCGAGATCAACATCAGGAAGTTCTTCGTCAGATTCTTCAGTATCTGAAGCCACTACTACTTTTCCATTAGACTCTTGATCCTACAAAAAGAAGGTGTATATTAGACATGCGTAATTTACAAACTAATGATTCCTAGTGACTTCTATAGATATATTAGTATCATCGTGAATCACATGCTTTCCCACTCTTACACTGCTTTGTCAATACCAGGCAGTGAGAAAATAGATCATTTATCGAGAATCTAATGAGTTGAACAGCGAGTCATAGACGGTGTTACTACTCGATTGTACAAATCAGAGAGGGCAATTGACTCGAAGTGTTTGATTTGTGCCTTAGTGACTCATCTCCCGTGTCTGGTGTATTTTTAATACATTAGTCAGTGTATAGACACCAATGTCACAACTGAACTTTTCTGATCTAAAGAATAGACGCTAATTTAATTTAGCATAAATATATTTTTTAATAATAATGTTTGGTAAAAACGTACAGTATTCAACTGATAAACTTTTCGATTGTCTTGGAAGGCTTCATCCAACTTTTGCTGTAGTCCTTGCAGGTGGTGAGGGTCACCGGGAGCTGCTCGAAGGCGAGGACCGCCGGTCCCTGGACCCAGAGCCGCTAACAGGACTCCTGTGCCCACGCCCACTGCTGCAACTACACCACTACCAACTGCTATGGTTGTCTGAAAGAAGCACATTTTGAAAAAATTAGTCGTCATATTGAGTCAGTGATTTTGTAGAAATTGTAGCCATTGTAAGAAAATATATTTTGTTTTTCTGATGTGCAACGGCTGATTGACAAAGTTACACACAACAATTATTGATTGCATGCCGTGAACGTCATCCAGGCTGGAAGGGTTAAATAACTACCACTCGAAAACACATTAATGTTAAAAACACATTTCACTAAATACTGTGATGATCAAACATCGTAGATTCTCAGCATGGATGGTCGGTCAGGTATAGAAATAAAAATAAGAAATTTACCTTCAATCCAAAGATAGCATTCATGCCCCGGACTCTTAATTTTGCAAGCAGCAATCTATGTAGTTCATACTCCAAGAAAGGAAGTTGATCAGAGATGTCTCTGGCAGCCGGTTCTCCTCTCGCTGGTGTCCGTGCTCGACTCGCGACAGCCTGAAGAAGGCATCCACGGCCGATAATGGCGAGACCTTCTATAGGTTCTACCGAACACAGAACTACGCTGGGGACCCGGCCTTTTCTATAAAAGTATAAAAAATGATTTCCATGTTCTTCTATCAATTTCTTTTGCCTTGTGGTTATTTTTCTTAACCTTATAGCCAATGCTCCAATGCTTTCGTCCTACATGGATGAAGACACTTTTATATACTGATTTAGGGATTTGTATCCAAAGGCATGGATGCCTCATATGATACTAATGGATCCCACCCGCACTATGAAATACTTCTGAAAATATGGCAGTTCTTCTTTCTTAACCCCATCCTTCTATCCTTACCCTTTCTTCACAACACAATTACAATTAAGGTACAATTTTTTAGTTAGTACATGAATCCCTGGTTGTTTCAGTAGTTTTTAATCCCTACCCCAGTTCTGATAAGGTAGTGTGAATGCTAGACTAATAATTGTCTCTTATAAAAACACTTTGAATACAATTATCCTTTTAAGGAATCTGCTTAGTAAAAAATTAAGAGATTTCAAACTGTGAAGTGAATAAAAAAATATTTGTAATGTGGAACAGTAACTTACTTGCACAGCGCACATTTACTGACGCTGACTCTGTACGGTACTGATCCACTGCTATAAGGTACATGACATGGACCACACCTCTCGCCTCCGCCTCCACGTCTCCGATTCTATGACAGAAATAAATCAAACACCTTAAGTTGTTCAATACAACATGTACACAGTGTTTGTCAGCATAGTAAATAACCAAGTAAACTAAATGTGGAAATGTCAATCAGCTATTAAAAATGATTTGAAACTGTTGAAAATCTGAAATGATTTAATGTTATTAATTTTAATGAAACTTGAGCCAACACCTATAGCAGAGTAGCACCTCTTTAATGCGTAAAACTTACTCTGTTCGAATCCCTAAATGACTTGACACATTGATTTTTCAATAGATTTATGAGTTTGTATTCAAAGTTAGGAATGTTTGTAATGTTTTCTAAGGACAAACATTAGTAGCCATGGTGAAATAAAGTAAATGTTCATACATTATTGTCTGAATTTTGTTTTGAGCTAGACTGTTCATTCTTTTCGAAATCAGTTCTGTCTAATGACGATGTCTGGGTAAGTTCAGCACGGCCAGCGTCTCCCTCTGCAGTCTTTGCGGTGTTATTGTTGGACGGGTCAGGTTTCACTTTTCCAGATGCTGTTGTTGACGTTGAACCTGAACGAAACAAAATAAAATTGTCATTTCTGTATATTGAAAATAATATCCATAACACTTAAATAACGTACATTACTATAAAAATTACTAAGTAACATAAAATTGATTTCATATTTATGGAAAATGAGTCTCCATAAAGTAACTGCCAAATCCATTTATGATACACAAAAACTCTATTGTGGACAATGTACTAAATGACTTTCAAAGCATGACACAAAAAACAATAATATTTATGAAAGAGCATGACACAAGATTCTTGTAGTGACTCACACCTCCACTATTTTTTCACATGTGATTTGACGATTGAAAAAATTCAAAAAAATTATAATTTTTGTGAAATGCTATTTGGCAAATGTTTGTGGGATCTTCAACCAGCTGAATAAAGTAATAAATATAATTGTTTTCAGTGTAATTTGGTGTCATTTACTTAGATGTAGGAAACAAGATGTCATTGGTGTTTACCAGGATGTGCAGAGGCATGAGGCATTGTAGCAGACGGATGTAAATCAATTACGGCAGCAGTTCCAGTTGCTGATAGCACACAGACATCATCACTACAAATTTGAAAGAATAAATGATGAAATAAAATAATTGCTTTACATTAATTAAGCATGCTGTAAACTATTGTTTTAAAGGGGCTGTCTATAAATGATGAGATGTCACAAAATATTTTACCCCTCTGACTGTATTAACCCTTTGCACTCCTTTGTAGCTGGCTGCTCAAATCAACTAAATGAAATTTATAATTTAATTGTTATACTAGGGCTTTCCAATTTAACCTTTTACATTTGACGGTGTTATATCTTAATTTTTCAGCCATTATCAAAGTGACAATTTAATTTGTGTAAATAAAACAGATTTACATAATTTTTTAGCTGTTGAAGAAATTACCAAAATAACAAGTAGATTTTACAGCTTCATAGATTATCACAACACAATAATATAACCCCCCAATGAAAATACTGAAAAATGTTTACCAGATAGTGGTGGTTTCTTGGTAAGCCAGCACCGCATTACAGCGAAGGGCCCTCATATGAGACCTGACTTCAGTCCGGAGTTCACTCCACCACGCATCACGAGGTGCTGGTTCTTCAGGATTTGGAACACGTTCAAGCAGTTTGACAGATCTTGCTGCCACAGCACCTCCTATTAATTATTATCATTGATTTTCAAAGGGATATTTAACTAGCTATTTTATAGAAATATACATATTTGTCTTGATTTATGCGTCTGCCTATAGCGGGTAGCACACACATATATTCTCCCTGTCTGCGCAACAAATGCATTAAGAGAATTCTGATGTGAGGCACTACCACATATTACTAATAAACATACTCGTTATGTAGAATAAATTAATTTTTGAAATCATGTTATACTGTCAAATAAATAAAATGTTTTAACAATGCTGCCAACAAACATAAAATATATTTATTAAATTCAGGAATGAAATCATAAATTTAGTTAATATTAAGAGAATTATAATTTATTTATAAATTACTTTAACCTATTATTTGTACATTTAACAATAAAAATAGCACATCCAATATCATAAAATGTGTTAATTAAGTTATTAATTCCATATATATTTGTATTGATTTATAGGTATGTCTGTCTGTAACAGAAAACAGAGTTTGTGTGTGAGCGCAAGTGAATATTGCCACCTGGTGTATAATATTACTATCACTTAATAATATTATAACAGGATTCAAACCTATATGCAGAATAAATCCTGGAGGAAACTTGATGATGGTGAGGAATGGATATTCAAGCATATCAATGCTTTCCTGGTTCATAGTAGGTCTTAACACTGCTCCACCACACACTCCGGCAGTGAGGGAATTTCCTATAACATATATAACTATTGCATTAGTATCTCATGGGATTAATAATCATTCAAAAATTTACTCGAAGATAAAAAGCAGAGTTTATGATTCGTTAATCAAATTGCCATTTTTATTTTTAGAGATTCTATAAACAACAATATTATTGGATATTAACCAGATATTTAGTGTAAATATTGTTTGGAATACTTTTTATACAAAAACAGAAAATGCTACTCATTCGAAAAACTATTAGGCAGTATAAGATGACTAAGGCAGAAAAGATAAAGGATATTTGGTTAGTTATATTAATTGAAATTCATTTATGGTATCAAATCTATGAAGATCTCGATAGGGATATAAAGAAGAGGTAATATAATGGAATCAAAAACAGTCACTTTTGATAGAACTATAAATACAAAAAATAATTTAAAGCAAGTGAAATAAAAATCAATATAGTTAGGAATTCAATTTTTGACATAGAAATGAGTGTAAATCAGTGTTTTTTAACCTTAATGAACCATTCGGCTCTTACCGTAAAAATTAAATTTCTAAATATAAAAAAAATTATGGATTAACAGTTATTTTATCATTATGATATAATTTCAACAAAATTGTAAAAGGTGCAGTAAGAAATTTATATGGAACTGTTTTTAAATGCAGATGGACTCAGTCAGCTATACAGGCTAACAGAGATGGCTGATTGAATAATCACAATACAAAATGATTCAGTCCTCCAATTGGATCCCAGCAACCCAGCTCCCTCAAGCAATAAAAAAACAAAAATGTCCCATGATGTTAACACAATGTGATGATATTTAGAAGAACGATATATGTGAAATATTTGCCTCATTTATTGAACAACTGTTGCAAATAGATGTTTTTTTGTAAAATGATAGTTTAAGGTTCCACTATATAACTCTAAAATGGATTTAAGGACTTTCAATTAAAAATCACTTACTATAAGTACGTTCATAGACTCACGTGATATTAGACACATTTGAAAAACTAAAACTGGAAAAACAATAAGTGAAAATAAAATTAAAACTCAAATAAACCATGTGTAAATCACCATCAGCATAATAATTATTATATTACACATTTTTGAAATCACAGAAAGAAAAATAGTAAAGTGACACTCATACCAGCCAACGTTTTTAAAATGCATGTAGTACACAATTAAAATATTCTTTAAGACTTTAACAACCAAAGAATTTTATACATTAAAAGTTTAAGCGCATATCCAATATGGCAGTAAAGTTTACTACACGTCATATTCAAGAAAATCATTCAGTATTTTTACACAATCCGAACACACTTTATTTACGAAAAGATGGAATGACTTTTTCTAACAAATCTAAATTTATAAAGCATTTTATACACTGCATAGATATATATGATATAAATGAATAAAAAATTGAGGGCTATGAATAATTTTAAATCTTTTTAGGCCAGGTGTGTAATGTTATATCATAGTTTTTGTTCTACTAAGGGTCATTTATTACCAGCGTTAGTCGACTTACGGAAAAAAGAACAAAACCAAAAGCCAGCATAATTCATGACATAGAATTTCATGCATCTGTATTTATCTCGAATCATGCTATCTTTTGTACTGCTGTTTTTTTAAAAGCCAACCAAGTCTCGGGAGCAGGGATTGTGAACTCGTGAACACTGTGAGTTGCACAGTGATTAAAAGCAGTTTTAAATTACTCGCATCTAGATAATATTTAGATTTTATTATGATACAGATTAAAGACTTTTTTTTAATAAACCGAATAAGACATCACACAATTGAAGTACCTACCCATCGCATTTTTAATGATTCCCTACATAAAAAAATTTTACATACTGACTGGTACATTCCCAAAATGATCATTCATCAAAATATTATTTTAGATATTATTTTAAATAGAATTTATATTTTCTTAGTGCTACTTTTTCTATTATATAACTCTTCACAAATCATCATATTGCATTAATCCCTTTTATGGTGTGACTTCATATATGGATGGACCCTTATACGTCCACCATCAGGTTTGAAAAGAGTCAATTTAACTTCCATAGCCCTCAATTTTAGTGATTACATAATTAATAATAGAATAGTCGTATATGTTTGAAGTTATGTAAATCTTACTATCGATGTGTAAATGTAGTATCCCAATGCTGGGTAGGATTATGACGTATTATATATTTCAATAATGAAGGTGATAAAATTGAACAATGAAGAATAATTATTATTCCTTACGAATCTCACTCTGTTTTTACAGATGCAAATTCTCACAGTTCTGAGCCATATGGAGTGGTATATGAATATAAAACTAATTTGAAGCAACTGATTTCTGAAAACTATTTAGTGACTTATTTATAGAATAAATTAATCTTAAATAGATTTGCGATATTCCAATGGAGTTGGGAATAATCATTTTTCTTTATTTTCTGTGAATCAATTTCATTTTTTTTTCAAATACTTTCGGCTATCACTACAGATACCATTATCTCTTTAATTATTTACTCAGACTAAATCAGTGTCAACAATTTAAAAGAATTAATAAAATAGATTGTTGATGGCAGGAAGGTAATTTTTTCTTCATAAGAAATTTCGACAAATATTTATTATTTTGCAATAATTTCATACAGAGTTGTTAATATCAAGATGCTTAGGTTACATGTTTTAGAAGTAAAAAATTATTACGTTATGGTTTCACAGGATTATTTAACGTTAAAACTAATCCTAGCCATAAATAAAAATAAATTGAAATCGACTATATTAATTCTTCCGTGTGTAAAATGACTACTTGGACAGGTGAGTTTGGGTAGTGTCAACTGGTTATTCTGTAAATTATAACTAATTAGCTGGGACGCTGCCCATCAAAGTATTTTTTAGTTCTGAAAGTAGGTTCAAAGAAATGAAGGCACATTGCAGTAGCTGCGATTACTAGTACACCCGTTCTCAATAAACAAATACTCACGTTTGCGGCTCATTCCTAATGCTAGTGAAAGAATAACACATCATTAATTCCGCTAGTATCAAAAACACTATGTGATCAACATTTGTAAATGTCGTTACAAATTAACAAAATTAAAAAAATTATAATCTTACTGTCTCAAATGAAATCCGTAAACAGGTTTTGTATCTTATGGAGGAAGGCATAAATCTGTCGTGTTGCTTACGTTCATAAACAAACAAATGTTACCCTGGTTAGATTAACATGACATGGATTCAAATGATTCTTTCATCGTCTATGAAAATTATAAATAATTTTAAAACAAATAAGAGTTTGAAAGCGTTACAAGCATCAAACAAAAATGAGCATCTAACTGTAGTACAAAATATTTTCGTTAACAGTAGCAAAACTACAAATAATAATCTCATTTTTATACCAAAATATTCCCAAAAATAAACCATTATTTTTAATGAATCAAAAATGCCAAAATTATGTATGCTTAAGTATTTCTTTAAGTTTGTAATTAAAGAGAAATAAATAAGAATACTTGTAACCTTTTGGTGTGATGCTCAAATCTGAGTCAGACGATCTTCTATGAGAGGAATTGATGTTTAGATTTGATGTGGGCGGAGGTTTTCCGCCGTGTGAATCCGCTCGGGCATGACGAGGACTTCCGCAGTCGGGCGCAGGGTTTATCACGGCGGCGCCCCCAGACCTAGCACGCACACACGCACACAACACACACATGCAGGTTAAATACACTAAAACTCAAATCAATATTTGCAGACCATTCTGCATTCAATAATAAAGGTTTAAAATTGTTTCGGCAATCATTTGTTAATTAATATATCATATTTGATTCAGAACGACATTGGCTTATGTTAAATCATAGTATTTTAGTTATTGAAATATGAATTATTGTAGAAAACATATCCTACAAAGTAAAAAATTTCGACAAATTTGTCTTACTTAACAGAAAATATTTTTCCTTGATTGTAAATTGTAAATGGTCTGATATTTAAACACTCAATAAACACTCAAATGCTGCACAGCATTTTGGCAAACGTGGACATCTTACAATGAATGATATACAAAATATAGTACATGAAATATGTATCGAAACTTTTTTTGAAAACTAACCTCTGGATGGTTGATATTTGAACTTAGCTAGTTCATTAACAAACACGTCACTCTTAGTCTTAGAGGTGTAACTTATTTTTGGATTCAAAAAAATTACTTCTTCTTGTTCTGAATTTACAGACTCGCAAGAGACAGCATTAAGTGAATCGAATTTAACTTTATTTTCACTTTTCAGTGTATGTTCCGCATTTAAATTATCAAAACCTTTATTTTGTCTCTCGTTTTTATGGTGTATATTTGCATTCACACTTTCATTGATAGCATCATCTTCTCGATGTTGGAAACGATGATCAGTTTTATCTTCATCAAAATCTTTAATTTCGGCAACATCATGTTTTACATCTTGTGTGTCTGATTCAACAGATACTGTTTGATCATTTTTATTTTCAATCACGCCAGTTGATAAAAAATTTTCTACAGGAGGATCAACTTCATTAAATTTATCATTGCCTACCGTATTTACCTTATCATGTATTGAATGCAAAGGAGAAGAAGTTGTAATGGTATTTCCATTGTCAATGAATGCTGTCTCCGTGACGTTGTCGAGCATCACCTGCTGAATGGATTGCTCATGTTCATCAGTCATGAAAACATCGCTTCTCGCGGAATGAGAATCCGGTTGCATTACATCGTGTTCAAGAGATGCAACATCCCAATGAGTTGGACTATCGATGCAATCTCTTAGACTCGATTGTGAAGAGCAGTCGGATCCGATGAATAGATTGGCTCGTCTCGGATAATCATCATCGAGATTTTTCAAATCGTAGAGTGATATAAAAGGTGACCCCAAAACGGTTTCCCTCGGCAAGGATAAAATGGTTCTTGTATCGTGATCTATATCGGAATGCTGATCGTCATCTAAGTTGTCGACGAAGCTCTGATTGCGGAAGATTGATTTAGAAACTGGAACATCGAGCTCTGCAATATGTTCTGTGGATGAGCCGTAAGAATGATCATATAATTCTGGAGTAAAAGATGCAAAATCTGATGTGGACGGCTTGGTAATATCTACCTCTATAGAGCAGGTTTGATTTTTGTGAATGTGCTCTTCGTCACCGATTATTGGTTCATTGGCAATTATTTCTCCCATAATATTTACTTTTTCCATCAGCATAGTTTGGATGGCTGTCGTTACTAATCCAGGATTGTTTTCTTCATTTCCGGCAGAAAAAGTACGCTTTTTCTTTTTGGTCAGTGATGAAATTGATAGCATACTCCATTTGCGCCACATGGATTCACTGGCTGAAGTGTGCCTTCTAAATAGACGAGTCGGAAAGTGAAACATAGATTTCTTAGCGCGTACAGCGGTAGGTGTCGAGGCGCTGGATTGTGGAGACAAACTCGGCGAGTATGATGACCCTAAAGTGTTCACCTTGTCGATTAATATTGTTTGAAGAGCACTGTCCAACAATCCGTGAGGCTTTACGTGAGAATCTTTCGACAGCGGATGGTTCGCATTGTGTTCATTCATTTCATGAATAGTTTGCGAATCAAAACAATCGTTAAAATGAGCTTGCGGATCATTTACATCGGCATGAAATATTTTACTGAAATCAGATATTTCAGGAATTACTGGACAAGTATGGGGACGATCTTGCAAATTCTCTGTTTTATCGAAGATATTTTTACTTATTTCAAGCTTCAGTGCCTTACTTTCAATCTGTGATATTTCACTGTGAAATGGAACACTAATAACATTTTCATTTAGTTGATTTTCATTTTTATAATCCTCCACAAAACTGGCAACATTAGGGTAACTTACATCAGTGAAGTTGTTTACATCTTGGCTATTAAGAGGTGACATGTTACCCAATATTTCTTCCATGTGCGAAATTATTTTATCATCCAATTTGTGCTCCATCACCGATTTAACAACGAGACTGACAGTATCCAGATTACTATTACTGTCTGCTTTGACATTGTCAGACATGTCTTCAGAGTTATCTTCATCGTCACTCGTCGAATACTCGTCTGAGCTGCCAATATTTGTCGATATGCTTGATCCATAAAAAGTTCCCCTATCTTGTGGCAATTTCAAAAAAGAATCAGATAGACCCGCTCCTTTTGGTGTACTGGGACAGGACTCGGTTGCTCTCTTTTTCACATTCAGATGTTTATCCGATTTGCTGGTAGAATCATTGGAAGCTAAACTTATATTGTCCATTGATAAAAATTGCAACTTGTTCGGATTTTCCAAATCACAGTCTTCAGGTTCCTGGGATGCTGGTACAGAATCTATAATGATAGCAAGATTGGGAGCCGAATGGTCTACGAGAGGATCGCCGCTTTCGATATTAGATTGCGTCTTACTGGATCTTCTCAACGTTGACATAGGAGAGCTGGTCTCGTGACTTTCTTTAATACAATCCAAGCTGGAATGCGCTTGCATCACCGAACGAACTAGAAGCGCTGCCATCGCATTGCCGTCTCCGCCACTAAGAGATCGTTTGATATTGGGTTGTTTGAATCGAGTTTTTTTCTTAATCTCATTTCTTATGTCTGAAAATGGAAGTTTAATGGATCGTTCTGAAGTATATGAAGATAATGAAACCTTATCGGTTATGTCTTCATCTTCTGAATCGGGACGCTTTCCTTTGAGAACGGATTTCTTTTTTGAAAGCATATTCTGAGAGGAAGTTTTTAAGTTCTTTATTCCTCTACTCAAGGGATTTTTCGACGAAACATGTCTCATGTCTTCCTGCTTTAGCAAATATTTGAGAGAATTTTCTTCTAACAAATCTTCATTTACGGTACTGGAGGAACTTCCGCGAGCGATGCGAATGTCACTCAATGATCTTTTTCTTTGATCGACACCTCTTTCGTCAATGAGACTGTTTATACTCGGGCTAGTGTAAATTTTGCTATTGCCATAGTTAAAATGATCTATGCTTTTACTGGGAGACAAAACATTCAAAATGGTCGCTACTTGTTGGTTACTCAACATTGAAGCTGGATCATGGGTATTGTTAATGTTGTCAGTATTCAAAAAATCAATGTAATTTTTAAGTTGTCTATATATTATATTGAAACAAACGCATTTGTTATTAACAAAATTCAGCGATTGTTACGATAATTAGAAATATTCAGAAAAAAAATCCATGCCAATAGGAAAAAAAAAATATATTAGACATACTGAAATAACTTATATAGGATCAAAGGAATTGAAATAGAATAATTCGCTTTCAGAAACTTCCTTCTTGTAGTACCAGTTCTATTGAATCTCCCTTATTCAGAAATAATACAGCTATACTATTCTCCATGTTACATGAACTAGCTCTGCTATTAATCAATATTAAAACAAAAATAAATATATTACATCATTATTGTTTCTAGTGATAGTCGAAGAAGAATAGTTAAAAAAAAACACTAAAATAAAAGACTGCTTATAAATTAAATTAAAAATAACAAAAATATTTACGCACTGTGCCAGCGTATCCGGAGATGCTGCAATGTTTAGAGCGCCATTATTGCTCTGGGAAGGAGGCTCTTGTTGATGTATTAAGGTGACAGCCGTTCCAGCACCTCTGGCCACAACGCCTACGTCACCTTCTAAATCCAGGCAGCGTCGAAAACCGATAACAGCATTTGCACCCAATTCTAATGCCTTCAAGCCAATTTTTCGTTGCACCTGAAGCAAATAATAAATATTTTATTAAAATAAGCAAATAAAGCAGTAGACAATGAAATTCAACTGTCAATCAATTGATGCTTCTGTACCTGACCACTTAATTTGAGAAACGCTACTTGGCGAGCTTCATTGGAAGCTCGAGGAGTTCGAATTTTATCGATCCATTGATATTCAGGATCATCATTTATCACTAATTCTTCAACAAATCCGTGGATCACTTGAGCTTGGTAACCATGAGGAATAATGGGCGCTGTAATCAATCGTTAAAAAAATATATATACATAAAAAAACAAAAAGCAGAAAAGAGTAAGCAGTTGCTTTTTTATATTTTGTAGAAAGACAAATAAACATTTTTATTTTCAGAATATTGAAATTGAAATATATGTTTCTACTGCAGCATTAAAAATAAATAAATTATTGAATAAAGGAAGACAACTCTTGGTAATAATAATTGTACTGGTATGTATACGCACAGTGGAAAAATTGCACACCACATGAAGATTGTCTGAATTTGTTGAAATCATTGAATAGTTCCACCTTCACTATAACATTGACTTCTCCTCTGATCCCATGCATTGTATCAAATACAGGAATCCACCCGGACATCACAGAACCTGGAAAAAACAGACTCATTTATTGAAATTATAATGGATGAGTATTGGAATAATTAAGATTATTTTATGGTTTTAATTACAAGATTTAATTTTTAAAAATTAAATTACCAACAACAATGCAACTTTAATGCATAATTGAGAAAATATTCATGATTTCCCCAATTAGAAAAAAATAGCTAATGTATTTGTTATATAAACCTTTTCCAGAGTGAGTGGCTGCAGGAGTTGCATGATGCGGATGCTGCTGAGCTTCTGGCAGAAGCAGAGGGTTGAGAGAGATATAAACTTTTCCTATAGCATCATTAGCTGAATAAGTGTCATGGTCCATCAGTCTTAACTGGAGAGGTTCATCTTGCAATTCGGCATCATCCATCTATATTGATAAAAAATAAATTTCATAATGTTATCAAAATTTATTAATGACATATTGTATTTCACTGATTTAGTGAATCACATGATACTCCAAAGTTTAACCCATTCACTGCTACACTAATCACCTAGATATTAGTGCCCTATCGATTACCACGTAGTTGTTAATTACCGACGACACGCGTCGCGTGTCGTTAACACTGAATGTATTAAAAGGATAAGTACATGTAATGGAATTTTTTCTTTTTAAAATATTTCTCACAGAGATTACATAATCCATTGGTATTGCTAAATTTAGTAAAAAAACTTTCCAATACCACCAAATTTTAACACCAAAGCACTTACTTATTGCTAATACTAAAGCATAGAATGCTTCTATTTTTTAAATATTTTATGATTTTTCTATTATTAATAAATTGTGATATATTATTCTTTATAGTTTCAAATTTTTAAATGAGGTTCTCAAAAAATGGCTTGCCCTGGGCTTGATATATTTTACCTGAGAAGCCCCGGGCATGTCATGGAAATATTCCGCATAAGGTCACAGCAACTAGATGCAGATTATCAGTTACGGTGATAGTAGACCGTTCGAGAGTGCGGACATACCAGAAGAGTGATGAGGTTGTTTTAACAACACATCATTTGCAGGAAGCAAGTGTACATAAGCACATACAGCATGAGCAATTAAGTAAATCTCAAATAAATATGATATTTTAAAATCTTTCTCAACATCATATTTTACTCTTTGTAATGTCTGAGCTCATGCAATGTGAAATAGGTTCATAAAATATTATTGGTGTGACATGAATGTTTTAAAATTATGAAAACATATGTGTTCAATATTCAAGTTGTAAACGATGTGAGAGGTCATGCCATTTGGCAGCGGTCTAGGTACAAAGAAAATAATATTTTATTTTTAATGAGCGCTAGCACTGTTTGGGAAATGTCTCATTTAATGATATATTTCATGATGGTTAAATGTAACTTGCATGTCGCAGAGCAATCTCTGCATTCAACATAAACTTCATTGATAAGGTAAATAATAAATAAACATGTATTAGTAACGTTTTTTATAGTAATAAAATATTTGATATTTGAAGAAATACTAACCTCAAAACGGTACCATTCAGTAGAGTTCCATTGAGGATTGAGAGATTTCCGGCAGATATCAGTCTTATGTGTTACACTTCCTAGTTTTATTTCAACATATGCATCTGTTGTGTCGCTGCCTTTGTCCATAACAGGTAGATTTCTACCTGCCAGGACTTTGACTTTCACTTTTCCAGGCATTGTTATTTTAAACCAACTCTCAATTCAAAGATTCCAAAACAGTTCCTTCACAATTTTTTTACATTAATTAACGAAACCATCATTTCCTGATCAATCATCTTTAAGGATTTTGTTTCATAGTATCATATTTAAATACAACTAAGAATAACTCATATTTTTAAACATTCATTTGTACTATTTCACAATCATAACAGGTTTCCTTCCTTAAAACTATACAATTTAGTTTTGCACAATTTTATTAATACCACTCTCATTTACAGCCAAAAGAAATGGCAAGCATTATTTAGATTATAAGCATTAATAATTAAAGATTGCCAATAATTCACAATTTTTAGTTCACCACTTCTCATAATAGTTTATTTATTGCGCCGCAATTGTTTTTAAAACAACACGGAAACAAAACTACTCAGAAATCAATTTCAGAATGTTGGCAAAAATAATTATCTGCCCAGACAAAATATAAAAATAACTTTTTAGACTTGTGTGGTGTTTACATTTTTTTATACAAACAGATGTCCATGTCGTAAAAAGTCAGGTACTGACTTTTATAAATAAAATTAAACGTGACTTAACATACTTCAATTTTTGTTACACACATTTTAAAGATAATCTCACTATGAATTTTGACACATTGATCGACATAACCATTTTCCATTTACGTGAAATCGCATGCATTTTTTGATTACTTGCACAGCTGATGATTGATATCACAACATTATTGCCATAATACTTCAGATAACATTATTATAATATTGTAATTTGTTTTAAGCGATTATTAAAATTTATTAGTAAGAAAACTTTTTTAAAACTGAATTGTAATTATAGACTTCATAAACGGCAAATTAAAATAAGGAAACCAGTGTAAGCAACAAAAACATAAAATTTCATAGGTAGGTAGGTATATGTTTTCTTTGAGTAGCATTTTACATTTTGGTTTTTAAAATAGATGAAAAGTTTTAAATGCATTTGATTAAACATATTCTTATAGATACGATGTTTACGGTGATAAAATATTATTATAATATAACGTCCTTACACAAAATAAACCTTCGATGTTCAATGATCCTGCTTTGAGATAAAAATAAAAAACTGTTTGTTTTAAAAAATCAGAATGATTTTTAAAATGGTAATGGACTTTATCGGAGCAATGTTTACACTGTATATACTTGTGGGTAATGTAATGTGTCACATCAGAAGTGTGTGCTGACAGTTCTGGCACATTGGAAATATTTATTATGAAATCGTAGTATTTTTTCATTTTACTTGTTTACCATTTGCTGCAAACATTTGTGCTATTATTTGGTACCTGTTAAATAAACGAACGCATTGGTAAACCGCTGTGACAAAACACGAATCGTCGGCGCGCATGCGCTGTATTTGCTACTTTGCCGCTCAACAATTTGACGTAAGACGTTAGACCTCTACTATTCCAATTTTCCGAATTTAAAAACACTTACGTGAAATCTCCAGCGATGAAACCACCATTGAACTTTTACAAAATTATAATATAATACCACGGACACGAAATGAGCCTAAATTTTGCAAATGCACCCTCTCGGAGATGCTCCAGAAAGATATGAATAACAAAACTGTTTCACGTATTACACAAAATAAAACAACCATTGCAATGCAAAATAATGACATTAAATGAATAAATATAATGAAAAGAAATTTCAAATATACTGTCGATATACCTACTGTCAATATATTTCATATACAAATTGATGACGGGTCATCGTGCACGAATTGCGCATGCGTAAATTTGAACGTTTTGTGATACTACTACATAACTATCGTAATGCGAAAGTATAGAGGTCTAAGAACTTGCGTCAAATTATTTGAAATTAGTGGCAAAGCTGCATATATACAACGCATGTGCGCCAAGACGATTCATGTTTTGTCACAGCGGCTTATCAATGCGTTCGTATATCAAACAAGTACCTATTATTTTTTAAAACTAATGTTTTTCTTAGTCAATAAATGCAAATTAAAAAAAAATAGGTTTTTTTTAGTGTTCTTATCACATTTATAGTATAAAAGTGTTGACGAGACAAACAATAGCTTAGTTTTGAGTAATAATAGCACAGATATAAGTAGGAAAGAGTAATCAAGTAAAATAAAAATATGTTATAATTTGACTATTTATTATACGATGACTTGGAAAGGTTTAAACTTTAAAACAAAAAGTGATAGCACAATGGATGTTTTTATAAAAGATGCAGAAAAAATCGTAGATTATTTTTACATCGAAAAACCATTTGCGTGAAATTGGCACTTTGGAGGTTTATTTTGTGCAACGAAGATAATCATATTTACAAACTCTATTTTCATGGAATAATCAATTTGACAGTGTTGTACCCCTATTTGCAGTCGATTCTAAATTCTGACGTTTCGTGACATATGAAACAAACGTCAGAATGTATTTTTGAACCATTTACTTTTTCTTCTTAGATTGTCTTAGATTCAAATTCAATTACGGAAGATTTGTATATTATTTATCAATAAAACTAGAATAGTCGCGCAATTTTGACGTTATTTTTATAGGTTTTGTAACTGGATATATTATATCATAATGGATTTACCTGCTCTACCGCCGAACAAAAACAGCAGAGGTAAATATTGGCATATTTGGTACTATGATGTTTCCTACAATTGTTGTCAATGTGATATTGCTTGGAGCTTGATCCTTTCTCTAAGCAGAATTATTTTTGGTAAACCTTCTCAAGACCGCCGCACTAGTTTTTCAATTGAAAACATTATGAAATATCTCAACAAATGGCGTCATTCCTAAGGAAACTCAATTTTTGTGAACAGGGAAGACAAATCAGCATACATTACAATCAATTGAATCGGTAGATAACAAAATAAAATCTTCATAAAATGCTTCCAAAGACGGGAGATTTATGTAATTTTTCCTATAGCAAACAATCATATTTATGCTTTGTTTTATTGGTTTCAAAAGTGAAACTAAATCGTTTGAGTTATTTATAAAATATGGTAGAGCCTCGAATTATCAAAATTATATTATAAGTATAATAATATACATACCATTACAACAACCCTTAAAGCTGCCGGTGCTGTCACAATGATACTTTGAATTGTCAGTAAACACTCGGTTTGATTATTTGGCCTTTCTATTTATAAACATTAAGTTTCCTGGCAAATGGCATTCAATGATCTTGGGAAGGTTTACCTTTTTTTCTAAGCAAAATTATGTTTAACAGATTTTGGAACTGAAAATCTTAAATATCTTATCGTATTAGAGAATCCTGATGAAAATAATGATGTAATTTCATATATATTTTACATAATAACTTTATTTATCAGTTCAAATTTGGATTATTGAGATTTTGTACACTTCCATGTATTTTGTAAACACAATATTGCATCAAAACATGGGCGACCATAAATTATTTTATCAAGAAATTTTGGAAATCAATAGAGCCCAGTTAAATTCCTTGCCAATTCTGAACGAACAGCTGAACCTTCCAAACTCTCCGTTGCTGTATCCTATGCATTGAAACACTTAACAGATGTCACTAAATGTAGAATGATTGTATATATTTATGCTTTCGTCGAATTGCATCCTGTCGAAACCCACAATGCTATTATAATTGTAAAATCACTGGTAATTCTAATAGTAGTTGGAAAGCGGCAATTCGCCACTCTGTTAATGTGTTGTTTACAAAATAAGGATTAAGGCGATTCTCGAAATGTTAACTCAGGTATCAGTGTGGATCCTAGACGTATAATATTTTATCTCGTAAATAATATTTGTCATATATGTATCTTCTATATAAACGTTAGACACTGTTTACTGTCTGTCAGTTTGAGTCCATTCGTGCGCTCGAATGCCTGAAGATGCCGAAAGGCGAAACCCGGGTTGTTAGTGACAAAATACATGGAAGTGTACGAAATTTCAATAATCCAAATTTAATATTGAAATTCCATCAAGCACCCTCAGTCGATGTCTTAAATTATTTATCAGTGTTAAATTTGTTCTAGGTCAATACGATCCTGGTTGGAATGATCCTCCGACGCTTTCATATGCCGGTCAAACACCATCTGCATCTAAACCAAGAAATCTCCTAAATAAGAGAGTAGCTTTTCCTTTAAGTAGTTCATCAAATAGTGCCATCCCTAATACAAATATGCCTCCAATTTTACTTCCTGGATCAGTACCTCTGTCCAATACTACCCCGATTCATTTGATACCAAGTGATCCTGGTGTGATAAACAAACCACAAGAAAATTTACCAACTTCTTGCTCAGCAGGGGATAGTAATGGAATTGTGTTGTTGAATGACGTAACAACTATATTAAATCGTATTTTAGAAGAGAGTCCAGAATTAGGAAGTAAATTAGATAATATTAGAAAGAGGTTAAGTGTTATGGAATCTATGTGGGCGGAAGGGAAACTTATTGTAGATGTTCAAGTCAAAATGCTGAAAATTGCCAAAGGTTTGTACAACCTGATAATATGCTAGAGGTGATAAATAATAATGTAACAAATACTTAACTAAAAAAAGTGACAGAAATTTGCTATTTGAATAAAATTTACTTGGCTTGGCTACATCCGTTTTAAATCACATTAAACCCTTAAGAGGTTAAATGTTTAATTCGCTCACAGTCATAACTCAAGTAGATAGTGGAAGTGCATATGTGGTAAATATTTATTACTTTGTCTACATTATTTGACCAGTTTTACTTTGGGACTGAATATATCAGAAAAGTAGAATAACATCATATACATATAGTTCTGAATCCAAAGGTGATAATGATTTTCATTGAAATTTCATGAATTGAAATAGGCAAATTCTGAATATTAGATGGAACTGTATCATCTCTGTAAGAATTGAGGTGTTCACTGTACAAAAAATCCTTTTTATTCAAAGAAATGAGATATTTGCATAACCATCCAAATATTTCAAAATAAGATTTTCGCTGACTTTGTATACAATTAAATAACGAAAAGAAAGTTGAAATTTTTTGAAATGAAACAGTTAAACCTTGATATCATATAACAGACTAATGCCAGTGTGGGCATGTCTGTTAAAGCTGAAATTTTTTTATATAATTCAATTTGCTTTTTAAGCCATATATGAGACAAAGACATTCCGGGCTGCAACTTTTGTATGACTTCTAATTGTTAAGTTAACATCAAATTAATTCTTTCTTACGGAAGTATAATGGCGATTTTTTTACCTGAGAAATCAAATTAAATGCACACAGCTGGGTGTGGCTTAGCTCACATCAAATTTCCAGCTGGCGTGCATTTAAGGTACTGCAGCTGTGTAATAATCAGTATATCTGTTTTTAAAAAATCCACATATGATTAGGGCAAAATGGGTTTTGACTTTTAAACTGAACTTTAAATATGTTTTCACTATTTCATGAAATGTAATGTCATTTCATCTTGAAATATCGTAAGCAATTATTCAAAAAAATTGAGCTGCTTAAATTTCTTTGCATTATATTTTATGTTTAATTAATTTATATTTAATGGAACATTTGTACAGATTAGGTTTGTGCTTCTTATTTACAATTTTGTGTCATTTAATAAAGATTCTTTTCTTATCTTTTCTAGCTTTGGAAAGTTCTAATACAGCAGCAGCAGATGAATTACACAAATCTTTGATGATAGATCACATAGGTAGTGTTGGCACATGGATGGTAGCAATAAAACAGCTTATATTCCACTGTTCTGCCAAAAATGAACTTTTGGCAATTGATAATGAATCATAACTGTTAATCAGGTTATCATCTTAATTATGAATTAAAAAAAAACTAACTACTAAATGAAATATGGGGTCAAAATTTGTAAACTAATATGATGTATTTATTATGTACATCTTACTAAAATGTAAATTTAAACTACTTATAAGTAAAGCGGTGAAATGTTTTGGTGCTCTTTAAATACAAGTGAATTTCGCCTTCACAGAAATATTGATTATTTATATGTTCATTTTTATATAATTAATGTAAGGCAATTCAAATATTGCACAAAGAAATATTTGCCGATTTTGTTTTGTTTTGTCTTTTTTCATTGCATTTCACTCAGCAGGCATTTTCATATCAGATAATGTCGCACATTGCTTTTGAATGAATAGGTGCTCATTTATTTTTGTGTTCTAAATATTGTTAAATCTTTGATGATTTTGTTGCTTTATGAGGAAAACAATCTTTCAATATTTTTATGTTATTTTTTTTAACTCATGACTACACTATTTAACATTCTATGTTATTACAGGTTGTATGAATTATGTGTCCTAATAAAATATAAATGAAATTATTTATTGTCTTTTGCCTTAATATTAACTTAAAATAATAAAAACAACATTTAAACATAATATTCAGTTTTACCTCAAAAAAGGATAGTAAATGTCTGTGGCAAAAGAAAAAAACACATTTACAATATACTAGTTTTTGGGTTCAAATGTGTGGTTATTAGTTCCCCCATAGTAGATGAGGACAAATATTTGGTGACTAACATACGATTCATTCAAATTTATCTATTATCTTCAACGAGTCAGACTTCGCTTTTCAGTATATTTAGACCTTCAAGTACGCAGATGAACTCAAACCAACGGCCAGCAAATGGTTTGTATTATGAAATAATTTGGCGTTAAGTATATATTATTAATACCGAATCTAGGAAATACATTTTTGTGAATATAATTTTTAAATTTGATGAAATGAACGTAATTTGGAAAAAAGATCACAAAAAAAGTTGTTGTTCTTTAGTTGTAATCTGCTAATTTTTGGTGGAAACTCGTTATATTAAAAAAAAAACAATTCGTTTTCTGCCACTTCCAAATTTTTATATAGATTAGGACTGGTTTCGCTCATTCTGTCAATATAAAAAATGTGGAAGTAGTACAAAACTGTTTATTTAAAAATAAAAAAATAAATTCTCATTCGTTAATTAAACGGGCAGATTTTTCGAACATTAAAAATGAAAATATTTTTTTTCCATCTTTCTTGATTATCTATTAATAATCATTAATACATATCTTTATCAATAAAACATTCATTCAGAAGAGGTATGATGTCTGTTTATATACATGGGGTCTGTTGTCAATTGCACAGATCAAAATGGATGCCCACATTCTGTTCGTAATTACATCATGGACTATTGAATTTAGAGTACCTAAGTTAAATTTTCTAAAAAAATTTAATTTAAAATATTATATTTTTAGATATGCAATAATTATTTACTTCAACAAAAAAATCAAATGAGCCCCAAATAGCCCCCAGGACACCACACCGCTGCAATAACATCAATATAAAAAATCAACATAGAAAATAATGGCAATTGCCGCTTAGATAAGAAAGTTTTAAGTATTATTCCACAATACATTATATTAGATGATCATTACCGATTTCGTTTATCGCGAGCATTTTCAACTGATTGAAAGTTCAAAATCAATAATCATTTTGACTCGGTTGAAAATTCTTGCAATCAACGAAATCGGTTCTGATCATTTCATAAAATTGTGTATAGTCGTAGAAAAGTTGTGTTCTTTTGTAAATTTAATGCATTTCCATCAAGGATTGACAGTTAACACCATAAAATAACTGGCATTTACTTTGTAGAATATTATAATAGCAATTTATTAAGATATGAATGTATAAGAATGCAAGTATATTTGATCGCTTTTTCATAATTCATGTAGAATTAAATACGTTGATATTTTTGCGCTCTTATCGATAATAATGGGTCATAAATAAAATTTCGAAATAAATAAAGCTTAAAACGATACGATTGCTAAAAAAATGTTGACTTTACTTAATTTTTCCTTGGAGAACGAGCTAATCAAAAAAGTGCCATCTCGTATTTTTTTTTTGTTTCCCAATTAGGAACGACATAAAATATTTAGTACGTGTAGGTAAATGTAATTCATTCTATTCTCTTAATAAGTAGTACCAACCAGTTTATTTACATGTAGATATTACCTAATATAGATATAAGTGAGATCGTAATAAGTATAAGAAAAGTAATCTCGCATTCCTGAATTGATTTTTGCCGAGTTACCCCATATTTATTATTGACGACGCATGCGTACCTTAGTGATAATATCCCCACCACGAATTCGTCAATGCGCACATACACTGTCGCAAGATGTCCATACCATCGTCCCGTGTACGCCGATACGTCATGAGCATTGAGCATACATTTAAGTATATCACCCCATTTTCCATTGCAGCGACGTCGGGAAATTTCAGATTTTCCGTCAGTTTCGGGCGTCCCCTCTAAGCCATAGACAACATGCCATCAGTCGTATCACTAGAAAGACCGTCATACCATACTGTCATTAAAATATTATATTTCTAAACATTCATTCTAATTTGAAATTATATTGCACTTTTGAATTTGTATTGACAATTTCGTTCGCGGGAAAGGAGGCTCTGTCGGTAAAATTGCGATCAGTTCCTATGGTATTCATTAATAAAATATTTATCGAGTGGCATTGTGTTTGTGCTGTCGTGTCGTCAAAAACGTACGAAAATTGTTAAGTGTTAAACAAATTCGTTTAAATACTCGGATTATCTACAGCAGTCTTTTGAAATGTAAGTAAAAAATGTATTTGGAATCAACTTATTTCAATAATTATTTATTGCTTTACATGTAACGGTATCTTCATGAATGTTTTCCAATGATAGTCGCTATTGAAAAATTCGGCACATGATATGACATTGTGAGTTTTTATAGTTTCAGATAATGTACACAAGTAATTGATTGTTTCTTTTATTTGTATTCTTTTCTACCACATTCTAACACAACTTTCACAACACCCACATGAATATATTTTATTGACAGTCTCATAATTCAATATTAGATGTTCGTGCAAACATGCCTTACTTTCATAAAATATAATATATTTATCAATCACGTACTTGGAATGTTTACATTAGCCGCATTAGCGTGAAATAAAAATTGCGGCTTACCCTTTTCTATAGATTTGTATTTCGTTTAATCATTTATAAGATTATAATTCATTCTTACATACATAATATATGCAATCAGATTACTCTAGCGGCAGACGAATATTTACGAAATCCATAAATTACACTAATTATATATACTTATATAAATGTTTATAATTAATAATCAGTTTATTACCGCTATCATCTACTTATATACTACATCATGATATATAAAAGAAATATTTGATGAAGTGAAATTGAAGTAGGACTAAAATTAATATTTATACCCAAACCTTATTATTGATACAAAATAATGCATTAATCAATATCAATTAATAATACATTTCTGATAATTATTTTTCATGAAAAGAAATAATTTGAGATCAGTTCTAAAATAATTTAAACCAACTCTCAATAACGTAACCTCTTACGGTATCCGTTATTTCCAAATTGAAAATATTTTTTTTATTTATCTCGAATAAATGAAATAAAAAACACTATACGATTTATTATAAAGATACAAACCTAGAAAAAATTTCAGTTTCTATAAGATAAGGTAAAGCTAAAAAAATATATATTATATTACAATATCGACGGTGTTTTGGCCAATTGATGTAACCCTGAAAATTTAAATTGTTCACGAGAGAGTGAAAACTGTTTTTATCAAAAACATTATATAGTGAGTTTCGATATTAATCTTTGAAATGCACTCCTGTAAATTCTCATGTTTGTAGATACGGGATTATACGTAGGGAGTGTCAATATAATAGTAGCTTACATCAAGTGAGGGGGTCAGAATTTTGAAACCTAAAACCAATGTAAAATTATGTTTCCCTTCCAAAAAGTGGTTAATTTATTTTTCTAATTTACATCATTTGACCGAGACCTGCTCTTTCGTCTTTAAAAAGAGATCCAATCATTAACTCATTTTCGTATTTTTGAGGGATACATCAATTGGCCAAAACACCATCGATATTATCTATCTACAAAACATTTGGATTTAATTGAAATAGCCGACAAACAGCTAAAACATTATAATATTTTATTGAATGAAATAAGAACTAAATGCTATTGTTAAATGGAAGGCAATTGTCAATAATAAGGATTTTGTCAGCGAATTATTTTCAGTAGACAAAATCAGTTATATCCGGTCCCATTCTATAATATTGTCAAGTATATATCGATCGGTGACTTTTAAATGATAATATATCGGTATGTTCGTGTATTTAGTCTTAACCAGGAAATTAATCATTTAATATTTCTAATTCTAGGATTAAGTTTTTATTATGACACATCAAACATTCAACCAATGATGTCATGTATAAATTTCCTTTTCATTTTTCAGTCCGATTGAGTTCATTTGTATTTTTGAATGCATGAAAATGCGATGAGGTGAAACCCGAGTCGTTAGTGACTAATTCCCCTCCCAATTTTCCGATCATAAAAATGAGTAAAACGAGAACTGACCGTTGAGCGACTTAATTGCAGCAAATAAAAAAATAGCCCTGTTCAGATGTTCTATTAGGAGTCCATATGCTCCACATTGGAAGTTGACGTGCTTGAACATTGAATAATTAATAAATCATGGTTAACCAGGACTGGATAACAGATAGCAAATTGTTTGTGTGAGTATTATTAACCTGTAAATAAGCTATTTTTTTAAACATACCTCGTTTCAATCACATTTATTTTATTTACAACTTTGTGAATAGAACAACCCACACATTTTTTTATTTAAAAAGCAAACTCGAATAATTTCTACTCACGGTGATATTTCATGCATCATAATGGGTATTGTGATATTATGGCTACATTGAAAAGTGAAAACAAGTTTTTTACACTAGCTACGTATAAACGTGAATCACTATTTTGGTTTCTTCAAAACCCGCACTATTAAGAATAAGAAGTACCTTTGATAAAAATGACAATTCTTATTTCTTACGTATTGTGGAAATGTGTGTTATTTTGTAATATTTTCAATTTTCCATAAAAGGTCTAACATGCGTACATACAATGGATATCTTATACGTCGATTTTCCAATGGCCCCAAATAAAGAAGGAAAATGATAATAGCGGAAATGTGTCAAAACCGACGATAAAAATACGATGAAAGCGAGAATGAAGTATTGGGGTCCTACTGTACTTCATAACTCAAGCATTTCAAACACGCGGCCAGTCGATGTAAAGATATAACTAGCCGAAGCCTTGGAAAAATTATATTCTTTAAAATAGTAAAGTTCCATTACCTATTTCAGTGTACATTATATTTTTCCTGACAAAAATTAATGCTGATTCTTTACTAGACTTACGTGAATTTTCTGTTTCTAAAATTAGTATCTTTTTTATATATTTTTTTAATATTGAAAACATGTGACTCGCATGTCGTGCGACCCTGGGTCTTAATAATATAGCTTATGTGATTACTGGTTAAGCCTACGGTTCAAAAATAATCGATTGATAATATGCCATGTTATCATTGCTAGGTGAACATATATATTTTTGAATATTGATTATATATAGGCTGACCATACTTTCCGTTTTCGCCGGGACTGTCCTGTTTTCGTTGTATGTATCAACCGTAGATATGTCCCGTTTTTTGAAAATATTCTGACAGAAGAACTTTTCGCCCTTTTTGAGGATATTAATAGTCAAAAAATATGAAGTGACTAATTAAAAATAAAATAACCTTTTAAATCGGTAACTGTATTTACAAACTGAATTGACGGCAAATCAATGGCGGGTCTATTCGTATTTTTCTTATTAGTTGTTTGCGTCCCTCAGTCGGCTTATATACAATTAATAATCCCTATCTATTTAGAATATGGAATGCCGGAAACCTTCCTGTATAAGATAAATGGGTTCAAATATTCACTTAAATGGGTGGAAAATATTTGGATTTTACGAATACGAATAATGTAGTAGAATATTCCATTCTTTGTCTTCCTGATTTATTTTACACAGATTCAAAGTTGCGCTCCCGCCGAGCGCGTCGCGTCACGTTTTTAATCCAAAGGATTATGGTCAGTCTAATTTTGTTTTTAAATATTCACAATTCGTATCCAAATAGTTCTACCAGCTTCCCTGGTCAGCATAATTCGTATTTTAATCATTTGTTTTAATATTAAATATGAAAAAATAATCATATGAATGAATACAAAGAAAATAATAATGTTGCCACGAGGAGGTTTTGGTAGTACATTCGTATGCACCGCCTGATTATATAACTGTATATTATAACAAGCGTACAGTAAGATGACCGTGGTAATTTGGGATTCTCAATTGATCAGAGATTTGTGATAAGCTAAAATACTAAAAAGGTTTTACTTCACTTCAAAAATATTCTCATGGATACACACCATTTATTCCATTTTTTATTACGATTCCTTCGCTTCAGTGAGATATTTTACTACAGAATTTATTAAAACGTAAGGTTTTTACTTACTTATTATTTGAGTTGTTACTAGAAAAGTATGAATATTCAGTTTTAAACAAACTAAAGTAGAGAACTTTATTATTTTAAAAATAAAATCTGAATTAATGAAGGTAATTAAAATCAAATTGACCTCTTATCGTCTTAATTCCCTGTAATTAGTTTATCACATTATATATACATAATCTGAGTTTATTTTGCTATCGCTTATTTTATCGCTTAGTTAATTATTTTTTCACTACCTACCACGCTCATTGTTTTTGAGTTTGTAACATAAACGTTGTTGCATTGATGATTTCGACAAAAAATAAAAATATTTAATTCTTGATAAGTAAGAGAATAAAACTAAGCTTACTTTTACATGCAGACCTATAAAATATTGTATCGAGGTTTTATTTTAAAATTTTTGAATAATTGTGGTGGTTTATGTATTTAAATAATGCAAGATTTAATTGAATATTTCTTCTGTTAAGCTAGTCACCTACCTAGAGTTTCATCGTATCATTACAATTAATTTTTACAGAGCAAGTTGAACAATTTTTTTTTAAATCCTAATAAAAAATATATTGGTCAAAATGGCGTCATCTTTGACATGCTTGCTCTGCACTTTAGAGAGAGAAAAGTTCATGATTTCTCAAAATGTTGAGTTTAAAATTCGATAGACTGGCAGAATTCCCATTTTGGCTACGTGTTACTACGTGGCTACTAAGCCAAAAGAAATGTCTTTCCAGGTATATTTCAAAGGTTTTAGGTATTAAATATAAGAGAAATTAAATTGCATGGAGCTTCGGTACCATATAAATATTCTCAAACAGTGAAGACGCAAAAAAATATTCTGAAAGCTCTTCAACGTAAGGGTTTTCAAACCTTTTTGTCGAATAAACGATTGACCCACTCTCGTGCCGTTTTCGAAAATGATCATATTGTACATAATTATTAAAATGTGAACTTCTGAAAAGATCTAGTTGTACGGAGGATGAAGTTAATGCATCGATATGTTATAAGTTACAAGTAATCAATATGTGATTACTGAGATTTTATTTTCTCTCAAACCGTCTAAGAATTTTAACAAATAAAAGTTTGGTGAGAAAACTTTCGTAAGTCACCAAATATAAAAAGAATAACTAAGAAAAATATCATAATTTTCACATTCCCATTTACCTATTTAGCGAATAACAAGAACAACCCATTATAATAACTGTTTTTTCCTACCTTTACTCTACTACTGAAACTACAATGTGGTTCCTAGTTTCTTGTCTAAAGTTATTGCTAGGGTGGATACAAAGTATTTATATCCCGTTCCCGCATATAAGCTAGCTTAGTAATGCTATCTAAAAGATTCTGTCAGCTGAAAGCTTTGTGTAGGAAAAATACTTAAAAGAAAAACCCCTTAAAAGAATAGGTCTTACCAAGAATTGCTCGTAATGTATACTGTTCTTATATCAGACAATGTAACACAGAACTGCGATGTTAGTTAACCCCTATTATTACTTTCGGTTGCAAAATAATTCCCCCACTTAAATAAGTATACCAGTTATACGTTTGTAATAAAGCTATCATTTAAATTGATATCACGTAGTAAGGTGTATTACCCGTATCGATTAGCTATAGATATTCAAGTCATCACATTACCAAGTGATTTCGTTTTTATGCAACATTAATTTAAAGATTGAATTGAAATACGGTTATGTAATATCTACACTAAGATTTCTAATAAAGCCATCACCAAAAAGAAACTCTGATTTGTTAATTTAGAAAATATCGTATTTGTGGATTAATTCTTGAATTACAATTACTTACTACTCTCCCGTATTTCTATAGTTCCTTGTACATTGTTAAAACTCCTCAAATCAGTTAATCGGTCACGATTTTTAATCATTATGGATTTTTAATATGGCTGCCTATTAATTATACCTATACAAACATTTTTATAAACGATGAAAGGATTGATTTGTTTTTAATGTTATTTTTAATATTGTAATTTACGTGGCTTGTGTTGTTGTTAGTGGTAAGTGGAAGTTTTTACTTTTACGACTCGAAGTGCTTTGAGAACATGTTACGTTAAAGTTTTACGAAATCAATTTACGCTATCTGTTACGAATTAAAAACAAATTGTTTAAGATGTCGAGGCTGCCAAGAGGATAACGATTGATTTAACGAAATACAAGTAATTGCGGTGCTTTTTTAGATTTAGCGAAATCAATAGTTGTTTACATTAAAACAATGTTCATCAAACATCACAGTTATTTCATCCTTGGCATAAAATTAATCAATCGATTCAATTTAATGTATTCTTAAAAATAGATTTAATAGATATTTTACACTTAGTAAAATAATCTTGTTGATAATCTTTGACCTATATATCATCTGTAATTAGCGCGATATTTGTGAACTCGTATATGTTTTTCTAGTTTCCCAAATAACTGTCACATATCTAAAAAAAGCGGATTTGAAAAGCCTAAAACCTATCGGAGTGACCGTAAATTGGGTCGTGACCTGATGTATCAACCACTGGCGACATTGATTAATTTATCTATTCGAGATAATAAGCTATACCTTAAATTGAAGAGATATGTTAGATATTGGATAGTACAGCCTGATATCTGCATTTATATACATATAAATATTATTACTTTATATAAAATAAGAAACTAGTTTTAAAATAATAGCACTGTCTCAATTTTGAAGAAAATAAATGCGGCCGTTACTTTGCAACTGCGTTTTGAATCTTTGAGACGCTCTCCTGTAAAATGTAATGTTAGCAGATACGGGATTATAGTGTCGATATTATAATCTCATACCTTGTTCCATAATCACGTTTTGGTATGTAAAATTATTTTACAAGAACCAATGAAAATTAAAAAAAAATTCTAATTATAATATTGACGCTGAAAATTTTGATCTGAGTTTAATAAAAATACATTTTTTATTCATTCCACGTTTTTTGTAATGATCCGATACCGGTTTTCTCACATCGAGCATTTGCAACAGATAATCATTCCCACTACTTATACCTAGTTTATTAGTTTGCTTTTGGCTAAAGAATTTTTGAATGAAATGTTTTCTCTATTGTTTTGTTTTTAAGTAACGTCATCAATAATCGTGTAAAACGAGCACGTTATTGTTTATTGAAATAATTACTTTTTGTTCATATTATTATAGATATATAGAAGTATTAATACTTTTCACATCTCTAAACTTAACACTAAATATCTTATATTATCGATATTCCTTGAATATCAAACTGTTAAACACTATGGTAGCATACGTAAAATCGATTGTAACGTTATTTGAATCAAATTTATCATATAGGTATACCAAATATAGAACTGGACAGTTCCATCAATACACTTACGCAAATGTCCAATTACTGAGAAACCTTACTAAGCAAAATACTACCACATATTCATATCAAATACTTATGCCACGTATGACGTGTTTACACAATGTTATTTTTCATTTTAATGGAAAGTCACGGAATTTCCGATCGAACACGCTTTAATATTGCATGGATTTTCAATTTTATTTGTCCGCTTGGTTGAACCGGTGTTTCTTGTTCATTCAAGCTGCACTTTTGGTGTGAAATTTATATTTAAAATTTGCATACTCGTGTAGAGTCTACCAAATGCATTATATTATAATATTATTATCTACATTGGAATATTCGAAATCTATTTTGTACACTATTTCTATGCGATTTAAAATTTACCTTTTAATGTTGTTTACGTTTCAATTTTATTTTATCGAACAGTGAGAAATTTGAATCGATGAGATTTTGTGAGAACATTGAAATCAACGTCATAAACTTTGTTAAAAAGGTGATTTACTCCAAAATATTATCATTATAAAGTGCAAACCATGAAAGCATAAAAAGATGTTTAACATAATACACAATATTATAATTATTTTATTTTAGATTTTTTATATTATTGAAGACATCGACTATCTTTCACAGTATCTGTCTTCTTTAATGCTAAAATCTTGTAGGATTTATGGATGTTTTCATATAAAGTCAATACCTACCTATAATAAGTTTTAATAAATATCATAAATGTACCGAGTAGCGTTTAAGAGCGAATCTTTTATTATTGGCGAGTATTTTGTTTTTGCTGAATATGTAAGAATGTATAAAAGATGGAATTCAATATATTTTAGTTTAAATATTTTATCACACTATGGATCAACAGCATGTGACTTTAAAAATATATTTGTGAACTTGACAATGGAGGGCTAAAAGAGGGAGAAAACGCAATACTGAGGAGTCATAGTAGTCAATAATCAGCCAACTGCTACCCTCTTTCAATTAATTGGTGATTGTTCACAAACGTAAATATTATTTATTATAGTTTCCACCTATGTACATCATATCAATAGTCTGATCTTGAAACATTACTACATTATCTCTACATAGCATTATATATTTATTTTGACCGGAATAAAACAAAAAATGCTTATCCACAGTGGTGTGAATGTACCACTCTATGCAAGCCCAGAGGGGTGAGACAGGGTTAAATTTTCACTAGCCTGACTTTTAGGGGTGTGTCACATTTGAGATATTGTTTTTATTTCAATGTAACATATTTTTCCTGTGTTTGTAAATGGGGAGGGGGGGTCTCAGAAAATGCCTTAATTTTAAGTAAAATATCTGGCATTATTGCTGTCAGCCAATGCGTCAAGTATTTTGAAAATTGAAAATTCATACGAGATAAGTTCGATGAGAATTTTTACAAATCACTCATGTCCAAGATCAGACATTTTAAACTGAAAAAATCTTAATTTGATATAGATCTTGCTGGGACTTGAACCAGTTGATCGTTAGTGCATAGCTCTTACCACTAGACCACAGAGGCCGACTGTATATTCATGGCAATGGTAACAAAAAGGAAACAAAATTAATTGATTTTTTTAAATTGTTGAAATCATTTTCAATAGGTGGCACGGCGTGCTTCTAGTAGAAAGTCTCGTTGGTAAAATAGCAAACAAAATTTCCATGTCCCCAAAATAATTACAAAATGATTCCTTATTTTGGTGCTCAGCTTAATATTACGTCAACAGCTTTTCTAAGTACCTGCTTTAATCATCAGAAGACTTGTGCAAGGAAAAAAATAATTGGAAATGCGGTAAGGTAAGACGATGTTTGCATTAAATAATTGGACAAACATATTTTGAGTTGCCGAAAGTACGCTTAGTATAAATGTAGCAAATACAGAGTGACCAATTGAAGGTAATTAAGAAGTATATTATCTATGACAAGTAGTTTTTCTCTAAGATAGCTTTACTATTTCAATTCCGTTTTGTTGAAATGTTCTATAGCAGGGTTTCCCAAACTTCTCCTATGATGAAACATATCCAGAAATTTAACGGAATACCTTATCTATTGGGTTGGGTAGGAAATATCACAATGAATTCAAACGGGTATGAATTTGTTGCAGCCGTAGCAGTAAATAAAACCATTCCAGGCTTTTGTGGAACACCAATTAACGTTCCACGGTAAACCAGTGTTCCGCGGAACATAGTTTGGGAAACCCTGTTCTACGTAATATGACTACTATCATAATAATCACTTTTAAGGTGTTGACTGTCAATTCTTAGTGGAAAAAACTTGAAGTTATAAAAAAATAAAACATTTCTGTATTACTTTTTATTACGATCGAACCCGGCTTTGGTTACTGTGAGAATTTTTAACAAACAACACTTACTGAGATTATATTTAAATAAAATAAAAAAATACTGAAAAATATACAAACCTCATCGCTGAATCCACCCGTCTAGACAATACATTGACAGCCCTTGCAACTATGTCTTATTATAACCGAGGTCAAAAACAAGTTTGTATGAATATCATACCGTTTTAAGTATTTTTTAATTCATAAGAATGTAAAATGATAGACGTCGCGCCACAAATAAATTCAATTCACATGACTAAATCAAAAACGGGACTTGTTTGTACATTTGTTCACCTTTTACAAGAAAAGTGGTAATGTGTGCGCTCATTAATTCACTCCTTATACAATAGCAGTGTTGCAAGAATATGAAAATAATTTACATATTTATTTATATTTTTTTATTTGATGTGTTTACGTTTCTTAGAACGAATACATGGATGCTACCTGTTATTAATGAAACACTTAAACGTAATCTAATATAATGAAAAAGATGTTAATTCGCACAGAAAATGTATAAGCAATAGATATTATAATTAGGAACGTATCCTAAACATGACGTTTTTAGTTTACATATAAAAAAAATACCATGTCCACTCCTAACGTGGAGCATATGACCTCCTAATGGAGGTATCTTAACAGAAGTTTTCTCTGAGAACTGCTTGTTACTCAGTTGCTCAGCCACTATTTTTTCGAAGAAAGTAGGGAGAGAAGGATATGTCTAGGACAGGACTGATGTTTAGCTAATCGCTCTCGCTATCGATCGCTACGCCCCGTTTTGGAGAATCGGATGGATGGGAGGGAGTTTAAGACATCACAAACATTTATGACTAGGAACAGAAATCCATAAATCGACTGAAAGAACAATTTATGAAAACTGTCTGCACCGAGAATAGAACCAGAGACATCCGTTACCGTAGCAAACGACGCTACCAATTGCGCCACGGATCCGACATGACGAAATGGAACACAGTAAAACCTCGATACAACGGATCTATCGGACAAAATTTCCCGTCAAATGTGGAAATTGTTAAAATATCCTGTAGTATTGTAGTGCATTTTAAAATCCAAACGCTCGTGAACAATATTACGCGCATGATAGGAATGTTGTCACAAAGCTGTAACAGTTTTAACGCGTGACGGTCGATAGTTTGATGTGCGCTAAGTCGCATCCTACCATTCCTCATCATTTTTTAAGCAGCGTAATATATTTAACTCATGTTTGGAAATTTTACTGGGATTGTAAATAAATTGTATCACCACATGCCGTTTTTTTGTGCCGTTTTTTTTTCAACAGCAATAGCATTTGGAAAACTAACTAGGCTCTGGTGGATATTATCTTTTGAGTACCTGATAATAGATATAATACTATAGATAGTAAGATGCCGCTTGACGCAAGCATTTTAGTTTTCTAAATGATCAATGTTTTTTTTATTTATCAGAGTAATAATCAATAACTTTAGTGATTTCTTCTAAAACACTGTCAATTCTTGGTAAAAATTTGTAAAAAATAAATCTCAATTTTATGATATTAATTCCACAATTTTATGACATAATCAGTGCTTGTTTCGCTCGTTGCGATCATTATCAACTGATTTTCTCTTGTTTGCTTCCTTTAACAAATGAGAAGGTCCGCTCGAAGAGGGGCGAATGTTTGGTTATCACCGTCTGGGAGGTCTGGGATCTCAAGCAAACACAATTTCATTCCGGTTTATCTCTTATTTAATTAATGAAGATGCAGAGGTTTATTACACAAAAATTACCAGTAACACATAAAATTGAGTTTACATTTACGTTTACTTAACACGTGAATTTACCTTTTAGTTATAATACAATTGACACAACAAACGATTGTAAAATTAAATTAAGTACAATTTCAAAACAAACAAAAACAATTTATAATATCTGCGATACCGGCCGCCTCCCTTTAGCCAAAGCCTCCGGAAAGCCGACTGTCCGCAAAAATAAAAATTAAACTCCAAACATTGTTGGTTCCTCCCCTTTTTGCCAATAATATACTCGTCCAGCGGACGAGTCCATTAACAGCGCCTGCTTTCCAATTTTTAGTCCCATCGGTCTGTCAGCAAATGATTGCTTTTAACGACAATAACTCGGTTTGACTACCAAGAGTCATTGCCATTAAAGCTGTGCGCTGTCAGCTATGGACCCTAATAAAACTTAAACTTAAAAAACAAAACTAAGGTGTGTCACAAGATATGTATTATTATTATATACAGAGCTTTTTTTGCCACGCAACACGGTAGAACGGCGTTCCGGCACCTTTTTTCACTTTTTTTTACTACTTTATTACATCCATATTTATATAGGTACCTAATACGTCATTAAAATTAACATTAGATTTCTGAAATATAAAAAAATGTTTATTTTTTTATATGCTTCGTGTCATAGGATAAATAAATTCGTAAATAGCTTGTCGGCGTCCGTGACGCAGTTTGTAACGTGATTGGCTACGGTTACCGATGTTTCGGGTTCAATTCCCTGTGCGGACAGTTTCATAAATTAATCTTTCAATCGATTTATGAATTTATATTCGTAGTCATGAATGTTTGTGATGTCTAATACTCTCTCCCACCCATCCGATCCTCAAACACGGGGCGTAGTGATAGCGATTAGCTAACCACTAGTCCTGTCCTCGCCCTATCCTTCTATCCCTACTCTCTTCGAAAAAAGAGAGGTTGAGCAACTGAGTAACAATCAGTTCCTATATATAACTTCTGTCGAGATTCTTCCATTAGAAGGCCATATGCTCCAGGTTGGGAGCGGACATAGTTTTAAATGAAAAAAAAACGCTGATTATGTATGAAAATATATTTCTGTCCAGATCAATCGGGTACTTATCTGTGGGTAATGCATAATGTACGATCAGACTAAATTACCTCTTGTATAAATTAACATATCGATTGAGGTTGCTTGACGGAATTTCAATACGAAAAACGACCCGGTTTCATCTCCCGAGATCTTCAGGCATTCAAGTACACAATTCGAAATTCAAAAAACCAATTGTATGTTTTTGTCAAAAAAATGTGACGTTTTCATACTCACAATATAAATATAATAATGTTTGCCCCTCGTAAAAAAAGACGCAAGCGGGAGAGCCTATGCAATCAAATTTCTATTCTTAGAAATCCAGTAGAAAACCTACCACGTATTTCTTATGAAATCTGTTTTTATATTGAAGTTTATACCATGAGTATCTCACAGTGGGTAGATATCACGTTTCTGGCGTATGCGTCAGTAAATTCAAAAGAAAATTTTCTTTCGTTGGGGATTTATTTCTCATCGAAATTTCTTCGTTTACCCTTTGCTTTTCTTACGTGGGTAGAAAATGTCATCGTAAGATAAATATAGAAACGCCGACGACTTTTTATTTTTACTCCTTCCAATGTAAAGCACTACTGCACTTGAAAGTTTCTCTTACAGATCATATCAAATTATAATATATAATAAGATCTTCAGAGTATTTAGCATTATATGTAACATTTTATACCTTAAACTTTTTTGAGTTTTTTTAGAACATTACAGACAAAAAATCGAAAACACGAATAAAATTGTTACGCTACGGAACAGACCATGTAAGAAAGGTGTGAAGCCATATTGGGTGAAAAAACGTATAGGTATAAAATACCTCTGAACCCTGAATTCATTTTGAAAAAAGTTAATGCCCAATTTGTGTATTTTTCATTAATTTAATAATAAATTTACTTTTACATTTCAATAGATTTGTGTTACAATATTTAAAATGGTGGAAGCATTACACTTTTACGTGAAGCTTCAACTTAAAATGAGCCCTGGCATATTTTTCCAATAATAGTAGATTCTTAGAAGGCTAACATAATATCATATATACTTATATTAATAATTTAATAGTTCATTAAAATTTTTTAAGGAAACGAGCTTATTTATAAAAAAATCACATTTATTCAAATTTTAAATCATTGATATACATATAATATTTTCTCAAGGATGAGATACTTACATCTTATAATGATTTACGACTAAATCTTTTTCCACTTCTGCAACTCTCAAATAGAGGCAATATAAATACATATTCCACCACCGTTCCATTGTATTACAATATTTAAAATTTGCAGCTGCGTCGGATTACTCCAAAGGTATTTCTTCAATACTGAAATTACGGCATGCTTAAAGGTTTTTTTAGCCCCGAGCTATTCGTCAAATTCAAGTAATATGATTTATGGTAAGATCATGGTGTAAGAAATACAAGGTGAGCTGGATAGAAGGTGACAGTCGCCATTTTTGTATTTGTTGACGTCACTACGTGCTTATCCAATTACACCGGTATTTTGGTGACAATAAAAATTTGGTTCGTCAAAGTGACGTCACATGTAATACAAAAACACCGATCCAGCTCACCTTGTACTCCTTACGCCAGGCAAGATACTGAAAGCGCCCAAGTTGGCAGAGAGAAAAAAAACCACTTCCTTTTATTGTTTTTGAAATCTGGAAAAATTGTGATTTTATAAAATATTTCATTCAAAATTGTTGCAAATATTATTCAAATAGTTTCCCAGATGTTCGAATATCAAATAGTTAAAAAAGGGTCGAATGTATTCGGATATCGAGTATATATTCGAGTTGGAATCTTTAGTATGCGGTCACGCAGTATGACAAATTGTTAGTTTTTCTATGACGATTTTCGTAAAACATAGCCTGTTATAGATTTTTCCCGATCCCACGAAAATGGCTGTTTACACACTGACAAAATAGTTGATATAATTATACTGGATCCAATTAGTTTATCCACCCACGCCAATTATTGTGACCGCGCGAAATATTTACCTCACGGTAGGCGTTCTCTCCACTTCAAGTGATCGAATGCGTCACCCATTTTCCGATATCACTTCTTTGTTTGCTCGCTGTGTAATTAAAACTGTTTGCGAATGGTTTGAACAGATTTTGGTTTTGTTTTTAACATCTTTTTATAGAACCACAAGGGTATAATTAATAGTCCTATTAATAGTATCCTCGAAAACAACCATTTTCAATTATATTATCAGGGCTGGATATGGAAAATTTCACGGATCGGATCAGAGCGTTCGTTTTTTTAACCTTGACTGTTTTCCAATGGTTACTTACTATGCGTACTATTGGTAACATAATTTTTTAAACCATATCCGCGCCCAGTGTGGAGCATATGGTCTACTAATGGAGATATCTCACCAGAAGCTTTCTACGAGAACTGCTTGTTACTCTTGTTGCTCTTTTTCGATGAGGGTAGGGATAGAAGGATAGGGTTAGAACAAGAATAGTGATTAGCTAATCACTCTCGTTATGTTCCGTTTTTAGGATCGAATGGGTGGGAAAAAATTTTAGACATCATACACATTCATGTCTACCAACAAAATCCATAAATCGATTGAAAAATCAATTTATGAGTCTGTCCGCACCGGGACTTGAACCCGAGGCATACGTAACCGTAGCCAACGACGTTAACCACTGCACCACGAAGCCGGCAATAATTATGATACACAATTCTTTTTTCCTTGATAACGTACAAACTGGAACGGAAATTTAGTTTTTTTCATGATGTTGCGTTACTCTTCACTGACCTAACGAGTCGGAGCGCCACGCCGGTGCGCTCCGGTCGATTTCGAGGCCTGAACATTATTTATATTATTTATAACAACATATATAGTAATTTTTGGTGTGATGTTCCCAAACGGCAAGGTTGTATAAGGTAAAATATACAATATCTGCAGGAGAGCAATGGGTATGTATTACCAGCAACAGATATTATTATTTTGTTGAGTGACTTCGGGCATACTGGAGGATAATTTTAGCAGTACCACTTGAGACTTACTCGAGGAGAGAATACATCACAAACATCAACTTCCAAGATCTCAAATGTTAAATTGGATCAAAATCAGCATTTGATAGTAACCCTGCCACGACGACAACCCGGTGTTTTATAAATGATAAACAGAGCTCTTCTGCTAGGCCACAGCTGCCGAAGTTTTAGGCTGAATTTTTATCCAAAATGATGTACTAGGGTTAAAAGGGCTTGATAACCTTTTTTTCGATAATGATCAGATAAAGTGTTTTGTTTCTCGCAATACTATATATTTTTTTTTTCATTATATCTATTACTTGATATAGTATAAACGTATTTATTTTATTTTTAAACGTTTAAGCTTGTATCTTTCAGGGCATCCGAGGGAGGTCTCGCGAGCGGCAGCGCTGGCGGCGATGGTGGGGTCACAGGAGGGCCGCGGACTCCGCAACAACTAGCCGCTCAAAGACGCTTACAGCAGACTCAGGCCCAAGTTGATGAGGTACATTAATTCAAAATGACACTTTATCTATAACTTAGTTTCCTGTTCCTTAATTCTTACTTTTTCAGATACATCTACAATAACAAATAAATCTCTACCATTTCAAGGGTACTATTATCTACAACTTGGTTGCTATGCACTAAAATATGAAAAGAATAACAATACATAATATCAAGATTCGGTGAATTGAGATATACTTGCTCTCTGTATGACGCTACAAAGCCATTATATAGAAAACTTATTTGTCCCTTCAAATACCAAATGGGTTTCAGTACTGGTACTAGATCAGTGGTTCTCACGGAAAATTTCTCCGCGGCCGCATAATGAACATTAGTGGTCTTTGGAAATGTCTCGTGGCCGCACCGAATTTTCAAAAATGATTTAAAATATTAGAACGATGCATTTAAGGGGCAATGGCCTACTTCAATATTTTAACCATAAATCATTGTCATACAAATTTGCGGCGCAGGCAGAAAATTTTTATGTATTAATATAATTTATTTAAAAATAAATACTACATTTTCACAATGCTGTCATTTACAAATGTTATATTTAACATTACATAGCCCTGCAGGTATGTTTTTCAAATATGTCTAAATATCTATGGGTCATTAGAATTTTACTGTTTCATCCTTCTGAATGTTTGTTTATAAATAATTTCTTATATCCATTTTAACTCGGGGATTGTATCAAATTCCCTTAAAAATTAGAAAAATAAAAAATAACGTAATATACAGATGCTTCCATATATATAAAAAAATCAGAAGATAATCACTGTTACACTTTATATATTAAGAAAATCTCTCGTCAATGAAAATAACACCATTGCAAGATAAACAGCGTTGGTTATTTTACAACAGACCGAATTACTTAATGCACTGCAGCACAAATTAACCCGATGGCGTTACCGTACTGATCCCGATTAATTTTTATCTAAAAAGGGATCCTTTTTTATTAAAAATATTCATTCATTACCAATACGTTTTCGAGCGGCATACGTACGCAATACGAATAAACAAACGTCGAATTTATTTTATATTACTCATTATTTTAATATCAATATTTATTACTATAGAACCGTTGGTGGCCGCAGTAATATCCTCTGGTGGCTGCCACTGAGAATGAGAACCACTGTACTAGATCATTTACCATAGATCTATGATTGGCGGAAGCCCAAAATGACGATTTTTAAGACTAAAGACGAAGCTAAATTTTGCAGTCATGTTTTCAGCAATAAGGATTATACTCTCAATAAGCTTGTCATTTTTACATTTCTAATCAGTAGTACTTAAATATATAACAAAATGTCATCAAAACAAGAATTAATAGACTTGGACTTCTAGTATCAAACAAATATTTATTTAATGAGCAAAGTTATACTGTTAAGACCAGCAAATAATAATTATTCCATCACATTTATTTCAGTTATAAGTTAGTATAATACTGTTAGTCCCACTGAAGCGTTCTTATAGTTGTAATGGTTTTTTTACTTGTCGTTAAATGACCAAGAATAGAGTAATAAGTCATTATATAAATACTAATTTAGAATGAAAACACAATTTCTTACAAGTTAAAAGAAATAATCAATATTTGATATCCAAAAATGAAAATGACCTAACGCCGTTTTTTTCTTTTTCAGGTTGTGGATATAATGAAAACAAATGTTGAAAAAGTACTGGAGAGAGATCAAAAGCTTTCCGAGTTGGACGACCGAGCAGGTATTTTAACCAGTACTATATTTTAACGTTGAATTATGTTATTGAACATATGCATGATTTGCCAAAATAAGGTAAATAGGTCATTTAGTTAATGCTGCAGTAATAGCTGGAAAAGTATCATTGTCCAGAGTCTGGCAACACAGTGTAATAAAAATACCATGTTACATTGATTATAAGACGCAACCATATTTTTCAATGCATAAATAGAACTTATAAAAATTGCATAAAAACTTCATTATGGAATTAATAGAAATACAAGGCAGTACCTATGTCTATGTATATTATTGCATATTATGTCGTTTGCGCTTGAATCACCACTAGAATCTGTTGAAGATTTTTTATATCGATGATATCTGCATTTTTCAATTGATTATCACCTTCTTTACCATCAAAGGCATTGGTGATGCACCTTCATGGGTCGTCAACGGCAAAAATGCTGCATTTTTGTGAGCGATTATAAGACTAGGTCGACCTCCGAACCATATACACCAGAAATGTAAAAAACACATGCGTCTTATAATCAATGTAATACGGTAAATAAACATAATATTTGAAACAGAGCATTAAGTTGAAAAATTGGTTGAATATACTAAAACATTTACAATGCATATGAGACAAAAAGGACCAGTCGAATCAATGCTGCTGAATTTTTCACATCATATTTTTCATAAAATTTCTTACAAACGCAAATCCTGTTTTAGCTCTCCTGAAAAGAAATATCCTTTTCCTTTCGCAAACAGAATTCAATTACCTCCCACCCATCTGATCCTAAAAAAGTGGGGCGCAGCGAGAGCCATTACCTAATTCCTAGTTCTGTCTTGGCCTCATCTTTCCATCTATTCTCTCTTGCTGAATAAAGTGGGTTTGAGCGATTGAATAAGAAGACTTCACATTGGGATCGGGCATGGTTTAAAAATGTATATGGTTGAAACTGGAAAGCCACAGTAAAACAGTGAATGTTATTCTTCTTTCCTGGCACGACAGTTTGGGAAGAACTTTGATGCTATGAAAATAAAATATATTACTGAGAGAAGGACATTCTATTGAATGCATTTTAGATTCCTTCGCTTTACTAATCCTAACTTCATACTGCGTTTGGCTTAATTTTATGTAAACTGTATTTTATTTTACTAAAATTTCTTTTCAAATATTTCAGATGCTTTACAACAAGGTGCTTCTCAATTTGAACAGCAGGCTGGTAAATTGAAGAGCAAATTTTGGCTGCAAAATCTGAAGGTTTGAGAAATACATTTTTTATATTGCTTCCACATGTTGATCTGTTTGAGGATTGCGAAGTAAATTTGAAATTAGTTTCATAATACTTTTATCCAAATGTTTATTATTGTTTACGGACGATTTTTCGAGTAAAATTGCAGTACTTTTTTTTACATTTTAGATGATGGTCATTGCGGGCATAATTGGGATAATAATTCTGGCTCTCATAATTGGTAAGTACAACCGTGGAGAGAGGTATTTAGAAAAATTTATGTTACTTCAATCATTAGTCGATATCACATATATTTGAGTATAAGTGTCACTCCTATGTGTACCTACTAATCGTCACCTTTTGATATTACAGCTAACTTCGTCTAAACCACCTATAGATTAGTTTAAAAAAAATAAACGGCAAAATTGGTGAGTGAGACTCCGAAACAGGTCTTATTGACACTAGTTATATTATTGGTGGTGTAAACATTTTATGTTGTGGCAATTCTGTAATCGATGGCTCTTTAAAAAACTATTTCTTGTCTATGCCTGATATTCTTCCTGTCTCGACTGTGTTTTACATGTGAAACCCTTCTACACATACAAAATTATCACTATAAGCAAAGTATTTTTTTCTACACGACGAATCTAATATACCTATATGTATTTTAATTAAATTGTAAATATCTTATAAATTTAATATAATTGTAAATATTCAATTAAAAACAAAATCGCAAGAAAGGCTGGTGTATATGATAAGATATCAATGGGTTTCTAAATAACGCCAAATAAATAATAGATTCTTTTCTTTTATGACACAAATAAGTTGAATATGGTGTCACACATTTTGGAATCGTTTTTCACATTCCCGATATTAAAAACATTTTCGTTTTTGAAAACATATAAAAATTATTTTAATTAAAAATAATAAATAATATTGAGACTGATTTTTATGAATTTAATAATTTACATCTGTTATGAACTCAATAATAAATTAATGAACATGAAGACATTTTACATTATTATAATGTAACTAGTAAAGGCGCATTTAAATTATCAATGATCAACTAATTAATTTAAAAAAAGTCAAATTCAGACAGTTTTGATAAAGTATCAACAAGCCGAAAGAGGAATGGAGACATACAACAATAGCAGCCAAATTATGAACATTAGAATATTTAAAAAAAAATAGTTTGGTTGGAGAAAGACTGCTGTCATCCAAGATGGATAACTCCATTTCGATAACAATCAAAATGTATCTAGAATCTAACCTTGAAGAAGAAGGCGTTATAAAATATTGGTAACGGGATTGAATAAACTTGAAAAATATGCAATCTTTCAAGAGATCGAAAATGTATAGTAAAATGGAGAAAGACGATATAGAATTTGTTATTAAGGAAAGCTTCATATATAACAGATAAACATGTATTTTAATTGTAATATATTATGATATATTATCAATGAAATATGATGTACATTAAAAAAATTCTAAAATATGTAGAGAGCTTTTGATGAAAGAGAACAAAATTGTAGCTAATAAATGACACTATATTTTATATTTTAATACTGGAAACGAGTTCATACAATCTTGATAATTGTCTGAGAAGCATACCCTTTCTCACCTCTAAATACATCAGGCTAACAAGACTGAAAAGACCGAAAAATATCATAATTGGGGGAAACTTTATTTTTCTTTGTTAATGGAATTGAAAAATCTAATAATAACTGAAAAGTATTATTATTTATTTTCCAAACGCCAAAAGTTTCAAATATGGATCTCAACATACTATGGTGATAGCCTATGTCGAAATATGCGCAACTGACTGATCATTAATTTGGTCCAATGGTTTTATTTCTGGGGGCGGCACGAAGCCTTAGTGTTAGCACACACTCTTACACGAAATATTATACAAATATAAAATAATTTCAATCGTATATTTGTTTACAGTTTCAAACAAAAGGATGATTCTTATCTAAATATATGTCACGTAAAATACACACTCACTTACTCATTCACTGTGTGCTACAGGCCCTCTCTGTTTTGCGTCTTTGTTTAGTTGTTTCGGTAGGCAGAAAATGAGACAGATTGTGCCCGCCTAACAGAGTGGGTGAGAGCGTGCACGTGTATTTCACTTTATATGTCTGTAAGTGTGAATCCTTTTTCAAAGTTAATAAACACAATAATTCCTGTCTTTCAGTTTTCACTAAAAATAAATAATAAATTTTAAAAATCAATAGTGATAGCAGTGTAAATTCTAATTATTGTTATTAAATAATACAATAAATATTATACAAAAATCATACATTAAATGATAAGAAATTTTACCTGAAAAGTATAATTTAAAATAAAACAGATTGTATAATTAATAACAAAAGAAACTAACTCCGTATATATATATATATATATATATATATATATATATATTACATAATAAAACAATTCAACGGTGTTACCTTCAAAATTGAAATTGTTCAGGAGAGAGTAAAAACTGTTTTTATCGAAAACAGTATATGGTGAGTTGCGTTATGACTCTTTGAAATGCACTCCTGTAAATTCTCATGTTTGCAGATACGGGATTATACGTAGGGAGTATCGATATAATAGTGGCTTATATCAAGTGGGGGTCAGAATTTTTAAACCTAAAACCAATGTAGACTGATGTTTCTCTTCGAAAAAGTGATCAACTTATTTTTATAATTTACAATATCGTTAGCCCGAGATCTGCTCTGTCGTCTTTAAAATGAGATCCAATCATTAACTCATTTTCGTATTTTTTGAGGGTTACATCAATTGGCCAAAATACCGTCGATATGTTATCGGCCATTTGAAATAATTACTGGAGGAAGATAAATAAACATTAAATGTATTGCTTGGTGTTATTAGAATTTATTAATTATGGTTTTACAATGTGTCCTCTGCGGTATGTAAGTTTTGTTAATGTCAATATATATTACTCACCATTTTATACAATCCAATCTTTGCATGAACTTTCAACTATTTACTATTATTATGAATGCATGTTTTTCTTTACTCTTTTCTTACAATTTCTTGATATTATTTATATAAATGAAATGAGAAACCAACTATAAATATGCTACCAGATAGTTTATAAACACAAAATTTTGTATAGCGGGTCTCAAGTGCCCCCGAAAGTACATGTCTAATTTTCCGCATTGCAGTTGATTTTCCAATTCAGGCAATGTTCTGATTATTTAGTAAAAGGTATTCATATCAACTATTTTTCAAAAATGATTGATTTCAAAGTACATTGAGTACAAATGTATGTATTATGAAATTTGTTAGAGCCTTTTAAATTGTGGGTGTGTCGCGAGCCACTAACTATATTTTAAGCAGACAATTTTTGTCACTGATCAGCAATTATGTTTAAAATATTGTATTATCCAATTGAAAAGATTGATGTGGCCGCATATAGATGGTATCATTTCATTTATAATAATTGACAACTCAATCAAATACAGATCGCTTCATTCATTATGCTGCTTTATTATGGAATGTAAAATATTTTTGTAACAATGAACTTAACTAAATCAGTTAATTTAAGGAGTAGGGTTATAGGATTATTTTTTAAAATTGAGCAAGAGGGCAATCAATATTGAACTTTTATCCCAGTTAATTGAAACATAAATTCACTGTAAAAAATTTAATTTTATTAACCTTCCCGTTTTCATGCTAAAAAACCCCTTCGGATCTCATCCAGTCACATTTCGTTACCGTGTAGGTTTTGTCATATAAACGCATTTATGAAGCGAAATGACAATTTCAAAAAGTGAAATATGGTTTTATGTAGTAGTAAGTGATTATTTTACGTCATATTTTGTTTGTAAAACCTGAAATACTTGTCAAACAATGCGAAATTATCGAAAGACGCAAGACTCGAAATTCTTCATAGCAGACAAACTCAAGACTTGTCTCAATGCCATGCATCTCGGTTACTATACTATACTAATTGTTACTTTACTATACTTAACTATAATTTTGTATTTTTCGATAGTGAAATTGACGACGTTTTCAAATTATGATTATTTATACAAAGACGTAAACTATAATGTATTTTTGATTTTTAATTATGCGTAGAACTATTTTATTTACAAATAGCAAAATTTTTGTACGACCTATCTCACAGATAATTTAAAGGTTTTAAGGCCGAAGTAACTCATTGTTACACCATGAATACGGAAGGGTTTATGTCAAGGATTGCAATTGATTTTTGCTTCCACTTTAATTTACATTCGTTTATCATTTATTATTTCTTCTAGTAATATCAGTCGTTGATCTGTTTCAAAACTCTTATTGGCAGCTTTAGATATTATATAATTTATTCATGTATCCATTTCAAATGTTAATGCTTTGCTAAAATAACATTTCCAATCGTCTAAAATTATTTTGGTAGAACTTTACAAATAGATTTCGATTCATACATATACAATGTTTTTACAACAGTCTCTAATACAATAATATTGTATTGATTCTAGTATTTTATGTAAAACGAATTTATGGAATCAACTACATTTAGATAATTGAATAAAAATTTACTAGGTACTTCTAAACTTCTTACCGTATTGGCTTGACTATAGGGGGACCATGATTATAACGCAACCCACAATTTTTTAATCTGCCTTTTGGGGAAAAATGCCTGATTATAAGGCGTTATCTCACGCATCGTGAGGCATACAATTTATTGTTCATTTGTTTGAGACTCGAGATATAAGCTGACCCCCCTATTTTCGTGTGGCTTTTTTAAATAAAAACTTAATAAAAACTTCGCCTTATAGTTAGACTAAAACGGTAATTGATTATTTTTATCGCCAAAGTTGTGCTTCTATAATACAAAATGAAATATTTTTTAATTGGTTTTCAAAACATCTAGAATACTCTGATAAATATGGCAACAAATTTTCACCATTTCTTCCTTTTGGGTATTCAAAAAGATTTTGAAAAATGTATAATGTGCTTTTTTCAAAATAACACAGAGTAAATAATTAATATGCAGTTGAATTATCCAATCCAATCTAATTTATCGTTTTCCCGTGTGCAATGTTAATTTTTAATAGTTCCGGCAAAACACCCATAAGAAAAACGTTAAATAATTCCGTTTACTTTGATTTATCAATATATACTATATGATAAATACTATAGTCCCGTCACAAATATTACCCCAATTGATCGTTTTTGTCAAAGATTTTTCATCAGACTCATAAGCACTTGCAATTCAATTAAACCACTATCATAAAAAATCTTTGAGCATCGTCTTGTTGTGATGCCAGCTCATCATATTTCCGCTGATTAATCTAGCTTAGAGACTCAAAATAATTCAAGACATTCTCACATTCATCATTTTCCCACATTTTACAACGTTTTTTCAAAGGGTCCCCTGTAAAATGAAGAATGGGATTTCCACTGCTTATCTTCTTAATATTCTTCCGATACATTATTTTTTCAGTTACTATACTGAAAATTATTTGGTATTCCAGTTGTTTTGAAACCTTTTCAAACGATCATACAACCTTTTACATTACATGCAATCAGTAATTTTGTAGAAGTCGTCTAGTTTTATTTATTAAATACCTAATGTAGCTTATTCGATTAGATAGTTGAAGAAAACCATTCTGAAATAATGTAGTCAATGAATTTGACGGCTGTCTCAGTGTTTTGTTTACTCAACCGAATTTATTTTTACAGGAACATGATCACCAAATGGAGCTTTGCCTTAAATGAAATCCAGTTTGAGGAGACGAAATAGTCTTATACATTATACGGTATATTTGTATTAATCTCTATCACTGATCTGCTACCACCCAACTAATAATTCTGAAGGACCAATGCTTCTTCTTAGAACAAAGTATTATATCTATTCACATATTTTTTTAGTAACCTATACCTTTTATCATGTATCTAATATGATAAAATGCTTAATTTTGAATACCCATATATTTTGTATGCCTTTATTCCTCGACAATTGAATGTATTTTATTGAAGCGATGGCGGATATATAATATTATATTATATGTAGCTAAACTATTTGTGAACTTGGTGGAAAAGTATGTATAAGACCAACACGACCAAGTTTCTTATATAACTGATTAATAATAAAAGATAATATTGCCAAATTGTGCTGATGTAGGTATGATATGACTTCATCTTGTTCTTCTCATTAAAAATAAAATAAAATAATTGATTAATAATCTTATGAAACCGCATATTTATTGGTTAACTCTGTTAGTTGATCGTTTTCAATAATTGTCAAAAGGTTTCTCTAACAAATCCAACCAAAATAGTTTTATTTAGAAGAGAGGACTGGATGAAAAACTTAGGTAGGTATTGCAATTCAAAACTAGTACATACTTCTGCTAAAATACAGTCATAACTCAATTTATCTGTAGAACAAAAAAACTTTCTCAATTATGATAAAACAATGTTTTTTTTCCTCATTGTCCTTTTGAGCAATGTCAATGTTTCAAATATATTTGGATTTATTGTGAAAAATACTATTTCATATTTGCATTCAGGAATATCGTGAAAAATTTCAGTTTTAGGTAAGTAGGTATATTTTGACAAAACTTATTCCATTTAAATTGTGTAATAGTAATAGCGTCACAACAATTTCTATGGGTGCAATATAAATGTTTAAATTCTGTTTTTTTAGCAGATGGAAAATTATTACGTAATTATTTCTGTATGCTCAACTCAAAATACTACATATTTGCTTATGACTCTATTTTATCGGAGGTGCAATGTATAATGTTTTACATTTTTTTTTATTATATTACATTCACATTTTCCATATCAAATATTTAATTGAAAAGTGGTTTTTAATTAAATAACCAATTCACATATAAAAAACCACTTAACCTTATAGGTGAATGAATTATCATGCCATAACAGATAAAAAAACACTTATACAAAGAAAATAAAATTTCAATGATGATTAATTTATTGCAGACTTAATTTTTAAATAATTTTTGGTAGATAATCAATGCTGGCTGTATCCTACCTGCATTAGGAAGATAATTTTAGTTACTCCATTCTATCTATCGACTATCATAGAATCATTTGAAGTTTATGGCCATCTTTTTAAGGTACAAGATATAAATATTATACTCCATGTGTCCAAGATATTTAAAGCTTAATGGATATGTGAGCGAACAATGTTTATTACGAATATATTTAAATAATACAGCTATTTTATGGATATAATAATATTTTATATGTTATATAATTTGAGTGTAATATACCTACTTACATGTTGGCATAACAATAAAGTAAATATAAAAATGTTAAATAAAGTAATATGTAGGTATTTGATGTCATTTTTGTGAAGAAATGTATAAATAAAAATAAAGAACACCCAGAATATTCATTAATACTTATATATCTAAAAGAGTATTTGAATACCTATTACATAATAGGATTAATGACAATACGTCATGTAATGTTGTAAACATAAATGAATAAAAATATTATGAAGTATTCATCTTTGTTTTACTAATAACCACACATAAATATTATCTGTTCAACTGTTAACCAATTTGATATATTATCCCTTCTTGTTTTGAGTATACCACTATTGGAATAATCAAATTATTAGTTGTTTATGTGCCAAATAATGATGTAATACTTACATAACTGCAAGTCCTTTATTATCCCTATTATCCTTTGTGGAGAGATTAAATGACTTACTTGCTACCAGTACTCGGTAAGCCCCTTTGGTTAAAATTCTTTACCCAGAGCCCATATGTTCTACATTAGGGGTAGACATTGTTGAAAAAATCATTAAACTACTATCCCTATGTATAAAAGACAAATTTTAGTTTTCATTAATCAAATCTTCGTAGCAGAAAATTATGAATTGTAAATAAGGATTCACACACACTGATACGCCACGTCACATGCATATTCGTCACTCATCCTTCATGCATAAAGGAGTGAGAAATGCGTGCCAAAAGAAAACGATGCAGACGTGCTCACACAAAAGAGTGAGTAAAAGGTAAATTATCTATATGACTTAATGTGAGTCAGGGAGCTGGAGCTGTATAAGTGTAAGTTAAATATTTTCATTTCAATATCTTCAAGAAAAAATTCAGTGTGCGAAAGAAAAATGGCGTCAAGTCTAAAATTGTTACTTTTCAGGAGAGCCAAAACAAGATTTGCATTTGTTTGAAATTTGATAAAAATGTGATGTTTAAACATGAATTTTACCAATTCAGAACATCGATTCGACTCTCCCTTTTTACATTACATGTATGTAAGTATTGTAGTTATTTCAGAATATTTAATTCGGCTTAACTCTTTTTTCCTTTCTCACACAACATTATTATTTACAGAGGATAATTTTTTGAAAAAGGTATTATGATATACCTACCTATTGAAAATATTTATAATGGTTTTCTAAAGGTTCAAAACCATTTGTAATATATTATATAATTTCTTTTGTAAATAAGTATATTTTCTTGCCAATATACTGAGAAAACTAGGTCCAATATAACAATTTACGTTGACTTTAATAATTTATTTCTCGTTCAATACATGCATTTGTTGCAACCACAAATGATTTTTAAAAATGGAAATATTTGATGAATGGGCATTATTATTTTACAAAATTATTATTAATGAATATTAACAAGTTATACAATTTCATAATCGTTAAGCTGAGCCATTGCTTTATTATAAGACACAATATACAAACAGAAAGTGGCATGTTTTGAATAAAGTTAAATAATATATTGTATTATTAATATTATCAATAAAATGACAAACTATTTTGATATTTTAGAATATTATTTTACAGAGCAGTCAATACTTCTATTTTTAATAAAACAACGAGGCAATTTATAAAGATAGGAATTTCTTAACAAGTACCTACCTACCTAATTACAGCAAGTAACCCCTCTACAACAAAGTTCTTGTATTTGTTTGTAATTTTCAATCATTTTGTCTATGGTTGGAAAATGACATATTTGGAAATTAGTCAGACACCATCTGTCACTTTTTGATGAAAATACACCGAAATTGTGTCAAATAGGTTGTATTACTTGAATAAACCTTGTAATACTTTCCAGATTAACCATGGCTGTAAGTAATAATTCTCTTATTAACATAAATCTAACCATATATTAATGATATTAGTGGACAGACTGAATTGATTATTTAGTACACCCACAATCTAATTTAAAGTTGCAATTCGCACTGGGTACTTTCGTTTCTAAAAACCTTGAATAAGCTTGCAAAAATATTGCCTAATTATTCTGCATTTCTCAATGTCTTTATTCCAATATAAGGTACTACTCGACCATCAAATTTAAGGTATGAATCGATGTTTGTTGATTTTAATAAATGGCATTTTTTCAGGATAACAGCGAAAACCCCGCGGTAACAGAGAATGTTCGGGTTATTGTACGAGTTAGACCTATGGATGCCAAAGAGAAGCTGGAAGGAAACCAAAATGTGATATCAGTTGATACTATGAATAGTATGATTACAGTAACCAAACCCCATGCAAATCAAAGTGAACTTCCAAAGACATATTCATTTGATTCTGTATTCGGGACGAATACATCACAGGTATCTATTTTGTTACATATACACAAGTAATCCGATTCCCTTTAAATTAAGTGTGAAAAATAAAGATTTTATTTCTGATCAAATTAATAATGATTCAAAATTATATTCTACTGCTTATATACTGACATAATAAAATATATACGTTAAAAGCGGCATTAAGTATTAGATATGTATTAGTTTTATCAATTTCTTTCTTGTAACATTCATCATACTCAAGAAAATGAAATTATCAAGAATTGAATAGATAATATTTTGATGAAAATTTACACCGTTGATATCGACTGATTTCAAACACTACAATATAAGTGCTCTATAGCAGCGGCCGCCAACCGGTGGTCTTCAACCACTCTGTAAAGTTACTGCAGTAGCTTAATTGTAGCCAAGAATCCATAAGCTCATTTAGAACATGCAGCAAAAAATATTGCTCATTTTAATTTGTTGTGACTAAACAAGTGTAAGTCTTGATCCTTGATCGTTATTTTACATGTGTTCGTATATCATGTTAGTGGTCCATGAGATTGAAAATTGTGAATTTGGTGTTCCGTGAAGTCCGAAAGGTTGACCGCTGATTTAGAAGATTATAAAAATATTTGATCTGAAAATATTCTTACAGTCCATTTACAGAGTGCCCACATTTTATTAACAAAATATGAATTGCATATCAAATTTTAGATGGACATTTATATCCAGACTGCGAGTCCGATTGTCGACCAAGTATTAAAAGGTTACAATGGAACAATTTTGGCATATGGTCAAACTGGAACAGGAAAGACTTACACAATGGCTGGCAATCCATCTGCTCCTGAGCTTAAAGGAATAATACCAAACTCTTTTGCCCATATTTTTGGGCATATTGCTAAAGCAACTGAAAATGAGAAGTAAGTCATTTGCAATTTATAATAATATATCTCACAAAATAGTGCACATCTCTCAATCATCTTGTAGCTTCGAATTGATTTAACAAATCACTTTAATTATGCTAGTCCTGTTGAAAGACTTATTTGTACAAACAATTGTTATTTTTCCTTACCTCTTACAGTTAAAAACATCTCATTCTTAAGAGTATTCTATATGTAATATTGAAACATACTTAATCAACAACCTCATAATATAATTTTCTGTACAGGAATTAGCTTTGTTTTGAGTTATGAATTATTATTATGTAAAATTTATTCAAACAAGAAGTTTGAAAAATTATAACATACAAAATTCATTTACAGGTTTTTAGTTCGTGTAACTTACCTTGAAATATATAATGAAGAAGTCAGAGATTTACTAGGATCTAAAGGCCACAATAGACAGAGTTTGGAAGTTAAAGAGCGTCCTGACATTGGAGTGTTTGTGAAAGATTTGACCGGTTACGTTGTCCATAATGCTGATGAATTGGACAAAGTCATGCAGATGGGAAATAAAAATCGAGCAATTGGAGCTACCGCCATGAACACTGAGAGCTCTCGTTCGCATGCTATTTTTACAATAACTGTTGAATCTAGTACTCTTGGTGATGATGGAGCACAGCATGTTAAAATGGGAAAGCTGCATTTAGTAGATTTAGCAGTAAGTTGAAATTTCTTGAACAAATCTAATGATTTTAACCAAAGAATCAATATTCAAGAGTTAACTTATAACTTATAAAAGAAATTAATGGATTAAATTTTTTGATATTGTACTAATGAAAACTTTTTCTAAAGCTGAAAATATAACAGCATTAGCAGTACGCAATAATCATTTAAACATAGAGTGATATATATTTATTAAGTTTTCTTCTAATTATTGTTAAATTCAAATGCAAAATAGTTTCAAAGTTGTGTGGTCATTTTTAAAATACATTATATTAAAAGAACTCGTAGATTGAGGGTATTAGAAAATAGGAAAATCCTCCAAGTACTATAATGTTTTCCAGAAAAGACATGATTGTATTGTTTAACTAATTAAATAATGTTTATTATGATTTCAGGGTTCCGAGAGGCAAAGTAAAACTCACGCTGCGGGGGTTCGTTTGAAAGAGGCTACAAAAATAAACCAGTCTCTATCCACTTTAGGTAATGTTATATCAGCTCTAGTTGATGGGAAAAGTACACACATTCCATACAGAAACTCCAAACTTACCCGACTCTTACAAGACTCCTTAGGCGGCAACTCCAAAACTGTTATGGTACGCTTATTTGATAGTTGCTTAAGTTATTTTATTCTTTATTTTTATAAATTCTTAACCCTTTACCAGCTATGAGTAATATGTCAAATGATAACCTGTACGCTATTCAATTTATAAATGTTACATAAAAAAGGCAATACCCATAATCAACTCGCTCGGTTTATGCAATGAAATATTCTTAGTTCTGAATGAAAACATTTCAATGAAAAATTACCTTAAAACATAGCATCTAGCACATTTTCACAAATCTTATAAAGTTTTATAAAATAGTTTCAGAACAAAATTAAAACATTATATCCCGCTAGTTGAAAAGTCTGCACTCAATTAAAAATTGAATGTTTAAGTGTCGCAAAAATTACCCCTTGGTGAGCTTTGACATGGAAAATTATTAAATGTTATATAATAGCATCATCAATGGCTTTGGCAATCCTGATGTAATCTGTATGATATTCGTTCATTTATGTTCTTTTGTAGATTGCCAATATTGGACCTGCCGATTCTAATTATGTGGAGACCATCAGCACATTGAGATATGCCAACCGAGCCAAAAACATTGAAAATAAAGCTCATGTCAATGAAGAACCCAAGGATGCATTGCTTACTCGCTTCCAGCAAGAGATTGATGAGCTACGTAAACAACTTGAAGATGGAATTGAAAGTGAGGAGTAATTTATTATATTATTCACAGATTTTCTTTTTTTTTTTGGCTGAATTAATTTTGCCCATCCATTAAAGAGGTATTGTCCATATTAAAAGCTCTGTTTAGTGACAAAAAGGCTCCAACGAGCAAAGCCTTGATAACCTTTACTATCTTAGTCATAGGTATTTGTAATGCCTTTCTCATGAAATTGATCTCGAGTGACTTTGTCGGGGCTGTAGCTGATTCAAAAAAGGTTTATAGAAAGAGCAATTAGTTCATCACAATCCCTTTCCTAGCCATTCTTCTATCCTTTCTCTCTCTGAAAAAAGAGCGATTGAGCAACTAAAAAACAAATAGTTCTCGCAGAACAACTTCTGTTGAGATTAGCTCGATTAGGGGCCTAAAATAAACTTTATTATATCTCTTGAGTGATTTAAATTAAAAAAAATATCTGTTAATATTTTAATGGAAAATATTTTAAATTCTAAATTTCATCTTTCCAATTTCTTCTTTTAACAGTGGTATCTGATTCAGAAAATGGACTTGAATCCGAAGAAGGTGGATTCTCAGATTCTGGTGATGATTTGGATGAATATGTTGACGATGATGGAAATCTTATTAGGAGGAAAAAGGAGGTACGAACGTTACAACTTCTGAAGAATGAGTAAATTAAAACAAGATTTACAAAGTTTACGTTTATGTTTAACTTTCTATTTTAGGATATGGATGATATTGAAAATGAAGATACTGAAAAGGCACACATGGCTAAGAAGGCTCTTGAAGAAAAGCGTGCGGAACTGCAGCGCACTAAGTATGTTTATGTATTGTTTTATATTAATATAGGCATCAAAATAAATCAAAGTAAGATGGTTCTAAATTGAAAATTCATCTTTTTGGCAACAGGCTCAAACAAAACGATCTCAAGGATAAACTGCAAAGATTGGAGAGTAAAGTGCTTGTGGGCGGTGAGAATCTTCTGGAGAAAGCTGAAGCCCAGCAAAAACTTTTAGAACAGACATCCAAGGAGTTGCAATTGCGGCAAATAAATGAAGAAAGACTCCAGACTCATCTTCAAAGAAAAGAGGTAAGATTGCCAGTATCGGAAATGTCTAATTATATGGAGTTAAATTTTTCTCTAGGATTTTACAAATGTTTTTATGGATTTATTCACTATTTTGTATAATTGATTGAAGACTATGTTATATTATTCAAAACAGTATGTAGCATGTTGTAAGACACATAAATAAATTTACAGAACAATGAAAAACAACATTTGCAGTTATGGCGTCATGACAATGTTCCTTACGATACCTATGCTATTTTCATGGACCATGTCCAATCACTCAATCTCATCCAATACCATTAAAAATTCATTTGAAAAATAATTTATCTCATTTCTTAAGCGTCTCCTTGTGGCAATTTTAAATTCTGGGGGTCGTTTTTATATTTTTAGCATTTGGCTGCTGACATTCAAATGGCCGATTACATATTGTTATCATGCAATTAGTCATCTCTGTTAACACTTGTCACATCACACTCTGTGAAAGTGCGTTCATTTCTTTGCGTCAGTGTATCCGAGGTCTTCCGCACTTTAAAATCAGTTTAGTATAAATTGTCCCTTATTTCAAGAAATACCTAGCTCAATTCTGAAATTTTTGTAATACTTTCACTGTGGGCGATTGCTTGGATAAAGAAATATTGGTATAACTTTTAACATGATTTGTTTGTAGATATAATACGTGTTTTATAATTCAATTCAGTTTTCCTTAAATATAATTATGCACCCTTGTATTTCTATTTACAGGCTGAGCGTCTTGATATTGAAGAGCGTTACTCTACACTCCAGGAGGAAAGTACAGCCAAGACTAAAAAATTAAAACGAGTCGTTCAACTACTGAATTCTGCTAAGGCTGAACTGGCCGATCAAATGCGAGAGCAGCAGCGTGAGATGGAGGGAATATTAGACAACATTAGAGCTCTAAGGCGTGAAATACAATTGGCTGATTTAGTTCTTGATTCATATATTCCGAAAGAGTATCAGGTATTTATATTGTGGTCTATTCATTTTTTCTGTTTTAACATGCATATTATTTTACAGGTTTCTTTTGTGTTTGCGGGAAAGCTCTCTACGAAAATGTGTAGAATAAGAAAACTGCCTTTCAAAGTTCAATCTCTATGTAACACACTAAAATATGAAAATTTCACAAAATAATTATTTCAAATTTTACCACGGGGCTTTCTTTTAACCCCTTGTCTATTGAAAATTTGAAATGTAATTGTCAAACTTGCAATATAAAATTTGACTTTTTAAATACAGTGAAACACCAAAATTAAGGATTTTTAACAAAATTTAAATTGGGGTATACAAAAATAAAAGAATAATTAAAATTATTATTGTATTTTCCGTTTCTTATCTTTTAGTCTGAATTTTTAACAGAGCTAACATTACATTCATTCATTTTATAATTTTTGAAATTTGTATTTCAACATCTATCTTATCTGATGGATTTCTAATATCTTAGACCTGATCGATAAGATCTTGACCTTGGAATATCTTTGCAGAAACTTTTGGAGCAGTATATTCACTGGAATGAAGATATTGGAGAATGGCAAGTCCGCTGCGTAGCTTATACAGGCAACAATATGCGCAAACAACATATCCTCAATACACAAAACAAGGAAAAAGAGGTATTTATTATTTATTAAAGTTTTTTCAAACAATTTTTTCTGTTTAACTTTTTTTAATGCTGTTATATTATTTTTAGCACGAAAGCGTTGATTTATCTGGTCAGTATTTGACTTACGGAACTATAGTGGGTAGCGGTGGTGCAACCGTAGAGAGACGAGCAAGATCGGCCAGAACAGGAATTTCAGGAGTTCCCAGACCTGCTACTGCGCGGTCTCAAAATAGGCGATAAGCGTGAAGCATCACTCATTTAGGAATGAACACTATTATAGCAAGTGCAACTAAGTAGTTTATAATTTACACTGATTTCCCAAAATTACGAATAAAACTCACATCTTATTTGATTATTTAATTTAGTTTTTTTTAGTGATTGATTATAAACAATTAATGCAATTTATCGCTTCATAGTCCATGTGACCTGACATTCATAAGTATTAGATACAAATGCTAAAAATTTCACTTGCCTTAGATGAATTAATTTTTTAATTTAATATTTCATGCTAGTCTATTTTGTGTATTTTGGTGTGTAAAATAATAATAGAAATTTTGTATGTTTAGTACAGTAATTTTTACTGCATTTTTTATGGTTTTTAACTTCTGCTAATTTCGCTTTAAATAACTAGTCCATTTTTTATCCGGGTAACATTACAAGTCTTTGATTACATATTCAAAATAAACTGAGAAAGATTTAGTCACCAAGAAAACTGTTCAATGACTTCTATACAGTATCTCTGTAGGAACTCATGTGTTGATATTACATATTTTTTGTGATTTTGTTATTTTTCGTTGTGGAAGTCTATATTTAGGTGAGTAAAATTTTTATTGGTATTAATTAATTTTTTAAATAAAAAACATATTTTTTGTAAATTTTATTTTCTCATTTTTATACTTTGTGATATGGGTGGCCGCAGTATTATTATTTTCGTCCTTTATTTTTAACGAAATAATTATTTCTACTGAGGCTCAAGCAATTTCAAACATAACATTTTATTTAGAATATTTAATAATATAAAATAGTCACATGTAATTTATGATGAGGAGGTATCAAAGAGAAGTGATTACAACAAATATTGTATACATTGTTAGATAGTATCAAACTATGGGTGTAAATGAATATACAGTATTTGTCAAACCAAACAAGTTCTTTTAATTGATCTGCACATTTTATACATGGATAGAAATCAGATTATTGATGATGCCCATGTTGTTCCATTTTATCTATCTATGACCAGGGTGAAAAACCACATAACTAAAAAACAAAATATTTCAGTAGTGTTTTTTGTGAATGATTTGTTTTAAAGAAATCAATCGGTTACCGACAATCGAAATCATCCAGTGCTCTAAAATTAAGGTCATAATTATTGGCATATCACATAAGTCAAACTTATGCTTACTTTCACCCCATTTTTAAAAGATAATTCTTATGTGACTATTTTTATTTATGAACGGTTATTGAACAGCATATATTATGACGGATGTACTTACACAAAAATGTGTTTGACCAAGCTAAGTAAAAAAATCAGTTGTAAAACAAAAAACTGAATTTCTTGAATTATGTAGTTATTCACCCTGGCGAGAGATATTTAAAGAAAACAGTTTTGTTATCATAATAAATTATTTCTTTCACAAATCGGTCTTCAATAAGCGAAATCCATTTTAACAAATTTAAAAATAACTGAGATTATTATTGATTATTTATAAAAATTCATCAGATAACATAACTAACAAGTAAAGAGTATTTTAAATGGACTTATCTCCATTTGTTAATGTCCATTTTAATTCCAAATTCTGCTTTTATTGAAGACTTTATTTCCATTATTTTTGTAAAACAAATTGTGAAAAAGGTAATATAAATGTGATTTATTGATAGTGATTATTAACTATAAAACGTAGAAACGAACTCAAACTATTATTTTATTCGCTTAAGATAATGTCGGTGCACAACTGCTAATATTTAATTATTAGCTAATATAATATGATAAATGTAGACATACGATTTTTTGCTCTAGGTTATATTAAATGTCTTTGAAAGTTTTCTACTAAAATTATTGAATAAGACACTTGGTTTTAACTGATTTTTAATCTAAAGAGCAAAAAAAAAAAATATTTTAGTCTAATATTATGAGAAAAATCACGGTAATAATTTTTTTTCTAGTCATTTTAATTCTAATAAGGGTACCTATCAAATGAGTACTGGATGTCCTCGATATTCCATATGTTGCAGTTACGAATTTGCGTGAAATTGATAAGAAACACTGCTAAAAGTAAAATTATTACATAATCTAATTAAACAATTATGTGATTTTGACCCCACTTTTAACAGTGTGCTTTAAGAGCTATTTTTATACATATTATCATCTGTCAAGTACCCATATTTTTTTTGAGCAATAATTTTTATTATGCAGTCACCTTAATATATTGGTAATATATTTTTATAACCTATTATACAAATTTTATGTTGATCCTGTACATTTATTATGTTTCAATTATATATTCATTTTTTAAAGTAAAAGATATGTATGATCATGTTACCTTTGTATTATTTTTGATTTGAAATAAATTTCAAGTATTGTAAATTTTTTCTAAACTGAAAAATCTGTTTTTATTTTGTTTTATATCAAATAATAAAAATAAAACACAAGCATCATATAATTTTTTGATTTTAAAAACTTCCCAAATTTGGTATTATTGTAGTCGTATTATTTGGTTTCCAAAGAAATTGTGTTAGGTGGCAAAAAATTCTGAAATTATAAGTGGCAGAAATGGCGGAATTACATTTTTGTTAATACGTGTCGCCTGCAGTCAACAAATTGTGTTGGTTAAAAAACCCTAATAAAAAGTTAGAACTGTATTTTTCGGATCACGTTTGTAACTCCGAACTTTGATGACACAATAATAAAAAAATCGTACCACACTTGGGTCGTTTCTGCTGCGTGGACATAGAAAACTAGGATTTTTTCATCATAAATACATATGCGGTGAAAGAAAAAAGAATTAGGAAAATTAATAACTGTCAATGATGTTTAAATTGACTAACATATACCATCTTAAATCCACGCCGTATTACGAGTACACCTAGTCCTCTTTTTATGTGATTTCTTTGGATGGCACCGTTCCTTATTTTAAAAGTTTATATGTAAATAAAAACCTCTTACACGAATTTAATGAAACAATTTTGGTTTTCCATATATTCTTGATTCTTTTTTACGCGTCAATTTCTAGAACCAATGTATAGCGTAAAAAAGTATTGGGTGTATCTACATTTTTGCGAGACAAATCCATGATATAATAATATATATGACTACATTTTGGAATTTCCTTGAATGGTTTGCAAAGTCGATCTTATATGCTGAGTACCAATTCAATAACATGACGTCAAATCGGTCATAGAAAGTTTCTTTACCCAATAGTAAAATAATTGTGTAAATGTGACATATTTCTTTAAATTAAAAGGAAAATTATAGAAACACCTAAACTTGTAATCGCCGATTTCATTATGAAGAATTTCAGAGAAAATTTGGCAAGAGACATATTTATAGTATGCCTATTGCAGTCATGAATAAGCTCACAATTCATACTGGTTTCTCGGACATTAGTTTGGGTGTTCGTGGGACTTAACCAGTTTCAGTTATTTTTGTATTCTTAGTTTGAAAATTTATTGTATTCTTTCACTCAACTACTAAAAACGATAAGCGTACTTCGCAATATTTTTTCCACCTAAATTCTACAACAGCGACTATTACTTATACCGGCTAAGAGATATTTTAAACCTCCTTAATTTAAATTTGAACAATATCGAAACCAAAGCAGAAATAATAAAAATTCAATGAAATGTTTTCATTTAAAGATGATATTTTCTCTACTACTATTTTGCTAGCCTCGTACTTCGATGTGTATTAATATTTTCTAATAAAAGCGACTGAAGAGAAAATTCGCTCAGATAATATTTCGAATGATCTGTCAAAATAATATGAAAATATTTTTCAACTTGTCAAACTTTGTCATAATAACCCATTACACTGTCATATTGATCTATAGACAAAACGTATAATATATATTTCTATGTAATTTGACGCTAAATACGTCACTCTTATAAATTGAAAACGGTTGAGCGGTTCTACTATTCTCTTTCGTATTTGAGCCGACGCTACTTTGCGTAGAAAACAAATATTATATATTTTATTTCGTTTCAAGCTAAAGCAGAATCAGTTTTCATGATTGACAAATTCCCAATCCTTTATCTACGTATCAAAAAGGTATCTTTATTTTCAAGTGTTCCGTTATCTAGGTACGTTAGTTTTTTCTCACTTATTTTATATAGTATACTAAATATGATATATTATGTTATGACGTAGTTATGGATATTTTTTACTTAACTTTTATGCTACGTTAGCTTTGAATACTTGAGTATTTCCATCTTATTTACACTTATGAGAAGTGACGGTCTATTTAGCAATCGAGAAGTAGGAATAGGAGACAAAGAAGATCGTTGAATAATTCAAAATAATTTATTATTCATAAAATACGTCAACAACAAACAAAGAGAAATTGTAAATCTTTCGTCCATTACATTTAGTCGCGAATGACCACGTACGATTTTTCATACATGGCAAATACGTGTGCGCCGGAGATATGGCAACTGAAATATAACAAATGACACTACTTTCGATGATAAATGTTTACAATAGTGCGAGGACAATAGTTCCATTAGGGTAGGCAGGCATTTAGCTGTCGACCTCCCGCTTTCTAAAAGTGTTTTTTGACAACTGAAAGGATTTAATAGACCCACAAAATAGTGGCATTATTGCTTACTATGTCTTATCAACGGTTACTTCATTATTTCAGTCAATCGTTTCCGTTTGATTAAATATACCATTAACGATCACCGAATATCGTCACACAAAATGACACAGCTCACTAATCTCATATTCATCGCTTAGAAAAAATAGGATTCCTCTTCTACGATATTAACTTCTATGTGGAATATATGACCACATCCAAGAATACATCCCAACATTCTTTAGTTCTGCTGACTATGACGATCGTCCATGGCAACGGAATCCAACCAATTGGAAGTAGACGAACGCAATGTTGGCTCTCCGAGTGTTAAGGCGATTGGGAGTTGTATTGTCTCTTCCCTCATCTCAAAATTACTCCCAAAGTCAAACCACCTCACCTCAAATCATCATCAATTCTCGAAGCTTCGTATACGGCTTTTTGAGTCTTCGTTAGGTGCCATGAAATCGCTAAATAAATGACATTTGGTTAAAGCCGAGTACAAAGAAAATTCTTGATATTTTTTCAATACCGCGATTTTACAAATTCAATCCGGTATTGCATATCATGATAACAACTAGGGATTCGTCATTATCAATTATTCGGATATCGAATAGTAAAACTGAAACTTTTCGAATATTTGAATAGTTTCCGAAATATGAATACAATATTACAAAAACGATTTGAATAATTAATAACATAATATTATAATCTATACTACAATAATAATTTAATAGTACATTCAAATTTATAAGGAAACGAGCTTATTTTTAATAAAAATCACATTTATTCAAATTTTAAATCACTGATATACATATAATAAATCCCAGATAGAGACAACATAAATACACATTTCAATATCGTTCCATTGTATTACAGTATTTAAAACTTGCAGGTGTGTCAGATTATTTCAATAGTATTTTCTTAATTACTGAAATAACAGCATGTTTAAAAGGGTTTTTTAGCCCCGAGTCATTCGTCAAACTCAAGTATTATAATACGATACTAAAAACGCCCAAGTTGGGTGAAGTCGAAAGAAAACCACTAACTGGGATAGTCATTATTGTTCTTGAAATCTAGAAGAATTGTTATGTGACCTTTCGTCAATTTTATAAAATAGTTCATTAAAAATTGTTACGAATTGTATTCGAATAGTTGCCCAAATATTCGAACATCGAATAGTTAAAAAAGGGCCGAATATATTCGAATATTCGAGTTGGAATCCCTAATAGCAACTGATTGAGAATTAGTTTTCATTAATGCCTTATGTTCAACATTGGCAGTAGGCATGCTTTTTAAAATCTTGCCTTGGGCACAATATTTGTTACCACAAATTGTTTAGTAATAGTTTAACTCTTGACTTTATTCGACTGAAGATCAGATTATGAATAGAAGATATGTTTTGACAAAGTTTCAAAGGATAAATTTTGATTAAAAATACGGTTTGTATGTAGTCAATTATCTGTTTTACATCTTTTATCGTCATAATTATATAATATGGAAACACATAGAAAAAATTAATGTAATTGAATATTTAATGTTTTTTTTTCTGTCAGTGGGCGCGCATTCACAAATCTTCAAGGCGACGTTTGGATATTATCTACTTTACATTGTCCAGGCATGGAGGTGGGTGGCTTTGTGCCTGGGGTTTCCTTTCTAAAACTAATAATATAATTATGTAGGAGGGAGGTCGTTCACATTTGTTATTTCCATACACGTTATCGTAATTAAATAGTTATTTGGTATATCAATAGTGATGTTATTAATTGATTACTCATAACTAGGTAATTTAATTCTATAATTCCGAATCCCTAAAGCCAATTGCTCAAGGTTTTTGGATTTCAAATCGTATTGAAATATATTATATAGACTGAATAAAAAACAGTTTGAAGATAAACACGTACCACATTTATTAACACAGCCGGTGGAATAACAAAGTTATCAATTTTAATTTTACTTTTAAAAAAATCAACACCTGCAGATACTAACATGTATAACTGAAATTAATAACAAATAATTAATCATTCATACTGACTGTCGAACTAAGGGGAGGTCGGTGCTGACAAATAAATTCATGAGCAACAAAACATCAATTCCAATGTAGAGTATATAAACTCATATTTGAGTATCTTAACAAAACCTTTCTTTTCATAGAGAAAGAAGGCATCGAAAAATGCCAGTAGTTAGCAAATCACTCTCCCTTCACCACTTTTCAAAAGTTCCGAGATTCGAGCGCTTGACCGCGTGTCAGTATACTAAAATAGCCCAAGAGCATTAAGCTATCAGTTAGGGGTTAATTTCGATACGTATATTTTTATATTAGTTATCATTTCCATAGCAAATATTATATTCGTTTTATTCTTATAATGATTTATCCAGTTTAATAAATTATTTTCCGGTTCGCCTGTCAGACAGCGGCTTCCTTCTCATAGCGTCTTTTGTTTTCGTCAAAAAAAGATGATAATATTCGATTCGTTCATTTGTATAAATTCTGCGAATAGGGAGCGCTTAAAATTCAATTAAATTTGACGCCCGATGACCTACAAAATAAAATAAATTTAATGTAAAGTGACGCGCACTGTGATTGAAATATTCTCAGACAATACAAGATGAAAATCGTTTGACGGATACCTAAGTAGTTGTAATTTGAAAATAGGTCGGGGATTTTTTTAATTTAAGCTGCCAACATCCTTCTGAAAAAACCATTTTGATGTTTTGCATTTTATTTTTGGGTAGCAGTCGCTATACCATAACAACTTGAAAGAAATTCAGCTTTTTGGAAGAGAAAAAAATGGATTTTATAAAAATTAAAATTTTGCTATAAATATTCCACAATTTTATAATATGATGACAACCGGTTTCACTCGGCGTCGCTGATATCAGTTGAGTGGTCAATCCCAAAACCGGCTGTAGCTATCCTGTTAACCTAGAATATCTATAGACGTAAAATAAAAATCGAGACTTCAAGTCTGGAAAAACCATCTTTTCATTATGATACTTGCATGTTTTCGCTATTGATTCACTCACTGAGCACACTACTGACTGGTCACATCACTTCCAATTAGTTTGACTCACTACTAAAATGCCTCCGTACTCAAATAAATTACGAAGCTGAAAATATTCCAGGAGAAAAGCATATGGCATAGAATAACGTCTGGTACTCCATAAACTGTAAGTTAATCGTAATAATAATATGAAATGAATGTCCGGTAAGGAGTCTAGTTTCGACAATCATGAGCAAATTCTTTTCACGTGGTACCAGCAACCGCGAGCCGTTAAAAGCAAAAGGATTCAATATTATAAAATGTCTAATGATTAAATTAAGTTTTTCTTAAAACAATTTTTGGGATTTTCTCGCATTCAACGAGGGGCACTTAAAAACTTTCAATCGGGGCTCTTCACTATATTAAGAAAATCTGACATTCAACGTTCTCCAACATTATTTGCTAGTTGAGAATATAACCAATACGATGGTAAATTATAGTAGGTAGTTCGTTTGGGAGCAATAATGATATAAATGTATTGAATTTTTCGTAATTTTAAAATCTATTCAGTCGACAGTACACGTACTTAAGAAATGCATGGATTCTTCGAACTAGATGGAGAATTATAAAGATGTGGAGGAATGGTATTCCGTCTCATTTCGACCCACATCGATCACTATAATCTAGTAATAATTACCCGACATCTCAACACCGCAACAAGTTTCATTCTATGCTTTCCGTAGGGTTCATCGATAAACAATAGATTGCGATGCCTATTAATTATCGCCAATCTGACTTTTACAATTTTGTCTTAACATTTTCGTTCGAACTTATGTACATACAATCTACACCCTAGAATGAACGTAGAATTTTTTTATCAATGTTCGCGTAAGAGTTTTCAATTGATTTTTCATTGACAATATTGAAGAAAAAACAACGCTATACAAACAATTTATTAAATCTTTATCTCGTTACGAATTAACAGCCCTTTGAACAGAACGTATTCCGTAGATGTTTCAAATGCTTACTGGAAATTTATCAGGAGTCACTATCAAGGCTTGACAAAAATAAAAGAAAGTAATAGTTTTTTCGTACGAAACCGCAAATTCGTTGAGATAGGTGTATTTTTTTCCTGGTAGCCACCAAGACAGTGTGGTCGATCGGTCCGACTGTTGGTCGGAGTAACAAGAGTAATTCTTTCTGTCTATTTTACATCTCAACCAGAGTTTTTTCATGAGCATCTGTACTTTATTGTCATATTTTCAATCTGGTATAATTACCAGCGCAGAAGAGTTCCGCAGCTAAACCTCGATGTATAGCTTTTTTTTTTTTATGCGATGAACTTGTTTGTATCATACCGGAGGTCATGTCTCCTCAATGATACGTTAATTATTATTATTATTATTAGTTATTCGATGTATAGCTATGAATAATATCTAGGTGTTTTGTCCAATTGATGTAACCAGTTAATGATTGGATCTCATTTTAAAGACGACAGAGTAGGTCTCGGCCAAATGATGTAAATTAGAAGAAAAAATGATTACTTTTTGGAAGGGAAACATCATTTTACATTGGTTTTAGGTTCAAAAATTATTACCCTGGCACTTGATGTAAGGCACTATTATATCGACACTCCATACGTATAATCTAATATCTGCAAACATGAGAATTTACAAGATTGCATTTCAAAGAATCATAACGAAACTCACCGTATAATATTTTCGAAAAAAACAGTTTTTACTCTCTTCTGAAAATTTTTAATTTTGAGGGTTAGATCAATTGGCCAAAACACGTTGAAGTTATGAAGTTAATACAGTCAACTATAATATAAATTTATTTCTGATTTTATAATTATAAAAAATACTTCACGTTTTAACCGGATATATTAAAGTTTATTTATAAATATAATTAATCATCAAGTACTATCGCTTTCATCTTTCGAATGGCCAAACAAACGTCTGAAAGTCTGTAAAGAATCCGTAATACGTATATTACATAAAACGCCATACTCTTAGGTATATTTTCACGCTAAGTGGCACCCTACTGTCTGTGGTTTGGTGTAATCACAACCCCCCTGAGTTTCTGAGATATCGGAAGCTCGATATATCATGGCAGGTGACAGGGGCTTTAGACTATATTCCTCGCAGCCTCTTACTTGTAATTTCAAGGAACGAATTTATTTTTGATGATACCACTGCTGCGATACCTTTTTGTTGATGTTTTTTGTTCTATTGTCTGGAACACTTTGATATTATCGTCTTATTCACTTTGTGCCTTTTATACGTTCGAATTAATGCGAGGGATTTTATCACGTCTCAAATTTAAACTAATGATTGATTATTGTTTATGTTCAATTGAAAAATGATATGATACGCTATTAAAATATACATAAGAGACATTACAAAGCGTTGTGTTTATATTACAGAATAAGTTTAGCGGCAGATATTTCATAAAGAAGTCCAGTCGTTATAACTCAACGGTTGAAGAGACTATATCTATAAGTCCAAAAAGAAGACTTTTAGGAGAAAAAAGACAAAATGAAATTCTGAAGTCATTTTTTCATTCATGATTATACTCTCCATTAAGTTATCATTTTTACTATTGTTATCAGCAGTTTAAATAAATAAAAAATGACACTAAAGCAGGAATTATTGGACCTGTATTTACAGCACCATCAACATATTTATTTAATGAGCAAACTTGAGGGACCATAAAATAATAATAATTACGTCACATTTATTTCAGGTATAAGTTACTTTTGTAGGGCATCTGCATCGTATACTGTTAGTCCAACCGTCAGTTGTTCTTATATTTAGAATGTGTTTTCGTACTTGTCGTTATACTCATCAGACATCATAGATATATACTACAGTAAATAATACTTTCTCAAGAATTCACTGTTACGTCCAGAATTTTTTTGGACAAATATTCTCCCGTTAACCGTAGATTAAATAAATAGCAGAGACACCTATGGTGTGGGATTCAAATTATGTATTAGATGAAACACTAGTAGTCCATGTATGTGTTCTTTAATACAATTGGATTATTTGATCACGGAACGTAATTAATACAAATGGCTAAAAGCATTAAAACTAAATTTAGATAGTCGGAAAAAATAGTAGATGCTTTTCTAATCTAATCTAAAATCTAAAAATATTCTACTAGCTCTCTAACTTCTCGAAAAAAATCGAAATAACATCATTTTCGATCGAAGCTTTATGTGCATAAACAACGAATTTCAAATGGTAACAAAGAAAGTGTACCATATGTTCGCTCGACATTTAGGTTTTGCATGACATCTCTTTACACCAATGGTGATACGGATTTTTTTTTCACTTGAGAATGACATTGAAAAAATGGCTGGGTTGATTTTTTAGCTAGATTCACACTAGATTAGAACTCTACTGTTTGTTTATTCGTATATGGCAATATTTTTTGAATGTTAAAAAAATAAATATAATCGGTGTAAGTAACAGAAGGAAAGGTTATTAACAAGCACACAATTCTACGCAAGCAAATAAGACCGAGTATTAGTTCGCTATAAGTGTTTATACGCTTTAAATTTCAAAACGGTTTTTAAATAGGTTTTGTATGTGTTTTATATATCTACGCGAACCTCTTTGATAGTTTTCCTCATCCGAGTTTTCATTGTTATACTTTGATGTTAGTCTAGTTAATAATATTTTTTTTATCCTGAAGAAGACTTATCAGAAACAACGAAGAAGTTCCCACAAAGAATGACACCAACACTGATAAACCTTTCTTTCTTCTTTAACAAAAATAAATACACAACCATTGTCGCGGAGAAGACCGGTCGGGGATTTTCTGAGTTGGGGTATTTTGCTTTCGAAAACATCGAAAAGGTGTCGCTTTGTACGACGTCTGATAACTGCCCCTAGTAGACTGGCAATGCGTCATACCCAACGCTGCAATTACCTTTCTCGCACCGGAAGCGGATGGGGGCAGCGATGGGGTTCCCCCTCGCGGAAACGGATGTTTCAGTACAGCTTTTCACGGGGATTAGCAGTGGCGCGTTCGTGATTTAAATTAATGCTAGGAATAAACTCACGTAGAATTTGTTTTTACCTATCATTACAAATTAAGTTTTGCTAATAAATGATTCATCGAACAGATTTTGGTTTATTATTTAATTTTGGATTATTTCTTTGGTTACTAACAATTTTTATGTAAATTATCTTGAAATTTTAAAATTATCAACACCCTCACATTTTTTAGATTTGAAGTATTCTTCAATTCAAATATTTATACATTAACAATAAATAAGTTTTATCTGACAGAGACAGTCTAACTTATATAGAAGAAGTTTGAAAGTTCTTAAACTTATTTATATTAGTTTTTGTAACATTTTCCACTTCATAGAATTACACTGATTAATGAAAACTATGGAATTATAAAGAGATACCTTGAATTTAAGTAAATATGAATACATCTTGCGACGAATATACGGGCTCTTTTTTGTCTGTATTGTAAAATATTACCAATTTGATATTCTGTTTGATCACATGAGTTTAACTGAAAGAGAATTAAACAAAGTCATTTTACATCAACTTTTACATTTATTTCTTGATCGGGAGATTTCTGTTAGATATTATAATATAAGCTCGTATTAATATTTTATAACTGTCGTCTAGTGGTAATATTATGGGAATCAGATATAATGGTGAGATGTGAGATATTACACAGCTGATAAAATCATTCTAAACCTGTAACCTTTCTGATAATAGGAATGCACCAGGGAAGCTAAGAAACCAGAAAATAAAACATTCGGTAGACCGTGGATTCATTCACGAGACGTAGTGGCGAACGATATTTTAGCAATGAGAAGTAGAGCAGTGGTATATAAGACCAGGTCAACACGAGTCCAAAGGTAAGTTTCAGCCATCGAGCCATCGAAGAGAAGAACTATTTTTATTTTGTATAATTTAATGATACAAATAGGATTACATTTTATTATCAACGCAGTTCATGTACTTATTTTTGTCTTGTTCCGCTACTGGTTTTAAGCTTTGTTTTTCTACTCAACTGACGGGTGAAAAGCCCCCTAGGGGGTGAGATGTATTTTTATTAAATTTTAACACGATGGACGCAGATAAATCTTGTCCACATTACGCTATTCTGTGCCCTGGATTTTTTATGAATAAATTAAATTATTTACAAACTTTTGTGTGTTGTGTAGATTTTCACGAGTGATAAGTCGCTGCTGCCCTTACTAACTTGTGTACTGAATAAACAAAAAGAGATTTCCTGTTCACAATATTTAATCAGGACAAATAAGTGAATGCTTAAAATATTTATTTACCTCACGTTTCTGACATATTTTGTTTAGGGGCCAAACGGAACTGTTACTGCACAAAGATGTCGTATTTTGGTCGTTTGTCTAAAAATAAACTATATATCTCATTTAATACTGACTGAAAAAAGGCATTAATTTATTTTTAAGCATTATGAACGCCGTTATATATCATTAAGTTTTTTTAATTATTAAAATGTTCAAAACTTTTTTAATCACGTGGAGAATCAATAAGGTTTTTTTTAAGATTTAAAGTAATTTAACCTCAACGCAGAAAATTACGATTTTTACCTTAAAATGATTTATTATAATATATAAAATTAAAATTGGTAACTCAGTTATTTCACTGGATTTGTTACTAACGTATGTAACAAATAATTAAGTTACCAATTTAAGTTTTATATTAAAAATTAATTTGCGCAATGTTACCGCCGAATCCATAGTAAAGATTTATTGTATATTTATGAAAAGACAAAGATTTTTGTTTCGTGACGAATTTGAAGGAACTCCCGACCAATAATCTCCATGTAACATCAAACATTATGTAACGGAGATGGTCCTGGCTAGTGTATATTCTATGAAACCCTCGGGAGACACTTCGTCCGTATTTTCTTTCAAACTGTTGAGATTCCACCTTCCTATTTTGGTAGACCAGAAGGGACTCTGGTTGGTAAGTGCTTTACTTATTAATCTAAAATGTTGAAAGAACAAGATACTAAATAAAGTAACGATACACATTCTTTTGACGGAAAAGAAAATAGCTTGCTTTTATTTATTGTCTGAAATATGTTATTTAATCGTTACGCAGATTACACTGATTGTTAAAATGTATATGATTGTTAAAATGCAACGGAATTTGAAAGAAACGACATTTAGATTAAGTAGGGTGTGTGAGTCAACTGATTAGTTAGAGTCAACGCTACGTTAAAACAAACGCTCTTATCACAGATGAATGTTTAGACATCGGACCAGGAGTGACAAAGATACATACATCATACATCAAATGAGTTGCGCACGGCAAAAAGCTGAGATTCTGAAAAACTGGGAGACCTGGATGGCCTAGTACAAGATGCAAGTCATGTTGGACCAAAAGACCTTAAGTGCACTGAGCTGGAGGGGAATGGCTCTATACACAGTGATATGACGTCATGTTCTTAAGATGGCCAAGCCTCACATATTCTATTGACAATGAAAAGAAGAAACTCTGTGCCCTTTTGACTATTTCAGTTATTTAATATTTGATCCTACTGGATTCTAATAAATCGAAAAGATTATTATGGAAAGTCTTTCATTTCAACTCCTTAAAAGTAGAATAATATTTATGAGTTAACTGTAATAAAGTAATTCAATAAGAGGGACTTAATATAAATATTGGAACGGAGTCAGCTGCACTTGTTGACCGTAAAATTATTCTTCGATCAAATTTATTCCAACCCTCTGTTATTTTGTCGTATTATCATTTGTAATCAATTTAATTCTGGTATCCAAGTAGCGTATGTTTACGAAAAACAATTAAATTGTGAATGCTATCTTAAAAGAATTTTAATAATTTATAAATTGAAGCATAAACTATACAAACATGTTTTTGAAGACTTAAAGATGCTGTAAATTAGCTGTAAATGAATTGACAAACTTTGAATAACAGTAAATAATTAAATGCAGAGGTGGTGAAACTGTGGTGATTCACGGACGCAAGTGCAGCTTTTTAATTGAATTTAAATTTGTCATTTCATTGTTTTCACGCATTTATAAAAGAAAAAATATATATACTTTGTTCATTTAATTTAATTTATGTTTGATGGCAACTAATTATTTCTAATTCAATTAACAGTCAGTAAATATTAAAGAAACGGTCAGTAACAAATGCATAAAACGGTCAGTAGAAAAATAAAAATGGTAAGTAAATATTAAAAATACGGTCAGTAAATATTAAGGGAAGGTTAAGTTAGCTTAGGTTAACTAAGTAAAAAAGATTAAATAATTAATCTGATTTAGATTATATATGAGCGAATTTCATTAAGAAATGTTTATTTTATTTATGATTTCAATAAACATGCACCAATAGTCAAGTAAATAAAGTTTTGGTTAGGTTTAATGTATAAATTACTGACCGTTTACTTTATTAACTGACCACGTGTACGCTGACCATTTATTGAATTAATTACTGACGTTTTTGATTAATAACTGACCCAATAAATACATGCCTTATTTGATTATAGCCCGTCTCTCTAAATAAACAAAAAACGTCTAGTCACATTTCAAAATACATTTTTTTAATCGGAATGCAGTAAACTTTCAATAACGTTTGTAGCAAATTTTGAAAAGCTTAGTTAATAAATTACTTTCATTGCGAATGAATTTGGATATAGAAGACTCTGACCGAATTGGTTGTTGAATCGAAATATGCCGTTCATGTATTTGAGAGTTTGCTGTATCTACAAATCTAGACTTATTTGGAATGATGTTTCCCTTGATACGTATCGCTCGTTAATTTACGATGGAAAATTTTTAAATTCACTACTGCTCATAAAATACCTACACATCACAGCTTAACTAGATTTTAAATAAATCTTTTACTTAGTTTAAGTCATTCGACTCAATACCACTTTTATTAAATTTCTCCAAATTAAAAGAAAATAAGCAGGGTAGTATAAACCGTATAGGAGATATCGTGTAACATGGCATAATGGTGAAATATTTTTTTCCCATTAAAACAATTTAGTGTCAAAAAAATATTAACAAAAAAAAAATCAGCGGCCATATCATAACAATCAACATATTAAAAAGATTGTTTATCGTAAAAATTGTATGCCTTGCAAAACACTTCCCTAAGAAAATTTAAATTGTTGAGATTTTGTACATTTCCATGTATTTTGTCACTAACGACCCCGTTTGAGTACTCGAATACCTGAAGATGTCGAAAGGAGAAACCCGGGTCGTTAGTGACAAAATACACGGAAATGTACAAAATCTTAACGATTCAAATTTAGTATTGAAATTCCATGAAGCACTTCCATAAAAAGTTATTTTTTAACACTGTCATGTCAAAGCATAAAATATTTTTTTTCCATGTCCGCTCCCAATGTGGAGCATATGGTCTCCTAATGGAGGTATCTCAATCGATTTTTTCTATGAGAACTGTTTGTTACTCAGTTGCTCAACCTCTCTTTATCGGAGAGAGTAGGGATAGAAGGATAGGGCTAGGACAGGACTAGTGGTTAGCTAATAGCTCTCGCTACGCTCCGTGGGGATGGGATGAGTGGGTGAGGAGGGAGTTTTAGACAACACAAACACTCAGACTACGAGCAGAAATCCATAAATCGATTGAAATATCAACTTATGAAAACTGTTCGCACTGGGAATTGAACCCGAGACATCGGTAGCCGTAGCCCACGACTCTACCAACTGCGTCACGGACGTCGACAACATATATAAAGATTTATAATAGGATAAAATATCAAAGTATTTAGTTCTACAAAATTTTATTAGGTAGTTGATAGATATTTCAGCTTAACGCCATTGTCAGAACTATAATTAAACTTATCTTGTATGAACTTAAGCACTTTTTTCAAAAACACAATTAGCACCTTGAATAATTTAATTTTAAATAAATATTATGATATTTGAATACATGAGATGAAATAATATTGTCCATAACTTCTAAATAGTAAATATAGCTAAGCCAAAACAAGTTTAAGTATGGTTCTGACAATGGCGTTAAGCCAAGATAAGTATCAGCTACCTAATACAAATTTTTAGAACTAAACACATTGATATTGTATCCTATTATAATGGCGTTCTACCAAGTAAATGACAATTCAATCAATATAACTATTTATATATATTTTTAAAATGTTTCAGTTGGAACTTCTATATCTATTGTTTATACTCAGTCGATCTATTCAATAAAAAGTTATGTCGTGACGCCATAAAAGTAATAAAACGCAAAGAATGCGAAAAGAAATAAAATTTTGTTCGTATCAGAATATTTTTTATGTGAACAGATATTTTCATGTCAACTGTTTTCGCTGCATATATTTATAAACAACTATAAGAAAATTGAATTTAATTGTTTTATATTTCCTATCTTATATATACAAGCCCAGAGATCTCTGTAGACGGCTTAGTGCTCGGCCAGAGTTAACGCGAGTCGACGGGGTGGGATCGGCGTTTGAAACTGAAATGCAAAACTGCTCAAGACAAGACGCGCGAACTTCCAGTTCCTGCGTATTAACTACGGACATTGCAAAAGCATGCTATGTACTTCAGTTTTAAGCGCCGCACCCGCCCCGCCATCGTGCGTTGACTCCCTGTGCCGAACACTTATTATTATCACATATCACATGTAGGTATGAAATTTTTTCATGACCTAAGTGTTGCGGTTCGCCGAGTATAATATAAAATAAAATGTTATGCATTACACTCACAGTTTAGACGTACTATCTACTTTAGACATTCAGTATTTCAATTTCAATACAGTCATCTATGACGGGTACGGTTACACTAGTTAAAAAATAATATTAGATGCAGAAAAATTTATAAGAATTAAAATTATTGATATATGTACTAAAAACTAATTATTTTCTCGCCGAGAAAAGCCCTGTGACTCGAACAAAAAAATCCAACCACTATCAAGAAGAAATCAAGGAGTTTTATATGAGATAAAAAAAAGATATTGTGGTTGAATGGAGTTTGAAAAGGGTGACCAGGCGTTCAAACGTCCGCGTCGGAACGGGACGTGATCGGAATGTGAGGATATGTCGAATATGGACTTTTGTATGCCAACCGCGGATGACCCTACCGAAGAAAGTATTCGTTTTAGCCAGACACATTATTTCATCTCTTTATGTCTGAAATAAACGGTGTTTACAAAGAAACGAAAAACAAATAGATTAAAAACAAAAAGTAAAGTTGGGCGATTTTCAATCGATAACAAATACTATAAATCAGTTTTAAACTAGGTTTAAAACTATTAAAATATTATGATATTCAAGAACAGCCTAAAGCCGACGACGGGGTTGATTGATGAAATTGAGACATTTGATAAATTTACAACATCATATGGGGAGCGGGATATTTTCGATTCCTCTTTAGATTTAACGTTTAGTAGATTAAACTCTAGCGTTACGGTGGATTCTCGGTATACGGATAACAGCTGAGAAAATCAAATTTCCTTATTTTTTTCTTTCTATCTTTGCTTTTTTAAAAAACAATAGTGCGTGGTTAAAAGATCGGTCCCGTGCAGCTTTGCATCAGGCCAAGAATATGACCAGTAAATTCGTTTCTTTTCTTGATCGTTATTGCGTTATGAAAGGCGGCTGTGTAACAGCGGTCCATAACGGGTGGAGGTGGGGCAACCAACTTGTATTGGAAATGGTTTCATTAAGAATATCTTCGTGCTAAATTGCATAGCTCGTAACTCCTAAAATACCGAAAATATGCTATAATTAAATTTTGAAGAATTTTCGATAAATTTATTAAAAATGTTTGTTCTTCATCAGAAAACTCACAAATATGAAACTACAATAAATATCTGGGGTCTAATGCTGCAAGGTCCTATGTCATAGTTATCAATTGTTCAATACAGGCGATTGTGTATTTCTCAATTACAATATAAATATATCATTATCTTTCGCATTACTGTTGCCAAATTCTGAGGTGATTTTTTGTGTTAGAGCTGCCCACGTGAAAGTAGGCACTTTTTGTACTAGTATATCCCAACATGTGAATTCCTTATGTCAACATAGGCATTTATTGGTGTAAAATATGCTGACACATTATTTTGACATACACTATAGATTTCTCTTATTTCATTCATTTTAAATCGGCTTACATAGGGATTTCTAGCATTACAATAATGAACATTTAAAAGTAATTTCTGTTACTTAGGTCAAATTGGTCAAAATCAAACATAGGCACTTCTAGCATTAAGCCCCAGATAAACAGATTTTGATTTTACCTTTGACAATAACGATATTGAATTTTTGAGATAAAACAACCTTTCTTAAAAACAATTTTAAAAGTTCATTTTTAATATTAAATTAAATTAAAAATTAAGAACTTAGTTATTCCACTTGGTTTATCACTAACGTGACGCGTTTCACCCCTTTAAGAAGCATCTTCAGGCTGGAATAAGTGGAATAACTAAGTTATCAATTTTTAATTTAGTTTTATATTAAAAATGAACTTCCACAAAGTTACCGCCGAAATTTTAAATGTTTTTAAAACTATGAATTTATTAGCAATAGTCCATTGAAGAAATAATTGAGGGCTTAAAATGAATGGTACAGAATTCTTAAAATTTAATAACAGCCTTAACAGTATTTAAATATTAGTAAAAAGCATTTAAAGCAAGGCGAGTGGTTCCATTCTATTAAATTTATTTCCTATGGGATTTTCCCCAATAAATTAGAATTATTTGTGTTATATGTCCCACTTATTCACGCCGGTAAAAAAAGACAATCTTTTCCCAAAGTTTTCATTCAATCAATTACGCTGTATTTTAGAAGACGTTCTTTCGGGGCGTCCTGTTTATTAGAAGACCATTGGCACACCGTCTGGTGGACCGTGTGGATGCCAGTCACGAAATCAGCTCATCGAAAACTCTAAACAGTGTTTTGATTGTGACCGTATATGTAATTTATCTGAAAGGAAAATCTTTCTCGAATGCACGGAACGCGCTATTACTTTCAAGTGCTGGATTTTGATGCTATTTTTATCTTTAGTTAGTAGGAAAGATAACATCATTTTATTATACATTTTGTATTCATAACTACTTAATTCAAGATACTTTATGATTTCTGTTCACTATCAACATACCTTTTATAAGGAATTTATATCTCAACTTAGAGTTTATGTTTTTATTTTGTTTCAATCAGTTTTCGTCGTATACATTTGTATATGGAAACCTTAGTTCCAAAGTGTAACTACTCAAAAAGCATAGATCTGAGATAATTTGGAAACAAGAGTTTCGTTTATTATCATCATGCTATTAGTTTTTAGAGTTTTTCATAGGATTTTTGTCATCGCTACAGTTTGGATGTTAAGTAATAATAACAACCGTCATTCTAAAATAACCACAGATTACCGCTTGTTACATTCGAGATATCGGTATTATAAGCATTTCCTCATACTTAATTCAAAACTGTAAATTTTTGACTTGTTACACTTTGTTACTGAAATAAAAACATATATTTATGGTTAGCTGAATATTTATACTATTTTCTTAGGTACGCTAAATCGTCCAATTTTCAAAATATTGACTCTCGTGTGAAATTTCAATTGTGTACGCAATTACTTAATTATTGAAGTTTTGTTTATGGAATTTTATTTTTAAATTATTGTATTGATTTCATGAACATATTTATTTTATTAATTCATCACTATGCGCTGCGGGCTTAAAGTCCGTTACACTTAGCGTATCCTCTAACAGGTTGTCGTTATTAAATGATTATCAGCAATGTCTCAGGGGCAACTGTTCACAACCAAACTGCTACGTCATAATGTGTGGAATGCTTCTATGTGTTCAGACTAACTCTCTAACTGTATGATGCTGCAAAGTCATGATAACCACGATTACTTAATCCTTTGTTTTGAGAGGATTAAAATGCCTGCAAGGTTTGTGATGGTAGTATCAGAGTAACGATTGTTATTTAATTCACTATCAAAAACAATGCGCATCCAATACTAAATAATGTTTCAAATATAACTGAATTAACATGTCTACGGTGTTTAGGTGAATTGACGTAACCATAAAAAATACATAGATTTAATAATTCTGATCCGGCCACTTGATGTAAACCATTATTATATCGACACTACTTACGTACAATCCCGTATCTGGAAATATGAGAATTTAAAGGGGTGCATTTCAAAGATTCATAACGCAACTCACCGTATAATGTTTTCAATAAAAACAATTTTTACTCCCTACCGAACAATTTCAATTTTGAGGGTTACATCAATTGGCCAAAATATCGTCGTATTGTTTCGATGAATTCAGCGGATAATTTGTGAAAATTCGTTTTCAATAAAACAAAAATGTCGAATGTTTCGTGGCTTAATGATGTGCGCAATTTTGATACGAATATTCCATCTGCATGAAAAAAATATTCTGATTTTCCGCCGTTTCAACTAGGTCATTTCCATTTTTAAGAATTTTTCCGGTTGGATAATTCCGTAACTGTGGTATTTTTTGTCAACTAATAAGGAGTTTATATCGTTATATCGATTGTTGAACAATTAAAGGAATGTTTCAGTTATTGCTTTTATTTTTCATTATTTTATTAATATCGTCGTTGTTCTGGAAGAAGAACTGAAAAATACTAGTTTTGAGTAATTGGACTTTTTCATTTAGTTTCTTTATACAAAACGGTTTTTAAGTAAAAGTAAAATTTACAAAAACAAGTGTGTTCTTTCATAGAGTAGGGTTAGTTCAAAGTAAGAAATATTTTGGTATAACCAACAGTGACAATATATACATTTCATCCATTTGTATTGTTTAAACTGCAAAAAACTCCACCATCAAGTGCATCGAAAATAACACAGTTGAAAAAAATTATTATTAGGTATATATGTAACTAATATTAATTACGCATTTTTAAAATTTTTATTAAATAAAGTTATTTTAAAAACTGTTTTATGCCCTCCTGAAAAAATGAAATTTTGAACATGTAAATGACGAAAATTTTAAGTTTGTAAAAAAGGTATACAACATAAAAAATGGTAAACATTGGAAATTGGCATGGAATTTAACCTGGTAAGGTCAGAAAAATCTACTTTAATATATTATAAAATAGTGCTTTTGTGAACTTACTCACGTCCTCACGGAATATATCTGAAGTAATACTGTTAAACATTATTAAAGTTCTTCCTAGTGGCACCTCTATTAGCAGGTTGGCTGTACACTTTGGAAGAACAAACAATTCAAACTAGAGCATTGTACATTAATATGACAATTTTAACTTACGAAGAAACCCTGGTTATACGAAAGATAAAGCCCAACATTTACAATTATTTTTTACAGGTAATCTTAATGTGATTATTGAATGTTATTTTTTTTTCAAATTGTACGGTGAAATTACGAGAGAATTCGGCCATTTGATGAATAGTGAACAAATAACCGTTGATCTTTTTACTAACGATAGAAAATTGCATTCATTTTATACTTGCATATTTCTTGTACTCCAGTAGAAAAATAAAGGATTATTTATAATTATAATTGATTGATCGGCGAATCTGATTAAAATAATCAATTTTCTGATTAATTGAACCATACCTAAGTAAGTGCTCATTAGCTTTTCAAACCCTTTTCGAATTTCGGATTCAAATTGCACTGCCTAAAACTCTCAAATTTGTATTTAGTCTGTTTGCACCGAAAAGAGATAGATTTTATTCATACTTCATTTTCACTTAAAAGGGCCTAAAAAACGAAGCACTTTTATTTGTAAATGTTTTATTCATGTTTCCATTACAATAATATTACGAAAATTGTGAAAAGCATATCTCCCTACTCCTTATCATAAAAGTTCTGAATAAATCTGAACCATAAACAGTATTATCTTTTTTTTGATCGGACAAAAGGATTTCTATATTTATGAGCATCACAAAAACGTGTACGGTGTCTATGATATAAATAATTCTGATATATTCCGGAAATGCCCCTACAAATTATTCATACCTTATTGAATAGGAAGACCGAAACAGCCTTTTGATAGTGTATACTTAGCATTTTTTTCGTGACCTTGAAAGCTTTTAGAAATGAGGCGACCTCTGTGGCGGAATCTGACATTTTTTTAATGATGCATATTTGAACTTCGAAGGAAGATTCCCATCTACGAAATATGCATGAATAAGAAATACGTTTCGGCAGAAAACGAAATGGATAAGATGGATGGGAGGTGAATGTGTATTTGAGTTTATCTGTATGTAGATTTGAATCGGTATTTAAAATAGAAATATAATAAAAAAAATCGATTAATTTACATTCAACTAGTCATTTACTCTCAATTCTTGGCGGAAAGACATTATATTTTAAAAATAAAACACAATCTGTTTGTATTACTTCCACATGTTTATAATGATCACGAACGGTTTCTATCATCACTAACATTATCAGTTGAACCGGTCCTGATCATTATAAACATGTGGAAGAAGTGCGAACAAATTGTGTTTTATTTAAAAAAAAAGATTAATTTACAGTTAGAATTGAAAATGATTTCTTCTAAAACAATTATTGTTATTAAGAACTTTTGGAAAATAATAAAGTTTTTTTAAATATGTAATAGACCTGCGAGAGAAGACTAAAGGGTTTAATAATAAATCGAATCTGTGCAAACTGGACTTGACAATTATTGAATGAAAAAACAATATTGAAAATACTCATTATTTCAGTGAATTTGGTCCTGATACTTTTATGTCCAATAACAACAGTTGTTTATTTTTCATTGCGTGTCTTTTCAGTCACTATTCGAAGAGTGTAAGAATGGGTCTAGTAAAAGACAAGTAATTAGTTAATCACTCTCGCTACTCCTCGTTTTTAGGATTGGATGAGCGTGAGAGAATTTAAACATCACATACATTCATGCCTTCGAACACACATCCATACATCGATTGAATAAACTATTTTTGAAAGACTCCGCTTAAGGATTTGAACGCGTGGACACCGCAACTGAATAGTGTATAGCGTTGACTACTCGCCTACAGGACTGGCGTTACTATTAAGTGTAATATTAATTTATCTGCTAAAACGCTATCGATTTAAAAGATGTGGAAATTAAATTCACTTAACGAGATTTTCATTCGATTTTAATACTTCTTTTTGGAGGATAACTAATTTGAAACCGAACCGATTGGGAAAAATGCTGATTTTCATATCAATAAATTCCACTTTGCCGCAGTACTTGGAATATTAATTAGGGCATCTTTACTGAAATCAACTTGTCGGTTCTGATTTCATTTTCCACTACACTGATTCAAATTAACGAGCAAGCACCATTAGTTGATAGAACGAATATTATTTTCAACCTTATTAATCGATAAATACTTTTTGTATTCCAGATTACTCGGTTATTTGAAAAGAATGCAATCGTTTTATTAATATCAAGCAAATAATCCAATTAAATTACCATATTTAATTTTGTTTTTTTGATTTTGCCTTATCTTCTGGTTTCTTCTTTATCGAGTATCTATTGATCATTTCTCAAGAACGTTCGCCCTGTGTAATTTATATAAATCAGTACTAGAAATGGCAGAATTCTATATTAATTTACGCTCGTTGCTGTTTACACTACGGGTTCAAGGGTAGATTTAAAAATGTTGCTTACCTTAACACAACAACTTGCAAACGATTATGTTCTGTTCTGCAAAAAATTTAAACATTGGAATATTTAATTAACTAATAAAGTATTTTATACTACATTTTATGCTATTGAAAATTTATCCGCGAGTAAATTGAAAATGCTTTATTATTTAAAAAATACTGTTGGGTTCAATAGAAGAGGAGGTACAATATTACGTTTGGAGAAATAAAGAAAAGAAGCTGAATTGATTAACAATATATATTATCGGTTGAATACAAAACGTTTCTTTTACTTTTCGCTGTTTGATTAAAAAGACACAATAAATACTAAATAATTTCATCAACCCTTCCGTATTCATGGTGTAACAATAAGTTTCTTCGACCTTTAAAACTTTTAATTATCTGTGAAACAGGTCATACAAAAAATTGAAAATTTTGCTATTTGTAAATAAAATAGTTCTACATAAAGCACTTTGAATGATTTCAAAACATCGTCAATTTTACCATTGAAAAATACAAAATTATAGTAAAGTATAGTTATAAACCGAGATGCATGACTTACCGTATGCAACCGTTTTGTTTCAAACGGCACCAAGACACGTCTCGAGCTTGTTCTGCTATGAAGAATTTCGATTCTTGCGTCTTTCGATAATTTCGCATAGTTTGATATGTATTTCAGGTTTTACACACAAAATATGACGTACAATAATTACTGACTACGTAAAACCATATTTCACTTTTTTAAATTATATATATCTTTATTATAACGTTAGTTCTGTATCGTCAAATTCAATACAACATAAAATATTGATTTAAAATAAAATTAGAAGAAATAAACAGACCATAACATTTTGAAATACAATTTACTAAAATAACATAATATTAAAAAAATTTTTGTAGTAATTTTTAATGTTTAGTAATCGCCCAGAATGAAAAAAAATTCTTGCATCCCCCTGGATACCTCGAGCGTACCCATAACGGCGGCAGCATTGCCACGTTGGATTTCTATGCTTATTCGCTGTCTAAGATATTCACCTGAGCGGCACTCACCCGTCCTGTCCGTCATCCTTCGACCAATTTCCGCCACCGTCCTCAAAGCCGAGGGTCCCCAGGGACCGAACGTCTCAAAACCCAATGGACAGAAAATGAAATTTGGCGAGAGACAGTCGTATTTTTTGCATTTGGAGGTTTCAGCCGTGAGAGCCGCTGAGCCCGGCGACTCAGCGGACTTATTCACGTGAGATGCCGCGATTGTGTCCACCACAGTAGCATCCCAGACCATGCATCGCCTCTCTCTCTAGGGGATCATCGTAATACCGCTGGGCCTCCTGCCATCCTGGCGGCAAACCCCCATAGGTTCCAGTCTCGATGGGACCCCCGATGAAACCAGAGAGCGGCAGATCAGGTCGTTAATGGCAGAGTGCCGACTGTGTCTTCCGGCGCTTTTCTGACAGCTCAATCCGTGCCGCCCCATGCGGTCCACCAACCTCCCACAGGTGCACTTGTGCTCGTGACACAATGCTGAACCAAGCCGTAGAGCAACCGAAATTCGCAGGGCATCATCGCTCAGAAGCGTTCCGAGACTGGGCGATGGAAGAGCATTTAGCCACAACCCTGACTCATTCCTCGAAGCTGCCATGAACCGAGCAGTCTCCGTAGGATCACTGAGCGATAAAAGAATTTCTCTTTTTTTAATTTCCATCATCGGGATATCCCACTCTTTTTGGATAGATGGCTTTTTTAAATTGTAATTTCTCTTTATAAATGCGTTTATATGACAAAATTCACACGGTAACGAAATGCGACTGCATGAGATTCGAAAGGATTTTCAGCATGAAAACGGGAAGGTTAAAGACATATAAGAAATTAAAATATGTTTGGAATTTTTAACCAATATACAACGTTTATTATTTACAACCACGTGTCTTACACATCGCACATTCGAAATGCTTTTACCGATTGTGTGTCCAGCAGTAGAACGGATATTATAACCATAGCATTAGATCGAAAAAATATAATACATTTAATAAATCTATATATATATATATATAAATAAATGTTTGTTTGTCTCTTATGCTCACCTATACTATTCACCCGATTGAGATGAAACTTTGGTGAATTGTTGTGCGCACACCCGAAAAGTTTTTTAAGAAAATCTCAAAAAAGAATCAAATACATCTAGTAAAATCTTCTGATTTATTCGTGTACGCAACAGTCGGAAAACAAAAAAAATTGTGTGTCCAAATCACTTTTATACACAGAATTAAAACACAAACACTTTCTTTCTTTGAGTGGCACTGCAACACATGTTGGGTACTCAATACTATACTATATAGATACATATTTTTTCAGTAAGTTTAGATTTTTTCGCAGATAAAAATTGAGCATTCATTCAACGTAAAAATACAGTATTTTTCAACGCTGAATTTTCTCAGCTTTGTTCACATCTATTGTATTAATCTTGCCAAAAATAGAAATGCGAAAAATATGTGTTCATTTTCTCGGCCATAATTCATAGTCGCTCTCATTCAAGTCATAATAATTATTAATATTCTCGCAGTCGGCTTTTTCGGCTTATGAATGTTGTTATTATACATTGTAATTAATTTCTTATGTTCTCGAAATGAAAATTTGCCATTTTCGTATCGTGTCTGTCGATAATTATTTTTCATTTATCCACTCTCAATGCCGACCGAGCCGAACGGGAAACTGAAAATAAAACACATAAATCAAAACAAATGAACGCCGGCCCATCCCCCCTGATATAAACGCCATGAATATAAATCTCTCCTATAATAACTTCCTTTCGTCATAAAAATGTGTTCGTGCAATAAATACTCAATAAAATGGCACCATATGCCTTATAGTTCAGTTACGTCATGATATAGCATAAAATTGCAATACCGCGGTTAGGATGCTTGTGAAAAACGACGAATAACGGAATGGAATGGATTCCGCATAATATCATGCGTTCTTTTGTTATGCATTCAGAATCGTTCGCCATTTGTTTTTTATATCAGAAAAAGTGATAGAAAAAATGTTCTTGTTTTTAAAATACAACGCTATGCAACGATCGAAAATTTAAGTAGCACTATAGCAAAAAAAAGTATTTTTTAATTATTATATATAATATAATTGTCGGCGTCCTCGGCGCAGTTGGTAGCGTCGTGGGCTACGGTTACGGATTCAATTCCCGATGCGGAAAGTTTTCATAAATTTATATTTCAATCGATGTATGGATTTCTGTTCGTAGTCTGAGTGTTTGTGTTGTCTAAAACTCCCTCCTCACTCGCCCATCCCATCCTCACGGGGCGTAGCCCTATCCTAGCCCTATCCTTCTATCCCTTCTTTCTTCGATAAAGAGACGTTGTGCAACTGAGTAACAAACAGTTCTCATAGAAAAAATTCTTTTGAGATACCTCCATTAGGAGACCATATGCTCCACATTAGGAGCGGACATGGAAAAAAATATAATACTACGTTGTTTTGGCCAATTGCTATATTTAAAATTGAAATTGTTCAGGAGGGAGTAAAATCTGTTTTTATCGAAAAAATTGTATGGTGATTTGCGTTATGAATCTTTAAAATGTACTCCTGTAAATTGTGTTTGCAGATACGGGATTATACGTAGGGAGTGTAGATATAATAGTGACTTACATCAAGTGGGGGGGGGTCAGAATTTTTAAATCTAAATCCAATGTAAAAAACCTCTTCCATAAAGTGGTCAATTTGTTTTTCTAATTCACATCATTTGGCCGAGAGTTGCTCTGACGTCTTTAAAATGAGATTCAGATACAGTTTTAAGTATTGATAGTTAATACAATTGTAATATTTTGCCACTCTGGGTAGAGAAAGCATTCTGTTTTAAAATAAAATATTTATAATATATATATATACAATAATTATAAAAAAAAACATTATTAAATCCAACATAAGTCCACGTTACAATAAAAATCGCTAAATTGAAATAAGTTGGGATCAAGCGCACCTGGTAAAATAACATTCATCCGTTCAAAACTGACATTGCTTTGGCAAGTTACAATGAATTTTGAAAAAAAAATGTGCTATTTATATTTTTAAAAAGCAATTACATTTCTATTAAAGTCTCTTAGATAACACTCAAAGTATAATAGTATCGCCAAAATTTATGGACACGTGCAAAGCAACCTTAAGATATACAAACGGTGCTATAAGAAAATTTGTAATTTAGGTGTAGTCCTAGAACTCCCAGTCTCTACCAACAAATTTTATGGCGGTTGTACGTATATCGACTCCGTATAAAACTCCGTTTTTCGCATAATATGCCATACATTTGAAAAGATTTCTTTCGAGATTCTTTATCATAATCATTATTTAATTCACGATTGATAAAAATCTGCCATATAAATGCTAGTAAAGTAATAAACAGTAAATTTAATCCTATAGTCATCATTATATATTTAGTGAATGACACGAATGCGATGAGTGGCAGGTTAGATTGATTAGAATCGTAATTTACCACAAAAATCACAATTTGAATTGTTGATTAACTACAATCACGGAATACGATTAGGCTTCGTAATTATACTCTTTTAAAGTAATTAAACATCTTTATTCCTGTTAGTTAACGTTTAATTACTCGTGTTTACATTATGCTAGAATTTATTGTAGAATTAACAAAAAAAAAATAGTGATAATCGTCCATAATAAAATCATACATATATTACATACATTGTCTCCTGTCAATTTCATGGCATCAAAGTAAATGTAATGGACCACTCGCCTGCAAAAATACACACTGATTGGCCTTACAGCATGACTTGTAACTATAGGGGGCTAAGGCACATGCTTTTAGGGATAGCAAAACCCGCATTACCGAAACCTCGAATTTTTCACCCCAGGGCTAAAGTCACCTCACATTACAGTACTACATTGTATGTCATATTTTTGCGAATATACTGTAATGCATATTGCTTAAAGTGTTTTTTTTATTTTCCAAAAAGAAATGTGTCAAAAATATTATTCAGTTACGAGTTTTAATTGCTTAACGAACATGTCAGAATAAAAAGCGCGACTGACGACACTGATAAAACGAGATTATTGGCACTTACGAATTAAGTGTCCGTGCCTTAGGTGGGTGGGCAATTCGGACCCCAATTACTGCCCCCCTAGCAGCCCGGCAGGGTTGTAAATACTCATTTTCATTCCCAGTTCTTGAAGGGGTATTTTAATTTCAGAGTAAAAATTAAGGTCCGTTGCCAGGCATTAATTAAAAAAACCATCGCGATGATGTTTACACTAATGGGGGGGCTGCTGACCCCGGCGTGCGGGTCTTATGAAAAAATATTTTGTGACTTTCTGAACCATAACCTGGCTAAAACTGACGCGTAATACCGTTTTTATTTAACCCTCTCAGACCTGCCATAAATTAAGCAGTATTTGCATTTTATTTTATAAAATACCATTTGAAAAATATATGTTTAATAAATTAACGTAAGTTGAAAAAATGAATGCTCTTCAATTATAACTATTTTTAATGCAATTCATTTTGTAGAACTCCAGTATAATAAGTAAAGAAAAGTTCTCTATCAACTATTATTTATTAATTTAAGACATCGACTGAGGGTGCTTGATGGAATTTCAATATCAAATTTGGATTATTGAGATTTTGTACACTTCCATGTATTTTATCACTAACGACCCGGGTTTCGCCTTTCGGCATCTTCAGGCACTCGAGCTCACGAATGGTCAGTTCGAGTCCATTCGTGAGCTCGAGTGCCTGAAGATGCCGAAAGGCGAAACCCGGGTCGTTAGTGACAAAAAACATGGAAGTGTACAAAATCTCAATAATCCAAATTTTTTATTATCTATTATATTACAGAATTCTTGTGGATCTAAACATCTTATCTTTATTGATAAATGCAACAGCCATTTGACAAAATAATTATTTTTAACGATACCCACTCTCAATGAGAAGCATATTATTTTCAATGGATTCTGTGGTAACTCCTAATAAGGTTTTTCAAGAACAGTCGTTTCGCGAGAACAAGATGTAAGCCGCTTTACTTATCTTTTTAGAGAAATTAAGGATAAAAATTTGTTGATTTAATTGGCATTTACTTGGTAGAATTCCATTATGATAGATTAAATTTCAAAGTATTTAGTTCTACAAAGTTTTATTAGGTAAATCTTCTATATAGCTCTGACAATGGCGTTAATCCGAAATAGCTGTCAACTATCTAGTAAAATATTGTAGAACTAAATATTTTGATATTTTACCTGATACAAAAATTTGTAATGAGGAGATGGGTTGTACTTGTCTTAACGTTCTTTCTAGGCTAGGGATTTCAAATATTCTTTAAAAACAAATATCGAATATTAAAATAGATATATATTTTTATAATAATTTGAATAAACCGAAAGTTTTCAAATACCAGAACATCAAAAAAGTAGAGCGCATTAAAATATTGAATATTCGATTGGATTGTCTACAAATTAATTTTTTTACTTTCAACCTACTCTCGTTGGTTGATTTGTCAATCTTTTTATGGATTTGTGTTCAAATACTCGGAAGTCTGATACGTTTTCATACCTTCGTACAAGTGGAAATAGTTTTGAAAAAGAAAAAGTACCGACGCTGATTGTAAATACCTTTGAACTCTTCTAGATGCTAGCCGATGAAATGTGTACAAAATATATCGTGACGGAAAAGCTTTCTCAAAGCAGTGAACAGTCCAGTTTGCTGTAATGATAAAACTGAAAACTGTTTTACTGGCTCAACGTTCACCGGTATTTTATTTAAAAGGTTTCACGTAGGTCCATTAAAAGAGAATTTTAATACTTGATTACCCCTCTCTTGTTAAGCTTACTTTTCCTGTACCTTTTCACATACGCGTAGCATTATCTCTTATTCGAAAATCCCCAAATCACTTAGTTATTTATGAAAGCCAAAAACAGAAAACAGAGTGATAACGGCTGACGTCTTTTGTGTCCGAAGGATAGTATGCAAAAATAAGCGCTGATAAAGCATGGATGGATGGCTACCTAAGCGATGGCGGATTTCGGACAACAATTGAAATATTGCATGAGAGCGTTCACGGAATTTGAAATTACAATAAAACAAGTTTCAAGGAAAGAACAACTCTATGAAGTATTATTTTGTTAAACATGTTATTAAAAATCAAATAGGTTGACATTCTTAGTTTACATTTTAAGAAATAAAATTTTGACAATTGAAACAAGTTATTTATCTTGACTAAAAAAGGATAATTTTAATTAAACGAGATTTTTCTCAATTATCAATTAAGATTTTTACACAAAAACTATGCCACAAAGACTAACTGTAAAAACTTTAAAAATAAAAATAAATGCTGAGCAACTGAGAGCTCGCCACTCAGTCTCAATATAATTTCAGTTGGTAGGAAATAATGAAAATGAATCCCGATAAAATTAACAGCAATCAATGAATTTCGCTGTACAGAGTATACAATGTGTGTCATGCAAAATTAATACAAAGTGATATCATGTAAAATTCAATAAAAAGTATCAACTCGTTGACTGTTTGTTTGTTGCCCACAAAACATTTCTCTCAACATATTTGACAAATTATTTTATATGTAGAAAACATAGTAATCCTGTTTTTACGCAAATTCGAATGAACACGATTATAAAAGCAGAAAATCAATGTGTTCAAAATTTACACGTTACCTTAATAATATAATTTTCTGCATACATAATGGAGCAATCAAACAGAAGTGAAAATCAAATCACTGAGCCACAAAAAATTCTTCTATCAATAAAAAAAAAAACTTTTTATTAATTTATAGACTACGTCATCGAATTTTATAAATCGTCTAGTAAAGCTGTCGTGTCCGCGGTGCAGTGGTCAACGTCGTTGGCTTCGGTTACGGATGTCTCGGGTTCAAATCTCAGTACGAACAGTTTCATAAATTTTGCGAACTAACTTTTCCTAAAAAAACTTTTGTATCGATACCTGCATTAAGAGACAAAATCCTCCACACTGGGAGCGGACGTGGTAAAAAAGTGTAGTTCTTTGAGATACAAGGGTTGGATATTAGGCCAGTGATATTAAAATTTAAATTGTAGTATACCGATATAAAACATAATGTATTAACTAATAATTTTTGGTACTGTAGCTACCTGTTCAACGCCTATTGGGCTTTCATACACTTTGTTGCGGGATCACTGCCTCAAATACCGGGATTAACAATTGGATTATCAATTTATTCAAACATGTAGCAAGCACAAAACAGGAAGGATGTTTCCATATCTCTAAGCCCACCTTGTATTCGAATATAAAAAACGGGATGTAGCGAGATAGTTAATCTAGTATATTTCTTTAATATCGCCAACCTTTGACCCTTTTAATGAAAAAGAGACTCGATCACAACCACTGCTAGTTGAATGATTTTTGATGATATGCTCCAATAACATTCCATACACAGTCTACCCTTGGCTTAAAAACTGATGATTGTTAGTACAGTAGTATCATATATTTTATTTATTATTGTTATGCTGTTATGTGTATGCAGTGTGATATAAATAACAACACGAAGCAGGGGTCTAGAGTCTAGAGCCGTCTGTTAACAAGAATGGTAGAGTGCATATTACGCGGTCCCAACAAACGTTTACCAAGATAACACTACCGCCTTTGATACTGGATACCGTTACCGCCCACCTCTCACTTAACATGTTACCAATTAAGGTACCGACGGCGGTTCCACCCTCTTAATGTTTTCATAAAGTCAACGCTACCCCGCTGGATAACGGCGATAGAAAATGTATCAACACATTGATTGCTGGTTAAAGCATCCACAATAATTAAAAAAAAAACATTAAGCCAGAACTTGCAGTAATTCTACTTTTAAATACATTCAGTTAATACATTTTTTCTGGTAATTGAAAAGAATTTGTTCGATATGAATAGATTTTCGATGAATACTACCTGCCCGGTTCTGGACCATGGTGCACCGCCAAGATCACCTCCCCACGTGTGAACATAGAAGCTATCAAGGACATACTAACTGTTGGACAAGTCTGCTTGCTTTCACAGTTGTCATTGCTTATCACTGTCAAATAGGAAAAGTAATGCTTTGAAAATGGACTGAAACATAATTGTCAGCAACTACTAAATGGTCATACTGAGAAGGGATCTCATAATATTTAAGGCGTTCTGTTTATTGACTTTTTTGTCAATATCCTTTTTTTTTATTTATTTACAATTACTACAAAAATATGAAATCGTTGCAACATAAAAAATACAATATTGTGGAACAGCTTATCAAATAAAATTGTAAATTTATAAAATCTTGTCAAAATTGTATGAAATTACTGTGTGCTCAAAAGACGGTAAAATTTATTTTCTATAAGCAGTTCTAGAAAATGAAAAAATGGATGTGAGATAGTATGTTATGCAAAACGTGAAACGTTATTTTCGATTTCAACGTATTATATAAAAATTCAATATGTAATAAAGAAGTCAAAAATATTATCGAATAATTCATATATTAATATATTCGCAAACTTTTCTAAGAGCCCTAGACAGAAAAACAATAAATTATCAAACATAATACTGTTTCATTCAACTATAATCCTCAGTGAAAAGACATAAATATTACGGAAATTGTCCATCATATAATTTTAAACACAAGATTAAAAAAAATCGGTAATATTTACTATACTTGAATAGGAGCATTTTCCACTGAATGAAACTTCATCACTAGCTAAGCATAGCTGGTCATGTTTTAAATAAATATTGTGATTGAGTTTTTCATAGAAACTTTATATCAAATGAATTTAAACAATGTTTATATTAGACATATTTAGTTTCTGATTCATGATAGAATCCAAATATTGCGAGGTGCGGTTAGCAATACGTTGGACAGTTAGTTGTCAGGCGACGAGACAAATATTGCTTTGTCTAGTAAGACCCTCGTTGGCATGAGAAGGTGGTCTGAGGAATGCAAGTAATTGTGAGGGAAAAGTTTGTTTATCTTAAAACAGACATTGAAAAAAGTAATATATTGTGAATGTACATATTTGAAAATTTCTCACCGTAATCTAAGAAATGCAGTTAGTTCAAACATGTCTAAACATTTACAACGTTTCATATTCCTACTAAATGTTTTGATGGTACTTACATCCGATATTTGATATTAAATTAATTTAAATGATATCATGGTGGAAACAAATAGATAAAGAAATTTTTTTATTTAATTTAAACAACTCAAAGTATCAATTTTTTTTTGAATAATTGGTAGTTTCATACAAATAAAACGGGAGAATCAGAACGTGACAAATCAAAACAGGGAAAAATAAAGCACATAATATTGTGTCGTATCTATTTATGAATTAAATACCAACACCAAAATTTTTTTAAGAAATCTTTTATATAACATAATGAAAAAGTCATTAGACCTTCTTAAAGAGTTTGAATAATGGAATATATCTATTACGTAATTGACTTTATTATCTTTACCAACTGCAGCTATTATTTTATATTAAATATCTCTTTAAAATTCTTGTTTTTATGTTTTTAATCCATAAATAGTTATGACATACATATTATATGTTTTATTTTTCCCGTGTTCTGATTTGTCATCAGACCGAATATCATTGTATGATAATTGTTGCCCAATATTTTTTTTCACCCTTGTCCACTCGTAATAGTGTTTTTGTTTCTATTCAGTTGCTCAAGCTCTTTGCTCAAGTTGTGTAAGCAAGTGCTAGAAAAGAACTTCTAGGAAGCTAATCGCTCTCACTACGTGTCGTTTGTCAGATCTGATAGGTGGATGAGAATGTAAGTCTCACAGATATCCATGTTTTTGATCACAAGTCGACAAAGCGATTGAAAAGTAAATTAATAGAAGTACGGGACTCAAACCCATGACTCTTTTAGAAGGATAGGTTAACCTACTTAATAACAATAAATTTTCATAAAAAACAATTGTTATTGAAATACTCAATTAAGATTTTATATTCTCCACATTGTGAACGGACATGTATATTAAAAATACTAGTCATCGTTCTATAGTACAGAAGTCAACGTAGTTGGTTTCGCTCACGATATCTCGTCAAATCTCGGTACGGACAGTTTTATAAAATTGTTTTATGGATTTCTGTTCGTGGGCATGGATGTTTGCGATGTCTAAAATCTCTTCCCACCCATCCAATCCTAAAAACAGGGTGTAGCGAGAGTGATACGTGTCCAAGTCCTATCCATCGGTCCCTTCTCTCGTCGAAAAAGAGAGGTTGAGCAACTAAGTAACATGCAGTCATCGTAGAGAAATTTATGTTGAGATACCCACATCAGAAGACCATATGATTCATATGGTTGAAAAAAATCATCGTAATTTTAACCTTGACAATACCTACCTTGAAACTTTTGCATCATGGTATAATATCGACAATGATTACGTATGACCACGCAAGTGTTAAATGTGATTATATGCCTTTCAAATTTTCGTTGTCTATGCTCTCAGTTTTATGGGTAGGCATCAAACAATAGGGAAAATTAGATTTAAAATAGTAGCACTGTCCCAATTTTGAAGAAGATGCACGTAGTTGTTACTTTGCAATTGCGTTATGAATCTTTGAAATGCACTCCTGTAAAATCTCATTTCTACAGATGCGGGATCGATCATACATAGTTAGTGTCGATATGACACGTATATTAGGGCATCCAGTCCCGAACCCTTTTTATGATCCCGGAATTTCGGGATATACATTATTTTCAAACCTGGGATCCAGGATGGTTAGTCATTAAGTGTAATTTCATGTGATCATCAATGCCATTAATAAAAAAAGAGAAAAAAATAATAAGCATAATCATGAAGATATTTACATATTTCATTTTATTTATTGCATTATTAAGGTAGGCTTTACCAGATGGTATCCAAAAAGATGACAAACCTTTCAATTCCACATGAAAATATTGTCCTACATTTCGAGTTGAGTAAAAACGGATGTTACGAAATATGATAAGTAGAAAGACCACAATACATTTACATTAATTATGTATAAGTCGGCATCCGTGTCGCAGTTGGTAAAGTCGTTGGCTACGGCTACGGATGTCTCGGCTTCAAGTCCCGGGATAGTTTCATAAATTGATCGATTCAATCCTTCAATCGATTTATGAATTTCTGTTCGTAGTCAGGAATGTTTGTGATGCCTAAAACTCCCTCCCATCCATCCGATCCTCAAAAACGGGACGTAGCGATAGCAGTTACCTTACCACTAGTACTGTACTTTTATCCCTACTCTATTCGAAAAAAGAGAGGTTGAGCAACTGAGTAACAAGCAGTACTCATAGAAAACTTCTGTCGAGATATCTCCATTAGAAGGCCATATGCTCCACGTTGGGAGCGGACATGGTAGAGGTATTTAATTTGAAATATTAAACTACTTTTTAGTATTTACAATAATTCCAGAAATCCCCGGATTTTCTAAATATCAATCCCGGAATTACGGGATTGAATAATTGCCTGGGATCCCGGGATTGGAAGCCCTAATGTGTTTCGATGGTATCGAAGTACCAAAAGGGGAGCGAATTATTATTTCAAGACAATTCTTCGATCGCATATCACATTCGTACAAAGCAGCTGAATCATGCTGGTTAAATATTTACGGGCTCTTTTTTTATTTGGCTACTGTATCATCCAAAGATTGTAAAAAACTGGTCAAAGGCATAAAAAATGAGTCGATAGCTCTCACGGAGTTCTATCCCGCTGGTAAGGCAAGCATTAGGGATTTAAATTATGCAGCTGAGTGGAGCTGATGGCACTGTAACACATTTGAGGCTTTGAGAATACAAAGTGGGTGATACCTGACATAAATACTTATCAACCAACATTTTTATGTACATTGGATGCCATAACATTTAAATAAAAAATAGAACTTTATCGTTATTTAAGAATATTAAGCCACAGAAATCGATACCGCAATTAATTGATGGCTGGATGACAAAAACAGTATAACATATTTATTAATTTAAGATATCGATTGAGGGTACTCGATAGAATTTCATCATCGAATTTCAGTTGTTCGAATTTTATACATTTCCATGTATTTCGTTACTAACAAACCGGGCTTCGCTTTTCAGTATCTTTATGCATTCGAGTAAACGAATAAACTCGAACTGACAGTCCGAATCGAAGCGGCCAACCGAAGGTTGGAAATGTGCAAAATTCCAACAATTCAAAATGCGGTTTTTTCATATACGAGATATCGAGGGTGTTTTGGCCACCCTCAAAAAATACGAAAATGAGCAAATGGTTGAATCTCATTTTAAAGATGAAAGAGCAGGTCTCGGCCAAATGATGTAAATTAGAAAAATAAAATGACCAATTTTTGGAAGGGAAACATTCCAAATTTGATATTGAAATTCCATCAAGCACCCTCAGTCGATGTCTTAAATTATAAAAAAATGAATTCGCAATTAAAGAAGAGTATGAAATATCTACGATTTATTTGTTTTCCTTTAAATTTTTTCAGTTCTGACAAATAATATTTTTGTAATCCACTCTTCAATTGCGATAGTGGAATAATAATAAAAAAAAACAGCAAGAAAAGAAATGAAAGAAATTTTTTAAAACCATCAATTTAAATACCAAAATACCAAATAAATGAAATATCAATTTAAAACCACCAAAAGATGACAACTTACAAAAGTTTATAAATTTTGAACCGTTTGCAGAAATTATTCCATAATGTTCTTTCATGACAAAATAAAATATAATTATTTTTAATTATTAAATAATTATTTGTAATTTTACGCTCGCTAATAATTGTAATAAATCATTCAAAAGGAAAATTAAACACCGGTTTTTTGGATATTGGAGGACACTTTTACGTCTTATAAACATATTTACATAATACATATTCACAAAAAACTTAAACCTCATCAAAAATTCAATATACTTAGCTGTCTACCTGATTCCACAAGAATGTCGCTTTGTATTGTTTTCTATAATATTATAGTATGGTCTGGTGTTGTTATATTATGATGCCAATCAGAAGAGTTTTAAAATTGTTCAACAGTATTGCTTTGAAAGTCGAAATATTCCCCGTGGACGCGAGAGATTTTTTTGTAACTTATTCGGTTGAGTTCTTAACCAAATGCCAACTATGACTATTTTTTACTTTTTTATCAATAGCCACAATCAAGCCTCGATAATCAACATTATTGAGACAGATGACGGACTCACAATGGAAAGTAATAAAAACAAATCCCCGAAAAATGATTACTATTTATTATTTTTATTATTTTTAAGAAAATTTCTTGTTGCTCAATTTTTTAAAAAATATATTTAGTATAGTTTTAGTTTAAATATCAGTAAAAAAAAGTGCGAGAAGACGAACTCTTTGTTACATTTCAAAAAAATTTATAGAGTCGTTATATTCAATAAATTGCAAATTCCATAACGATCACTCTCTTAAAAATACTTTGTTCTACGATTTTGTCTCAGACATCAAATCTCGGTAACCTACAATAGATCATAATCTAGTCACAGCGTAAAGCAAATAAAACCATATCTGAATAACAGGTGTCAACTCTTTGCTAGACAGGTTTGAGTATTTCCATTTAAAGAAAAGTGCAATTATTAAAAAAAAAAAGTTTTATTTCGACGTTTCATAATTTTTAGGCGACGGAAAACGATCAACGTTTTTCGCGAAATGAGAATAAAACCCACTAATTCCTCTTAAGTAAGAACGTTCTATATAATCAATAAAGAATTTTGCACCATATAATTCAAATGAAATAATTAAAAAAATATTTTCGGTGAACGCGAATAAATATCAGATAAAAATCAACAAAGCTTCATTAACGTTTATAAAAGCAAACAGGTAACGTCAGGTCATCTAATTAAAAATTTGCTTACGTTGCTAGCCGCCAGAAGAAAATATTGTCTTACCTGTAAATGTAATAAAATTTTGTGTGAAATATATACATCAGCATAGAAAAAATAGTAGGTGTCTTGAATAATAATTTTATAGTAATTGAGAAATATACATGAAAATAAATTTGTGGTCACATAAAATACACTTTTTTTTTACCATGTCCGCTCCCAATGTGGAGCATATGGACTCGTAATAGAAATATTTTAACATAAGTTTTTCTACGAGATCGTCTTGTTAATCAGTTGCTCAAACTCTCTTTTTTTCGAGGAGGTAGGGAAAGAAAGATAGAGTTATTACAGGACTAGTGGTTAGCTAAGCACTCTCGCTATGTCCCATTTTTAGGATAGTGTGGATTGAAGAGAATTCCAGATATCACAAAAATCCATACCTACTAACAGAAATCCGTACCGAGATTTGATTGAACCCAAGATATCCGTAACCGAAGCCAACGACGTTGAACACTCGATCACGGACCTGGGGCCATAAATTTACCCAATTGTTAAGAATAAAAATCGAATTTAATGAAATATATTAAGCTTACCTTTATGCATCGGTCAAATCGTTGGGAAGATGGGTAAAATTGACCGTGAACAGTAAAGTAAAATATTTAAGAACTGCTCTCATAATAATATATGTGGGAAAAGAGGGAGTTTTAAAGTGGTGGTGAGGGTTTGCGCGTGCTACTCGCTGCAAAGTGACGAGGTGAGGGTGGGGGATGAGAGTGCCTTAGGGACGCGATAAGATAATTGGTTCAACCACTGGAGGTAAACGAGCTGAATATGAACTTAAGCGAAGAATATTAATTTTTTGCCTACGTACAGATAGTCGGCTGGATATATGGTGTTCCGGATTAGATCATCCCGTTTATTTTTCAGGGTTGTAAGAATTTTTGAACGATTTGTAACTAGATAAATTTAAAAGCTCTTATTGTGATAAAAATTATTAATAACTATAACTTTTTCAAATATTGTAAATTGATTTATATAATTGGCGATTTCTTTGGGACGTATTATGAATTCCTTGTCAACGTCGTATTGCTATCAAAGGTCCAAATTTTCGAACAGAAGTATGTTAATGTTTATTTATGTATATTTGTATTTTTTTTATTAAAATGCATAGATTTTAATGATATTTTAATCTCTCTTCACTCACCCAAATTAATCTAGACAACGAAACGAGGGATGGTCGTCTTTTCCAAACTTTATCACCTTATGTGAAAAGGAAGGTTAAAATGTAAAAAATATGATTCAATGTCGTGAACATTAGGAAAGTAAATGTTTTGAAAAATATGTTTTCTTTCTTTCAAGATTTCAGCATCAGTATCAGATAGGAAATGTGGAGGGGAATTAAAACACCAAAAACTTTTTAATTTATAGATTTGGATGCAAGTCTATAAATCGATTGAAAAATTGATATATAAATTGAGTTTTTCTATTTGACAATTCGAACGTTCTTCACTGTCCAAGTGCATTTTTTATTCAATAACACAACATACAGCAGTACATTTATTTGTTTAAATACCTTTCATAAATAAATCTCCAAGCACTGCCACCTTATTCAGTTCAAACTTGCGTAGCAAAATAACTTGGCTAAATTTTTCGCTAGCGACCATTGAAACTGGCTCTTTGTAGAATTTCTGGTTTATTCTGCCCAGAAATTCTTTTCATAACATTCAACTGCATTATGTAAAACAGTTGCACATTTTTGTATTTATGGCATAACGACTTTATAAATAGCGGCCTAACGTATCTTCTGTACATTTGTAATGCCTTCATAATACTTGTGTTATTGCTCGTTGCTTCCAGCTTTTTATGGAGACATTTGGAATTGTGCCAAATCTGTCTCTTGTAATATTTTTTGTTCAAGATTCTTTGTAAGACATTGTGCGAAAATTTTCTATTAAGATATTTTTTGTTTCTGTCAAAACTGTCAATTTTGTGAAATATTCGATGACAAAGAAGCGCCAAGTATCTACGTAATACGATTTTTGTTATGATAATATGTAAATCGTGCAATGTTACAGTGAAAATTACTCCCAGGACAGAGCATTTGTTTCACCAATAAAGTATACGAAATAATTGTATTAATATTCCGGAACTTACTCTATGACCGGGATCAATTTAAATCCTTTAACTTAGTTTATTTGGAAAATGTTCTCATTGTTTGTTTGTTTGTCGTCAATGCGTTTCTTTACCATTTATCCGATTTCTATGAAACTTTGGTGAGTTATTGTTCGCATACCCGTGAAGGTTTCTGAAGAAAAAAAATCAAAAATAAAAAAAAAGAACCAAATATGTACAAACAGCGACATCTCGGCAAAATCTTCTGATTTATTCGTGTACACACCAGAAGCAAACAAAAAATTTTGTGTATCCAAAAGCACTTTCTTTCTTTGACTGGCATTGCAACACATGCCGGGTACTCACTAGTATTGAATGAAAATAAATTTAATCTGTATTTTTATAATTTTTTGAAATAGTTTTTATGATAATGATTAATTCAATTAACGATGGTCCATTGCGAGAAAAAACCTTTACACTTAAGGTTTCCATGACAATATAATTTTTAATCGAATTAATTCGCTTAGAATAGTTTTTTGCATACTTGGAATCGGCTAACATCATTCTTTCTAACTTCTAAATCTCATCATAATTTACTTAAGCTTTCTGAAAAATAAATAAAGTTACTCAAAATGCGTACTATTTTAATGAATTACTGTTGAATTACTCAAATGATCCACGATGATAGAAGACGTTGTTAAAACATTATAGTGTAATTGAAACAAAATATTTATGGTATTGTATCGTAATACATATTGAGTAAACAACAATTCGACGGTGATTTGACAATAGTATCTATCTGTTAAGTATTTTTTTTTTCACTTGAAAAATAAAAAAAAACACCGATATGAAAAAAACAGTTTTTTGTACGTTCAGAAAACTTGAGTAAATTTCAGATAGACTCTATATTCAGATCACCGTCAAATTGTCATTATAAATGATTGCAAATAATAGTATTTCTGAAAACAGAATAAAATAAGTTAAAAAATTAATGTAGTCGGAAGAGTTATAAACAAATATTTTTTTTACCATGCCCGCTTTCAATGTGGAGCATTTGACCTTCTTAGGGAGGTATCTCCATAAAAGTTTTTCTACGAGAACCGTTTGTTACTCAACCTGTACTTTTCGAACAGAAGAGAGATAGAAGGATGGGGCTAGGACAGGAGTACTGGTTAGCTAATCACTCTCGCTGCACATCGTTTTTAGCATCAGATGGATGAGATAAGAGTTCTAGACAACACCAGAAACAATTTATGAAACTGTTAACACCGGGACTTATCCCCGAGACATCCGTAACCGTAGTCAACGACGTTGATCACTGCACCACGGATCCGAAAAATCTATTAGTCCTTTATTAACTCCATCTGTTTATAAGATGGGTTGAGCAAATGGTTATCAAAACCGTTTCTCGTTTTACTCTTATGTAGTTTAATGTTCAATATGTAGTTCATCTGTTCCATTTTAGAAATGGAAATAGATTTATTTTTGATAAAATATATACCAGAAATTAGATCATTATATTTAAAATTTTAACATAAATATATTCAAGAGTACCAAAAAATAGGATATGATTGAAAAAATCTTTGAATAGTTCTTCCACCAAGTAGAGTTTATTATTAATATTAATGCATACTTACATCTACCAGACAATGTTTGTAATTTGAAAGTCAACATTATTGTTAAAAATATTTTTACTGGCGTTCGAATCACTGAGTTGCAAAAACCATTCTGGACGTTTTTTTATGAAAATGTGAATGCTATTTTTTTTTAACTTTCTTAAATTCTATCTATTAAGCCGGGTGAGAGCTTTGAATTGCATTCTACCTTATGAGGACATCATTTAGAAATGGCAAAAAAATAATAGATTTAATGCTTCGTATGTATGCACAACAGTTTTCCATCATTTACTCAAAACTTGAAAAACTTCCAGAGTGCTTATTGCAACTCGATGATTCATTTATCTTCTACCTTTCTTATAATCAGTCCTTATTTAAATATTTCCTTACTACATTAGCAGCTTATATGCTTCACATAATGATCAAACATAATTAAATAAATCGATGAGTGCTCGTAATTATTTATATGAAAAGTATGTTCATTCACTATTAAAATTAACATCAAATGAAAAAAGCTCTGTTTTACAAATAAAATATAGGATGTGCTTATTCTTCAAAAGCATAATCATGTCCAAATGGAAATAGTACCTCAATAAAAGTAATAGGAATCGGTTTCATTGTCATCCCACAGGCCCTCTTCATTCTATTGCTACGCAGTCCTCCTAGATCTAACCTTTGGGAAAAGTATAGTACCTATCTATCGAACCTTTATTAGAAACCGGATTTATTGGGATACGAGTCAAACGCCATGTACATTGTGTGTACACTTAAGGAAACTATTTGATTGGGGAAATTGAAAATGCCTCTATTTATTTTATATCTTTATACACAAAAAGATTTTTCGAATAAAAGTGTGTATATTTTGATATCGCTTAATTTTTGATTTCAGATATGGCATATATTTATTTTTCAAAGATCAAAAAGAATTTAATTTAATTTCTTTATAATTTGTGTGGTAATCCGTAAATTAGTTTCATTATTTTACACAAATTGTTTTGTATAAATTATCATTAGTCATAAATAATATTTTAGAAATATTTATATAGCTCTATTCTATTTTATTTTTCATCAATAGGCACTACGGTATCAAATCCCGGACCATTTTTATGTCCAGGATTGTTCATTAAGTGTAATTTCAAGTGTTAAATTGTACATTTTTATTTATGTCCAATGTTGCTTCAATTAGAATTTATATATGACTAGTATTTTTTACCCGACTTCGCCAAAGATAGAGAACGCTTATATTGGGTTATTAATTTTAGTCGCTGGCTAGCTAATGTTGAAATTTGAAAATATCACCCTCAACCGTACCTCTTTTGTAACACCCACAAAATATAGTCAACCAATTAATAAGAATGTTAAAAGTTCAAACCAGCTATAATAAAAGATGACAATTTTGCCATCTGCACTCTTCTTATTTCGCCGCAGAAACTCTCGATAGACAGCTTGTTGATCTGCATTTAATAATGGCTCCTGCAGCGCCACAAATTAAACATACGATCAAAGTCATACGCTAATTCTTGATGACGATTCCAGATGCACACAAAGTTGTGCGAATTTACCAAACGCATTTTTACCAAATCACAAACATGAAACTCAATATTTAACACAAATATTTGCGTTCGCGTTACTATCTCAACTGTCACTTGCAGAATATATTAATATTGAGCTGTTGCTATTCGACTATTATTATTACTTTATTCATACCTCATTTAAACGTCAAAAATATAGCGTTTACAGTTTTAGGTTAAAAGTTTAACGTTGAAAGTTGAAAACAGCGCAGATGAACTAACAATTGCAGCCAAAACGACATGTGAAAATTTCACTTGGCTAATGCACGCCGTTTCGGAGGAGTTGTTGTGACCGACAGACATAAAAACATACTGCTTTTTACATTTATTTTGTGCTATATAGTAGAGATTTTGGGTATTGGAATGGTTTTTTTATTGATTGGAAATCGAAAAGTCATTTACAAAAAAGGGAGAAAAATAATGATGATTTCATTAGTAATTTCATTTTATTTATTGCATTATAAAAGCAGGTTCTATCATATGGTATCCAAAAGGGGACATGTCCTTCAATTCCACATCAAAATATTGTTATCCAACAATTTAAGAAACGGTTCTCTTTTGTAAGTATTTAATATGAAATATGAACTATTTTTCAGCATTTACAGTGAATCCCAAAATCGTAAGATTATCTAAATGTCAATCTCGGGATCCCGGGATTGGAAGCCTTAATTGGAACAGCTCGCGATGAGTGAAACCGGTAGTGATAATTTCATTAATTGGGAAATGAGTACAAAAAACTGTGTATTACATTTATTTATTACAGAATATATTTGTGATAAAATGAAGATCAATCAATATTAGAACGATTGAAAAAAAATGTTTTTTTCATTTGAATTTAAATTTTGATTTCAAAAAATTTGGTTTCAGTGATATAACAAACATTCGTACATCATTAAATTTATAGGTCACGATATTATAATAAAGTGTACATATTTAAATGTAGAAATATCTTTAAAGAAACACTTTATTATTAGACAAAATCCTTCGAAAGGTTTCGTTCTAAGAACTGATTGACATTGACGTTTATATTTATATGCCCTTCAATTTTCTATTATTCTTTTATTTTTTTTTATTTTCATACTGCCAATTAAATTTATCTCTACACAAATTGAAATGTGACTTTTTAATAACAAAACGGGTTGTTTCACTTAATACTGAAATAGGCTACCTAGATTTCTGGTTAATTGAAAAATATATATACGACTAAAATTTTCCGCAAATAAATACTTAGCCCACATTCCAAGCTCGTTTTCTATCGAGCCATGAAATATAAACCTACAATATCAGTTATTGAAAAAGGCACCGAACATATTGGTTTATATAAAGATACGCCAGTATTTTCTCTTGTACCTACTATGACCTGACGGATAGAAGCGTGGGTTGGTTCATTTTTATTGCCAGCTTTATTGGTGTTGTGGTATTTAGCAGTAGCGCACATATAGACTGTGTTTTAGCCAATTGATGTAACCCTCAAAATTACGAAAATGAGTTAATGATTGGATCTCATTTTAAAGACGGCAGTGCAGGTCTCGGCCAAATGATGTAAATTATAAAGATAAATTTAACACTTTTTGGAAGAGAAACACCATTTTACTTTGGTTTTCCGTTTAAAAATTGATCCCGCCACTTGATGTAAGCCATTATTATATTGATACTACCTACGTATAATCCCGTTCTTCAAACATGAGAATTTACAGGAGTACATTTCAAATATTCATAGCGCAACTCACGATATAATGTTTTCGATAAAAACAGTTTTTTCTCTCTCCTGAACAATTTCAATTTTGAGGGTTACATCTATTGGCCAAAGCACCATCGATATACTTTTTTGACAATAGAGGTAGTGGGTAAAATGCAATATCACTAGCTAAATGCGCAAATATTGAGCTACTGGTAACTGGTAGTACGATTATTATATCAAAAAAATTTTAAAAAGGAGATTTCTAAAATTAATGTGTGACCGCGCACCTGTGTGTCTTAGAAGTTCCATTAATAAGGTCCATTTGAAGGTCCATTAATAAGGCAGAATAATATACTTGCTATAATTCTAAGTATTTTCTTAATACGTTTATTCATTTAATCGCCTCTCCTTAATGATACGTTACATCCAAGGCTTTGGGTATAGAATAACACTAATAACTATTCTCTGCTAGGTCAATATTTTCCAAATGTGATTTTTTAGTATTTTCATAGATAATCAAAACGAAAGAAATCGTTTGTACGTGGAACATACTTTGTTACCATTGAAAAAATCAATGGAAAATCTGGAAGACAGGGTTTATTGGAAGAAAAGTGTGTTTATTTGATCTGTCGCAAGGATTAGCCGAACCTTACTTAACTTACAAGTGAAAAGGTGTTTAGATAATGTTTATGTTTTTTTGTCAATATAAAAATTAACGATCTAAAATTTAATTTCACGATTTGCGTGTAGTGTATTTAACATACGTATTTCATGTAAAGTACAGTTATTTTGATTGCTTTGTTTGTCTTCTTCTGTGTATCTAAATACTAAATAAGTATAAAGTAATTTGACAATGCAGATAATTAGAAATAGATATTTGTAGTACTGATAGAGCTTTTTTGGTTGTTTGTAGCGCACGCTACTGTTTATTGGTATTGTGATACATACCTCGTACTGAGGTGGTGTTAGCTTCGCGTCCATTTCATCTAAAGAAAAACGAATTCAATTTACCGCGTGATGGTAAACTTTCCCGGGGGAGCCTTCGGCAGGCCTGAAAAATACTATAGCTCTTCATAATTGAATAACTGTATGTTTTCGGCGGCCATTCAGCGGGAGAAGTGTATTTTTGTCGGAGAAAAGGGAGAAATCTTAATTCGCAATGTCGTCGTCGCGGAGCGAAATTGTCTGCCTTGTCAAAACAAGACGGCCCCATTAATAAATTCATCAAGTACTCAGTGGGGTGTTTTTTTAAGTGAAAGAAAAATCCAAATATTTATTTGATTCTAATAGACGCTCGGTCGGTTTCTTTCATTTTTTTTACCGTGGAGCCTATCAACGACAGCCATTTTGAGAAATTTGATTGAGACCTTTTTTAAAAATCTCACAATGGCTATTTCGCCCCAGATATATCATAACACCAGTTTTTCATTAAAATTTATTAAGACTGACGTAGAGTCATCGAAAATATTTTTAGTTTATATGAACTTTTGAAAAACACGACAGTGTTTAGGCTAATTGATGTAACGCTCAAAATTGAAATTTTTTAGGAGAGAGTAAAAACTGTTTTTGTCGAAAACATTATATGGTGAGTTGCGTTTTTAAATTCTCTTGTTTGCAGATACTGGATTAAACGCAAGGAGTGTCGATATTAAAGTGGCTGGATCAGAATTTTAAATCTAAAACCAATGAAAAATGATGTTTCCCTTCCAAAAAGTGATCAATTTATTTTTCAAATTTACATCATTTGACCGTCACCTGCTCTGTCGTCTGTAAAATGAGATCCAATGATTAACTCATTTTCGTATTTTTTGAGGGTTATATCAATTGGCTAAAACACCGTCAATATTTCCTCATCAATGGTACCTACCCCTCATTGCACCTGAATTTTTGAAGAAGAGTGTAATTTTATTTACATACATTTTATGTTAAAAAAGTATGTAGTATTGCAGACCTACTTATTCACCTTATGTTTTTTAATTCGAAATAAATTTAGATGTATTTTGTATGCAATACATTTAACTATCATTTCTTGGTGGGTTGGCATGATCATTTTCTTCAATTCATCAATGATCTTAAGCTTACGTTCCCAAACTTAAGACTAGCCGTTCTTTTTATTTTCCGTAAATCCCCCCCCCCCCAATTCAATGTGGACACAATGCTGCTTTCTAAATTGCACCTTACAATTTGTGCTTATCCAATCAGTTATTCTTGGAATATGACATCCAATTACTATGCCTGCAGTCTTAATGGACTCCGATCCGTGGACCCTCATTTTTTTTCTTTCTGACATGAAGCCTTTGCAATTCTATATGGACCACTTTGGTAACCTACAGTCTAAAGTATATTTATTTTTAAGGTATAGAAAATGCAATACATCTTAAAAACGATATGTAATTCGCGGATTCCTAAGCTGACTGTGTATTAAGGCTCGACATCTATTCCTAAATAGTGACTTAGTTGCAAAACTCGACATCAACGTCTGATAGGTGACTCGATGTTTAGTGACAGACTATCGAATACGGACCGTCGAAAAAATCTGAGTTGTTAGCTTAATTCATTTGTAGATTACTCTAATGTTTTTTTGTGGACAACTACTTTCAGCATTGCAAAATTAGCTTTTTTCTTGAGAAATTGTGTAGTTCGGTTAGTGAGTAAGTAATGTTTAATAAACCAAATGTATATATGGATCTCATAGTTCAAGATCGAGCTTTAAAAAATGTAAAAGGCGATATAAAAGGTATCTTCAAAATCTTTACTTATGCGCATTTTTCAGTTAGATATTGAAAGAGATATTTGTTTATCATATATATATATATATTTTAAACATAAATATAACATACATTTGATAAGTTTTCTTTTTATACAGTACTGTTGACATTACAAATCGTCAATAGTGTAATTAATGTCAAAGATGAAATCAAGATTTTTCCACTGCTGTTGATATTTAATAATAATAGGAAAAATTTGGTATTTCGACTGAATCAAATATTTTTCTTCCATTTTTCTTATTCTTTTACAACATATTATACATATACGAACTACGGCCTACGAACACGAATAGGTTCTCAACCCCTGATTATTACAATAAACTGAACCTGAATGTCATTGTTTATTGCATTCTACTAGATTAAAAGTCTTTCAATAATGCGATATTATCTATTGAATCATTTCAATGATAGATATATAATTATCAAAAATATTGTTTTTTTTTCTATTTCTTTACTTTACTATTTTGATCGAAGCCTCACAGTTGTCGCAAATACATTTAGTACGTACTAAAGTTGTCGAACTGATATAATAAAGCCTTTGATTGAAAACCTATTATTAATACTTAGATATCATAAAAGAAGTCTTATTAATTCGTTGTCTGACGTACTATATTTTATGTTATGGGTAAGGTCAATTCTAAGAAACTTAATAACACGTCTTTAATGAGAAATTTATTACTGAAGGTATGACAATGCAGGGGTTTTAGATTTGATAAACCGTATTGTTAAACTTAGTGTAAAGAGTCGTATATAACAAATTCGTCGAATATTGTCAATTCCATTAGTCAATTGATTCAAATCTGTTGTGTTTATATATGAAAGGGTTTTCATGAGTTAATCGATATTAATACGGCCATGGCGAGATTGTCAAAGGAAAAGCATCCTATTGTGGCTGTAAAATGATATTGGATTTTTGTTGCGGTCAAATAAAATATATTTGTATGAATTTTAATCCATAAGCAAATATTAACACACAATGTAGCTGGTAAATTTCAATTATTGTAGTAGTTCCAATGCAACATTTTGTGAAATGATTGTCTTTATAAATTACAATACTTCGATTTTGTGTATTGTAGATTAATGAATTATAGATTTGGTTTAGTATAGTTATCTGAAATTCCCGTTTTCATGCTACAACACACACACGTCACATTTCTTTACCATATGAGTTTTGTCATATAAACGCATTTATAAAGTGAAATGACAATTTCAAAAAGTGAAGTACGGTTTGAAATATAACGGTTGCATACGGTACGTCATGCATCTCGAATTTTTACTATAATATACTATAATTTTGTATTTTTCGATGGTAAAATTGACGAGGTTTTCAAATTATGATTAATTATACAAAGAAGACGTAAAAACTATTTTACTTACAAATAGCAAAGTTTTCAATTGTTTGTATGACCTGTTTCACAGATAATTTAAAGGTTTAAAAGCTGAAGTACCTTATTGTTACACCATGAATACGGAAGAGTTAAAATTAATGTTGTTAAAAATAACGAATAGTATCATTGGTTCCCTCAGAACGATTATTACTAAATTTATGCAATTAATAATTTATAACTCGTTTTCATTTTTTTTAAATTGAAATGTTTTTGAAAAAAGAAGCATTAATAATAAATATACCTGTCAAATAAGCATTAACATATTTTTTATTGCAAAAATCTAAGTAGCGATATCTATGATGGGCGAAATTCTGAGTTAAACATAATTTTTGGTCATTTTATGATAATTAGGAAAAAATGTAAGACCAGTATACGTCATACAAGAAGTGTAATAAATTTATTCGTCTGTTCTACTAACTTGTACCTGAAATAAATGTGTCTGTTTAATTATTATTATTTTCCAGTCCCAATTGTATAAGTTTGCTCATTAAATAAATATTTTAATGGTTCAAGATATATAGATCCATTAATTCTTGTTTTAATGACATTTTGTTATATATCTAAACTGCTGACAAGAATAGTAAAAATGATAACCTTATGGAGAGTATAATCATTATTGCTGAAAAAATACATACTTCAGAATTAAGTTTTGTTTTTACTCTCCTCGAAAAATCGTCTTTTTGGACATATACTCATCAACCCATCATAAATATACACCTTTGTTTTTATTATAAGTATGAATTTTCTATCATTGTAATTGTCCGCATAATTTATTTGAAGTCTTATTTTTCTTCAAAGAAGTATGTAAACGATTTGATGTTTGCCCGATTATTAAGTATATTTCATCACAAAAAAAACATTCATTTAAATGTCAGTTTGGAGTAGTTCATATTAAGGAAATATTCACAAATAAATTTATTATGGATTAATAAGTTTTTAGTAAAAAGCTATACAACTGAGTTATAACTACTGATCAATCAGAATTAAAATATGTAATTTAATATTAATTCAATGTATTATTTTATTTAATATAAATGGCGAATTATACTGTTTATAATGTAAGATATCGACTAAGAGAGTTTGATGGAACTACAATGATAAATTTGAAGATACGGTGAGGTGAATCCCGAGTCGTTATTAATAAAACTAACGGAAGTGTATAATATTTGACCGATTCAAATTAGCTTTGCTTATAAGTACCAAAACACCGAATTACCAGTTTTTATTGTATTGTTAAATAACGTTTTATACTATAAAACGAAGTTCTCGAATCCTTATTCTTACAAAAAAATAGAACTTAGTTATAGTTTATAAAAGCCACGTGATTAAAATGTGAAAATAATACGGATGTTTGTATATTTAGTAGTTTTCCTGTAAAATTAGTGTGTGACTTTTTAACAAAAGTGGTCAATTATTACAATTTTTCAGATAATATTAAAATACCAATAAAGATGTTTACCGATATAATTGTAGAATCAATAAAATACACCATAATAAGATTCATATACATTTTCTTTAATCGAGTCATGATTCGAAAACAAAACGAAACTTTTTCAATAGCCATGTTAAAAAATTCTATTTAATTACCAAAAACATCAAAAGAGAATTTGAGATTCACATTTATATGAAAGCAGTGTCGTGTTTAAATAATTTTAAATGGATGTTTTTCCTCAGTTATATTATATTATGACTACGTGAGTTAATTAAACATTTTTTCACTAATGAATATTGTTTTTTGTATACAGATGAGCGCTTTTAAAGAAATGCTAGAACAATGAGAATTCTTTTGTCAAAACTTAGTATGCAAATCAGATAACAGTTTCAAAAAAAATAAAACCGTAGATTTTATTTTACGTCTTTGTGTTGTAAAAATTATACTGATGGCTTGAAAAGGTTTCGGGTTGGTGAGTGACATTATCTTCAATCTTCTATCTGCTAGCTAATAAAACTTTATTAGTATCAACAGAAGTATCAAAAAGAAATCAGAATTGATAGCATTACGTGAATATAGAATCGATAGAAAAATATATACCCCATTTTGTGGCGCTTTTATTGCATGGTGATTGCGACGAATACAGGAAAATAAATGTGTTTTTCCCTAACACCAATTTCGCTACTTGATATACGGTTTGGATACTTTTAATATCGGATCAAAATTATTAACTACGTTTTTTACGTTTGGTCAATAAAAATGCTAGTCCCTTTGCTCCACGTCCTCAGCTATTAAGGATCTTTTCTCACTGGAAATACTTTCGAGGTTCAACAGTAAGTTTTACAGCTTGTTTTTATTTGATGGTGTCATTAACACATACACAGAGAACGTAAAAGTAAAGTTTTCTATCTGTAAATCTCTTTTCAGAAGATATTTCAAAGTTGATTTTTTGTCAATTAATTGCATTATAATTGTCAAAGTCGTAATCATATTATATTTCAAAATAAAATATATATTTTAAACTAATCTCTATTAAGTTAATTTTTCAATAGTATAAATCCTTCTATTATACAAACCAATTGCTGTTGGTGAAAATTGTGGTTTTGCTCTACACTATTTCATGTATCGTTCTATAAGAACCATTTACCGATAATTTCAAAACGGAATTCATTACAGTGAAAGCTATTCATGTAAAGTGTGTAGAAATGCTATTTCAAATTAAATCAATTTTGGACAGCAATAATAATTTGTGTAACATATCCCCGTCCCCAACCATCACTTATCCGATTGTTGTTTACGGTTTTAGGAATATATTTCCAATTGTTGTATGCTTGACGCGATTGAACAGTAAGACGGATGATGATGATGACGATTATGCAGTTTAGAGGAGATGTTTCCCGTTCGAAGGGTGCCAACAGAATTCACCGTTCGGAAGGTAATGACAGAATGAATCTGGTACTTTCTCCTTTGTTCATGTATACTGTCGTTGGCTGTCTGTGGCCTACTTTAGTTATCACGACTTGCCTTTTTTAGAATGCTCACCTTTATCGCAAACGTATGCAGAATATGAATCGTATATTGGTCATCGCTTGATTTCGCTGATTGCATTTTCAAGTGCGTTAAGAAATAAACTGTTATTTGCCAATTAGCCTCGTCTATATTGCTGACGAATCCCTATTCCTAAATATGCGGCGTCATATATCGCTACACAGTTAATCCTCTTTCCAAGAAAAGCAGACGTGTAAAAAAGATGTAGTGAACATATATAAATGAGAGATTTGGGCCATCATATTAAACCGTGCTATTTTGAAATATTTAGTGTAAAAAGAGAATTAGGTTTATTTAAAAGTTCATCTTGTAGTTCAAGTTATAATCAGAACAATAAAATTGTTTTTTAACAACCAAAAAATATTGTCATTCGTTTTGCGATAAAATACCCTATTCGGTGTGGGTTCAGCCAGGGGAATAAACGGGTACTTAGAAATGTATTTCCCATAATGATTCATTGTATTTCGTGCCTAAACTATTTGTTCAAATACTAAATAAACAAAAAGGGACAAAATATATTTGATCACCTAACAAAGGCCCCGAAAATATTACACGGCAATATTATTTATACGTAATAAGTTTTTATCGGTAAACTTTTATTTCAACTGTACAAAAGTTTATTTTCTCTTTTTGTTTCAGAAAAAATAACGATACTATTTTTAACCTATTATTCATGGGAATGTTTCTCTGTCGGGAATATCTCTCACCTTTTTTCATATTCACATGCTTCTGTGATAATATGGGAGTGAAAAAGTTTATAAATAAATTGACCTATTCACTTAAGCTACATTTTTTGTTAGAATTTTGATATATTCGTGTTTTTTCGCGAGCGTCATAGCATGTGTGGCTGCAAAAGGTTTCTTAAAATATGTTTGAATTTTTATTTTTTACAAATCTAAAACCGTTAATTATAACACGAAGTATTAACCAAATCCGAATTAACAGAGATACAGCAATCATCAATGCACAACATGTCAAATTGAATCTAAGAGGAAATGAATGTTTTAAATTATGAAATAGTGGCATATATCAATTAGAAATAAATGTCAAATGATTTTTTTACGTACATTTTCGTAATTGATCATAAAATAATAACAACATATTTGACGTTAACAATTCCCAATGCGCCAACTAATTTGAAATTTTAAATCACATGAGATTTACTACATTAGAATTTTTAAGACACTTGTCATGAATTCGAGGAGAAAAAACACTAAAAACATCAATGTACAAGATCTCAGATTTAAGTTTAAAATATATAAATTTGATATTGAACATGGTAGGACTTGAACCCAGCTTCATTTTATTGAGCCGAAATTCGAGAAAATATGTTGGTAGAAAAGTATAATAAAAAATACCTGAATCATACAAAAAGTTTTTAATTTATCAATTCTGAGAATATTTGGAAAAAAAACCAATTCCAATTTTTATCATTCACAGATGTCAGTCTCTGGGAATTTGAAGCATTTAATCACCTTTAAGAATAATCTGCTAAAGCTGCAATCGGTCAAATACAGTTTTAATTGGTCTTGTACTGAATCTCAGCAACGAAATCTCATGTCACTGAACGGGATTTATTGCTTAATAACCATAGCTATATGTAAAGAAAATAGATGAAAAATTGTTACTACTGTTTCTCGCAAAATTGGCAGTAGAAATTTGATCGCAGAATATTGACCGCGTGACCTATTTCCCGTTTACACATAAAAAAAAATGATTTAGAAATTTATATGTATTATATTCAAGCTATTTTGGCGAAAATAAATGTAGAAAAAACCCAATACTGTTCAAATAGACAAGATACTCTTCACACATTGTTGTACAAACAAGTCTATAATTCAATTACGATTTATGTAATAAAATCTATTTTCACAAAGTGCACGCTGAATTTACGAAAAAACGATTACTAGATTTACGCACAAAACTGAGTTTTCAGTAAACATAATAAACAAATTTGGTTTAAATACTTGAGTAAAATCAGCAATACTGCGATGAATTTGTTGAATCCATTCTATTATTGAAAGTTTATGAACACTATAGCTCTATAGTAACAAATTCCCGATTGAATATTTTAGGCCGGAAGTGTACAAAATCTCAATAATCCAAATTTGATATATTGAATCGTTTTCAAATAATGTGAAATATTTTTTCCCCTCTAGTATTACGGAATAGCGTAGCTTACTCACCAGTTGTGTAAAATTCGCAACCGCTTCTTAGGTAAAGTGCTCCAGCAGCAAAGGATCAGCTCGCGGAGATTCAATTTCCCATTCCGTGTGTACTTTACAAGTAACCGGCGAGTGTCTTTATTATTCTTTCTCCGAGCCTTTCCAAAGCACCTGCAGAGAGGCAAAGATAAAACTCCTCCACGTCTTATGTCACAGACTAGCGTTATTTATACGTTGCTTTCAGAAATCGAAAAGGCTTGGCAGAGAAAATTTACATTAAAATATAATTTGTGTTCGATTGCCTTAAAATAAACGTGCTCACTCTCTAGCGGTAAAAATTTGAACTAAATTTGACAGCTGTAGATTTACACAATTTTATTTTGTATGAATATTATAAATAGCCTTTCATTATAATTGATTGTGCTTATAATGTGAAGCTAAAGATAATAAATCAATCGATGCAATATATAGCGTATTTAATCACTCACTTACGAAGGGCAAATAATGTATGGTAGATATTAATCAATCATCTCAATTATTTAGTTTTCGTGAAGATTAATTTGCATTGAAAGTTGTTGCAAAGTTCAAATGTTATCAATGACACGGACACATCAAGTGAATTTTCAATAAACTATTGGAGTGGTAAGTATTTCAAGGATCAATATATGTGCTCAAATGAGTTTTATTTTGTTCTAGAAAAAATCTATTGTATACATTTCTTTAATGAGAACAGGTCATACTTAAATTATAAAATAGAATCCTGAAAAAACTACACTACGATATATCGTCAATGTTCTGGAAAAAAACACAAAATCGAAAAAACGACATGTGAGTTAGTTATACCAAAATGTTCATTATTTTGTACTCTATATTTATTATGAAAAAACGGACTTATTTTTATAAATTATACGTTTACTTCAAAAGAATTTCGTACAAACAAACTACATGAAAGATGTAAAGCATTTCAAACATTCGAAAAATTTCAAATTTCAATTACTCAAAACTAGTATTTTTCAGTTAGTGTCTTCTTCGAGAAAAACGACGATATAATAAGAAATGGATACTAACGGTTTTTTAATATTTTGTTCCGTTACCCAATGAAGACGTGTTATGCCGATATATTTTATTATTATTACAAATAAGCGGGATATTATAAAATAAAAAGAGAAATAAAATAAAAAAAGTTTCGAATAAAAGGGTTAAAATTGATTGACGCTGGATTTGCATAATAATGTTATATTGTATATGTACCATGATTATTTGGATTTTCGAGTAGGTAACGTCATTATTTTTAACAAGAACAGCTCTTCAAAAATAATGAGTTGATAAAGACAGAACCTAATTGTTTATTATCAGTAGTGGTTTTCTGTCTACTTCTGGATGAAGGCTATACCAAGCTGTTCAATAATTTTGCTTTGCACCGAGCACTTGGAAATATCCAAGATTCTTGTTTCCCTATGTTATATGATGGTTTTAAATGAACTTGCAAGAAATAGAATGAATCAGATTTTATCATAGCGAATATATCGAGACTCCGTAAACTAAACTATTCGATAATTTACATATGTTATAGTTATTATTACGTATAATCATATCCGTTGTACAGTATTCAACGTCATTGGCTGCTGTTACTGACCTCACGGGCTCAATTCCCTGTACAGACAATTTTATAAAATTGATTTTTAAATCGATTTAAGATTTTTCGCTGTAGTCATGGTTGTTTGTGATGTCTAGCATTCCTTCCCACCCACCGAATCCTAAAGTTGGTTCGTAGCGAGAGCAATTAGGTAACCACTAGTCCTGTTGTAGTCTTATTCTTCTATCTTTACTCTCTTCGAAAAAGAGAGGTTGAGCAACTGAGTAACAAGTGGTTATCCTAGAAAACTTCTATTATTAATACCTCCATTAGGTGTCAATATGTTCCACATTGGGAGCAGACATGGTTAAAAACAATCATGATAATTTGTTCCATATTGATTGATGATCTATTAGTAATCAACGTTATTATTTGTTTATTTATCAATTGGTTCCTAATTTTTTATGTATTTATTACAAACGATTATTTGTATTTATTTTGTTAATAATACGATATTTATTTATACCACTAATTTCTAATTAATTAATAATTCATAATGTTATTAGATAGAATTTTCACGTTGATTTTTAGTTGTTATCTATGTTTTCTAATTTGTTGCATCTTTCATATGTATAGGTTTACTGGATTTACTATACTAATCTAAATAATAAGATAATCTGGTTGGAAGATTAATGAGGTGCATGAATAATTGTAAATAATTAAAAATGTGTTTCTAGTCTAAATTCAATGGGAAAATAGATAATATCAACTGATGATCATCAGTTGATATTATGCTCGTGATGAGAGAAACCGGTCCTGATCATTATAAATATGTGGAAGTAGTACAAATGAATTGTGTTTTATTTTTTAAAATACAATGTATTTCCACCAAGAATTGACAATTAACACCTTAAAAGTGATTGTGTTTTTACTTTATTATTAGGTTAGAATAAGTTTCGTCTTTTTTGTGAGTAGCCTGTGATCTTCACTCGTATAGTATATCTTGAGGATGTCAAGATTAGTACGTTAAGGGAATCTCAACAGAAGTTATTATTACGATAACTGATTGCATTCGATATTTAAGCACTCAATTTTTCCTTTTCTCTTTTTATGAGACGGTAAGGAAGAAAAAATGCAAATCAATCTCGCTACGCCATGTTTTGATAATTATATGTGTTGAACGGAAACGTAAAACAGACTTCACAGTTAATAATAATACTTTAATTTTCAACTCTTGGATTGATAATGTTGGTTTAACTAGGGTGAGTGAAATAAGTAGCGTCGACATTGAAAAAAACTTCATTCTATTTTCAAAATGACTTCGTGGAAGAATTCCAATATAAAATGTTCGTACTCGATTTCGACGAGTTTCTTAAAAACAGGCAAATGTTTACAGAGTATAAGTTAACTTCTCCACGGTTAGGTCGCCATGGAAAAGCCTTTGAGACGTACATTTTTACTATTCAAAGATCTTTCGGCGTATCCGCATCCTTTTTAGCAAGTAAGTAGTGCACATCTATTTGGATCTTAGTCCATTAAATAAACCTACCATTCCAGTGTTCACATTTATTCGAAAGCTCTCAACTTAAAAGAAATACTTATAACGAAGTTTATTTGCTGTACTAGAATTTTCATTTATAAACAGAAGATACTTTAATGATATCTATACATATGAACATCTTTAAAGTGTTTAAATTTACAAATCACTGCTTTACCACATGAAATAATGGATGGAAAATATTTTTTTTGGTGTAAAAATTGTTTTTTACAATGAAGCATTAAGTTTCACGAGAAATACAAAACATTGTTTATAGCTATTTCCGCATCATGCAATGTATAGACTTATTACAGTTTTAAATGCAAGCTATTTTGGATAATTATTATAGAATTACAGTGGAACCACGATTTATCTCACGTTCTCGCGTTCATCGTTTTCCCGCATGTATCATTCATTTTTATAGTCCCAGTCAGCCGTCCATAAGAACAATGTTAAATAATCATTCATCAATCGTTCCCGGTCTCATCGGTTTTCATCGATTTATCGGTTATATTGTGTGGTCCGCTATTGTTAGTTTTAATCATCGTACTATGCAGTTCAGAGGCTATCTGCTGTCCTGTAGGAAATATTACTCCGATTGATATTTTTTTCAAATATTTGTCATCCCGTTCAGAAGTATGCACGACTTCTTTAAACTAATATCGTATAAAATCTGAGACTGCAAGTCTGCAAACCACGATTTTTTGTTATGATGCCAGCTCATATATTTCCGCTAATGGCTGAGCACCTATGTAAAGACTTTGATGTCATGTCACCGAGTCAGTCAGTGTTAAATGTGATTTTTGCCTCGTACTTAGTATCATGATTTTCTTTCTGATTTGCAACAAAAATTTCCCCCTATGAAGAAAGTTTTCCCGCATGTATCGTTTATTTTAAGGATCCTTTAAAAATGAAGAATCGGTACTCCACTGTTTTCTTTATATTTATGTATATGTATTTGGAATAAAATTTAATAAAACGAGTTATATGGTTTTTATTCTGTATGATAGTCTTTCCATCCACTTCTCAGTCTTTCCATCGTCACATGTTGTCACAAAATATTTTGAGGTGAAATAAGTGACACAATTAGTGATACAATCAATGAGATAGTAAATTTATATAAATATATATAGACCTTTGTCTAAGTGGAGAAAAATCCCACCCCCCCTCCTATTATTATTAAATAAATCATCGTCGATGTTACTGATGAATTTTATTTATTTAAAATAAAGTTCGTTTGTAATTTGTGATCTTCTTCGTCGAGTATATTAGACCTTTACACCCCCCCTTTGAAATACACTTCATTTATTAAAAAAGGTTTTTTAATAAGTTGAGTATCAGATAAAGAAATGTAATATTAAATATTTCTTCGTCTACCTCTCTAAACGTTGCGAAATAACCACCAATCATATAATGGTTTCTTCCCAAAACAATATATTTATGTATTATTAATTCCTCAAAAAGTGTCTATAATATTTCTGCTGTATTTTTTTTATGCAGTAAATATTATATTCAATTTAAATTTTGTTTCGTTTCGTTTTATTTGTGGAGTTTTCGCATTATGATATGCAATGAATGAAAGGCGCAGGTTGATTTATAATTCACATTATATTGAAATATACTGCCGACAATCCTTATATAAAGAATACGATAGGCAGAAGAGAAGTTTGCATCGCTGCCTGAGAAAAATATTTAGATTTCATTCAATCACCTGGCAGTTCGTTCTTTATTTTATTTATATCGGTTAGCAGGTTGAAATTTGAAGGGATCAAAGATACCCGCTTACCCTGTCAACAATGATTCCGCTGAATCGAAAAACGAAATCTTTTTAGCAGGCTAATAGTTTGGAAAGTCAAACATTTGGATAATCTCCACTCTCTTATGTGGGGTTTGATTCGTTTTATCTTTTTAAACACGCGAATGTGCGGCAGAAACTCGATCAAGTTGTATTAAATTGTCTTTGATCTGAAATCGAATCAATAATTGATATTATTTATCTATATACTGTTGTGTTTTAAAGAAATTTATACTCGAATAGATGTCACGAAAAAAGTTATCTCAGGGAAGTGGATAAGGTTTGCCAATCTCGGTACACTTTACTTTTTTCTGTAATGAGAAATACATGTGGTAATTAAATTTGGACGCCAGGCGTGAAGATACACGCCGAATGAAAGATAATAATGAAAATAGGATTACCGTTAAAAACACGTTTATTATGGTTATGGAAACCGTAGATATGGATGCCCAGAATTTTAATTAAAAAAACCAAATAAAAAAACGGAAATGACACGACGATACAATATTTATGAACAGATGGTTACACTTAAACAAAATACTATTATAATATATATATATATAATTACGACCTTATGGATATAGAGAGCTCGGCGACGGATAATACAAAATGAAAATTTATAACTGAAAACATATCCATTGGCTTAGAGTACCTCATTCAAGCTCAACCATCTAATAAGAAAAAAGAAATAATGTATAAACTTATGTGTAGCGATATATGACGCTGCAGATTTACGAAACATTATTTATTCATTATTTGAGTCAAAGTATTATGTTGAGTCAGTAATATAGATGACGCACATTGACAAATAATAATTATTCATCAAACATAATAATTATAAGTGCTAACGCACTAGAAAATGCAGTAAGCAAAATCATGAGATCAACGATGTACAACGCCAATTATGTATACGTAGCGATAAAGATGAACGCACTGAAAAGGCAAGTCGTGACGACCAAAGGAAAATGACAGTATATATATGAACAAATAAGAAAAGACCGGATGCATTCTCTCGTCACCCGTTGAACTGGAACTTAATAATCATTATCACCATTCTACACTTAAACTACAGTTAAATCTCGCCAAGTATACAACAATTTGAATCATATTCCTAAAAATGTGTACGTTTTATTATGGAAAACTAATTTATATATCATAATATTGGCAGAACTATTATAATAGTTCTGCCAATATTAGCTTAACGTTAAAAGGCTAAAGTTATTAGAGCATTTTTTTAGTAAGTATGTCCGCTCCTAGTGTGAAACATATGGACTCCTAATAGGTCGTATCTCAAAAGGAATTGTTCTACGCGAAATGTTTGTTATTCAGTCACTCTACGTCTCTTTTTTTTGGGGGAGTAATGATAGAAGGATTGGGACAGGACTAGTGTTTAGGTAATCAATCTGGCCTCGTTTTTGGACTATAGTCCAATATTTCTATTTCTCCATTTCAAAGTGAGTGTGATACGAAGAATTGTTCTACATATAATTTAGGCATTTTTTTAAATTTAGATTCATGTTAAATTGAATAACCGATTGTTACTGTAACCCCAGCAAGCACAACTTTCATTTTATAGACATATAAACAATTTACGATTTAAATTCCTCAGTTGTATTAAGTATGCATATAGATGTATCATTATATCAATATACACAAAATCATTCAAAATGTTATCACAAAGGCACCAGATTTTTCCATATAATAAGTTTGCAGGTCATATTATAATAATAAAAAACCAAATATTCCAAAAGCATATAATATATGAGACAAACATACCGTAACTTTTACTATATAGCACAAAATATATGTAAAAATCTGTATGTTTGTTTGACTGTGGGTCACAAACGGCGTGCATTAGTGACGTGAGATTTTCACATGTCATTCTGGCAGCAATTGTTAGTTCAACTTCACTATTTTGAACTTTCAACTCTCAACATTAAACTTTTAACTTAAAACTGAAAACGCGATATTTTTGACGTTTCAAATGAGGAATGAAGAAAGTAATAATAATAGTCGCATAGCAACAACTCAATACTAACATATTCTGCAAGTGACAGTTGAGATAGAAACGCGAACGCATATAATTGTGTTAAATATTGAGTTTCATGTTTGTGATTTGGTAAAAAGTGAGTTTGTTAAATTCGTACAACTTTGTGTACATCTGGAATCGTCATCGAGAATTTTCGTATGACTCTGCAGGAGTCATTATTAAATGCAGATCAACAAGCTGTTGATTGAGAGTTTCTGCGGCGCCATAAGAAGATTGCAGGTGGAAAAATTGTCATCTTTTATTATAGCTGGTTTTACTTTTAACATTCTTATTAATTGGTTGACTATATTTTGTGGGTGTAACAAAAGAGGTACGGTTGAGGGTGATATTTTCAAATTTAATCATTAGCTAGCCAACGACTAAATTTAATAACCTAATATAAGCGTTCTCTTTCTTATACGAAGCCGGGTAAAAAAACTGGTATAATATATGTATCAAATTTGGATTATTGAATTTGTATTTTGTCACTAACGACTTAGTTTGTATTTTGTCACTAACGACTTAGTGACAAAATACATGAATGTGTACATAATCTCAATAATCCAAATTTGATATTGAAATTCCATCAAGCACCCTCAGTCGATGTCTTAAATTATAATATATGTATGTTTTTCATGCCTTTTTTGTTTCGACATGCAACAAAAAAATGACAGAATACAATGTTTTTCATCTACCTGGAGACACAACTTTGGTTACTGCCCCCTGAAAGCTTAAAACTTTGTTTAGTTTTATTTTCAATTCTTCATATAAGACGTAAACCTGTTTCTAAAAAACAATAATTTGTTTTATTATCTGCGGTATACCGGAAACCGGTAATAAAATCTTCCAAGAATAATAGAGAAGTCATAAAACCAATTTAACAATGAGATTGAAGATATATCTTCACTAATTTAACAAAAAAATACAGCTTAAAAGACAATAAGTAGATTTGATATATAAAGGTTTATTCTTTATCTACTTAAGAAAAGAGAAAATCGAATGAGCGCTTTCCTTTACTCTCAAATCGCATCAATAGTCAGAATAAATCAGTCCAGAAAAACTTTTTGGATTCCATCCCAATTTGCTTCGGCTACAGCCATATCGATTATTAGATTATCGTCTTCTTTGGCCTGCCTGGAAATTCTTATATATTGAGTCAGTGCATAGGGCGATATATAAAATGGCAGCCTTACTTAGCCTTTTAAGTCCTGTGTAAACTTTGGTATTGTCGACGCAAGTTATTGGAGCCCGGGTGCGATCAGACCTTTAAAAATGATATTTATTCAAAGGATTTGTCCCTTATAACGTTTTTATCACCCATATTATCCAATGAAAGCGATTGAGTTTCATATCGAATAGCTAACAATGACTCGTTCGAGCAAACTCCGCTCTCAACATCGTCGTTTAGCCAATAGGTGTTGGGTTTTTTATTTCGTTCTACTTACGGAGTAAAGTAAAAGTAATAATCATGTATAAAAATTGCGCGTTGAAAAATTTATTTGCACAACGAAAAATTTACTTAATTATATTAACATAGCAACGTTGGAAAACCAATCAATTTTAATAATGGGTTATAAATAATTACACTTTGTGTTAGATAGTATTCATTTGGTACACTTGAACTTTTATTTTGATAGTTTTCACTTTGGATTAGATAGTATTAACTTAGTACACTCAAACTTTGATTTTATTAGTTTCCACTTAGTCAAGGATTCTTTTAACAAAGTGAGTTAAGTTGTAATAGGTTATGTTAGGATTGGTTTGGTTTGGTTTGGTTTGTGTAATGTATTCTAATGCGTGAAGCAAAGGCAATATAGGCGGCCTAATATAGGGTATAAGAATAAGTGACATTTTATTACAGCTTCGTGCAACTATCGATTTCAAAGTGTGAGTATTTATATTGAATGAAAACTATTTCATCTATGTGAAAATATTTTTTCGTAAGTGTAATATATTTCTTCAATGTTAAAATATATTTTATTATGTGAGATCACTTTATTTTTAGTGAAACAGTTAGTTTTTGTGGAATGTATTTGTCATAAGTGAAAACTATTTTTATGAAAGTGAATATGATCTAAACAAAAGTGCATTTAATTGTAAGCCTTTAATAATTTGGCCGAAATTAGTTATTCGGTTTGAAATGAGTAAATTTTTTCTATCAAATTGTCAAGGCCGTATCAGAAATAGTTGTTCGATGAAAAGCTTAAAAGTTCTTTTGAAGTAGTAGCTATTTTTCAAAAGTAGTTGTGGAGCATATGGCCTTGTAATGGAGGTATCTCAACAGAAGTTTTATACGATAGCTTCTTGTTACTCAGTTGCTCAACGTGTCTCTTTGAAAGAGAGTAGGGACATAAGAATAAGGCTAGGACAAGGCTAGTGGTTAGCTAATTGCTCTCGCTGTACTCCGTTTTTAGGATCGGATGGATGGCAGGGAATTTTAGACATATAAGATAAATCCTTAAATTTATTTAAGAAACTATCCGCATCGGGACTTGAATTCGAGACATCCATAACCGTAGCCAACGATGTTGACCACTCCACCACTGAGCCGTATTTTTTTATAAATTACAGCACACAAAACATTCGCAAAATATTTGCATACGCAAAAGACAAAAAATGAAAGGATGATCAAATACCAACGCTATTTTTTTCATTCTGCTCTCTCTAAAAATTGCGAATTGTACTTGAGTCTTTTGCGGAATATTTTTGTAACGTTACCATCATATTTTTTAGTATAGTATTTATTATATATGCAGTATTGAAATACTTTTTTTTTACTAACATTATAGCAATAAAAGAAAATAGAATACCAACGTATACAATATATCCAAAAATATAAATGCTATCTTGCGCTGCAAATCTTTTGATGCTGTTGAAAAGGATAAAAATAAAATCGTGTACGAATTTTATTGATATGTCGACCAAACATCCACAAACGTCATGTTGAGTGCAAGAGGATATCGGGGGGTTGGTATTCGGTTCAGAGATAGAGGCTACGTTGCTCCACATTTTATCTTCAAATGTCATTTCCCGAAGGCAGGTACTCTCGAGGCAAGGAACGACCGACAAATTGACTCAGGACAGGAAATAACGTAAAATAGCAATCTTTTTATTGTTTCTTTGAAAAGATTTGGATATTTCAACTGCATAACGAAATAAATAATATTGGCGCTTATTTCCTTATAAATGATATATGTATAAATAAATGGCTGCAAAAAATGAATTTTTAACAGCGGAACAGAGTAAGAGCTTCAGAGCGATGAGACTCGGTTTCAAAACTGAGTAAATTATTAAAATGTTTTAATATATCATCCGTATAGTATCATAAAGCGTTAAGTCAAAAAATCTTGTTTTGAGGTAATCGACTTTAAAGAAAATCATGAAATTTAAGTTTTTATATTATCACATTCGTTACGGATGACTCGCCAGTGAGTTTTTGCGTGCGTCACACTTCGGGCTTGAAATACGTACATCTAAAGCATAGGCACCCAAATTTATTTCCCCCGTGGACCTCTTGCCCGGTCTTTTTATTTTCCGTGGACCCCCATTTCTGTACTTTTTAAATACAAATGTTGAACCAATGCTGCTCACTGTGGTAGGTTTTTTTTCTATTGTGGGCAATTGTAAAAAAAACATGTGTAATTTTTATTCTTATCTTTATTGAAAAAATAATTTATTTAATGAAAATAAAACACAAGTAAACATTTGGATTTGGAACGAAACAAATCAAAACCTAGTTAAATTCTCATATAAATACATGAATAAATGTTGGTAATGAGAGGGATGAACCTGATGCTACGATATCAATTGGTCAATATTTGGCTTCACATTAGTGAGGTATAGTCGTAAATCTCCACGTTCAGTGATTTGCAACCAATTTCTTTCGAAAAAAAGAAATGAAAAGATGGGTAACTGCACTAACACCTCTTTCCACGAAGTATGAAGAAGGAAAAAACTTTCTTGCGATAGCCCATAATGCAGGGTAAGCTACAGGAATATCTTTCTGAAGCCAGAATTGCTAGTAACCCTTTCTAAATTGTACCTTTAGTTGTTCGTTTGTGCTTATCCAATCAATTTTTCTTGTACCTTAACTTGTGCTATATCCAATTCTTCTATGTCGCGGTATGTCATTCTTCTTTCCAACAAATCTAATCTTATTTTTCACGCCATTTTGTGAAAAATAACACCCACCGGAAACATCCAGTCCAAATTGTATATTTAACATGGTACCAACCTAAAACTTTGAACAACTTCTATATGTAAGTTGCCTCTCTATAAAAGTGTTGTTCTCGAACGAAATGGATTTAATTAATATTGATTTCTTTATATTACGTAAAAAATACATGGAATATCGCTATGCTTCAGAATATTAACCGTTCTAAAATCTATCGTACTGCGTTCATACTAAAAAAGCCGATTTTTGACTTATCGCCTTTTGCCCCTATACAGACGATATCATAAAAATAAATAGCATGTTCAAAGCTTCTGGTCGTCAAATTAAATATAAATAAAAATTGATTAACAATGCTCATGGCCTGGACTATTCACCAGCAAAAGTTGCCATAAATATTAATGACATAAACAGGCTGTTGTAAAATCATGTATGCGCAGGAGTTTGAAGACTCCAGTTAAATTATTCTCATGGTAGTGTTTGCTGGTAAATAGTCGAGTCTGAGATTTCAGTTAAGTCAAGCATTTTATTTCTTAATTATATTTGTAAAATAGTGAGGATATTTTGATGAAGAAAAAATCGTTAAAATTAGTCGTGTTTTTATAGCCATTTAAAAGTAAATGTTTACGAAGGTGGAAACATTGTTCTTTCGCTTAAACTTCAGGAACGTCTGCTTTGTGAATAGCTTGACGGTATGATGTATAAAGAAAGATCGAACAACAAGACGAAATCGAGGTTTAGATGTTGACAAGAACACGCGAAGAATTTTCAATCATTTCCGCCTGCAGATAGGTAGGAAAAGTTATACGTACAATTGCATATCTTTCCCTATCTATTGAACAGTGATGCGTTTAATTTTATGTATCGAAAATTACATGATGCTTCACAAAATCTGAATATTGGAAAGTGAAAAATCTATCCTACTTAATGTAAGTATTTGATTGTATTAACACAGAAACATTTATACAAAATTTTAAAATGTATTTCCAATAACTTGACTGTTTCGAATAACACGATAAAAAACAGGCAGAATTATATCCTTGTCAAATGTGAAAAATCTCCCTTGTAACTTTTTGAGAGGTAACTGAAAACTATTTTTTGTGACAGTTTATTGACAAATTTATTAAAACTTAGTCAAAAAAATCTTTTTTAAGTTCAATTTATTTTCGACACGTGTATGAAGTTTTTCAATGTTGACGACGATTCGTGATTTATCTTCGATAAATTGGTGCTATAAAATTGTAAAAATGATCGTAAACTTTATTATGAGAAATAACACTGTATTTTTTATTATTGGTCAAAATAAAGAATATATAAAAAGTCAATTTCAATAAATGTATACATTGATAAAATAGTGATAATTGTAAAACGCAAGATTTTTTACAATTATTGCAAAATTAAGCTATGATGTAAAGCTTTTGTATAGAAAGTAATTGATATATGAGTAACGATAAAAGTACATAATAAAACTGTTATATTAACTATTATGTATCATAGAAATAAACATTATAAACTGAAAAACCTCCTACTCGACGGGGAGGTGGAGCGTCAACACACTTTGACTAACCAAGGTCCGGCGTGGTGATGAGGATGATTCACAGGTTCCTTCGTCCTCTATTAACCCGCCCGTCAGTTTCCTTTCTCTTTAATTGCAGTTAATTTAAATAATACATTATACAATAAATAAACTCGAAGGCAGTAAGTATCAGACACAAAAACAAAGATACACGATTTGAATTTAAAAACCTCAGCAAGTGGTTTTACGATAGGATCGCACTTTCGACCTAAGCCGCGATGGCTTTGTCGGTGACGCTCAACCCCTCGGATCCGCCGAGTGCCAAGTGACCGTTTCTCTAGGCGTCGAACGCTTTTTGTTTACTGCTAACGGTAAACAAACAAATATGACAAATTATTTTTGAACGCCTTAGCAGAGACATTACATATTAAATTTGCATTAATAGGAAGAGTCTGTAGACGGGTTTTGAATTGCTGGAAGACCCCTGTCCGCCCCATAAGTACTGGGCGGTGTCAAAACATGCGGGTCGTAAACTATTGTGTATTCACTTAGCTAAGATGAAAAATAAATATTTGTATCAAAAACAAAATATGATTACGTTTACAAATTTTAAAATAATGCATTCTTTTGTAAATGTTAGCAAGTTGAATTGGACTATAGTGTTTTTGTTATTCTCTAAAAGTGATTAAATCAGTAGTTAGTAGAGAATTAAACGATTAAACTTTAAATTTTATTATACAACAGGTGTGTTTATTCTAGAGGTAGATTTTAAAATAAATATATATGTTAACTGTTTATCAATGAGAATAAGATAACATTGTGAATACTAATGACTTTTCGGAAAGTGTCGAGTTCAAAAAAACGAAAAACAATAATTGTTTTACATACACTTGCGTTAAAAAAATTAATCTTAAGATATTACTTATCAATAAAGTTCAATTCGATTCTTGGCGAAAAGGCATTATATTTTAAAAATAAAGCACATTTTTTTTATATTACGTTCAGAGTTTTATAATGATCAGGATAGGTTTTGCTATTTGCATCAACTGATCAAGTTGATAATGCTCGCAAATAGCGAAACCAGTCATGATCATTTAAAAAACGTGAAAGTAGTGCAAAACAAATTGTGTTTTATTTTTAAAATAAAATTAAAATTGTTTGATCCCACTTTTAAAAAAAATTGTATGTTGAACACAATTAAACCTATTGTGCGTTAAGTTTATTATTATCTTCTTTATAACAATGCTTTAATGCTAAAAATGTATTTTTTTAAACTAATCTATTGATGTTCAGTTTATTCAATGCGAAAACTTCTATCCGGGGAATTCCAGTTGAGCTTAAAAAGATAATATACTGATACGATAGTCCTGTTATTTCGGTATTATTTCGATTAATGATCGTATAATAAAAGAAATTCCTCCGTCGTTAACTCATTATAGGGCTGAAAAGCTAACATCACTTAAATAGGGGAGAATCTAAATGATGGATGTTGTGCTCAGACGTCTTACATTACGAATAATTGATGCTCTTTTTGAACGAACGAATTTTTTCCCCTTTATCTTTTTTGATTTTTTTTTCATCTTCGTTTTTGACCGATTTGATCTCATCAAGTTTTTCAATTTCAAATCCGAGACGTAAATTCAATTTTTCACGCAACCTTATATCAAGTCGCTGAAATGTATTATATCTATCTATTTTAAAATCTCAGTTGCTTTACAGGCAATTTAAAAAAAATCCATTTTATCAGAGAAATATTACAATATCGATATTAATTTAAAATAAAATTGTGCACAGTTTCTTCCAATTTACAACATCGTAGTTTATTTTTTTTATCACCGCAATTTCCGAAACTTTTTTGAATAACAGTTTTTCAAATTCCTTGAAATACGTTTTACACAAACTCAATTGTTCAATTGACTCAACTTTTACATTAAATCATTTTAGAGTCCTTTTTTTAAATGGTCAACTCTATTGGACGTTCGTTATTTTTGGTTGCGGTATCCATTGGTTCAAATTGTCAAAAGAAGACTTCCAATATTTTTCAATCGATTTATGTTCTAAGGCAAGAATGTCTGTGTTGCTTGTTTCATTTGATTCTGAAAACGAAACGTAAGGAGAGCGATAAGCTTACACCTAATCTTTTCCTAAGTCAGTTTTTATTTTTTATCATTCTCCGAAACAATTGGTTGCGTATCTGAATAACAAGGTTAGTGCCGATCTGATTGAAATAAATTATTCTCCAAGCATAATTGAAGTTTGATTTTTTCAGATAGCATTTTTTGTTTTTCTTGTACTCTTGTACTCTTGTACTTGCGTTGTCTTTATAAACCAAATTAAAATCGATAAGTTATACGCTGAATTCAACAATATATAATATTCGTTTCTATTCAAGCGAGATTTAAAAGGGGACATTTTTTTGTGTTCTTACTAGAAACTTATAATTAAACTTGTCCTCAGTTTTTTAAATATACAATATCACACCTTTAGTGGTATAGTGTTTTTACTATGAAATTGTCATTTTTGAGTTTTGATAGAATAAGGTTGGATTCATAATTATTTAAATGTGTATTTATTAAATATGCTTAAATATTATACTGAAACTGTGTTGTAGCTGATGAATTGAATTCATTTCTATAGTAACACAACCATTGAAATAACAAAGTTATCAATTTAATTTTATATCAATAATGATTCATGGAAAAAAAAGAGATCATGTTTTACCATAAAAACCAACAATTGTTTATGCATCTGGATACGTCGGCGTCCGTGGCGCAGTTGGTAGCGTCGTTGGATACGGTTACGGATGTCTCAGGCTCAAATCCCGGTGCGGACGGTTTTCATAAATTGATCTTTCAATCGATTTATGGATTTCTGTTGGTAGTCTGAGTGTTTGTGATGTCTAAAAAAATACCCTCCAACCCATCCGATCCTTACGGTGCGTAGCGAGAGCGATTAACTAACCACTAGTCCTGTCCTGGCCCTATCCTTCTATCCCTACTCTCTTCAAAAAAAAAGAGAGGTTGAGCAACTAAGAAATTAGCTGTTCTCATAGAAAATTTTTATTGAGATACCTCCATTAGGAGGCCATATGCTCCACGCAAGGAGTGGACATGGATTTAAAAAAATATGTATTCTATTTTTAGGCATTTTTGTAAGATTTTCAAACGGCCCTCCTACAAAATCACAAATTCAGACTTACGTCTGTATTTTACTGGGGGGTGCGTAATATCAATTATTATTTTAACTTATTTATTATTTCACTAAGTTGAAATTTAACGATTTGATCATGGGTCCATAGGAAGCAGAAAAAGTCTTCTATAAATTTATGGAGAAATATTATCTATAAAAGATGTTATATCTTTGAGTAGAACAGAGATACATTTGAGATAAAGGTTAAAAATATAATCATATGAGTGGACATTTGCCATTTTACGGTTAAAAAAGATTTCTCATTCGTACATAGCTCGTTCGTGGGATCCGCAAGTGGCGGCGTTTTGCATTTTTTTATCACCCAAAGAGTCACAAGCGAGCAAAACAGGACAACGAAAATTTCAGATACAATTTTACATGTGTTGAAAATAAAATACAAATAAACCCTCTTGCTAAATTTGACTGAAAATGCAATGCGAAAACATTCCATTTAAACTAATTATATAACATAAATGTTTTTATAATTATTTTGGATTAGGACAACGACAAAAAAATTTTGGATTACGTAGGTCGTAGTGTGCTTATATATATCATTGTTACATAACGAACACAAAGTTTCCAATGCTGCAAATTATTATCACTAGTGCACTAATGTATTGTTTGAAATTTATTATTAAATTAAGCAATTCGAAAAAATATTTTTATCAACATAATATCATAATCCGTTATTTCAATCGGTTTTAATTGTGGTATATCAGCTTTTTTGTAGAAAAAATCTATAATCATGTTTAAATTTTGTGTTAGATTTAAAAGTGTCAAGGTTTTTGACACTGTTTAAAAGCATACAAAAAAAATGATTTCTATAAATAAAAGCATTGGAAGTTTGCCACACAATATAATACTTTACTAAGCCATTTAGTATATGTGTATATTTTCATTAAAAAAACCATAAATGCATTTACGAAAATGTTTCTGATCATGTAGCCGAGTGAGAACGTCCCAAAATTTTTGACCGACTCGGTTTCACGAGGATGGGTTTGAATAAACAAATACATACATGCATTTAAAGAACTTTCTATTGATTTATAATATATATTATCTAATGCCATGAATTTGTAATGATTTCCGATAAAAATATGGACATTAAATTAGTTCACTTCAAAACAGGTATCGCTAAAATGCTTTATTATGAGTCTATATCCTTTACACTTGGATTGGACATGAAACTTGAAATATTACCATCCACCTACAGATGACTATAAAAAATCTCAATACAAACAAGTAGGTACCCGAAAGAACCCTTTATCTGTCACATAAGAGTAATAGTATTTATTTCACGTTTTTATCCATTAAATTTTCACATCGATAGAACCTTGAAAATAATAAAGAGCGTAGACAAAGACTCGACGCATTACATACATTTTTGAGACACGCAGTAAAACGTAGCGCTAATGGATCGTTAGATAGGGGTTTCAGCAACGCATTGGTCCGACTATAGACATCTTAACAGGGTCAAATTGAATTTGCCAGGTGAGGGGTTCGCCATTATCTATCGTACGAGTATTTTGTTGGTAGGCGAATATAATTGTAGTACAGTGCAGACGCACCCGGAAAAATAATGACGTAGACAAATAAATAGTAAATAGATTTTTTGTTAATTCTAAGAATATTTAGAATTAATATTTTATGAAAGTACCGAAATATTTTTAAACAAACCGTTTTTTTATTGCGATGTTAGTTCTTTAGAAATATAATTCCAATGTTGAATGCCTGATGCGACTAAACAGTAGGACGGGTGATGATGATGATGATGATGATGATGATGATGATGATGATGATGACGATTATGCAGTTCAGAGTTCGTTCGGCGAGTGGTGGCAGGATTCATGTTCAGTGGCGACTATAATTAAGAATTATAAAGATTGTTTGTTTTTTCCCTATCGGTACTATAGGCAACCTTTCTTTTTTCAGAGAGAGTAGGTATATATAAATAGTGGTAGGACATAGCTAGTGCTTAGTTAATCGCTCTTGTTACGTCCCGTTTTGACGATCGGATAGGTGGGAGGGAATTTTAAACATCCATGCCTTCGAACACAAATTCATAAATCGATTAAAAAGTCAATTTATGACACTGTCAGCACTGGGATTCGAGCACCGAAAGTGAAGCCAACAATGATGACCACTCGGCGACAGGCACAGTATAATGTAAATTAAAAAAACTATTTATTTTGATAAGGATCGCACGTGCATTGTTACTACATCGCCATGCTGACTTGATCTCAACCAAGGCCCACTTTGAGGCATTCGATAAATTTACAACATCATATGGGGATTGGGATATTCTCGATTGCTCGTAGATTAAACTCTATACGGATACTTAATATCACTTAAGCTAAGTGGCCGAGAAACTCGCCTTTTCTTTTTTTTCTCTCAATCTTTTCTTTTTTTAAGAAAAATAATGCATGGTTTAAAGATCGGTACCGTGCAGCTCGGCATGTGGCTAAAACAAAGATCGAAAATTATTTTCTTTTCTTGATTGTTGTGCGTTATGGAAGGTGGCCGTGAAACAGCGGTTGCATACAAGTAGCGGGTGGAGGCGGAACAACTAACTTGTTTGTTATTACATCATGAAAGACGGTATATCTTTCAGAACATTTTATGTTCTCCCAATGAAATGAGCAACTTTACTTGGCTTGGGACATATAATATTTTTTATATTACAGAATCGTTAAAACGAGCGGAGCACGTGCGTGTTTGCTCTATGAAGCGTAACCCATTTTTAACCAAAAAACCTTTGTAAGTTTTCATTGTGATATATCTCAGGATCTTTTATGTGGGGTATAAAAAAATATTCTCAAATTACTTCGCTCTTTTACTTCAAATGAAAAGGTAGCGTATATATGTATATAAATACAGATTGGTTTAAATACCAAATTAAATAAATATATAAAATAATTGATGAAAAATAGGTGTGCATGTTATTATGTAGAAATTTATAAATAATTAATGAATATGGAATGTGTTAATGGTTAATATATTCTTGTTGAAAAGATATGATAATATGTTATAAAAATATATTTAATTTATGTATGTATTGTTATGTACCCAGCCATACACTACATAATATAAATATGAACTTAATAGGGTCATTCAACTAATGCTATCAAAAAAATCGAATGTTTATCCATAAGGGTAATACAATTTAATAGTTTACGCGCCCACTTAGGCGTGACCCGGAAATCTTCTAAGTAAAAACAATTTGACAAATATGTAATGCAGTACTTTAATTATAAACGTCAGAGCGAGTTTAGAGCCGGACACCTCACGTCCGTTTGTTGATCAAATCCTTTGTCTCTGTGTTCTTAAAATAAATAATTATTTTATTCATCTTGTTAAAACCATTTGTAATTAACAAAAAATAAACCGCGCAATCGATAACTGAGTCCAGTGATCGGTTGCTGTGGGCCTTTTAAAAAAATCAAATAGTCTTTTGAACATGACTGAATGTACATTTTTAATAATATATTTTATTGACACTATTAGACCTGTAAATTCACAAAATTAATTTCCACGGATTATTTGATAATATATCGGCAGTAAAAGGCCATAAGTCAAAAAACCTTGTTTTGATATAGTCGAATTTCAAAAAAATCATGAAATTTACGTCATTCTATTTACATACCTAAACAATTATTTATTACTTTATGAGATTCATTACTTATTTACGAATTCAATTTAATTTTTGGTTTTCGGATTTTGGTCACTATCAATTGTGAACGAAGTTGACTTAATTGATACTGATTTCTTTAAATAGTTTTTTCTGATGATATATTCCTAAGATCTATTGTAAATACTGCATTCATAACTCAAAACAGGCGATTATTGTTTAAATTATAAATCATATCTGATTCAACTGTGCAACATTTGTACCCAATGTGGCATCTCAACAGTATTTGTTTTACATGAACTGGTTGTTATTGAGTAATCTAAACTATCTTTTTCGGAAGCAAATAGAAATATAATAAAATATTAAACTAGGAAAGGCTAATCGCTCTCACCATTCCCCACTTATAGAATCTAATATAAATGTCACAGATATCCATGACTTTAAACGCATATCCATAAATTGATTAAAAAAGAAATTAATAATTACTGTGTGTGGGTTTAAACCCGCAGGCCTCAAAACCGAATGGTATGAACGCAAAAAAGCGTTGATCCCTCTGATACAGGACCAGAAAATTATGACAGACCGGTCCATTGATTCTTTTATGTCGTCACTAAATTTCCATGATAAAAGTTTTGGAATTATTACGATACCAATTTTAGTGAACATTCCTATATTAATTATTTTTTAACGGTCAAAAAAATCGGGGCGTAGCGAGAGTGATTAGCTAACCACTAGTTCTCTCTTAGTATTATCCATCTATCTTTACTCTCTTCGAAGAAGAGAGGTTGAAAAATGGAGTAATAAGCAGTTCTTGAAGAATAACATCTGTTATGGTATCTCAATTAGGAGTCCATATGCTCCACATAAGGACAAGAGTTGGTTAAAAAAGAAAAAAATTTATTGTTATAAATGTTATTATGCTATGTAAATATGCTTTTCATTAGTCAAAAAAAGGTAAGTATAAATAAAGTTTTCAACAAAATGTGTTATTAATATGTACTTAAAATATTACTTTGACTTCATCCAACCGCAAAAATGAGGCAAATTTTGACTTCTCTAGTTTTTATGTAGTATTACTTTCTTCTTCTTAAAGTTACAACCTAGGGCAAGATTTACCTCCTCCGCGATTGATCTTCATTGACTTATGGCCCAAGCCGCCTCTTTTTCTGTGTCCAGTCTTTTCAATTTTACTCAGAATTTCCTCCACCCGGTCAATCCACTTCTGCATTAGTCTACCTCCAGACATCTTTCAACATGTCAAAATATTTATCTTAAAATGGTATCTTTTTTGGTAAATTAATCGTTTAAGTGTATATATTTTTTGTATATTGCACATCAGTATCATAATTGAACCCGGTATTCTTAAAATATCATATGGAAGATATGAAATTTTAACAATACCGAATTCAGTTATGATACTGAAATACAACATTTATTAAATTCTTATGTTAAATGTGTATAGTTAAACTCGTATATTATTTGATAAAATCAGACTTGTAGATACTCTAATATATTTAATACTGAGAAAGGGGACTGCGATCCCTGAATTCCATATAAATAAAATATTATAACAGTTGCAAAATACTTGGGATTCAAAATATTAAATCTAGAGATTTTTGGGATGCCCTACCATGGGAAATATATTTATAGAATGTACTTTTATTAAAATTTCATCTATGAAAATATATGAGTAGTGTTCTTAGTATATTTACTTTTATGAGATTCTTCAAACGTATTGAGGACATGTTTCTGTTTAACCAGTCGATACCCAAGCAATACATAATTACCCATATTATTTATTACGAGGAAGCGTGTTGTTAAAAGTATCATTTATAACAATACTAGTGAGTACCCGGCATGCGTTGCAATGCCACTCGAAGAAAAAAAGGGTTTGTGTTTTAATTCTGTTTATTGAACTGCTTTTGGATTAGAGGTCTGCACAGGCCGAAATTTCATAGACTTACCCGGTTCGAGCCCATCATCTTCAGGTCTGGCCCGACCCGAACCCGAGTTTCAATATCACACTTGTTATAACACAATATTTTTGTTTTTCGTCTGGTGCGTAAACGAATAAATCAGAAGGTTTTTCCTAGATGTCGCTGTATGTACGTATTTGATTCTTTTTTTAAATTTTAGATTTTCACCATTCACGGGTGTGTGCACAACAGCTCACCGAAGTTTCATCGAAATCGTATGAATGGTAAAAGAACGCGTAAAAGACAAACAAACATTTATTTTATATAATATTTTCCGGCATGATCACAATAAGTCCTTCCTGAAAGTTTCGTCGCTATTGGTTGAGTAGTTTAAGAGCCTATAAGATCCGGACAAACCAATAAACCAACAAACAGACATTCAAATTTGGATTATTGAGATTTTGTACACTTCCATGTATTTTGTCACTAACGACCCGGGTTTCGCCTTTCGGCATCTTCAGGCATTCGAGCACACGAATGGACTCGAACTGACCGAGTCCATTCGTGTGCTCGAATGCCTGAAGATGCCGAAAGGCGAAACCCGGGTCGTTAGTGACAAAATACATGGAAGTGTACAAAATCTCAATAATCCAAATTTGATATTGAAATTCCATCAAGTGCTCTCAGTCGATGTCTTAAATTAAAACAGACATTCATTTTTATATATATAGATTGGCAGGTTTATGAGTTCCGTAAATTTTATTTAAGGTCACGTATCATTTCAATTAACAACCGACTGAAGTCATTGGCAATCAATTGAAAAGTAGCAGGCTCTGTTTTATCTAGTTTGTTTTTTTTTATTTAGATAACGTCATCGAAGGTATTTTATTATCATTTATATATAATTGTTCGTTGTATTGAAATACTTATGAACGATTCCGGGAAAGAAAAAAGTACATGATGTGTAATTAATTATCATAGTATCCAGTTTGAAATACACATTTGATGATTTATCATATTGAATTGGTGATGGTGGAGCTTAGATAACTTCTTGTTATAATTTCTTACCTCTTTTTTAAACGGAATCAAAGCGTTTGGATAATATTGGTTGCAAGTTGCAATGCAAATCATTATTCTATAAATTAAAATGAGATATTGCTTTACGTACAGTGCGCTTAAAACATGTCTGAATAAACCATTTCATTATTTCGTTTGTGTAATTGAAGGATTGATTGTTTGATTTAAAGTTTATGGAAGGTTCTGGTGAGTGTTGTAATAATTTAAAAAAAAGCATAAGTTAATATAAAAATTAAAATTGGTAACATAGTTATTCCACTGGTATGCGTTTGGCTTCTTTAATAAGCATCTTCAGACTTCAGTCCAATTCCACAAAGTTACCGCCGAATCCATAGAAAATGTAAAAACAAAGTCTTTCAAATTATAAATTCAATAAATTTTATCTATTCAGGACGTTGATATATATTTTAAGATAGATTATATCATAAAGATTTAAAAAGCTATCACCTACCATATTTATGTGTATGTATTTACACTCATGTGCCAAGGTTTATGGATTTTAACGTCCATTCGAAAGGAACTTCAAATTCAATTGAAAAGATGGATACTCTTGGGACCTTTTTTTGAAAATAGCTTTTTTGCTTCATTTTTCAATCAAAAATTCTTATTGGTCAACGAAAAAGAAAGGCTGCTTCAAATTGGTTTCAAGAAGCTTGGCAAAAAATATCTGGCAATACTTTTACCCGTTGAAGCGTTTGCTTTGTAAGGGATGATTTACATTTAACACATCCATTAAGTGTCCGCTATTTTTAATGATTTTTACCATTAACATTGCATTCACGTTTAATTTAGTTTTGTAACTTTCTGTTATGAACAAAGTTGTTAAGCGAGATCCTTTTCGAGTAGCTTTCTTCTTTCAAGCTAATAAGATATGAAAAGCACTTTGTGCATGAATAAATTATCGACATAATAAATATTCACAAGCTGCCCGTCTTATGCTAATTTCAACAATGTTAATGAAAATCATGTTATACGAATGCTGAATTTTTATTAATTTTTAGATAATTTTAATGAAAAATACAAAGAGTTTAAAAGTTACACTAAGGACTAATTTTGAAATATTTTGAAAGATAGATTTTTTATTTCTTAAGTATTCTAAACACACGAAATGGTTGTAGTATTAAAATTTTCAATTACCGTAGGTCTGAACTGAAATAAAAAAATAGGTTTTAAGATTAAATCTCCGCAATACTATTTTTCAAAAGGATCATTACGATTTTTTTGTATAATTAAATTAAATTCAGTTTTCACTATTCAGTTTTTGTATCTTCTATCATATTCATTCCCTCTGTAGAGCATATTTCCATCACGTGGCAACCTCAATGATTACCTGTCACCCGCCAATCGCTTTGTTTCCTCCCATGATGTAACAGAGTCTTTCAGCTCCAATGAGTACATGCTGTGAATAATACCCGTGTTGGTCTTCCAAGACAATGGATTCCCACCGATCAGAAAAAGAGGCATGTTGGATCGAGGCTCTCCGAAGACATATGCAGCACGTGACCCAGCCAATTCTAACGCCTTTCCATGGCCACTGATATAACATAGTTCTGCCTGGTACATTCCCTAATTTCCGAGTTCGTCACAAAGTCAAATATATACATTTTCATAGTTATTACTCCATTATAAAAGTGATTTATATTCAGGAAACATAGATAGTAAGCCAATATAGCAAAACGAAATCTATACGCTGATGTGGAAATATGTTTTTAAATATTAATAGGGCCAATAAAGTAGAGATACAAATGCTGCTGGGCTTCAATCTACTCAGCTTTGTGGCCAATCGTTCGAGTCTACGAATAGACAATTTCATGCATTGATTTTTCGATTGGTTTATGGATTTGTATGCCTAAGCCATGGGTGTATGCGATATATTTATCCCAAATAAATTACTCCGTTTCCAATTCTATTATCATCTATTATTATTTACTATTTTATTTAATTATTTAATATTATCTACGTAAAGTTGTAAATATAAATATCAAGTATTTCGATGTAATTCGGGGTTTACTAAATTGGGTATTGATATTCATTAAATCCTCTTATACTACATTATAATAAGACGTAATTACATTCGCGAAAAGATTTTGCATTTTAATCAAATTAACACATTTCTTGTGCTTTTACAATGTAATTGAAAAGCTATGTAGCTATTGAAGGTAATCAAAATGACGCAAAAATGTAATTAGAACGATTATCGCATGATACAATTTATTAGAAGTATTAAACAACATTTATTTGTAATTAAGAAATTGTTGGGGTCCGTGGTCCAGTTGGTAGCGTCGTTGGCTACGTTTAGGGATGTCTCGGGTTCAATTCCAGTATGCACGGTTTTCATAAATTGATCTTTCAATCGATTTATGGATTTATGTTCGTAGTTTGTTAGTGTTTGAGATGTCTAAAACTCTCTCTCCTACTCATCCGATCCTCAAGGTGTGGATCGAGAGCGATTAGCTAACCACAAGTCCTATCCTAGCCCTATCCTTCTATGCCTACTCCCTTCGGAAAAAGAGAGGTTGAGCAACTGAGTACCAAGCAGTTCTCATAGAAAAATTCTGTTAAGATACCTCCATTAGGAGACCATATGCTCCAGTTGGGAGCGGACATGGAGAAAAAAGAAATTGTTACGTGACACTAAGAAATAAAATTGATAAAAAGAAATCTCGAACCTTTTTGTACTGCTTTATTTACCTATCACGGTAGACTAGAGATTAATTGACTTCTTTTGTCATATTATCTATCAACACAACACATTGGTAAAGATATTCGTGTCTGGTAAAACACTAAGAAAAAATATTAAAACCATTTAAAAGTGGGTTTGTTAGGTAGTCGGAAAGACATTGGCTTACATTAGGATCAGAAAAGGGGTTCGGGATTGGATGCTCTAGTTTACATATCAGGAGTAGTTCAAGGCGCAATTGTCCACTTTACGAAATAAGATATATTTTCCGTGTATCAAAGCCTAAAGGTGGAGATTCCCATTCTGTCGAGTTCTCACATTGTATTGAAGTAAATCAGTCCTTTGAAAACATATTTGATGGTGTTTGTAATCCTGTGGCTTAGACTTCTGATATTTTTTCAGTTGAAAATCTTTGTGATACGTGAGACTGCTCTGAATCATTAAACGAAATTGTAGAATTAACACATATAAGTGTTTTTTATTTTAAAAATTATAATGCCTTTTCATCAATAATTGACACTTAAAAAAATTGTTAAAACACTCTAGGGCATCGCATTTTTTCTCCTTTTTTCTTTTGGTAGTAGTTTGACACTTCGAAAAAATCGCTAACATTTTATAGTTGATTTAAACTATTGGCAAAATTGGACTTTATGGCTTGATTGACAGATGTACTACCGTTTAATAAAAAATGTATTATATAATAGACATTAAATTTTACACTTGCGGGGAACTTGAAAAAATACGAGAGAAAATCATTATTAAATATAATACGTACTTGAAAAGCGTCCAGCCTTACTGTCTGTAATAACTAATCTTACAATATCTCAGCAAATAAGGGAATATATATTTTATACTTACTTCAATAACGGTGTTTTGAATACTTCAACATACAAGTGAAATATTTTGTAAGATACATACATTAGAGATGGCAATACGATTAAGGAGTAATGTAAAATTAATAATTACTCAACAATTAATCGAATATTTATATATCTACTGGCGAGTACCCGGCATATGTTTTAATACCACTCAAAGAAAGAAAGTTTTTGTGTTTTAATTCTGTTTATTGAAGTACTTTTGGATACACAATATATTTTGTTTTCCGTCTGGTATGTACACGAATAAATCATAAGATTTTCCGATGCGTGAGCAGGCCACATACAGCTGTCCTTATAAAAACCATGGATTTTCCCAATTTAGTCCATATACTTGTAGAGATTGTACCTGTGCTTTGTTGATGGTCATTGCAAATGCGAGTTGTATCGGAAACTTGAACATATCTGTAAGAGCAAAATTATATCTTCTCCTTTGAATTTTCCATTTTAAACCGGCAATTGGATTTTAACAATTAACACCACTTGCTATGTCACACACGAACTGAAATGTCGCTCTTTGTACCTATTTGATTCTTTCTATAATTTCTTTTTTTTTGATTTTTCGCAGGTGTGCATTCAAAAATTCACCAAAGCTTCAACTCAATCTGATGCATGATAAAAAAACACACACAGGACAAAAAAATACATTTTTATGTATGTAGATTATTTAGGAATTTCTAGAAACTTTTTTAGGACTTTTTCTAAAATTTCAATAGAAATAATAACTGGACACTGTTACTCATCGATTTTCCAGCTTGAAAATTTATATCCATGCCCACCTATATAATCTTCAAAACAGGGCTTAGTCCTTTTTCAGCACCAACATCCGATTTCTATATTCTGTGACAAAAGATATTTTAGTAACACAACATATTTTTAAATGCTTTATAAAGAAAATGATGAATCGGTTTACATAATAAATATACTTAGTTCTACTCCATGTGTTGGCCAGATAAAATATTGATTTTAATTTCTTAATATCTGTCCTGTTGGCAATTTGTTGTAATGCCAAATATTTGGCAAAACTATATTACTGAACATATCATAGAATTATTTCAAATAGTGATAACGGATTTTTGAGATGAATTTTGCTTACGATGAAACCTCCGATCAAAAATATCATCCTACACATTCAATCCAAACATCAATTAATATTTAATGTTAAATGAAAAAAAGAGAGGTTGAGTGACTCACCAGCAGTTCTCGTAGAACAACATAAGGTGTCCACATGGTCCTTAATTTTATATTATCAATTTATTTCATTCATCTTTATTTTTTTATCAAACGAAAAAGCCTTTTTTATTTCACTTAACTTTTCAAAAAATCAGTAAAAAGAAATAATGTTCAATAATGGTCAAAAAATACTTTTTTTGTAAAGAATACACGAATTCTCAGTTTTTATAACTCCAAATTGGCCTTATAATAATATTCAATACCGTAGTTGAAAGAATTCTAATACTAAATCTCGCTGTATTTCAAAATGAGCAAAGTATTGCTTAAATCACTGTGCCATTCAACGGCTCATATATAACTAGACGTTTCTTCAGCAGTCATTTTAGAAGTCAGGACAGTACAAATATAATATATTTTTATAAATAATAATCAGGGATAAAAGAAAAATTCATCAAACGAATTACATGAAGTTCTCTGGTATCGATTCAAATTTACTCGATTGAACGAATATTAAGAGAGTCTTAGTAATTAACATCTCTAGCAGCTACGCAAGGAAAGTTTGTTACATAAATTTATTCGCTCGTTCTCTTGTTAGCGCGTCATAAAGGATTATTTCTTGTGTATGTCTTGTTGATATCATTAAATGAGACATTGTAATAAAAGCGGCTCAGAAGCTTCCTTCGAATGCGAAACGAAGGAAACAACCATTTTGTTTGTAATTCCGTACTTAGGAAACAACATTTTCTTACTACGGTAGTACTATACCTATTCTAAAATAATAAATAAAAAATGCACTGCATATATAGAGAATTTTGATCGTATTATAATATGCAATGGAATTCTTGGCTCAACAAAAACTCGAAAATAACAATACTACGAATTGATTGTAAATTTGCACCATGTCAATGCGAAGTAGTAACGGAACACCAGAACAGTTTTTTTAACCATGTCTGCTCTCAATGTGGAGCATATGTCGTCCTAAAGGCGATATCTCAAACGAAGTTGTTTTGTTTGACGAGAACTGATGCTCAACCTCTCTTTTTCGAAGAGAGTAGAGGTAGAAGAATAGAACTAGGACAGGAATAGTGGATAGCTAATCATTCTCGTGAAGCCCTGTTTTTAGGATCGAATGGGTGGGAGGGAGTTTTAGATATCGCAAACATTCATGCTTTCGAAAAGAAATCCATAAATCAAGATATCAGTAACCCTAACCAATGCATCACGGAGCCGACCAGAAATTAGTTTATGATAAAAATTGTAACTCAGCCGTTCAACCTACTCTTTTGGAAAGTATAATAAAAGAAGCCTGCGGCTGGGAATACTCTAGTAGTTGACTAATTGCTCTAGCTATACCACGTTTTTAGAATCAGGAAGAAGGGGAGTGGATGTTAACGTCACAGCATTGATGTTTTTGAACACAAATACATAAATCGATTAACGATAGTTTTCCTACTGAAATTTGCACCCATTGGTTCAGGCAACTGTGTATGAATTACGCCCAAGATGGTTAAGCATTCTGTCACATGATCGACTAATTCGTAAAAATACGATTATGATATTTTGATGTTACTAGTTTTCATGACTTAGAATTTTATAAAAACTACTCAACTCCATTCTGCTACTTCAAGTAAAAATACATCTTACGGCTAAAGACATATTATTCCGAGTAATAAAAACTAAATTGTTATTGCAATCATAATTTTTCTTAAGCTAAAATAACAAATACTTTTTAACACTTTCAATAAACAATAATATATGCCGTTGAATGTGGTATTTTATGGTTTAAATGGTAGGTGTGAACACGAAGAACAATCCTGCATTCATAAGTTTTTTTTTGCATATGCTGGAGATTATGAGTTATGATACCAGACTCCTCAAATAATGAAAAAAAATATTATGTGCGAGGGACGCACATAAAAATGTAAAAGATCGCAGGTTTTTCAGTCTTGGACATGGTTGGCCTTAATTTTTTTTTTATAATATATAAAAAATACCGCAGATTAGCACTTATTAAATTTTTGTAACTGTTAGATATCGGTATTCTAATCATTTACTAGAACTTAACTCAAAACTAAAAATTGTTGACAAGTCACACTTTGAAATTGAGGTTCACAAAAATCCATGACTAAGAACAGAAATCCATATCTCTATTGAAAGATCAATTTATGAAACTGTCCGTACATTAACCCTCAACCGCAGCCAACGAAGTTGACCACTGCACCACGGAGTCGAATGTGGTAAGAAGCGGTTTAAAAAGTATTACGATATACTGTTTATTATTCGTTTTTACAAATAAAAATTAATTTCATGTTTCATGACTATTATTTTTAACAGTTATTATATAGAAAAATGTAATATAAAACAATCATTTCAAATTAAGTGGATATTAAGAGCATATTTTAAAATTCCATCACAGAAAAATCAACTTAAGCCTCGCTTTTTAGGGATGCTGAAAATGCAAGCGAAAACGAGAACATTAGATTTTTTAATAAAAACAAAAATGCTGCTAACATGCTTCATGCTCGAAAAAAATTATGCTAGGCTGTGTTATGATGTCATCTCCTTTCAAAAAGTACGTAGAGCCTGTAGAATTTTCAGGGATACTCTTTTGTTGGGAATATCTTGCTAACATATTATAACAGTAAAAGCAGGTGTTTACTGGATACATTTTCAAAAAAGAATAAATACAATAATAATAATATGTTAAGTAGACTATTATTCTTTTATGAAATAGAATTGCCTTGGTTGCAAAAACTTACATATTTATCAACGTTTTTATTTGCAGATATTTTCTTTCTTTCTTACGCTTTCATCGAGAATAGAGAATACAACTTCTTTCGTAAACCATGTCCGCTCTCAATGTAGAGCATATGGAGTTCTAACTAAGCATCTCAAGAAAAACTGTTTTTAAGAAAAATGATTTTTTTCAATGACCTACCTACATTTTTCGGAGAGCTTTTACTATGTTACGTTTTTAGAATTGGTTGAGTGAGAGTACCACACATACATTTGTATCTGAACTGAGGTTGATAGTTCAGATACATAGTAGCTTGAAAAATAAATTTAGAAATTTTTTGTACTAGGATTTGAATCCATTGAAACTATTATTGAATATGACGGACACTAAAGAGCTCAAAACCACTCGATTACAGGACCAGCACTTATCACATAAAACACGTTTTAAGATATTTTTACCTTAATTACGAATTTTCAATAAATTGGTGGAATTCAATTCAAAATAGTTAAAATACTTATTAAATATAGTCAGTAAATATTAAAAGCTATTTTTTCGTATCTATCGTTCTACAATTAACCAAAAGACAATTGCAATTTTCATTAAAAGTACTTTGTGATATTCTCTCTATTACCTCCGAGTTCTTGAAAAAATCAAACCACCGTACCCCTAGTATTCGCCACAAACATCTGTTTTCGAAGCACAGTATACGGTTACCCTGTGCCTTGGGGAGGTGCCATGACTCACAACCTTAAAGCAATACAGTCAGGATGCATGCGTTGAATAAGTGGCACTTGGTTCTGACCGAGTACAACTGTGAGTCCCAGACTTTCCGCATTGAGTTAAAAGTTGCTCCAGCTATCCCTAATCGGATTACGAGCTCTTTACGCGGATTGCCGTCTCCCATGATGTGTACCCTCAAGTACCTGAAGTTGTCGACTCTCTCGTTGTCTTGCTACGCGCTCGTCAGAGGGTAGTCTGGGTCTGGACAGAAACTGTTGCAGAGCACATTGGTTTTACTCGCATTGACTTTGACGCCAATGCGATACGAGTTGCTCTGCAGCCTATCCATTGTTTCCTGAATACCCTCGGCAGATTTGTCAAATATGACAGCGTCGTCAGCATACTCGAGGTTGCATAGCCTCAGATTGGGGGCAACGGCTACACCTCGGTCGGGTGGAATTGATTTCCTGAGGATAAGGTTTTTGCCAATTTATAAATCACCATTGTTACTGTTATGGTTGAAAAATACAACAATATTTTATTGATTTAATAGACACAAATGGAAATAATAATATTAGTTTAAATAATGTGAAAAGTAGTATTTTGTATTAAAAAAAAACATAACTGGCAAATGGTTGTCATTAAAATGACGTTTATTTCAAAGATATTTATTCATCAGCACTGAATGGTTCAGATGATGACGTGATGCCGAAATAGCTATCAATTTTATTGTATAATTCTTACATTTTAACTTACTCTATTTCGGTGAGGTTTTTTATGAATGGGGTTGAGCGATTGTCCAATAGACAGTCAATGGAAAATTCCCTTATTTTAGATGCTTATTTGTGATAAATTACATTACATAAATAATTCATTTGATATAAACGTATAAAATAAATGAAGTTAATAGAAGAAGAAAAAACGTGTTGTAGTCTATTTTAGTTACGACTCTTTAACAAAAATTATTCTAGAAAACAGCCACAATTCGTTAAAGTAATGATTTTCACAAATTGTATATTGAAATATTTTAAGCCTAAAGTAATCTTAATAAAATTGTAAAAGAATCACTTGAGATTCACTTAAGCCACTGAGGGAAATATATATTCGATAATGTAATTATTTATTTCATCTATATATAATATATATACTGTAAGTGTTGTACAAGTTTACCATAATAAATTATATTATTGTATAACAGAACGCTTTAGGCCTCTACAGAACAATAATTTATCTTAGTCAGTGCTGCTGTTTTTAAACGGTTATTTTCGATCAATTAACCGCATTTTTCAAAATTATTTAATGTATACTTTGCGCTTAAAAGAGAAAGACTTTTACGAAAACGATACTTACTGCCAATTATTTATCCTTATTTATAATGCTTGTTGTTTCCATTTATTCATTTTCTTCACATTTGAGATAAATTGCCAATTTTCCAAACAATTTATATGCACATACATCCAGCGCAGACGCAAAAAAATACCCCAGTCGAAAAAAAAGACTTTGTTCATGTACACCCTCAAAAATGCGGTTGATCGTATTTATATTTTCTTCGTGAAAAAACATTTGGCGAAAAACAGGCTATGAAATTTCACATGAACGGTTCGACGGCTCGGAGAAACCTGTTTATGTAAAATTCAATAGATTATGATTTATGGGGCAAGCATTCGAAGATGTTCCGTTTGTTTTTACTGCAATTCGAATGTTTTAAAGGAAATATAAAATCGAGAAGAACTCTCAAAAATATAAAAAAAAACAATCTTTATCAAATATTGTGAGAGATGTAAAATGGCAGATGAAGTATTCTGCAATAAATTGAACAGCTATCTATTATTCATATATCTTTGTGTTTCGAATTTAATATGCATTGGAAATAGCTTATTTGTTTTGTCATATTTTAGAAAACTCATTTATGTTATGTTGTAAAATACTGTTTGCTATTGGTAAATCCTACATGGAATAAATGAAAGATAATTACGTTTGAACTATGAATTTGAAAACGGCACGATTTTAAATGTAGCAATTGGCAAAAGAATATCTGTAATTCATAAATTTATTAATACTTAATAAATTTAAGCGTAGTTTAACGAGACTTTTAATCGGATTTTTATATATACAAATCCATTGGAAATATAATCAATCTTATGTTTTATAAATATTTAAATATAACAGAGTAATAAAGTTTTTTTAAGAACACAATTTTCGTCGAGTGTTGTTAAATTCCTATTTTAGAACTTATCGAGATCTACTTATGTTTTTAAACTGCTCCAGCTTTCAGTTAGCAATGTTTTGTCAAAAATACAATTGGTTAGTTTTAAAAAGATATTAAGTATAAAATTTTGACGGCAATTAACATTTAGTGTAAAAAGAAATCGTTACATTTAACAGTATTTTTAAATCAAAACATTGGTTTTAACTCTTTTTACTCTTATTAACACGATTCTATTCAATGGTTAACTATAAGTTGTCAATGTTATCGATACAAATTTATTTTAAATAAAAACATTGATTTGTGAAAAAAATACTGAAAGGGGGGATAGCTTCAATCGGTGTTCTGGATTTTTTGGATGCATTCATCGTTACGTATTTTAATATGAAGATTAGAAGAAACTGGTTTGACTGTTGTTTTCATAAAGTTATTTATTTATTTTTTTAGTGATTTCACTACATGAAAAAACATCATAAATTATGCAGGAAAAATGATTACTACAAAGTGTTTTTTCTACGTCTTCGTTTTCCTTCCTCCATCTATTTATGGACAGAGAATTCTCCCGAAAACCATTCCCATACAATAATAAAGAAACAGGTTTTGTTTTTGAATACTTTATATCAATAACGTATGTGTATAATTTTTATTGTGATTTTTAAAGGTTATTGTAAAATAGTGTTTTACATAACACCTATTTGAATTTTGTTTTAATGATTGAAGTATGAAATAACATTTCAAAAAATGTTACAGGATTCAATAAAACAATGTTTCAATTTTGATATTTTTAACGCGTAAAAGTAATACGATAGTGTAATTTTAATACTAAGAATCAAAATTTTCTACGTCACTGGTTATTTTTTCGGTTTACTCGTGCGCATTTGACAAACCAATTAAATATCCAATAACAAATAAAAAAAATATCTGATATTTTTCCAATGATTTAATTAGTACCTGATTGGCCGATTCCAGAAAAAGGGCACGATTTTTAATAGAAAAATATATTTCTCAGTACATACAAATTATTGTGTTCACAATACTCAGTATTGAAATTGAATTTGATACTAGAAGTCAAACGAATTCCGTACGTATATACTAGGGCTTGAAATCCAAGGTTTCGGAATTCCGAATCCCGGGATTCCTGTCAATTATTCAATCTCGTAATCCCGGGATTGATATTCAGACTCTACCGGGATTTTGGAATGCATTGTAAATGCTAAAAAATAATTCAACTATCAAACTATAACCTCCTGATTAACTTTTGCCAGTTTGTAACTCCTAGTCATTTTAAATAAAGTAAAATTATGAAAATAATGAATTTAAGAAGAATTTAAAAAAACACTTGATAACTTTTTGGCATCACACACTATTCAGAACCAAAGATAGTTTTGATACATTTTTTTAAACTATGTCCGCTCTCAATGTGGAGCAAATGGCCTCCTGATGGAGGTATCGCAACAGAAATTTTTTCTAAGAGAACTGCTTGTTACTCAGTTGCTCAACTTCTCTTTTTAGAAGAGAGTAGGGATGGAAGGATAGGGATAGGACAGGACTAGTTTTTAGGATCGGATGGGTGGGAGGTAATTTCGACATCACAAACATTCATGACTACGAACAGAAATTCACAAATCAACTCATGAAACTGCAAATGACGTTGACCACTGCACCACGGAGCCAGCAGTATTGATATTTACCTTATAATTAAATCAGTCGAGGTATTTTTTTCTGAATTTTTGTTCAACTGGTATTTTAGTCAATATATATTACGTTTGTGTTTGAGTGAAAATTATTCATGTTTTATATTGCGAATGGTTGTTAGAGTCCGGCGTTAATATTTTGAAATTAAGTTAAGTTTTTTTTGTTAAAGTGATTCTTAAAAAAGTGTTGCTTTCTTTTGATTACATTTAAATAACATATTGTTTATACATAAACCAATCAAAAACAGCGAAAATCGCGTGTCGAAATTTAAAACATGACACAAAAGAATCATTTTTCGATACGTTGAACGTCGATACTTTAGAATTCTACGTTAAAATGATTACATACTGTATATGTCTTATCGAGAAAATTTATTATGTAGACATGACAGGCCATTAAAGCGTTGAAAATAATTAAAAATAAAAAGCATTGTTCGAAAGAAAGTGTTTCAGTGTTAATAGTGTTTTAACAGCTATTTGGCACGCGAAAACCAAAAAAATTCAAGTGCCTTCAAAATTATACTACTTTTTATGGATGTAAACGTCAAACTTTTGTAGACAAGCAATTAAGCAGAAATATAAAACATTAGTATGAAAATTGAATCGAAATATGTAGTATGGTTGTATTAATATTACTAGGGCTCCAATCCTGAGATCCTGGTCAATGAATCAATCCCGTAATCCCGGGATTGTATATATATTAATCCAGAAATTTCGTGATTCCCTGCAAATGTTGAAAAATAATTAGTGTCTCAAATTACCTAATTACTCTCTAATTAACTACAACGTGTACCTTGGTTTGTTTATATATATATATTTTTTTATAATCATACCTTAATATAATATGTGCTGTGGTCTACCTCTGTTTCATATTTTGTAACTGCTGTTGACAGGAATAGTGCGACAATATTTTTATTGTTTATTTTGCATTATTATATGAAAAAAAAACCATTCCAATGACCAAACAAAATACAAAATCATATATTCATATCAATTGAAGCAATAATGGACTCAAATTAATTGTATATTGGTGTACAATTAAAACATGAAATTACGCTTAACATCACCAATATCGGAATCCCGGGACCATAAAAAGGGACCGGGATTTGATGGAAGTGCTGCAGATTAATTTATATTTAATTTAATTGTTTATGTGTTGTGATACGATAACCATTATATTTTTAAGCTCACCTAAAAATATCAATTCCTTTGATTCGCCGAACGCTACAAATCTCAATTTCACAAAAATAATTATAATCACAATATTATATCAAACAACGGCTTCATTTTTCTTTAGTAAATAAATATTTTCCATTATGTAACTACGTAAATACAAGCAAAAAGTTATTCTAGAAACCATTCTGTTAAAAATCCAAGATACGATCAAAACAAACATATACGGTAACAGGTCCTCATATAGTTAGCTCCGCCATTTGAAAGCTATCAATATCTGAGAGAAAGTGTTAATTTGTGGCATAATATGCATTATAGATAGTTTTTTTCGTTGTATCGTATACAGTCTTTCCATCAAAGATTAACTGTAAACAATATTAAATTCAACTTTAAGAGAGAAATTCAAGAGAAAATCAACTTTAGTTTCAAATACAAGCTAAGAAGAAATGCTACAAGAAAATTTACGAGAATTTTTGATATAAAACCAAAGAGAGACCAGTCAGATAAGATTTCTTGTTACGTGATTTTAATGAAACATGTTTTCGAATTAAAAAAAAAAGATATCATTGATATAACCACTACGGTGTCTTTGACATAAACCGTTTTCGATAAAAGGTTTAAATTGATTACTTTGTAAGCACTTACTTTTTTACTTTTTACAACTGATTCTATTTTTGCAATGTTTTTGACACAATGTAAGTAAACGAAGAATTTTTTTACACTGCTTTGCATTATCACAGTTATAAAAAATAATTTTTACATCTATTTTTTCAGACAATGAAACTGAATAAACATATTTGCATGTGTATGACTAATATAAGCATGTGTAAATAAAAAAATGTTAAATATCTATTTTTATAAATTAACATAAAGTTTTTTGAATCCTCGTATTTTTCTATATCCGCTGTATCTTTGTTTCACAGTATTTTGCGTAGTAGGTGTTTGGAATGTATCTTCCTTGCAAAAAGAGAATCAGCTGTATCATTTTTAATCTTTCGCTTTTTTGAGAAGTACCATGGATGTCTTATTAAACTTTAGTCAACATTTATTGTTTACTTTTTGCAATTATCAACACGGGATTACTTGAATTAAGCATTTATATTCACTTCCAAATTTTGTTAAGTCATGTGTATAGTCACGTTTGTTTTCCTTGTCATCTATCTTATAAACAACGGTTGGTGAAAATGGCATTTTGAGCTAAATGATATTAAATTGAAAAAAAATATTTAACATTACAGCTGTCAATAATCAATGTGTCAGATACAATTTTTTTTAAAATCACATGAAATAATAGTATGAAACATCAAAGTATTTAGTTCTACAAAATTGTATTAGTTATGCGTTAAGTCGAAACAGTTATCAATCAAGTAACAAATAATATTTTGTAGAACTAAATACTCTGATATTTTATCTTATTGTAATGGAGTTCTATCAAGTTATGTCAATTCAATCAATGACGCATGAGATAAACTGTACAAGAATTTTAACGTCACTCGAAATGGACTCGAAGAGAAAAAAACATCACAAACAACCATGCCCAATATTTCAAATGATAATTTGATATTCATCTTGCCGGGACTTGAAGCCTGACTCATCTGATTGCTTAGTTACAGCACTTACCCCTGGACTATTATTGAGGCTGACAACGGTGGAAAAATGGAATCATAAGCGAAAGAACGATTTTTGTGTACCCATATTCAAATTTGATACAATAAATCTTAATATAATTAATTGGAAAGATCACTTATTTTATTAACAAAAGAGAAAATATTTTTGGAAACGTTCTACGCGTATGATTTTAAGATGTTACCCACGTTTTACTTCAATTGCATATGTCTCGATGTATTACTATTAGAATTTGACTTCCTTACTATTAATGGTCCAGGTTGTCGCATTTCAGATGAATTATGAATTCAAAGATTCTATCACCAGGAGAACATCATTCACAATGCTTTTATTGTTTCTATTAATTAAAAAAAGCTATACTTTCATAACTAGCAAGGAGTAATTATTTATAATTCCTCGAAAATATGAAGTTTAAAATTAGCACTTTTTGAAGCAAGTTCTATTATGTCTAAGTTGCGGTGGTATTTGAACGAAGACAAACCGTGTTGAATCTTTAATGATTTCTGTAAGAACATGTAGTTAGTAGTGGCAGTTGGTATTTCAGGGAGCTAAAAAAGTTTGGAGTACTTTTTTAATACTTTCGTTGCAATTTAAATAAGTCGAAAAACATTCTTGTTCAGTTTAAAACTGCATATTTAAACAAAACTAATGAAGTTTTGTCTACATTATTAAATTCAGAAGAAAATTTATTAACAGTTACATTTAATATTTTCTTAGTGTTGCAAATTAAACATTGTTTAAATGGGTAGTAACAACGTGTATAGATGTTTTGTATTGTTTCAATTCTGTAAAATATTTCAATATTTTTATAACCAAATAAGTGATTTTTAGTGTTAAAAACAATCAAAACATTTCTGCCTAATAAGTCTTTAAAATTATTCAATGTAACATATTTTTTAATGTGAATAAAAAGAAACTGAAATATATTGAATCAATACCAAATACTATTTTATATATGTACATTAAAATTCAATGACTATTTTCAATTTCAATCCACAGTTAGGTTGCTTTGGTAGAAAAAATGCTTTTGAAACAATATTAATAATATCGATTTTGGACATTAAATTAACGTTGTAAGAAATGGAATGGTCAGCTCCGTAGCGCCGTTGGTAACGTCATTGCATACGGTTATGGATGTTTCGGGTTCAAGTGCGGACAGTTTCATAAATTCATCTTTCAATCGATTTATGGATTTCTGTTCGTAATCATGAATGTCTGTGATGTCTAAAACTCCCTCCAACCCATCCGATTCTCAAAAACGGGGTGCAGTGAGAGCGATTATCTAACCAATAGTCTTGTCCTAGCATTATGCTTCTATTCCTACTCTTTTCAAAAAAAGGAGAGGTTGAGCAATCAGTTTTCAGAGTAACAAGCAGTTTTAGTAGAAAACTTCTGCTGATATACCTTAATTAGGAAGTCATATACTTCACGTTGGGAGCGGACATGGAAAAATTGTTTTTATATGAATTAAGATTTTGGTGATCTATGCTGCCCTTGATTTGGTGGTAAAGCTTCTTTGAACGGTATTATCTACGAGTATATGTATCAAGTAAAAATATTTTTTTATCTAACCGGAAATTAAACTTTTAAATCTTAAGCCGTACTAAACAGGGACGACTTGTCTTGTAACATTATCTCTGAATAAAACACAGTGGATAATCATTGTTCGCTTTTGATTCTGAAACCTTTACTTATAAACGGACTTGCATCGCAATTTATCGTTCTACGAAAAGATTACACGATATCTCATCTGACACTTTTGTTTTCTGCGTCTAAGTCCACACACCAGGGTAGTTTTTGCAAAGCTTATTAAGTTAAATGCAAGATAACGCCGAGGATGTAGGTTGTAGAGAATCTTATCAGCAAGACTGCTTCCCCGTCAGGCTAATGCGCATTCATCTCACTTCACAGGCACTATGTAAGGTTAGCTTTTCTTTCTGGCGGGGGACAGGCGACTTTTCCGACTCATTTCTGTCTTAGTGAACACTTAGTGTCGTATTTTCTTTCCAAGTTTCTTCTCAAGTACCACCCTTGGTATATCGTAACTCGCGTGTGAGTTAACCGAGCCCTAAATAATAGAGAATGAACGGAAAAACTTCAAGGACCTTTCACAGAGTTAATAGAACATATAAATCAATACTTTTTGAATCTCTTATGATATTTTCTGATACAATAATTTGATGATAGATTATTTTCGTATCAAATAAAACAAATACAATTCGTGAATTTTATTTCAATAATAGATAATATTTTGTCATTTTTATTTTGGACTTAAGTCCATAAATTATAATTTAAGATATCGACTAACAATGCTTGTGGGAATTTCAATATAAAATTTGAATTGTTGAATTTTATACATTTTCATGTATTTCGTCACTAATGAGCCGGGTTTCGCCTTTCGATGTATTCAGGCATTTGAGCACACGAAGTAACTCAAATTGTTTAAATTTTGTACATTTCCATGTATTTCGTCACTAACTACCCGGGTTTAGCCTTTCGACATCTTCATTCATTCGAGCACACGAATTAACTCGAACTGAATCTAAATTGTTGAGTTAAGTTCATTTGTGTGCTTCAATGCCTGAAATTGCCGAAAGGCGAGTCCCACGTCGTTAGTCACGAAATACATTTAAATGTAAGAAGTTTCAACAATTCAAATTTAATTTATAAAATCTATAAATTATTTTATACTCAAAAATGGTAAAGCTATTTTCTTTATCACCAAACACAATAGAGCATTCTTTGCTATAGATACCTGATTACTTAACTTCAAGATGAAAAAAAAATGTAAACAAATACACTTCAGGTGGAATAATAGAGAAAATAATTTTCCTACATGACAAGGACAGCGCAACTGTCTGCAAATAATTTTCACCAAAATGCACATAAAAAGTACCGAACGCTCTGAAGAATACAAAATTACTTGATGTAAGATTATAAATATTAACAATATTTATTTAATTAGTTTTCATGGTTATATATATTGTTACACACAATCTCTTCAGGGAGTTATATGAACGCAATCAACAGTTTCCTTCAGTTAGTTTCATGAAATAGCACAAATGTAATTCGAGTCAGCAGTTTTTTTCTCGATAGCAATAATAACGTGTTTCCAAAACGGAAAAGAATAATGTCTCACACATTTGGCATTTTGGCATTAGAATCACGTAACTGGTCTTTTTTTACTATGTGACGTAATTAATTTGGGCGAACGTTTTTCAATCTACATTTTTAAGTGGCATAATTTATAGGTTATTCATTGTACATCCTCAGTTTTCTTTGAAGAAGATAAGTTTTGAGTAGATTTCCGTTCACAAATAATGTAGATATTTTAGCTCAGCAGTTTTTAATTAATTAATTACAATAATAAGATTGTTCAACGGTGTTAATCGGTTGCGGTGTTCACAGGTTCGAATCTCAATACGGACAGATCTATAAATTGATTTTTCAATCGAGTTATGGATTTGTGTTCAAAGACACGGATGTTTGTGATGTATAGCCTCATCTTTTTATTTATACTCCTTTCGAAAATGTAATGGTTGATTGACTAAGTAACATGCAGTTTTCGCAGAACAATTTGTCATCAAGATAAGCTCTTAAGCAATATGCTCAATTTTTCGACTATAAACAAATATTAGACAGTGATATATTTTTTGACTTAAATACATAATGTTACTTTTGGTTCATTTAGCTCAAGGTTGACGAAACAGCGGCCTTAAAGGGTCTCAAGTGCGGCCGTTTGACGGAAATAAATAAATAAATTTCATTGGTTTCCTTAATTTACAAGATAATGTACATACATATATTTGCATGTACGATTCTTAAATGCGTCTATATTCAATTTTAAGATAAATGAATTCTAAGGTTCGTTGCTCTCAGCTTAGCTTTTAATACGCCGTTTAGTAAGACATATGAATACATAATCTGAGTAAATCATTTATATAGATTTTTGTGTTAAAATGTGATGATTTTATTCATTAAACTCCTTTTGTAATCATTTTTTAATATTAAACAAATGAAGCAGAAAAATCACTTTAGATACCTCTCCTGAAAACCCGAAAATAATCCAGATATCTGCGATAAACATCTCCGTTTGTTTATTTGAAAAAGATCAAGTGTCAAACTGACAAGGAAGAAAAATATCTTTCAAGTTAAGGCGTCACTTAAAGAGCTTATCGGACGATGTCTATAGGGGCAGAAATAATATATCGAAGGGCACGAAGCTCAGAATCTATGTGATTGATCTCCAAGGTAACGTAAACATTTAAAAATAAACAGATGTAACTTTATACTTTGATATAATTACTTTGTTAAGTTTTGTTTTGGGAACATATGTAATGTTCCTCTACATCATTTATTTTTTTACTGACTTATTGAACAAAAATATCTCGTTATCGAAATTGATTACCGTGCGTCACCTGTGTTATTTTTGACTAATAATATACAACTGACAAGACACAGTTAACTTTTCTATTATAAAGAGATTGGTTCCGTATAATAGAAGAGAAGAGTTTCGCAAAAAATGGGATTACGTTTATTTTGTTATTTATTCAAGATACACAATGAAACCAAACATTCGCTCGTCAAAAAATTACTGCTCTTACATTGCTTAAAACATGTTGTAGAAGTTCGTGTTTAAGAGCTTTTCACTGTTATAACATTCTGTCGAAAAAAGTAATATTCGAAAACATGTATGTACATAATAAAAACCCCAAATCCTTTTTTAATATTCATGCGAGTGCCTTTAAACTGTTAAATTGTATATGACGAGTATAACGTTGATTCGTTTTATTTTTCAACGGTATAACAAACACCTCATCAAAAGAAATAACACAAATATTTTCTTTACTAGTTACTTGAAGTAATTTTAAATGCTGAATAGAATTTTTTAAACTACACGTATTATTTATGTAGTCTAGTATCTAAATTGCCAAAGTATTCAGCTTTTTTCAACGTAAGCTATCTACAGAAATAATTCTACAAAATTGAATCAATCCAAAATTATTCAATGAAAAATTTAAGTTAACTATAATTTAAGACATCGACTGAGGGTGCTTGATGGAATTTCAATATCAAATTTGGATTATTGAGATTTTGTACACTTCCATGTATTTTGTCACTAACGACCCGGGTTTCGCCTTTCGGCATCTTCAGGCATTCGAGCACACGGATGGACTCGAACTGAGAGACAGTAGACAGTGTCTAACGTTTATATAGAAGATACAAATGCGACAAATATTATTTACGAGGTAAGATATTATACGTCTGAGAGCCACACTGATACCTGAAATATCTTACCTCGTAAATAATATTTGTCGCATTTGTATCTTCTATATAAACGTTAGACACTGTCTACTGTCTCTCAGTTCGAGTCCATCCGTGTGCTCGAATGCCTGAAGATGCCGAAAGGCGAAACCCGGGTCGTTAGTGACAAAATACATGGAAGTGTACAAAATCTCAATAATCCAAATTTAAGTTAAATATGTTTTTCATATCAAATCTAGTCAAATCTGAATCGACCAACCACATTCACCAACAGTGTCACATGAACTAGGCTTAGATCATAGAAATCGACATTTATAGCTGATGAACTGTAGTGGACGAGTATAATATTTGTATAAACGGTACACAGATCCTCAATTTCCTATCAAAGATAGTCAAATCCAAAATTAAATCATTTGAAATACAAAAAGCAATTAATATTAATTTATTTTACGTGTAAATAGTGAATGCTTTAATTAAAATGTTGAATAATACATAATTAAAACTTCTCTTAAACATTTTATTAATTTATAAAACGTTATTTTCTATTTATCTCATTTTCTACAGAAAAAGGATTAACCACTTTTGATACCAGACAACACATTTTTGATTGTATAATTGTTAACTGTAATCTATTTACTTTAAAATTTCTCTAAAGCTTAACAAGATTTATTATTTATTTCGCCTTGCGTCACCGTTGTAAAGTTCGGGAGTAATTATTGTTTTATTATAGTAGCAAAGAGCTTGAACACGATCATCGATAAACTAATTTTCATTTAAAAGTTCATCGAAATTTTAGTTATTTAAACGTTTTATTGAATTTCTAAGAAATATCTTCAAACAATAGTTACTTTGATATTTTAAACTTGGTAGTACAGTATCAAAAGACCGTTTGAGAACTTTGAAAAATGACTGAAATCCAAGGAAGCAATGAGGATCTAATTAAAATATTTTTACAGCTAAAATTTAATTTATATATATCAAAGACCAAAGAAACTAGTTTAAAGAATTCCTCTTCGAATAATTGCAAATTAGATAACTTTGATCACTGTATCAAAGATTAATTCAATGAATTAATTAAATTTAAAATTCTTAACAAATTGTATTTTTGTACGGTAGATTAGTGTGTACCAAGTAGTAAATCATAATATCGATGATGTTTCGGCCAATTAATTTAACCCTCAAAAAATACAAAAATTAGCTAATTATTGGATATCATTGTAAAGACTACATATCAGGTCTCGGCCATATGATGTTAATTAGAAAAATAAATTGATCACTTTTTGGAAGGGAAACATCATTTTAGATTGGCTTTAAGTTTAAAAAATTTGACCCAGCCACTTGACGTAAGCTACTATTATATCGACACTCCTAACATTTAATACCGTATCTGCAAATATGAGAATTTACATGTGTGGATTTCAAATATTCATAACGCAACTAAGCATATAATGTTTTCATTAAAAACTCAATTTTGAGGGTTACATTAATTGGCCAAAACACAGTCGGTATCAAATTATTTACAGTAGCTTTAATTTATGACATTTAATTTAACATGTATACTGCCTGCTGGCAGTACTTTACTCAAATATATATAAAAGTTTCAATATGTCGTGTTGTATATGAAGTGGTGTTCTAAAATTATGTGTTGAAAGACATTATATGATAAAATATGCTGGGAAATGAGACGTTAACCGTGATTTCAACCTTGGTGATTGCTTTAAAAAAATAAATATGTAATTTGTATCGGAAGTTAAAGCATAAAAAAATTCAACCAGGAAAAAAGTCACGGTTAATGTTACGTTGCTCAGAATTTGCTTTCGGTCGTCAGCTTTCTTCTCACTTGACAATAGGCGAGGCCAGTAAGCGTAGTTTGAGTCTTTTGATTCGACAAAAATGTGTAATGTCCAGTGTTATCAACTCCATTATATGCTGCCAAAAATAGTCCCTAAGAATCTCTTAATTTTGCCTCTGATAAATAAAAGATTTTTCAAATCTTACCACAAAGAGCAGATGTTTTTCGAGATAGTCCGAACGTGTCGGCGGAAGGTGCATGGGCCTGACTCATGGCAGATATTATGATATCTACATAAATGTTATATCTATTACCAATATTAAAGCTAAAGAACTTAAACTTCCGACTTTGATAAAGAAATTTCAATAACTTTTTAGCTATGTCCTTATTATAAGAAAAGGGGACAGCTGAACAATTATATTAAGGTAGATGTACCAGTAGTTGACCGTCTTACACTAAAAGTTCCCAAAATAAGAAACGTAAACACGGGATTGCTCTAAATTGTAAAGTTCATACAAGTGAAACCATCTTTTGTCGGATTGAGGAACTAACACATCACTATAAATGTCAGTCGAGTGTCATAGCGGCCATTTGAAAACAACACCTTTTACAATAAATATTTAATTTTGAATTTCTTATAAGAATTGTTAAGGATATCAGTGAATGTAAGCATATGCTAATTGATTCAACCAAAAATGGTCTTACAGGAAGCTCTGAGGCAACTCTGATGAAAGGTTGTCATGAAACCCTCTGAATAGACATGGTCAACTAATAAAAAGAAAAGGGGTCAACTACTGAATCATTAACATAGTTGTTGAAAATTGAACACAATTTTTTTGCAACAAATCCTTTCATAATTTTTGTCTTATCATATTTATTAAGACATTTGATCCATTATGAATACACTTGCTTTGTCATCGTTCGGTATAATACTAAACGTTAATCGTTATTTTTGTTGAATTTTCGTCTTAAGCGGTCAACTACTGGTATGTTTACCTTAAATGTTGCATATTTGTTGAAGCTCAAAACATTTAAATGAAAAAAAGATTAAATGAGCATGGAAAAAAAATCTCGTAATGTGTTTAATAAAAATAATATATATGACAAGACCTTTCCGATATAAAAGACACGCGAAAAAAACAACCGTAAAAAAACTATTTTTCTTGTCATGCAATTTCTGTAAATCTCTGAAATTTGTTTTTCATTTTATCTTTCAGTTACGCGTCCAAACAATTTTTAATATTGTTTTTGATAAAGAGTTTTGCGCGGTATTTCTTTTTTTACAGCAATGTCTGCTCCAGCTTTTCTATTTATTTAGTTTTTTTCCCTCTTGCGTATTTCGTTGAAACATATATCCGTGCGTCTAGATCAGTGGTTGCTAACCTGGAGTTCCCTTGCACTCAAGTGCCATAAAAACATATTTAAACTGCTTAAACTAATAGAAATACTTTAGCATTTTAATATATCTAAGCTTCAGACTCTGCACTCTCATTGCACTCTCATAGCATCACTTGCAGGTCAACTCTATAGACAAAGTTGATGTCTGGCAAAATCACATTTTTTTTAAAAATTGGGAATGCAGAATTAAAATCCCATTAAAATATAATATTATTGTAGAACACAGAATAATCATGAAACTTCCTGTGATTTTGTTGATAATTAAGTAAATGTGTCCGAAATATATGCTATATGTATGCAAATTTCATTTTTTATATAAAATTTGTAGTATTTAAAAATTGATTCACATTGAAACCAATTACTGAGAAAAGAAAATTTAGATCATTTGCTTCACTTAAAGATGACACATTAATGTTTATTCAAGTACTCAAGATTGATAATATATATTTATTTTATATTTTAGTAAATTTATGAGCTTCTATTAAATCAGCTAATTTTTATTTCGCATTAGCTCTCAGCTCTTTTGTCCATCAAATAAAGATATAATGCTATTTTTCATAACCTAAAGTTGCCGATCACTGGTCTAGATTATTACATTTGTGCCAACCCAGTATACGTATATCCGGCAAAGTTTCTGTGTTCATTCCATTAGCTATTGATATTATTTGGTGGGCAGCGAGCCTTGACATAGGATTTTTGATCAGTTAGCCTTACACTCAACGCCCTACTTGATTGATTGTGAAATTTTATTCAGATACATCAGAAAATAAAATACCAATATGCGAAAAAGCCATCATTTATGTATAAGTCGCTATTTAATATTCACTACAAATCTTACAGACATCACCATATATTATTCTCACGTGTATCAAGGTTCTTATATCTAAACCAAAATTTTCGCTTGAGAAAATTCAAGCTATTTTTAATGAGTCTTGCGATTGATATATCTATGATAGGCGTACTTATAAGTATAATTCCATTTTTGATAATTTTATGATATATACGAAACAGAGACAGTATACGTCGCAGATGCTCTAAAAAAATTATAGTAAATTTATGCGTCTATTAGACTAACTTATGAAATATAAGTTTAAAAAATATAAGTTTGCTCATTAAATAAATATTTTTATGGTCCTACACTGCTGATGAGAATAGTAAAAATGATAACTTTATGAATAATATAATCATTCTTGGTGAAAAATATACTTCAGAACTTAGTTTTCTTTTTGTTCTACTGGAAGGTCTACCCTCCATAGATATAGTCTGGAAAAGTAGTTTGAACATGTCTCATGTCAAAGAAATTTGCCTGCCTTCTGAAATTAAGTCTCTGCACAGATATACGTTGAAGAATATTAAAAGTAAGACCTGTACGCATTTTAATTTCATTTTGACAAAGTGGAAACAATTAAACATAACTTTTTTGTGCGTGGTATACTGGAACGTGTGCGTGTATTTGTAAAAATAATGTACGCACAGTTGTAAAGAATAGCTATTTGCTATCAGCAGTATAGCGTAGGGCATCCAATTAACCGGAGACAATTACTAACCGGTTTTAACAAAAAAACCGGCTAACCGGTTTAAACCGGAATACCTCATTTCATTATTTTCGAAAAAAATTCCTATATAAGTTTGTGAATTTATATTAGTATAATGTTACATATAAACAATAAATCTTTACAATTATCACTTAAAAAGAAAAGTAAATATTCATAAAATAACTAGCACATAAAGATATGGAAATATTTAACTTATTGTAGGTTTAATTTAAGACATCGACTGAGGGTGCTTGATGGAATTTCAATATTAAATTTGGATTATTGAGATTTTGTACACTTCCATGTATTTTGTCACTAACGACCCGGGTTTCGCCTTTCGGCATCTTCAGGCATTCGAGCACACGATCTCAGTTCGAGTCCATTCGTGTGCTCGAATGCCTGAAGATGCCGAAAGGAGAAACCCGGGTCGTTAGTGACAAAATACATGGAAGTGTACAGAATCTCAATAATCCAAATTTATTATTGTAGGTTATAAATCTAAAAATTGTTTTCTTTTGTAATATTACAAATAATATTCTAGTCAAAGATTTCTTCAATATTTCTACGGATGATTTCTCACATTTACAATAATAGCTATCGTGTAACATGTGTCTTATCTATCACAAATAGTTTACGAATCTTTGTGTCTTTTGATAATGTCGTGTATTTGCTTATAATACAAAATCATTCCTGTCTATAATCTCGACAATTTTGTGATATAGGTGAACAATATGTACATTTTCCTATCTGAAACAAGTGGAATTTTTAAAATAGTGTAAATAAAAGAATTTTAAAAATATATAAAAAAAACGTGAAATAAGCCGTGTTTCGGTTTTTCCCAAAACACCCGGTAAACTGGTTAACCGGTTTCGGTTTAATTCGGGTTGGAAGCCCTAGTGCAGCGTGTTTTTAAACCGTCATTTTATAAAATTGTGTTTTAATTTTGTAAATATAAAGTCTTTCCACTTAGAATTGACAGTTAACACATTAAAAATGGTAAAGGTATAACTTGCTGGTTGTATAGTGTTAATCACAGTATATGGGTTTCAAAATGTCATATCATAGTTGTTCAAATGCCTTTACAATCCTGCAATGTAAACGAAATTGAGCAATCATCTTAAAATATATAGTAAAAACTCAATAAATAAAAACAAATATAGGATTATAGACGGTTGGCAATGCGCCAGAAGAACTAAAAAAGTCACTCAAAATCAACTTGAGCAGCAAATTAATCGTTAAAATCGATCTCAAATCATATAATTTTGAAGTGATCAGGACTGATTTCGCTTATAACGGACATTTTGTTTTAATTATTCTATAAATATGATGCCTTTCAAAAAATAATTGACAGGTAACTCTTTAAATAATGGTGAGTTAAAAAGTAATTATACATGACATACGTAAAAAAATACGTCTCATAGTTAAACGTGTCTCTTATCTACAATAATTTGAATATCAAAATGAAAGAGCCCTAGATAAAATTACCTGGGGCAAGTACTATCTGTAAGTATTTGCTCAATATGCCTGACGCAAACGATGCGCAGACTAAGAGAAAGTGTGTAGGTGTGTTTTTTTTCCATGTCCGCTCCCAATGTGGAGCATATGGTCTCCTAATGGAGGTATCTTGACAGAATTTTTCTACGAGAACTGATTGTCACTCAGTTGCTCAACCTCTCTTTTCTTTTTCGAAGAGAGTAGGGATAGAAGGATAGGGCTATGACAGGACTAGTGGTTAGCTAATCGCTCTCATTACGCCGCGTGACGATGGGATTGGTGAGAGGGATGACTTAGACTACGAATAGAAGTCCATCAATCGATTGAAAGATCAATCTATGAAAACCGTCCGCACCGGGAATTGAACCCGAGACATCCGTAACCGTAGCCAGCGACGAAACCAACTGCGCCACGGACGCCGACAGGTAGGAGTGTAATGTCTGTAAAAAAATCATGAAAGTCTTACGTTCACATACACTCTATCTGCACATGCGCTGAAGGTGTGAGAGAGTGTATGTGTGTTTGCTGCGTTACAAATATACAAATAAATCGAGAAAAATATAATATCTGTAATACATATATCTATATATAAATGAATGAATGTTTGTTTGTCTCTTATGCGTTCCTATAACATTCATCCGAATTTTATGAAAATTTGGTAGGTAGTGCGCACACCCGTGAAGGAAAAAATCTAAAACAAAGAATTAAATAAGTACAAACAGCGAAATCTGGGAAAATTCTTCTGAATTATTAGTGTATGCACCAGACGGAAACAAAAAATATTGTGTATCCAAAAGCACTTCAATAAACAGAACTAAAACACACTTTCATTCTTTGAGTGGCATTGTAACGCATGCCGGGTACTCACTCGTATAATATATAATGTAATGTTCATAAATACTTTGAACTTAATTCACAATTCACGACTAAAATTAATGATTAACTTATTTAATAAGTAATTAAAGAAAGTGATAGCTTTTTTATGAATGCAGTGCATTTATGAGAATTTCTAAAATGCTGAGAAGTAAACAAATGAATTAAATTTCACGGCCTTGGTTGGAGAACCAGATTAAGGCAGATTGTATACATTGATAAACCTGCCTGCATTCATTGAAATATTGCAAACAGGTGCCCTGCAAGAAATGTGCTTACTCTATTAAGAAAAGGAATAACAATAAAAAAAAATTAATTGCGTTACAAAATAAGAAAACAAGATTAAAGTAAAATTCGAAATATTTTGAAACAATTTTTTTTATGTTTATTAAACGTAACCTAATCTCCCACAGCGTACAACGAAGGGGTTACATCAACTTTGCAGATCTATTATGCGGCTTTAAAAAACTCAAAAAGCATTCTGAGATAATTAGGAAACAAAATTCTGGCAAGTATAATCTTCAACTGTGAATGTATTTTTTGTACATTTTAATGAAGTTAGTGGATTATGTATTCATGGAATTTTCGTTCTTTGTTACAGCTTGGATCTAAAGTAATGGTAACCACTGTCATTTTAAACTAACCTCAGATTACCACTTGCTACATTTTAGAATTAGTAGATATGGATATTTTAAGCATTTCCTATTATTTGATTCAAAACTGCATATTTTTCACTTTGGAACTGAGGTATCGATATATATCATGTAATTTTAAATCCAGTTTAAATCGTTTATACTATCATGCTTTAATTAAAATATGTATCTCAATTAATTATTAACTTACATCATCATAAACACTCGATATACTTTATTTTTATATCGTTTAAATTATGTATATCGTCGTTGTTCTGGCAGAAGACACTAACTGGAAAATACTAGTTTTGATTAATTGGAATTTGAAGTTTGTCAAATGTTTGAAATTTTTCGTTTTTTGTGTTTGTACAATACTGTTTTTAAGTAACAGTATAATTTATAAAAATAAGTCTGTTCTTCTATATGTTAGAATTTGAAATAAAAAACATTTTGGTATAACTAACTCAATATGACATTTTTACGATTTATTGTTTTCTTCCAGAACAGCGATGATATAATGTTCTTCAAGTAACCCATCAGAAATCTGTATGTAATTCAATAGCGGGTATCACCTTGGTTTTCAAAAAACGCTTTGGAAAATAGTCAGTAGCTGTCGAATCACAGCCAGATAAAGTCTCACCAGTTTCTCTGAAAGATATTCGGATAGTACAATATATGAATGATTCAAATTTTTATATTGAAATTCAATAAAACACCCTCAGTCGATATCTTCAATTAAATACCTATCATTCAATTTAAAAAAAACTGTACATCGTACATTTATATATTATGGACGCAATCTGCAGTACTTATTTCGAAATTTATAATGTGAACAGGACCAATTTTCTTTCGTTTTGACAGTGAGCGAATATTTTTTGATTTGTCACATTAGTTCAAGATATGTAGTTCGTTCTCATGGATTACAAAAAAAAATGTTAACAAAAGAAACAAAAATGTGTGCTATGTATATTTATAATAATCTTCTTAAATAAATACTAAAACTTCACTACAAAATAGAGAAAAGTATATAAACGACTCGTTTTTGAGGTAGTGTACAACAGTTGAAAATGTTTGAGAAAAAAAGTGGAATTAGTTTAAGTTTTATTTTTATAAATCTTATATAATATAACACCTCTCCACCAAGGATTAACTGACAGTCTAAAACAAAGAATCTTTCAAAGTATTAAATGAAATAAATACTTATATTTGTCCAACATTTTGTATTTTAAATCTTACTGTAATTTGCAATATGTCTATTTCGTCCGATATATAAAACAAGTCAATAATTCAGGCGTAAAAAAATTTGGTGCAAATTAAAAAATGTCCGTATCCCGTGATTCAAGGACAGTTTTTTTGTAAACTATACCGACATCTTAATCTTCGCAACATGTATTACGTATAAATAAAAACGTACCAATAAAAGACGACGCTGCCTGACACAAAGCATAGCAGATGATCTTTTAGATCAACTAGACATGTTGGCTGGAATAATTAAACTCGTCGGTAGCATTTCAAAAAAAAGGAGCAAAAACCCTCTTCAGTTGCGCACGCGTCACAGTCCTCCTCTGCGCCAGTACTATTCCAGACTTGATGGTCGTCGGACGTCGTACGAAGAAAATCCTTAAAATCACGCCCCCTCTAATGTTTCAAGAAAACGCGGGAAGTTTGAAACACATATACTTCCAAATTAAAAAGTGAAAAAAATGAAAAACAAAAAAAATTTACTATTACAAACTTTTTTTTAAAATCAAACGTAATTTTTAAAATTGTTTTGAGTGATTATTGGGCATAAGATTAAAAACATTTATATAGATAGATAGTGCATTGTTTTGTAGTTTTCTTTTCGTGCCGTGGACACATTGTGATCAGGGGTAGTTATTTTTTCGTGTTTTTGAGGGATACAATAATAATAGCGCTTATTTTTGTTGTGATTTATATCAAATGGTGGTGCGTTTTTATATCAGGGTGAAACTTCCGCGAAATGTTTTGATTTGTGAGCGATAAGGGTCTCTAATGGATTTTATTTGGTCTTTGATTAACACGAGGGGGATGTATGCAGAGAATCGTATTCCGCTTGTCAAGATTTTGATTAATTACTTCCAGTGTTGTTTATTCCGGCTGTAAGTATGAATTTATTACATTTCGCTATTCATTACTGCGTTCTCCTATGTATATAATAATCAAATTCTAATTGCACGTTGAAATGAAGGTGTTGTGATATTACCATAAAAAAAAATTTTTAACTCACAATCGTAGAGGTCGATTCAAGGAGAAATATTATTTGAATGTCTTTTATAATAATATAAATATAATTTTTTTTAAATTAATTTTACAACAACGTTTTTAAATATAATGTGTTTTTTTTATAATTACTCTTCTATTTCCTGACAGATTATAGCGTATCTTTTAAAAATTCAATGGACTTAATTTAAAAAAAAATTATATTCTAAGGTGAAAATTGTGATGCGTGTCTATTCCATTGCAAAATTATGTATTTGTCGAATCAAAATTTTTCAGCTGAGCATAAAAAATAGCTTTATCAAATAAAAAACATGTAATTAATATTAAATATATATACTTAACCATAATTTTTGTCAGTTGTGTTATTTTACATGAACTTAAATAATAATTTGCAATATTAATATTACAAAAAGTCGAAAACGCATATGCAGATATACATTTTTGCAATGGAAACGATGTGAAAAATTTGTTTATTTTTATTAATTATAGCAATAAAACAATTGATAAAAATATTGATACTTCAGCTTACGCCAATGCGTCAAATGTATTATGATCAAAACTTAAAAATTTAGGCATCTAGAAACAAAACAAAAGAGTTCATTCAGTTATCAGACATAATATTTGTATATCTTAATATTATTTTCTCTATTACTTTTGTTATAGAATACGAAACTATAATAATAGGAACCAAAAACTCTTTAGAAATATTTAAAATCGACTGTTGGGCTTAAACTTGGATTTGATTTTTTTATTAGCCAAGAAAAATTAGTATGATTTTCGTTTAAAAAAATATTGTTAGATTAACACTGATGATATGTTTCAACAAGTCTTAATTATTACTTTTATTCAAAAAACGTAAGCGAAAAAATAATTTACATATATTTAATCGAATTCTTCACCATAGCATACTAATTTTTGATTTAATGTGTGTAAAATATCTTCAAAGTAAGAAAATGATTCATATATTTTTTTATGGCTTCAGGCATAGAAATAAAAATTTATAGAAAACAAAAAAAAAAACCACTCTCTGTGTCATTAAAATGATACAATGTAAAATAATATGTCGGCAGTTTCTTGAAATGTATACACATAACAATGTACATATTCCTTCAGTTGACGAACCCTACTTACCTACCTCCACAAAATTCTTTTATCTTTTCTGGAAAATCTCGTGAAATTTGAAACCCTCCACGAATAACTGTGTTGTTTTAGGGAAGATATAAAAATAGCAGCAAATGATTATCTCGTTCGTATTTTTTCAATAAGTAGCAAAAAAATATCGAATTCATGAAATTATTTAATAAAAGATAATATTGTAAAATAATTGCTTATTATTATCTCAAAAATTTTATGTTTTCAGAAGGTATGTTTTTTTATCTGGAACATTTTTTTTTCCGTTATACAGTTAGCGACAATAAAATTACAGAGAAGACCTTCATATTATTAAAAAATAGAGATAATCAATTGAATATAACATATCTACTCTTATTAAAAGAAAAAAACATTAAGACTTCCATTATGGACTCAAAAGCATGCAGTATCAGTAATAATAGATTGTTCGATTTGTAATTAACTTTGAGTGATTAGTTAGTAATTTGAGTCATATCTTCAGTTTTTTACTAATTTCTTTCCAGAAAAATGATCATATGAGCAGTAACTATTTAAAAAATATTCTTTCACTTATTAAAAATATTTTTCAATAACTAATCAATCCATGTACTTCCAATTATAAGCTTGCTTAATTGCAACACAGATAAAGAGAGCTGTTTTACCTAATCTGCAACGCTTTGTTCATCTGTAGTAAAATAGTATCATTATAAGCAAATTTAAAATAAATTAAAACATTATATTTTAATGAAGAGTAAATTTCGAAAGCAATATGAATAAAGTTATGAACAAATATTTGCTATGTTTTGATTTTACAAGTGTGCGTTCAATCAGCAATTAATTGTTTTATATGGTTTTAAATACAATCAATATATGGCAGGGTTGTATTGACTACATGATATTTAATATAAACACAGCTTGTCTAAACCGACTCACGCCACGTTGAAAAATTTAAAATCATCTTTTAGAGTAGTTTTGCTCTACATATTGGGACATAATTTCTGTTGTGGTGATTATTATTTATGAGTCACTATGATTAATAAAATGATACTAAACTGTAGCGTAATTGGCTACAATATGCGTTAATTGAAAATCATTTCATGGTGATTAATTTGTTTGATCGCTAGGCTATGCGAGCTTTTGTGGTCGAATTGCGGTACTGCTTGTGTGTGACAGAAGGTTGCCCTGAATAACTATTGTACGCACGAGGTGGCTGCGATTCGTCACATAAACCAGTACACCGACAGGCATCCAACGACCCCTAAGACGAACATGACAAAGAAAAGGGGAGTGCTATTTACACAGCTCCATCTTTTGTTACAAAGGGTGACCTCAGTGTTTCGGGATTTTTTCCTCAACGTGTGAAATGGCGTTGTTTTCGTAGGATAAGTAAAACAAACAGTATTCGGAACGATTTCCGTGCACATTATAATAGAAAGATAATAGTGAAAGTAATATTCGTGAATATTTCCATACAATTTAAAGTATATTTTGAGTATTTCTTTTCGACATAAATAAGTCGTAGACTAGTATGAGAAAAGTAGTAAATCGGTTTGTTTTTTGTGAGTTGATGATGAATAATATTAATTCAACTACCATTATAAGCACTAAAACTGTAAAAAGACATCAATTACAGTAATATGTCTATCATAGTCTTTCTATAAGTTTAGAAAACGAATGTATCTACATAAATAGAAAACAGTTTGTAAAATATTTGTAATCAACTAAATAAGTAAAACTAAGAACGTTTATTACCCACATACAATATTTCAAATGTTAAATTTAAATGAGCCGATGTTTTATATTTGCCTTATTTAACTTAAGCCCGGAACCATGTGATCGCTAAGATGATCTCTTTAAGTTAAGCAACATCTGACTAAAGCTACCATTTAAATATCAATTGAATCGACACATCCTTCATAGCGTTATGGGAGGTTCACTTTTGATTCATAAAAATTGATTGAAAGATTATGTTGCAGACTTATAAATTAAAACAGAAATCTGAATTTCTGATTTTCAGAAATATACCATGAATTTCGAACGAAAACAGCTAATAATTTGACTATTAGGTTAAGTCTTATTGATTCTTACAGTCTGAACTCATTCACGTCCACATGGTATGTCTAATAACTCACATGATGAGATACGTTTACTATTATATTTTTATATTCTCTAAAGTACATTGGTGAATAAGTGAATTTTTGTTGTAGGCTCAAGCAATAATATATTTGGATCCTGCTCAGGATCTTTTATATATATTATAATAATTTTCTCCACGTTTCATTTCCTTTTTCTCTCATTTGGTTTGTCTTATTAACCCCTATGTCGTATACTGCTTTAAGTATATCTCTCCCAAGCACATAGCTCAATAATTACTATTTATGTATTTACTTCGTCGGGGAACTCCACTTGTCTGTCTACCGCATTGTTCGTCTTCTAGCATTCGTGATTTATCTCCCCTATCAGTAGTTTCTCCCAACAAATATGACTAATGTGATGGTTTTTGAACTTACCACTGTTAACTACAACACGTACAACCAAGTTTTGTTAATTTTATAACATATGATTGAAAATATGACCAAAATATTCGATTGTATGCCGAAAAGTAAATCGTTCAGGTTTTTAATTATAGGTAAACGACGCGTATGCGTATTTCTTTGTTTCATATGTGAGACAACTAGTTCTTGAAATAAAATAAAAGATAATTCAGAACACTTATTGAAATCAAATTTGAATAGCAGTTGATAAATAATAATTATTCTGTATTCGATTAGGTAAAAAAGAATTTTTGCCTACCGTTAATCAGCCATTGTGGTGTTTAACTTATTTTAGGCTTTCTAAGATTTATTTGTTGAAAAGTGTTTTACTCCATGATAAATACTTTTTTATTTTATCAAAATTTACCAATTGAAATAGACATTGATTTTATTTCACAAATAAATTTTAACTAAAAATAACACACTGATATATCTTTAAAACCACGATTTGATTGAATAAGCAACTGAAATGAAACTATATTTTCCAATACAACACACATATTTTATTTTAAAAATAACACCAATTATTTATTTTCTTTAACAAAAAATAAATTCTTATTTCTTCATGATTATCTGATAGCGGCTGTTTTTAGCGTGCATGTAATAATAAATATGTATGTGAATGTTCAATAAAATTAGAAAAAAATAAAAAAATGATGTTATGCAGTTATACAAGTGAAAAATTAAAATCTCAAGGAATTTTAGCTGATTTTTATGGAATGCTACCGAGTGAATTCCAGCTAATGTAAATAAATTACCCAAATTAGAAGACTTACAATTATGTTTATAAGGGAGACGTAAGTATCCAATTAAATTTAACGAACTTACATTACCACTACCTTCAGACTAATTTAAGATGCGTTGAAATCCGACGCGCGTCGAATTATTATTTATTAAATGAATTATGGAAACAAATAACGCCAAGCTGCATCTACATAACCATTAATAACAGTCCGAGGTTGGCCGTGGCTTCCTACAGAAATAAAAATTGTCGCCATTTTGATTGAGTAGTCGCAACACACAAACAAAATATGTATTTTTTCAATTGCAATCTTTGTGGAATAGCTAGAAAAAAATAGGAATTATAAAGGTTGTTTTGATACAAATTAATCAATATGTTATCAGTGATAAAATTCCACTAAAACTTGTTAAAATACGATTAAGAAGTACAAAATTCCATGTGAATATATTTACCAAGTTATAATTCATTTTATCGGTGACCAATGTTTTGTTCAGCGGTATCTTAGTACCCAAAAGGATAACGGATTATTTCAACTGAAAATCCAGTGAGCGCTTGAATATGTCAAAAGGATTAAATTTGGTCGTTGATATCAAAACTTATACAGAGACAAACTAAAGATAATTATATTCTATTTGATCTGATAATGATGTTCCGTTTATTGAAATCCTTAGATTGAAACTAATAACTGCCACAATTTTATATCTACTAGGTAAGGTAAATTATTTTTTTAAAAGATTTAGCGTAAAGCTATACTAGATACCCACGATAAATAGTTGAATTATCTTTACGACCTCCTTATTCTAGCCGTACTAGAATACATTCCTTATAAAAATATCAAATTATATCTAGTAAATTGGTACTTGAGAGTTTTTAAAAAATATTGAATTGTTTGAAATTTAAAAAAAATGCTAGTGCGTTGGAAATTACTGGAAGAAATCCGTGATCAAAAGAAAAAACTGTTTAACCAAAAAACCTCTTCGATATAAAATTAAATGTGATAACTTTGCTATTCCACTAGTGGTGATACTAATTATTATAACTCGTGTTTCGTCTCTCGAAAAGCATCTTCAGACAAACTTTACGGTGGGGATATTAATTGATTAAATAAATATTGACAATTTTTTATTTGTAAAATATATTGCACATTTTAAAAAATTTAAAAAATCTTTTTACTTCTGGGTTCACAGCTTCTTTTCAATATCATCGGTTATATGCTGTACATTGTGATTGCAAATGTTTTCATTAGTAAAAATACCGCTATATAAATAGGCAAACAGTAATATAATATTATTCTGAGAAACGAAATATAAAAAAAAATCTTTTTTGCTTTAGCTTTCGATATTACGATGAAACAAAACAAAATTAATCAAATGATGAAAAGGACAAATAACTTAGATTATTACCTCAGTTTTATTATACAGAATACGCGTTTTTCTGTATGTAAGGCAACAAATGTTTTTAAAAAATCTCATATTCTGAGCAATGTTAAATAAAGCACAATTTTGTGAAAATATGTATTTATATATTTTTTTTTGAATTATTGAGATTTTGAACATTTCCATGTATTTTGCCACTAACGACCCGGGTTTCGCCTTTCGGTATCTTCAGGTATTCGAGCACACGAGTGAACTCAAACTAACTAAAGCAAAGTAACGAATTTCCCATATTAATACATCGGCCCATGGTCACCCTAACTTGAAATTGGGTGTTTCTTCGAATTTCATTTTAAGCCCCTCTCCTCTGTTCAGTCGTAAGGTGATCACTAGTCGAGATTTTTTAGACACAGCGATAAGATTTTTCCTATTTTATTTTGAATATAATCGTTATTAACTGTCTGTTTGAGTTAGTTTGAGTTCACTCGTGTGCTCGAATACCTGATGATGCCGAAAGGCAAAGCCCGGGTCGTTAGTGACAAAATACATGAAAATTTACAAAATTTATACAATTCAAATTTGATATTGAAATTCCATCAAGCACCCTCAGATGATGTTTTAAATTGTTTATTATTTTGTTTGTGAAACAGTCTACTAAATTGATAATTTAAGACATCGACTGAATGTGCTTGATGGAACTTCAATATCAAATTTGAGTTATTGAGATTTTGTACACTTCCATGTATTTTGAGTGTCAGATCGAGTTCATTCATGCGCTCGAATGCCTGAAGATGCCGAAAGGCAAAACCCGGATCGTTAGTGACAAAATACATGGAAATATACAAAATCTCAATAACTCAAATTTAATTAGATTATGTTTTTCTTTTCACTGTCCTTTTTCGTATGACAGCATTACAGCGACGGAATGATTTTGATTCTATTGGATGAAGAAATTAATGATTGACCAACAAAAGAACCTTATGAAACACAACATTTTAACGTTTAAGTGATAAATAATACGTTATTTTCTACGATTATTGCAATTGGAAACGTTTCGTGGTTTTTTTTAAATGTTTCTTAGAAAAATGTCTTTATCAAAATTGTTATTTTAGACCCTATTAGTGAAAAATCACCTCAGTAAAGAAATAACAACGAGTATCGAAAAGCAAAAAGTACGTGACGCAAGTAACTATTCAGTCAACAGAAAGTTTTTTTTTGGTGAAACGTAAAGGAATTATTTTTTTCACGTCGCAATTTGTAGCGTTTGAGAAAATAATAAACGTATCTATTTATTGGAATAAGACTATCAAAAGATTTATTTTATTACACACACCCAATTTACACGGTCCTGTACATTTATTTTCAAAAAATATTTTTTGCCTATTTATTCAGATTACATTTATTTGTTGCAATACTATTTTATTAAAGTACATGCAAGTTATTACCCAACAGTATCAGCTAACAAGGCGATTGTGATTGACCAATCGATCACAGTTATATATCCCAATTTACAATATGAAATACATGCTAAATCACTTTTAACTTGTTAGCTGTCAATTCTTGGTGCAAAGGCATTATATTTTAAAAATAAAACACAATTTGTTTGTACTACTTCCACATGTTTATAATGATCACGACCGGTTTCGCTCATCACAATACTAAACTACCATTGTAAAACCACGTGATGGATGATTTACTTTAGTAAACTTGTAAAAATTTGCATTTTGTATTCATGCAAACATTACATCCTAATGCTAATTAAAGTTGCCGAAAGGTGAAACCCAGGCCGTTAGTCATAAAACTTATGGAAGTGTATAAACTTGAAAGACTCTAATATTCGAATAGTCAAATATTCAAATGTTCGATCGGAGTCTAACCACAATTTGTTTATCACACATATCGAAACCTATCTATTAAATTGAAGGTTACGGTTAGGTTAGAAATGAATGTGTGTTATGAATGTAACACACATTCATTTCTAATAAAGAGATATTGCGCTTAATGATTTTCAATAAATGACATACATTTTACAAAATCAACGATGGAAAAGATGTATTATTTATAATTTTTTCGATTTCTGTTTTTTAGGGAACTTAAAGTAAATTTCTTTTTTAAATCAGTTATTTCCGGTAGTTTTGTACTAAGAGTTCGACAAACCTTGGTTCAGGTCATCAAAAGTGACGACGGATATTGTTTACGAAAAAATCGCTGATCAGTACAAATTATAAAAATATTTTGTGACATGGTAAACAATGCAATGAATATTAATGAAACATTGTGTTTATTCCTAGTTCAAATCAACTTTGCAATCTGGTGTAGGTTTATCGCGACAAAAGAAAAATATATTCGTGTGACTCTGAGACTGGTTTTCTTATCTTTCGTACATTTTCTCTCGACTCAACTAGGACCCAATGGGCAAAACATGGAAAGCACATTTGGGGATCAACATCAACCATTCGCTACACGAACAAAAGGTGCCCTTACTAGAATCTTGGGATCTTTTCCTTGTCGATTGGCAATCGACTCTATCCGAGATGTTGAGAAACAAATCGATGCGAAACGCTCTCTCAGAGAAAAGCCTCGTGTCTTTGTTTACCGAAATACTATCGACGGAAAGCAATAAGAAAACTATTCATGTGCTTGCAGGCTCTACAAACTAAAGGGCTCGTGTTCTGAATGACATCTCATTATTATTTTTATGACATACCTACAGGGGCGTTTATATTTTAGTTGCAGTGTACGGTGGGTTTCAATAAGTAAATTAATTTATTTCTTACCATGTTCACGCCCTATGTGGAGCATGTGAACTCGTAACGGAGCATCTGCATAAAAATTGTCTTAATAGGAACTGATTGAAAGTAAGTCGCTCAAAATCTCTTTAATGAGAAAGTAAGGAAAGGCAAATGTAGTAAGAGAAGGACTAGTAGCCTGCCAGTCGCATCTCATATATTCCTTTTTTAGAGTTGGATATTGGATAGGTGGTGAGATATGAAAATATCACAGTCATTCCTTTGGGGGCAAATTCATAAATCGATTTAGAAGTATTTAAGTCTTCATTCAAGATTCGAAACCATTGCTTCGCAACTGAGTAGACTATTAAATATATTTTTTTTATTACTATTAGCTTTTTTTATTAGATTTTAATTGTTCATCTTAAAGTTCAGTCTTAAATTCTTGAAATTTAAGACTCAATTTTAAACTTAGAAAATCATTAATTCACTGTAACAATTCAAATAAAGTCTTTATTGTTATTTGTATTTGATAGCTTATCTCCAAATATCATAAAATGAGATTTTTTCAAATCTTCATAATTATATGCATTCTTTTTACCATATGGCCTCCTAATAAAGGTATCTCAACAAAACTTTTTCTACAATAACTGCTAGTTACTCGGTTGCTTAACCTCACTATTTCAAAAAGAGTAGGAATAGAATGATAGGGCTAAGACAGCACTAGTGGTTAAATAATCGCTCTTATCGTTTGTAAGATCGGATGGGTGGGAGGGAAATTATGCATTACTCGTGGTCAAAATTATACCAAAAAAATAGAAAAAACACCTTTGTATAGATTTAAAAACCATTATAAAATTTCTATTTTGTAATAATTTTCTTACCCTTTGACAGCTTGTGAATATACTGTATATAATAAATAATTTATGAATTTTTTAGTGGTTAAGAATCGTTAGTATCATTTGAGAATAGTATATTTCTTTCTTACTTTCGTACTTGTTTCAATTTAAACATTTACCAAATATACATATATTTTTTTGTCACGAATATGCATTTATATATCGTTCTCCATGTTTAGCCATCTTTAAAATTTGTAATTATTAATAGGGGGTAAAATTAATATCGGTAAATAATTATCGAAACTTTTTTGAAATTAATAAATGAGAAATTTGAAAAAAAAATATTTTCGTAGCAAGTTTCGAGCTGATATTAAATTAAGATTATAATAAAAAAATCATTTTTAGTGTTGTAAGTCTTCTGAAAAATATAATTTCCAATTACACCAGGCCGCCAAACACTAACTCGAATAGAGACTTTGGAAAATCGGGTCAAAGTGAATGTAATAATGATCAAGAACAAAAAACAGTGGTTTGAAAAACTATTAACTATTCGAAAGCTAACAAAATAAGTAGTAAACATGTTGAATACTTAACTTTATGTGAGAAATTAGTACTTATTTAAAAACATGATAATGATAAAATAAATACGTCACATTTACAAAAAAATGTTTGTTTTATAATAGGCCATAAAGAATGTAAAAATAAACTTTCTTATAGAAGACAAAAACATACCCAAATATTATTTTTTTTCTTTTGAATCGTTCCTTAAATGCGGAATTTCCGGAATTTTATAGCTATAACAGCTAAGTACGTAAATGGAGTTTGATAAACGGCGTGGTGGAAAAAATAATAAAAATGAATAAACAAAAAGATATAAAGGACTTCCTCCTAGTTAGGGTTGATTGATTAGTGCGAAATATGTCATCGTCTTCCTTACAGAAATTATTTTTCTATTTTTTTAAATGCAAATAGATTGTCAATGTATTGAAAATTAATTATTTTTAATTATATCACTTTATTTTAGTAGATTCGAAATTAAAATATTTTATAAATAATATTGAGTTTTTTTAACAAAAAGCATAAGGCTCTTAGTGGAATACTTTTACAGAAATTATTTATCGGGAACTGGTTGTATATCATTGGCTTAACCTCTCTTCGGGTAGAGCAATTACTAGTGGTTAGCTAATCGGTCTCTCTACGTCCCGTTTTTCAAGGTGGGAGGGATTGAAGTATTATTATATAATTTCGTTAATCAAATCTATTCGGGAGTTTTAGAGTGAATAAACAAACGAGTGAACGTAGCCAAAAATAATTGAGGATGTGAAAATTTAGAATGCAAAGGAAAAATAATTATATATAATAATTGATTGAATTTGTACTCATTATAATAGAATATAATATCGAAGTATTTAGTTCTAAAAAAAATTGTTAGTTGGTTACAAAGTTCAGAATTTTATTAGTTAGTTGACGCATAGTTCTGACAACGGTGTTAAGCTTAAATAGCTATGAACTACCTAATAAAATGTCGTAGAACTAAACAGTTGTTTTATCATATTAAATATACTAACCTACAAATTAATATTTTTAATATATATTATATACTTGTATTCGAAATAATGACATTTGCAACATCAAAGTAACTGACTGCCAGCCAATTATACTCTCTTCCTGATGTTTCAATATCAAATTGTTTATTTTTCAATCCATAAACGCTTAAGCTAAATTTATTATTGAATGTTTAAATGTTTACATTTTTTTTTTTTCATGTCCGCTCCCAATGTGGAGCTTATGGTTTCCTAATGGAGGTATCTTAACAGACTTTTTCTACGAGAACTGCTTGTTACTCAGTTGCTCAACCTCTCCTTTTTTTCAAAGAGAAGGATAAGGCTATGAGAGAACTAGTGGTTAGCTAATCGCTCTCGCTACGCCCCGTGAGGATGGAATGGGTGGGAGGGAGGACTCAGACTACGAACAGAAATCCATAAATCGATTGAAATATCAATCTATGAAAACCGTCCGCACCGGGAATCGAACCCGAGACAACTGCGCCACGGACGCCATAGATATGTAAATATTTATAGCGAAATACGTTTATCACCGATTTCCAGTAAAATTTTGGAAGGTAATTTTGTCAAGCATTCATACGGTTTTTTTTTAAATTTTTATATGATTTTTTATAAAGACGTATTGATGCTTGATACTATTTCAATACTTCCTGTTCTAACTTTTTTTAAATTAAACAATACATTCATTGAAAATAGTGACAACAGTCAGATGATGACTAATTTCAATTTTCACTATCGATTTCATGTTAAGACTGTCGATATCTCTTAAATTTTCTGCAACTAATATTTCATTATCTGTGTGACAAAAGAATCATAAAACCAAAGTCTTTAAAATTACTGCAGTTTCAGTAGTTTCAGATGGGGTTAATGCGGAGAAATATTCCTTTCGTGATACTCATTAATGTAATGGCATTTTTATAAACCGAAAAAAAGTCTTGTCACACCGCAGACAATAAAAGACAAGCTTCGATAAATCACGTCTGCAAAAAAAAGTAGCGAGTTTTATCCCAGAGGTCTTTGTACATTTGCTGGAAAAATGTCGTCGTGTGGGGAGGAGAAAATAGGATGAACGGACGCTAGACTGCAGAGGAAAGAACTAGGGGATAATGCACTACTGCAGGGATGTCCTACAATACAGCTGATATATTTTTTAATCAAAAGATTTATTTTGTTGCGTTGACAATATTAAATGAGAAAATTTATTGAATACAAGAGCTACTATGTTTTTTGATGTATTTATTTGATTGAATTGAATTATTTCGTAAATAAATAATCATAAATACTTGCAAGTATTATCATGGTTGAGTATCTACTGGTCAGTTATGAAATTAAACAGTTTGATAATTATTTAAATGGAATAGTTCTACCTAACCTTACTTAAAAAATATTTTCTGACAGTTGGGTATTTTTATTTACCCCTTTTGTAATTATTAACAAACCATTTATGTATTTATTTACTGAAAAATAATAAATTTCCTTCTGATTTCATTTCAATGAAGAAACAAAAATATTTTGAAAATGCCACAAAACTAAAACAATATTATGAAAATCAACGACATTTGCTTTACAATAATAAAAGATGATTATTTGTATTCAGTGAGAGCAAATAAAAAAAATGTTGTTTCTATAATTTTAATAATACAAAGTTGTAATAGAAAAAAACAGTAACATCATATCATTATTATTAACAATTAAAAATAAAATAAATGTGGCAAGACAACACGCATCGAAGGGGCCACGTAACAAATAATTAGTTCTAATATTCACTTTTAAGGTGTTAACCGTCAACTCTTGGTGGAAGGTGTCTATAATGATCAGGATCGGTTTCGCTCATCACGAGCATTATCCTTATCAACTGACATCACAACATTATCAGTTGATAAACATGTGGAAGTAGTACATATGAATTGTGTTTTATTTTTTAAAATAGTTATAATATTGCTTCATATTATTATTTATAATATATTAAAGCTGTGCTGATTTTAAATGGCTCCAAATAATACCAAACCTTTCATTGACAAGATCTTCTTATAGCTAATATGAAGTCACATAGTTCATGCTATAACTATTATGTTTTCGTTTTTTTTAATATATATAACTAATTATTATAATATATAGATGACAGGAAATAAAATTAGATTTTTGCAATTTAAAACGTTTGCAGTAACTTACGTCATGGACGAATCTCGATAAAATTATAACTAAGAATTCTTTTTACGGGGTTGCTTTGATGTAGCGATACTGAAAAATAACATATATTTTATGTGTACAGTGCAACCCTGTAGTAAAAGTTTATCCAGCGAGGGAGGGAGATTGGCGTGTCATAATAAATAAGAGTGAGTCGGAGGGGTTCGTCTGTCCTCAGTTACCCATTTGGAGATGAGACGATACAGTATGCATGAAAATTTGGCCACATTTTTGCGGCTATGCGCCCTCGAGAAAAACTGCGATGGGGGAAATTCGCTGCCAGGCGATAAACGACTTGTAATTTTTCCTCGTGTTCCTACATCGTAACCATAACTGTGCAATATTTTGTGTCAAATAATAGCATTCAATACCCAGCTGTGATAATTTGAATAAAACCGTTTTATCAGGGATGCAATTTAGGAACAGGGTAGGGTTACATTTGATCTGATACTAAATATTGCATCATGCTGTTAATAAAATGGATTTTGTAGCCTCATTTATTGTAGAACAAATTTCGTTTTTTTATGATTGAAATCAGTCATTTTATTCCGCGTGGGGTTTGTTTGTTTGGTTTGCGTAACGCTCCATTTAAGTTCATTGCTGACTCTCGGGTTCTTTCTCTTTATGCGTTCACACCTAGCCTCTCTGCACCCCTAATGACGTTGCTCACCCATCTCTAGATGGTCCAGAGGTTGAGTACCTACTAAGGTTCCTTCAAACACCCCGTGGAGAGCTCTAGAGTACTCATATCTTACAATATGACCTTCCTATCTGAGTGTTCTTGTCGTAAATATATACTATGCTATTAGCTTTATTGGGTTAATATTACTCAAAGATCTCAGAGTTCATATGGGATTAAAAACGTATCATTTTAATTTTATTTCTCGGCGGATTTACAATAAAAAATTTTGCTGCTTAAATTAATATCTAATTTTTATCTAAATAAGAACTTATGGTTATTTTTCATCGTGTTATCGATAAAATACATAGTGTATCACATGATATTCTACCAAGGATTAACGGAAAGCAATACTTAAATTATTTATTGTTACGCAGTCTTCTCTACATATTATTTCTTGTCGTTTCATAATATTTTGGTAAAACATTTCTCGATTATAATTAGAAAATATCTCTGGAGGCATACTTACCCTCTAATCAATCAATAACCTCATTCCTTTTGGAATGCGCTAGACATTCTCGCGTATACATTTACGATTGAGACGCGAACTAATAATTCTGTTTATTGAAGTAGAGAATAAAAGTCTCTCGCGATATGTTCATATTGAAGGAAGTTTTTTTTGATCGGCTTTATTCAATTTTTCCATTCTGACAGCCACAGACGTCCGTTCCAGAAATCTTGAATGGTTTCATTTGACAAGGGTGCCGCAGGAATCTGAGACGTGTCAACTAAATTGACATGTGCAGAAACTGAAAAAATATCTGTGACTTTTATGGCTGAACATAAAATCAACTGTCGAATTGGTATCATTTATTTATCAAGTAACGCGGTACTAAAAAAGTAATATCGCGCTTGTATTTCTTTCGCGCCGGGCGATCAAAGCACACTTAAAACGGAAAAGTATCAAGACAATTTTATTGACGTCACATGGCATATAGAATTTATTAACAACGGAATAAAATTCCGTTACGTATTTGGAATAACAATTACAATCGTACGAAACTAGTTACATATTTGTCATCTTCTTCACCGTATTTCACATGTCAAGCTAAGTTTGCTTTATATTCTTCTCTTTTAAATTGTTTTTCTCCCATTAAACATTTTCATGGTGGATTTGAAATTAAAAACAAATACTGTCAATCTGGGTAACTTTGACCCAGTTCTGAGGGTTTTTTGTATTTTTATGCTTCTCCATTGCATTTATGTGACGTACTGTTTTACATAGAAATGAACTAATGTCTTAAGATGAAATTTAATTAACGTTAATAGATTTATTGTTATAATTAATACATAAATACATTTAAAACAAGATGGATCACAGTTTGCATCCAAATCGGGTATCTTTGGCCAACGATACAAATAATAAGTCTTGGTTACTTTTCTTTATGCTTTCCTATATTCCGTACATAATCGAGATGGGAAAAAATGTACAGCATTTGGTTTACAAATTAGTAATACAAATTGAAAATATGGCTAATCCAATTTATTTCAAGATATGTTTTTAAATTGGGTTTCATCATTCCAAGCTGACAGTTTACAAATTCAACAATAAAACCAATTATGTTGAACATTAATTCATATTTTTACCACTAGGGGCTACTCAATACATTTGCTTAGCTAAAAACTATTCATATGGCATTAATATTATCGTGGTTTTATAACAGCATAATGTCAAACCTTTTTCCATATTGTGGGCCAATATTAGACCTATGGGCAAACTTACCCAAATTGATGATATATTAAAGACATCATAGTGCAGTTTTTCATCTAATATTATTATAACAAGTATTTATTGTAACGAGCATAGTCAAAGTTTTTATTATACATCCTGATTCTACAATATATGGCTTATTCCAGACTCAACGATAAGCCCGACTAAATATTTTGGTTACTAGATTTTAATTTTAGTCTTGAAAACCTGAATGTAAAATACATAAAATAATAATGTTCATAGAAAACTTCCTGTTCAGGCTGTTCAAAGCATACTGCTTGCCCGTATTCAGTGCATAAAACAAGAATCCTTTATTCGTTGTGGTTCAAATATACATATATGACGAATAAAGAGGCTATGCACTATATTTATTATGAATGGGAACTAAAAAAAATAATAAAAAAATTATCAATAATATTAAAGGGTGAGTGTAGAAATGAAATCTACTCCCTTCAGTCCATTACAACGATTCACGTTTCATCCTATGAGGTTCTTAAAGCTTTCAGCAGAGTATTTAACACCAGCATTAACGTCAACTGGTGAATCAGAAACGATCACAAAGGTATTTAAGTACGTTATTTGTTGGTTTCTTTAAGGCGTGTTGCGTCTGTTTTCAAGTTAGTCATATTTTAAAATCGATCATACTAATGCAGTCTAAGATCGCCTGATGCATAGATAAATAGTAGATGTATCGTAACTAAAACCATATTTTTTATTGAGAAAATATTACATTTTTTGACATTAAATTACATTAAAATATCAATGCACAATTGTTTGATTATTTAGAACAATATTTTTCACACACAACTGTCATTCAAGTTTATTCTTCAGAAGAAATTAATTTCAACATTACATTCAGTATGCCTAAGATAATATTTCAATACCAACACTTGAATTGTGTGTTATGCCAATAAATATTAGTTGAATTTTCCAAAATTCTTAATATTTATAAACAAAAATAATTAATAGCGCAACATATTACGCTATTTATGTTTATCAATAAAACGAAACTGCTCTAAAACGATTCTAAATCAAGTATGAATTGAAAATGTTTTTTTTTTAAATTATAATAAGAGGCGTGAGTTGCTTTGTTATAACTCTGAAGAAGTAAATATTAAAATGTGATAAATAATATATAATATAAAAAAACGAAAACTTATTATGTAAATCGGCTAAGAAAAAGTATTATTTTCTCGCAAAGTATATTTTATTTTGTAAGTACAAAATTTAAAATTCCTACAGTAATAAGTTTGTCACAATTTTGGAGTACAGCTTTCGTTGGCAGCTTTCATAAAGCCTTTTGTTCACAATCTTGCCTTTTTAAACAAACGCTTTTATTTTGACACAATCACTTTTATTTTAAAAGTAATAAAAGTATTGCCGCGAAAATCCGTAAAAATAAGCGCAAAAACTTATGAAATGTCACGTACTGTAAATGAATTTTTAAAATTCATGTTGCATATTTTTGCTGAAAAATGAAAAATGATTTTCTATCATCGCTTAAATTTAAATATAGACCACTTACGTTATTAATGTTTCGACTGAAAATAGACTTTAAGCCTGAAAGATATTTTCTTGGCTCAAAAAGCTCAAATAAAAGGTTATGAATATATTTATGCATTGATTAATTTATTGTTTTAAGAAATATTAAAAATTTTACTTTATCTTATTTATGTTTTATTGTGTCATAGGTATAAAGTCAATGCATATCGGAGATATAATATTTCAAGAAAATTTTGAACGAACGGTTCTGTATTCAAATCCCAGATGGATAAAAACTTGATCTATAATATATTAAAAGATTAGTGTTTCGTTTTAACCATGTTTGCTTTCAATGTGGAGTAAAATGAAGAAAAAATCGTTGAATCACAATAACTCCCTCAAGCTGTTTACATATTGTAATATTCCATAGTCGCAGCATCATTCAATATCCGCCAAGATTTTTTGAGGGCCCTTACACCCCATTGAAACGCACTTAATATTCATGCCAGGCTGATGAGCCCCAAAAACAACACTAATATTATTACTAACAGTGAAAGCTTACGATCTCATTCGCTTATCCGATTAGGATTGTAAGAGTCATATCACCTCAGGTCCTGTATAATATCAACCAGCGGGATCTCTGGAGACCGGGAGCTGCAACGCTACTCTCGTATCACTACGTCACGGTACTACGTGACAATATTATTAACTTTTTACCGAAGAAGAAAAAAAAACAAATAAAATACCGTTCACCTTATTTATACAGCAGACACATAAAATAAGGAGCCACTGTTTCAGCTTTTATGATTTTTTTGAGGCGTGACATGATGTCAAACAAATCATACGACTGCATGCTTTAATATTGTATTTATTCTGAATTTTGAAGATTGCTGGATAATGTAGCATTATTTCTTCTCTGATTAAACATTGCATTTTTGATATTTGCGTTTCCGTATTCAAATAATGATAACTGTTTAAAAAAAACCCTTTTTCAGCGGCGGTAACTCTGTCAAATATGATTTTTCATACAAAATTAAAATTAACATCTTTTCTACTTGTTTTAAATATATATATGTCAATCAGTACGTGAAGTTACTATGTTTAATGATTATGAGATATATAATTTGTGACTTTTTGTAAAGTATATGACCATAGGTTTTGCAAATCTCGATTCTGCAGAGTAGTACAATATCTACCAATCTAAAAACGGTCTGTTACATCTTTGAAATCAAGTTATCATATATTCGTAAGAAATTAATACTTTTAATTGCAGGTAATACATATTACAAATAAAATATATATTGAAAAGACTGTCAGTACTATTCCAGTTATATTCACTTTAATTTGATAACATATTTTCATGCTATTCACATATTAGGTAAGCACAAGAAATAGGCTATCATTTTTTAGCCCAAAATGTCTTGTATATAAATAATTCATATTATTCGTTTGACTTCATAAAAGATGAAATATATTTAGTTATTTTAGACCTTTCTTAACAGCTTTGTTCAATCGTCTTTTAGATAAAAATTTGAGATTGTACTGCTTAGCCCTAGTGATTCAAGTTACTGCAATTTCAATCTCAAATTACGATGTTTTTAATTTAAATTGGAAATATTGCACATGAATGTGGATTACTAGTTCTTCTAAAAATGTTAAAAAATCATCTGTTAAAATGATTAAAAAATATCTGATTAATTGTATCATTAGTTGTAATGCCATTTTTTATTACTTTTGAATGTAGACTACACACATTTGAAACATAATTATGTATTATAATGTAAACAATAATTTAAAAAAAACCGTTCACTCAATAATTATTTTTCTGTAAAGTAAAATTCAAATCTACATGACTACATAGCCATACGTTTTCTTGATCGTTCAATATTATTTATAAATATATGAATTAATATTAATTGACAATCCAATTATGAAACGCCATATTGTACTTACGGGATGACTGGCATTTTGCTAATAACGATCCCTTTATTAATTATGGAGCCGCAGTCATCCTGTATAATGATATTTACTTATAGGTGGCGCGAATTTGGGATCCGCGTCAGTGTTCTCCGATAAACCACACACCTAAATTATTATTTGAGCTGAGAACTAATTCAATAGTAGTTGTAAAGTTTCAAACCAACAGCATAAACTTCTCCGGTTTGATAATACGACTAACTATTTCAACTTACTTCATAATAGGAAGATACGAATATTACCTGTCATACCGAGAGACTGAAAAAGTTTGCATAAAGTTCAGCTAATAAGCCAAAAGAGCATATTGGGAAACTTTATGTAAAAGCACTGATAGAAAATTTTGAATTTATATCACGTGGTTAGAGCTTTACCGTGTGGTTAAGGATGACAATCGCGGGATTCTACCTGTTCTTTTGTGTAGGGAAATAAATACTCGGGATTGAAACGATCAATCCCGAATATTTCGGTACTCAATTTGTATGGATATACATTTATAATCTAAAAATACGACTTATCAAAGTATAGAGCATGTCTCAGATATTTAATTTTGAGAAGTTACTCGTAAGGGTAAAATCAAAAATTAATAATATTTATTACCATCCTCTTCAAATGATTTACAAGCTTTAACAACTAGTCTGAAAAAGTTGGAGCACTGAAAAAATCTTCTGATTCATAAGTAATGATTTAATTTTTTATGTTACAATGATCACAAGTATTGTAATAACTTTTAAGGTGTTAACTGTCAATTGTTGGTGGAAAGGCATTACATTTTATAAATAAAACACAATTTGCTTGTACAACTTTCACATGTTTATAATCACGAGTATTATTCACTGATCTATATCTTACAATTTTATTAGCAATAATTATTAACATGTTATTTATATTGAGTCAGCTGCTTCTCTGAAAATTTGTTGTAGAAGTGGATACATCCTTTTATCAATTAAACTAGCTGTTACTATACAATCTCTCTACGTTCCATTTTCATAAGTGGGTAAAGAAAGTAGTTTTGAAATACAGCCACAGCTTTTTTTTGCCTGTCACCTAAAAACGTTTGATCGGTAAAAATGGTCGTGAAATGTCTCTCAGCTTATACAACTTCACTTATCGAGATGAATATTATAATTTTGATCTAACTACATCCATTCCTTCCCTTCTAACTTCATTAAATTATGAATCGACTTACTTATTTCTGCTTTTATAAATTCAAAGCAAATTTATGAGGTTGCTGAATGTGAAACAGCTCATTATGCATGGCTAATCGAGATGTTTATTACTTATTTCAGCTAACAAGTTCCTTTCCTTCCAGGGATAAAAGATAAATAGTTTTAATTTGTGAATCTCAATTCCGGGTGAATCTGGGTAGTAAAGCTATTTATTAATAAATTGTACTTTCAAACTAGAATAAAATTGCTACTTTCATTCAATATTTATTCACCCCATCATTCTTTTATAGCTTCAATACCAATGGGTTCATTGATTCATTATGACGTCATTCAGAAACTAATTTATAACTCATGGAAAATCAAACATTTCAGAAGTCTATGCATTGGGAAAGTTAACTGCTTCGAGGAAAATAGAAACTTGCGATAAGATGTGAATCAAACGTGTTTTCTTAGAAAGAAATTCTGACAAACGATAGTTCTGGGATGAGTCAGTGAGATGCTCATTTTGGCTCACCCTCGACCGCTTAAAGTTTCCCTTAATGTACCAAAGTTTGTGTTGATCTGTTGTTTATAGGGTGACCGGCTACAAATCTGTGAAATAGAAATAATACTACAAACTTCAAATTAACTATCCGACTCTGTGATTAAGACTTAGAGAAGTGCTTTTTAAATTTGATATTAAATCATCAAATTATTTCGATAGCTTAAAAATTGTTATAGGTCTAAAAAAGTCATAAAAAATAACACTACATTAACTTTATCAAGTGATTTTTGATTTTAGTATTATAATATTATCCTATGGTCGGAAGCAATTTGTTATTGGTCTTAAAAATCTATTTTTTAAACCAAATAATATTCTATAAAATCAATACAATATTAAATTTACTATCATAAGTTTTATTTAATTGAAATACTGTAAAAATCAACTACGTTTTTTAATTTATGAACTGTTAATAATTATATATACCTTTAATACTAATCCAATGCTTTATGTGAAATTTAAACAAACTTAACCATTCTAAAAAAGTGGCGTATAGAAGCAGACAGCAATATTATAATCTAATATTTTTTTCTTTAATATTGACCTTATTATTATATCTTTTTTGTATCACTAAAAAGAGGTGCAAATAAAATTACATTGTCTTGGTGAATACATTTAACAGAGTTTTCAGCAATCCGTGTACGAATGTTATCATCTGCTCCATCTGTTGATAATGCTCGTGATGTGCTAAGCCGTTTCTGATCATTATAAAAATGTGGAAGTAGTATAAAACAAATTGTATTTTATTTAAAAAATATGAGGCGTTTCCACCAAGAAGTGACAGAATTCAACACCTTAAAAGTGAATAAAGTGTATCATACTAAAAATACATCAAAAAAATTAGATATGAGATTGCATACAAAATCCTTGTATATTGAACATTGAATATGGTGAAAGTATTGACAGTAGGTCCTTAGTAGTAAAGAAGTAATTTTTTGATTGAAAAAGTTCACTGTTGAATAAATTTATGATTTTTTAAAAATATGTTTAAGCGGTGAATTGATTATATAAGTATTATAAATAAATTACCTTTCTAAAGAACTTTTTATTTTATTTTAATGTTGGGAATATGCTTAATTATTTCATTTAACCGATGGACTTAAAGCGTATGAAATTTTTACTTTATTCTATCTAATTAATACACGTTTTCAATTATTGATGAAAGATAGAATTAACCTTCAGGCCCACTTATAAATATGGATATTGACAAAGATATCGAAAATTCCTTTAAAAATGGTGCTTTTAGAGTAATAACGTGAGTCACCCTAGCGAAGGGGCAAGGTGAAGCAAGGCGAAAGTGAAATTGAATAACACAATTCCCCTACAAAAGTTTCAGTGCCATTTGCAACTTTGTATAAGGGAGCCGATGGCCACTGCATTCATAGCGAAGTTATCGTAAAGCCACGTCCCAGCCGGACCTTGCTACTACCGTGCGAGACCGTGCACAGTCTGCCATAGATTCTAAAAATCATTTACAGTTTAATGTTTCAGTAAATATTCAGTGAGTGTTGCTGTTAAATAAAATTATTTACAATACTTAGTAATGCGCTTCCTTCAGTGATAGTTTACTTGATATCGAAGGCTGACACGAAAGATCTCGAACGCTCAACAAAAATGACAGCATTCCATTAGTTTTCGGAATTATATAATCGAAGGTGTTTTAGCCAATCGATATTACCTTAAAAAAATACGAACATCAGTTAATGATTGCATATAATTTTAAAGACGACAGAGATGGTCTCGGCCAAATGGTGTATATTAGAAAAATAAATTGATCACTTTTTGGAAGGGAAACGTCATTTTACATTGGATTTAGGTTTAAAATTCTGACCCGGCGACTTCGTGTAAGCCACTCCCAGCATATAATTCAGTATCTGCAAACATAAGAAATTACAAGATTGTATTTCAAAGATTCTTAATGCAAGTCATCATATAATGTTTACGATAGAAACATTTATTCTCTCCTGAACAATTTCAATTTTTAGGGTTACATAAGTCGGCCGAAACAACGTCGATATGTTCAGAGTCAGTGTTCAAATAGTTCGATACCTATTCTCCGTGTTATTTGGAAGACAGTGTGTATTTTCAGTATCGATAATTATTTACATCGACTTTGGCTGCTTGATGTGTGTTTTTATTTTCTTAAAAAACAGAATGTTCTTCCCCGCTCGGTGTTTGCTTTTCCTGCGTAAATAAGGCCTTAAGATAAATGTATAGATCTTCGTAATAAGTGATTGATGCTTTACATAATATATTTGAGCTTTGTGTATGACTATTTGACACTTTTTGTAAATAGTCTATCGAAAATAAGAGCGCAGTTTTTGTTAATCACTGATGTAGACCGTATAGAAAAAATTTATATATTTTAATTCTAGCTGATAGCTTTTTAAAGCGAATACTGCTACTGGATAAATTCCAATTGAAGATTGTAGTGAACGCAAAAATCAAATTCAATTGGGACGCATCCCGATCCTTGGGCTGGCAAAGCCTGCCAAACCATCGGTCAATGTCGAACGCGTTCAATTTACCAGAAAAAGCAAATTGTAGGGTTCGTGGGTGGTGGTCGGGACGTCGTTACCTTTCCGTAATTTCTATGTACCCTATGACGTCTGTTGATTTACGGGGATGATTTATGCGAGCGGAAGGGCGCCGCAAATATTATATTAAATATCTAAGGCTCCGTAAATGTATTTGTTGAATAAAAGATAATTTTATAAAAGTATGATGGATGGTGTGGCGTCCGATTTTGTTGCTAGTAAATTTTACATATTTCTATACGGACATACTTAATCTTACATATCTGCTGCTCTATTTCATAGAAAATGCATACATATTTTTGATAAAAAATCGACTAACTTTAAGTATAAGTTAATTACAAAAACATATAATAAGTGCAGTTTTTCATTATATTAACTTAATTCTCGTAAATAAAATGTTAATGTTCAATAATCACTTATTTGTCATAATGATGCACATTGATTTCTAATTTATATCACCATTGAAAAAGATTCTATGTAGATAAAGTTGTAAAATTCAATTTTTTTAAAGTAAAAGTAAATATTTAGTATTTTTATGATACATGTTCACTCAGGAGTGTTTTAAGCCATTATAGTGATATTTTAATTTCTTTAATTAATATGATTTTTTTTTCTTTACAGGTAAAACAGATGAAGTAAAAAACATCCGGGAATCAAAATTAATGACTTGGTAAGAAGGCAGATGTTAAGTGAAATTAAAACCGAGTGGAAAAGACAGTGCGAAACTCTTAATAACTCTTAACGACGTGTTTTTGTGTGATGGTGATTTAAAAAATTGGGAACAAAAGTGAAAAATCAACGAGATGGCCTATCCAAACCTTCAACTGAGTACGATCGTTACAGCTTATACCGTTATCATCCTTTGCGGTAAGTCGGTCGTTAATTATATTTTGAAAAAATATCAAAAAAAAACTTTTCGCTAATTGCATTGTTTTCGCGGTATATAACTTTTCACGCCTGAAATTAGTGGATGGTTTCCTCATCGCAGTCTATTAATATCTTTGTAATATTAATTCGGTTTCATTAAGCAATTACGAAACATCAAATGATATGAACCTGTGTGTGTCATATATCCGACACGTTTTAGAATAATTACAAATATGTTGACATTAGTTTTAGCATTTAATTATTAATTAGTTATAGTTATCATACATACCAGTTTGTTTATCAATGTCATATTATTTCCACAGTTAATTGTTAATGTAATATTAACATTAAATGCTTGATTAAATATTGTTACAGAAGTAAAACGTCAATATGAAGAAAAGCGGTTACATACAGAAGAGTAGCTATAAAACCATGATAAAAATGACCAGACAGATAATTTAGAAATTAAAATTAAATCCCTCATAGTTTTATTGTGAAACTTAACTCTAAAAAGAATAATTTAAGATATCGACTGAGAGTACTTGGTGGAATTTCAGTTTCAAATTTGAACCCGGGTCGTTTGCGACGAAATACATGGAAATGTACAAAATTTCAACAATTCAAATTTTATTCTAAAAACAACAGTTTATTGTGTCAACTCTCCACCAATAATGACATAAAAGATTGTCTTACGACAGTAATAAATAAAATTAACATAATTGGAATTGATAAATGTTAACCTTTCATAATTTATCGATTTGATTGATCAATACAGTTATGGCAATTTATTATATATTTGTCATGATTAAAGTGTACGTTTGTAATGCACAGCACAACACTGTGCTCTCGCATGATTCACGATGTGCAGACAGAGAGAGTTACCGTGAGTTTCGAGTGATAGTAGCAGGTGTTAGTGTCACCTTCTTTGTAATATTAATAGTTTTACAATAATAGAACAACTGATTTAGAAAAGATATAATAAATTCCGCAATATATAAAAAATCAAAACATTTTATCAATAAATAATGAGACGTTCAAAATACTGGTTAGAAAAATATTGTCCGATGAAATCGATAACCAAATAATAAGTCTACGCTGAAATGTATACATTACATTCTTTTTCGTAAATCTTTATTTGCAGTATGAGTAAAAACTTCTGGAAACATTAATATGTGTGTGCTTATCACATTGAAGAGACTAGGTATTAAGTAAATCGGCATTTAAACGACACATTTTTAAAGAAATGTAAGTGGCTGAAGACTTCAATTTATCTTAACTCAACATGTGCAACATTAAATCTGTTCTTTGGCACGTTCTAAAATACGTGTATTATTATGTCAATGCTCATACTTATACTTCCCATACAAAAATCGCCATATTTATGGAGTTATATGCTTAGGCTAGCTATCAAATTTTTTTGATTGAATTTTCATCGGTACAAAAGAACATGTATAAGTTTCTAAAATTCTAAAATTCTTTAGGAATCTTTTATTAGAATAGTTTTACTACAGATATTTTAACACTTTGAAATAGATCTGCACCAACCTTTGCGGTCGACGGCTATTGAGAAATTATTTTCGCTTATTTCGGTGTGTGAGACAGTCCGATTTCCATGACGTTCGATGGAGTTTTGTCTATCACCCGTCTAGGTGTATGGTATGACGCGTTCTGTTGGTGTCTCTACTTTTTTCAGTGTTAACAGCTCGTCTGAGTTGTTAGTCGTATTTATTATTTCTCCATAATTATTTAAAATAGTTAAGGCTTGTCAATGGATCACGCTTAAGCTTTGAGCGAAAACTGTTCTGATCCATAGGCATTAATGTGAGGACTTAAATAATATACAACTTATGCTTGTGGCATATTATATTAATGAAATCATAATAATTCCAGTAGTATTAAATTATTCCAATACTAAAATTAGGTTAGTTCGTTGAGTTTCGTGATTAAGTAAAAATATTTTATTTGATTTTTGGAAGGTTTTTGGATTATTTGGATCAAAAAACAGGTATGACTTTTTCATCTATTCACACTGCTTTTTAATGATACTTATAAATGGCATCGAAGGTCTAATGACATTTAGGGATAAAGTAAAATGAACATGAAAATTTTAACTATGCTTCTAATATCATAAATTCTCGCATGTGTCGATAATGCAGTCTCAAATGAAAAACTTTATCAGTAACATTTTAAAAAAAATGTTACTGATAAAGTTTATCAAATTATAATTTAATCGACTGAGGGTGCTTGATGGAATTTCAATATCAAATCTCAATAATTCGAATTTATAATTTAATTAGTTATAAGTGCTAAATCATTTAGTTAAACTAGTCCTACTGATTTTAGTAAACGATATATGGATTAATTTGAGTAATCTGTAATTTTTTTATCATGTTCACTCCCAACGTGGAGCATATGACCTCTTAATGGATGTATCTCAACAAAAGCTTTCTATGAGAACTGCTTGTTACTCAGTTGCTCAACCTTTCTTTTTTAGATATAGTGATAGAAGGATAGGGTTAGGACAGGGCTAGTGGTTAGCTAATCGCTCTCGCTACGCCCCGTTTTCAATCACAAACATCACAAACATTCATGACTACGAACAGAAATTTATAAATCGATTGGATCAATTTATGAAACTGTCTGCCCTGGGATTTGAACCCGAGACATCCGTAACCGTAGCCAACTGCGCCACGAAGCTGACGCAGACACAACTCATTTATTGAACCACAATATTTTTTTATGTAATAATTTCTGAAAAATTTATTTAACCGTATACAACGTACGCTTTGAAAATGCTCTGTGAAAAGAAAAAATGAAATACTTAATATTTATTATTTTAATTATTTAGAATTTTTTTTCTTTTGAATGCTTGTTTTTGGTTGCCATGTATAGATAGTTTTTGTACATGTATATAAATCTGTGAAAAATGTATCTGTGTTATTCTCAAGTATTCCATCATTTTTTTCCGGAGCTGGAATCATTTCGTGACATATATACGTTTTCAGCATCCGAATCGCTGTGTATATTTCATTTTTTCTCGCAATCTTTTTGTATGGATCCTGTGGGATTTAACATGGAGGACTGATCTGTACTTCTGTTTTCACGTCTTATAAATGTATATCTTTTTCAATTTCATTTCTGTTTCATCATCTTATTCTTTCAGAAAAGAAAGGGTTATGCGTATAACATGCGAGTTTGAAACCTTATTTTTCTCTTTGTTCAATAAAATCACAACGAAACGTACATAAAAGCTTTCCAAATAGAATAAACTATGTTTGTTACATATCTTGTACCTAAATTTTAGGTATATTCAAATAAAAAAATACATGGATAAATTCTTAACGATCACATAATGTAGTATAAAACAAATAAAGACTAAACGAATTATAATTTGGTTCATTCTAACACATTAAATTTCTATTTAAAATAAAATCCAAGCATTAATTAGAATAAATTAATATCACCTGTATACTACATAATGGCAGTATATTTTAATAACTCTTCGACAGGTATAGTCAAACGGTTAGAGATTTACTCTAGCGATCAGGAATATCCCGGTTCAAGTCACTCTAATATCAAAAATTCTTCTCGAGTTAATCTCGTGTGATTTACAATTTAAAAAATATCTGGTGCATTGGCAGTCATAAGCTGTATTGCCAAATATTTTTACTTTACTTCCTATTAAAATAACTTACTAAGCATACGTTATTTTTGTCTCCGTTTTGTTTAAATCATTATTATTTATGTGACATCTGCACATACAAATGCTTGTCAATAAAATAAAAATAATTGTCATTTTCGTTTTATAAAAAATACGTTTTATCATACAATGTTGTAAGAGTAGGATTTAAAATACGAATATTTCATTAAACGCTAAATCAAATCTAAGGTTAAAAGTTGAAATAGTTATGTAGAAAGAACTTATTTGAAAAACATTAAAGACATCATTATTTTTAATTTGTGTTGACAAGATTATACTAAGTGAATTTCAATTTAATGAATGAAATTATGATATAAAAAAGTAATGTTTTTATTAATGTGATTTATGGTAATGGACTTTCTTTTTATCAATACAAAGTCATGATACTAGATGACATGGTCCCGAAATAGCTAACAACCGTAATTCTTGTGAAACAAAATATTTTAATCTTATTAAAAGTAATTTCATTACATTTGTGTATTCAAATGTACATAGTTTTTTCTATATCACCGTACTTATTTATTACAAATGAATTAAAAATTATTTTGATGGTTTTTTTGCTATACCTTTTTACCAACAATTTCTTAAAATATTTAATATATTCTATTAAAATTTTACTCGTGTTCTCGTGACTTTAAAGCTATCCTATACCTAATTAATATTCTGGAGACATTCTTTCATTTAATACGTTGTTTTGTTTTCCGATATGAATGGAAAATTTAATTCATTTAATGTCTTACTTTGGCCGGATTAAATTTTTAATTCAAAGTCGTAAAAAAATTCTGTATAAATTACACAAACTCAAAATTAAAATTACGCCTCTGGAGAAAAGTTTACAAAATCGATTTCTAAAATTTGCTCACTTATATTTTTATGATTGGAAAAGTTTCAACAAGTTCGATGAAGTGAATTTAAATAAAAATACAGTAATAGAATATTCCTACTCAGGCTTAATTTTATTTACGGTCGATTTCAAAAGAATCATTGGAAAAAGTCCTAAAATTTATAAAGCGATGGAAAGCGCATAAAAGAAATTAATCGTCTGATTAAGTTTCTATAAGTCATTCAACCATAAAAAGCGTACAGATATACTTTTTCACAATTATAGCGTATTAAACAATATTGTTTTAGTAGATTTCTTCTTGTTTTAAATCTCGCTTAATATAATCACTGTTAGATTTTTTAACGTAAAGCAATAAAATAAATTAAAGATGATTTGAAAATAAGTAAGTTTTAATTATAACGATATATTTTTTTGTGTTAATGATGAATTATAGTGAAAATTTTCTTGCTAATTTAAAGAGATCGATCAAAAGAACTTTTATGAATTTGAATGATATTTTTCGTTACGATTTTTCAAAATGCAACCAATCATTTCATTCATATTAATATGATGTTTGCTGACGGCGCGTGCGGCTGGTTACAGTTTAATGTTTGATACTTTGTATTTTTTTTCTAATTTTGTAATTTAACGATTAGAATTTATTCTATTACTATCAAATACGATGACATCATTTTTTTAATTTCGTCAGTTAGTTTATCACTTCAATTTATATGAAGATATTTTTTTCAATGCATTCTACGGTTACTTTGAATAAAATTAAAGGTTACAGCACTTTCAAAGGTGTTATCTTTCAATTTTTGGTCGAAAGTTATTATATTTAAAAAATAATTAAACCACTTCCCCATTTCTTTGTAAAAATCAGGACCGTTTTTGTTAATTACGAGCATTATCAACTGATGTTTAATAAAAAAATATGTATCTAGCTGTAGAATAAGGAAGTTCTACAAAAAAAATAATCAAAATATTTGGAGTTGTTTGATACTTTTGCAGTAAGTTGATATTATATGAAATTTTGTATTTGACATTGATTTACATGACAAATCCAAAATGACAAACTAAAATATCAGTCATATTTTAAGTAAAGCTAAACATATAAATATTATCATTGTTTCTTCGTGACAATTTTAGATGAAGCATGCGTTGTTTGTGAAGAAACGAATCCAAACGACCTTATCATTATAGTGAAGGAAAGTCACTTGTTTATCTTTATATTTATATATAAAATACGTCACAAATCACTTGCTTTCACACTGCTATGTCGATAGCCAGCAGAGTAAGAAAATAAATTGCGTATTTGAATTATAATAGAATTGAACCGCTTATCGTTTATTTTCGATGTTCTATAAAACGATTCGAATAAACAAATTAGAGACGATTATTGATATGGAGTTGGCAATTTGCACATATGTCACCAATTTCACATATCTAATAATAAATAAGAAATTTAAATCGAAGATGATTCTAGAATAATTGAGAAGTAGAACGGAGAGAAATCACGAATACGACAGATATTTTTGATGTTATTACACATTTTGAAATTGTTGTTGATTTTTAGAAAAGATACATTCCTTTTTAAAATCATAAGGAGTATTTCACACTGAAAGAAACATTTTTTTGAATTTTCCCAGCGAGGTTAAGCTCTTTTTCTATTTGTTTTAAAGACAATAGAAAAACGTTTATATTGAAGATATTAATGATAAATATTCATCTTCATCTTTTGATAGTACAATAGAAAATAATTTGATGAAATGATGGCAGATAAAAATGCCATCTAAGGACCTCTTAAAATAGTAGACGAATGAAATATATTTAGGAAACTTCCAAATATGAAGAAAAAATGAAAGTTCTTTTACTTAAATATGATGTTCTATTTTAGAAACAGGGCAACAAGTATGTGGTTTTGTGAAAAACGTTATCCTTTAAAAGTAAAATTTAGTTTAAATAGTATTATAGATTTCTGACTGAATAGGACGCATAAATCATTACTTACTAGTTACGATATATAAAATTGTTACTTTAGCAATATATAATGATATCTTATACGAAGACTAGTTTTTATATTATTAGCAAGATTCCGCTTTCAAAATCAAATTGAAAAAATATCATATAATTCCTATTTGGTAAAAAGCAAGCGCTTTGAAATTGAATGCCAATCATTTACGCTTGATAAAATCAACAAAAGAGTTTGATAAAATGCGTCAGTTGATTCTAAATTTAAATGACATAAAAATATTGTAATTCATAATGTGTGTTTTCGCCACCAACAGGAAGCAGTTCATGTTTAAAGATAGTTGGAGTAGAAGTACCAGCATTAGCTGATCTCCGGCAGCCAGCAAGTCTTGGATGTTCATATGATTTAGGACATGACAAATTGTTCTCAGTCAAATGGTACAAGGACGATCACGAGTTTTACAGATATATGCCTACTCACAAGGTAAATATAGCTTTATTTATTTAATTAAGATTTAGTGAAATTTCTGTATTTTTGTAAAGATGAATATTAACGAAAACTTGTAATGAAGACATAAAGTTGTTTTATTATTAAGCGGTCGTCAGGATACTGTAAAACTGAATACATACATTAATACCTAAAGAAAGTAAATCTAATATCAATTTTGTAGATATCACATTTTGTCTTGTTGCGGATGATATCTACGTTTGTTTCTTTGAGAAGTATATTATTGACGACTTGACGAATCGTAAAAATTGTTTTCTTTGTAGAGAAATATTACTAATGGTATGGTAGATTTGAATTATTTATTTAACTCTTGAGCATAAATATATCAGTTATAAATAAAGTTTCATTTTTTATTGAATACGAAACATAAAAATATCAAGACATTGGGAGATCAAGATTTTTTTTCATTCGGTATGTCAAATACAGTTATGGTAATTGAATTTACTATGACTACTATTCAAAACGTTAAAAACAGTAAATGACGAAGCTAAAAACCCTCACTAATGAATGTCATTGTCATCGTTGAAGACAAGTCTTGTAAGCCACTGAAATATAAAAAGGTCAAATGGCGTATGTCGTTAGTAATAATGTTGTTCACAGTTCTTAAACGTAGATACGATAACAACTAAACCTTACACGGCAGTAATATTAGCATTGTTTGCAGTGTCTCTTTAAGCATATTTGTTCGTACAGAGTAAAACAGAATTAGTATGATATTGTTCATCTCAGCAATCTTTACTTGGTACACCGATGAAACTATAAAAGATTAAGTATCAAGATTATAAAATCGTTGAGATATATGTAGAACCAAATAGTTTTGTTATATTTTTATTTTGCGTGTCTTTTACTGTTGAAATCATCAAATATATTTTATATGATAGAAGTAGTGCAGCATATTCTGTACGACTTCTTTGTCTTACATAATTAATTAAAATATACTACTATTAATGATTTTCCATCACCCAACTTGAGAAAGATGTAACTCCAAAATGATAAAAGATATTCTAAATGTATATTTTACTTCATTAAAAAGTAAACCAATTGTTAAAATGTCAAAAAATTAATGATCGTAACAAATTATAATTATCCATCGCCTAATTATAAAAACAACCTACACTGATTACGTAATTGATGTATTTATTCAAAATAAGTGAATTATTCAATTAAAAGTTGAAAGTATGTAAATTTAACTTGTAAGACGTAATAGTAGCTGGAATAATTTAAAATTTTAGATTTGAAAGTTTCTTTTACATTAGGTTTTTTTTTATTTACTGAGAATTGTTATTCTTTAAAACTATGATATTCAAAATCAACACTGCAAAGTAAAAGTTGGTTTTGATTGAAAATTGATCGAAATATTTAAAAAGGTGCTCAATATATTTTTTCATATTTCGATAAGTAAATATTTCAATGCTGGGGTTATATTTTCTTAGCCAAGCATCTTGACATTCCCTCTAACCGGCGCAAGACTGGAGTCGGCTCTTGGACCGGGAGACAAATCGTGCGGTAGAAACCACTGCAGCATCACGCTGAACCATCTATCACCGGCAGCATCCGGAGCATATACCTGTGAAGTCTCCACGGAGGCACCAACGTTCAGAACGGCCATCGAGACGAGAAATATGACAGTCATGGGTACGATAAGAGCTTTTAAACAGAAAATATTGAAAACTTTTTGTTGTATATTTTTATATACCGTCAGCAGGCGCTTTGGGAAAAATAGCTTTCTCAAGAGGCTCATTATGAAAAAGTTTGAACGTTTGTTTTGAATATTGTCTGCGAAGAGGCTCGTGGAAGCTTTTGTTTGCCGTCAAATCTGTGCCTAAGATGGGATCATGTATAAATTTGAATAAATTTTATGGTGTCTACATTAATTCTTATAAAATTAAGCAACTGATATGTGAGATTTAATCTTCGCTTTGTAACGTTAACTTGCCCTCGTTACTTTATTTCATTCCATAAATTTTAACTGTCGCACGGCTTTTGATAGAGTCTAGACCTAGACGAAATACGTCTCGTAATTTGTTGGTGGTTGCGAATTCTAGTTATAAATTAATTCATTAGTCCTAGTGACATGCGTCTACTAATTGAATTTTTGAATTCGTTTCGAATTGTTAGAAAATTTATATTTTAAATAAAACTGCGACAGTCAAACTCATTAAAACATCCAATTTGATTTTAAATTGAATCTGCAAATCTAAATTCCTGCATATTTTCATATAATTAAATGCAACGAACGTTTTTAAATAAATTTGAATACGCACAAATTTATAATAATAAAGCTTTGTTTTAAAAATACTGTAGTAATTCTTCTTACATTTTTGCAATAAGAATTTTTATTGAAAAGAAGCAAAATATCAAAGAAAATGTAATCATCAATTGTTTAATTCAAACCAATCAAAATATCACATGAATTGTGTGACCTTTCAATCCATGGGGGCGTGGGGAAAAAACATTTTATTATTCATAAAGGAAACATTCATTGTACATAATATACATCATACCTAAACCAGTTTCGCTAAGCAAGGAAACACTTTAAGATCAATTAGAAGATCATTTAGATTAAAATTAGCTGTAATCGAGCGAAATGATTGTGATATAAAAAATACTATAACGTTACATAAAATTTAATGTTTTAACCCGATAAATATTAATTTTTATTCAATTATTCAGAAAACACATTATTTGATTGCGTTTGAAAATGAAATATTGAATTATGACATTGTTGTGTTTAATTATTTTGTCTCTTAATTAACTAGCATTACCTTTGGAGGAGCCAAGAATAGAAGGTCTTAGATCAGCGTACACCATTGGAGAAGTACTGGATATCACTTGTAGATCAGCACCATCTGCACCGCCAGCACATCTAACGTTGTTTGTCAACAATGAAGAGGTTTGCTTAAACTAGCAATATAACTCTTGTTTACCTACTTTTCGCATTTTATTGTGTTATTCTCTACCACAGAGATAAAAACAAAATTCTGCATTTAAATAAAATGCAGCTAACGATCTTTAATAATTGAAAACTAATAACACAATGCTTAGGTGGAATTGATATTTTAATAAAAAAAAATGATAATTATCTACATTTTTTATCCAAAATATTAGATTTTGAAAGAAATATACTAGAGCTTGGCTTTCATTACGTAATCTGGACCCCAACAGTACAAAATAGAAATAGCTTTAACCATCAATGTGATATTTTAGACACGTGAAACCTATGATATATTTTTTTTTTTATTAATAAAAACCAATTTCTTTATTCTAATTTCCATCAAAAATCGACAGTTAAAACCTTACAAGCTACTTATGATATCGTATAAATTATTAAATAAATATTATTTAAAAATGCTGAATACCATGTATGGTTAACTAGGTTGGTCAAAAACAAGTGACACGCGCAGAAGAACCCGTCGAAGACGAGCTGGCCTCAAGTTCCGCTCGTCTAAAGATGGTTCTATCCAGAGGTCACTTCAAGGGTGGCGGAGGAAGTTCCCTTTTGAGAGTTAGATGCTCTGCCGCCCTTGCCGCAGTTGAAGAAGCAGCTCGATCAGCTGACGCGACGGCCGCATTGGCAGCGTCGCAGCCTTTGCATAATCAGAAACTGGAATGGCCCAGTGCCGCAGGTAATTTCAACATAACGATTTCTATAATGGTATAAGTATATATTTATCAAATTCCACTGTATTGAGTAATATCATTTATTTCTTTAGATTCATTTATACATACATTTATATATATATACATATATGTGTAATATAGAAAAGTAATTTTATTTTTATAAAAATATTTTTTTAAATGTCGGCTAAGATTTTAATTACATTTATTTTTTTCAAAGAATATTTAGATGGTATAAAAAACATATTTTAGCATTATTCTGTGTTGCCGTCTGTGTAAAGAGTAGTTTGTTTATATATTATTTACATATTTATAAAATAATAGCCGCTAAAGCATATTTTTTGAAAACGACACAAATGATTTTTTGTGACAAGTCTTTAGCAGTTTGTTTTTCTTAGCGGTATTCTTAATTTTTTAATTGTGCATACAAATCAACTTTTACTCACTTAATTTGTATTAAAAAGAAGTAATACAATTTTTTGTTTATAAACGTAGTGCTTAAACTGTTTATATAACCTATTTAATTATGCCTCCTTAAAGTATTCTGTTTCATCAACATTTAATTACAAATTTGACATTGACGAAACAAGCTACTGGTGTAACGAAGTTATAATTATTTGATGTTCAAAATGTTCAATTAAATTATTTCAGGAATCAATAATAAATGATTGAAATTTTATTATTGACTAAAGAAACTCTTGCGTCAGTTCAAAAATAATGTCGCTGTTCTCATAACGACGAAATTTTGCGTGGGAAGCTTATATTTTCAAAGCCTTTCGCTACCTTCCGTCTGATGCGTTGGCGGAGTGATTAAATAGATGTTAATCTTATAAAAAGCTTTTGAAATGAAAACTTTGTGTATGAAAATAAATAAGTCGTACGTCAAACATCTTTAATGATATTAAAGCTATATTTGTAAAGAAACTGACGGATTGATTTTTTAAAGCTGTTGTATTTAGCAAACCCTACGAAAATAATGATGATCACCGACACTTGCGTCATAACTAAGAGCCTTCAATATAATATATTGCGCGAATTGGTTAAACTGCTTTCTACAATGATATGAAGTACATCACATTAGTTCTATTGTCATCACTTCTACTGCATCATCACACACAACAGCAGCAACTTAATTCTTTGTCGTTGATATATAGTGGTACTTATATATGGAACGTACCCAGTTCTAGGACAAAAGTTCATTCGAAAAAGTCTGTTTAAGTTATTAATTTCTATTGATTGGTTAATTAGACGAATTCATTAAAAATACGATTTTCTCTAAAACAACTTTGTCGAAAACAAGCAAAAAACAGTAAAGTGTAGGTACATAAAATAATAATAAAACTTGATTTATATTATTTATTTTACATAAAATTATTTATATTGTACAGACGCCATTATTTTTTCAAAACAATTCAATGTTTGATTTTATAGGATAGATGCATAATTTTTTAACATCACTTTAATCAAAACTATTATTTACCACTTGGCGGACGACCAACATTATGACGTGATGAATAAAATTAATCAATTTATTTATTTAGGTTTTTTCAATGAATTAAGCTTAATTTTTATTTCAGGTAAGTGTCTCTCGTCGCCCAACGCCCTGGTCATGACGAGTGTTTTCGCGATACTAAGAAAGATCTTCTGAAAGAACTGACAGTGAATTAATTTTATTTTACTCCTATCAAGTTTTGTATTAAATAGGTAATATGCTAGTCGCAATAAAATGTATTTAATGAAATGCAAAACGAAGCATAAATGGACTTTGTGAAAAGTGATACTTTAGGTACAAATATAAGGCTATATCAAATATAAAAATTAAGAAAACGCAAGACCTTATTATAAAAAAAAAATATTAATGAAAATCGATTGATTTTTCATGGACTAATTATCATCATCTTTTATCGCCAAATAAATTAACTGAATAAATTTCTCTTTAACATTAAAAATACATTTGTTATTAATATATTTGCTAAAAATATATTTAAAAAAATATATGAATTGTTTTGTAAATTACCGATGCAGTAAATATTCTTGAATTTAGAATTACCCGTCACTATAGTAGAGAAAATACATTACAAGCAAGCTCCCGTGCTTTGCTCTTGCTATTACTTGAACGCGAAACCTTCTGATCGCTAAGCGCTTTAATTCTAGGAAAGGGTAACCATATCTTGTCTAATTTCATTTTTAATATTGAATTAAAATTGATAACTTAGTTATTCCACTTGATTTATCACTAACGTGACTCGTTTCACCTCTTGCAGAAGGGATTTCAGACTAACCATATCGCAAAGTTATTTATTTCTAAGGTAAACAATGATTCTAATTGTTACATTAAAAATACAGGGTGGGGTTGGTTTTTATCCATTCTACTGCACGTAGGGAGGGTTAAGACATAAACCCTGATAGACTATCTACAAATCAATTACTGGTACTTCGAGGTGAACAACCTATGCGATTTGGTTAAAAAGGAAGATGCTTGTTAAAGAGGCGAAACGCGTCACATTAGTGATAAACCAAGTGGAATAACTATATTATCAATTTTAATTTAATATTAACCATATTTCAATTGATCTTCATTAATATTGTATTATAATGTATGAAATTCAATGTGTATTTAATTTAAGGCATACGAAACTGACATGCAATTGTCGGAAACCTATCATTTTTAAGGTGTTTAATATTGTAACACATCTAATGAAATATTTTTTTTTCATAATGAATAAAACAATACTTAACCAAATTTTTTTTTCATCGTTTGACTTCAACATTTATAAAATAAATAAATACATAAATAAAACAAAAAATGTTTTTTTTATTTGGATTAATAGTTAAATAACATTTAAATTTATTTATTTTTCACTGCTTGAAACTTCTGATACATACCTATTGCTGTATTCAATAAAATGTTGCTACAGCACTATATCTAAAAATCAAAATGAATTGCTTACCAATTAATTTCTGTTTTTTTTAAATTATAATAAGCTAATTGTATGACAATTTTAACACACTGATTTTTTTCACATTGTATAGTTATCGATTTCCAGTCATTGTGAAATTTTCATTTATTGAGTAATATTGACTACTTTTCTATCTCGGTGTTATTCAATCTTTTTACGGTTGCGTACCATTAATAAACATATTTTTTATTAAATTTGAATTATTGAGATTTTGTACACTTCCATGTATTTTGTCACTAACGACCCGGGTTTCATCTTTCGGCATCTTCAGGCATTCGAGCGCACGAATGGACTTGAACTGACAGACAGTAAACAGTGTCTAACGTTTATATAGAAGATAATACGACAAATATTATTTACAAGATAAAATACTATAACTCTAGGGTCCACACTGATACCTGAGTTAAAATTTCGAGAATCGCCTTAATCCTTATTTTGTAAACAACGCATTAACAGAGTGGCGAATTACCGCTTTCCAACTAATATTAGAATTACTAGTGATTTTACAATTATAATAGCATTGTGGGTTTCGACAGGATGCAATTCGACGAAAGGATAAATATATACAATCATTCCATATTTAGTGGCATCTGTTAGGTGATTCAACGTTTGGGATACAGCAACGGGGAGTTTGGAAGATTCACCTGTTCGTTCAGAATTGGCAAGGAATTTAACTGGGTTCTACTGATTTCCAAAATTTCTTGATAAAATAATTTATGATCCCCCATGTTTTGATGCAATAATTTAACCCCATCATCCGAATATGTAAATTCATTATAATGGTGTAAAATATCAACGTATTTAGTTCTACAAAATTTTCTAGAACTAAATAGTTTGACATTTTACCCTATCACTACTTAAATTGCTACAAAATATTCTGTTCTCTTATAAAACGTTTACGTAACTGGTTGTCTAACGCTGATATTAGAAATTGTAATCGTAAATTTAAAATTTATAAACTAATAGCACCTCTTTATGTTTGAATAATTGAAATCGAATACTATAGCAATGAATGTATTATTTTAAACTTTCCTGTTTGAAATCATAGTATAATCAAAAATTGATTTTTTTAATGTGATTGATACCTAAAATACCTAGAATTGGTTTATGAAAGATTTGTCGTGAGGTCAGTTGTAGTCAAGTTATATTTAATATATTATGCCACAAAAACCTCTTAGAATATATTATTGCACCGAAAAATAAAATTACTAAAATATATGTACCTAAATGAATTGGAAAATAATTTAATTTATGAAGTGTCCGGTAAGATTGAACCGTCATTATTGAAGTAATTTGTGTTTTATTTATAATATATATAAATATTTATAATAATATTATGTATTAAATAAATTCAGTCTTTGTTTAATTGTTATATTTATGAGTTAAATAAATCGTATTATATAAATATAACATATGTTTAGGACTATTTTTAGGAATTCAATGTTTCTTTTGAATTAAAAATGCTGTACAAATATTAAATGCCATAATGTTTAAAAACATGTTCAAATAATGCATATTTTTATAAAATAACTATTTAATGCTTGTTTAAACCGATCTTATAATAAATTTATGTAATTGTATGTATGTATATGACTTTGGCTCGAAATAAATAAGAGAAAAAATATTTTTTTGTTTTAGTTACCATTATTTAATATTCTAGCACAATCTCCATCACCAATGTTGATAATATAATTTCCCCTTCCCCAAGATAATCTTACTCTAACTGGAAAGGTTCTTTCCAAATGTGCAAATATGCAATATTGAAAATCTGTAATTTAAAATTAACTAAGCCTCCAATTCCCTACCTGGAACTCTAAAATTCACCCCTGGGAGGAATTCACCACTTTTTGGGAACCCCTGTTTTAGCACAATAAATTTATAACCAAAATGACAAATTATTTTAAAAATTAGTTTTAGATCTGCAACAATTCGGTATTTTGTCTTATAATATAACTAAAACAATAACAAAGATTTAAATTTATATTTATTTATACTCTTAGTTGAAACACTTTTGAATATCCATACCGAAAACTAATTTTTTATTACACATTTTTCAGATGACTTTCTTCTAGTATATTCCATCCTAATATCCATTTCTAATTTTGGGTATTCGCAATTTTCTATGATGAAGCTTTTCAAGGTGCTGGTTGTTAGTAAGTCATTAAACAACCTGCTTTTTTTAAGTTAAATATAGTTATGGGTCTAGTAAAGAACAATTAGTTCAACGTTCAAATTGTTTTCAGTATCGGATAGAATAAATAAGAGGAAATGAAAAAGATACTGACATCGTAAAGTTATTGAAAAAACAACGTAAAAAAGTATTCGTTGGAAGATCCAAGCTCTTGACTTCGTAGTAGGTTTTTCACTTATAAGCTTACTAACTTACAAGCAATAAGTTTAATTTTTTTAAAATACTATTTGTTTTAATATTTTATGTTTCAGATACAAGTTTATGGTGTGAAGGGTTTAATAGATTGTTATACAGGAAAACTACGATACTCGTGTGAATAATAAAGAATTTTTTGGATGTCTTCGAGTCTTTATTACGCTTAAAAATAAAAAAATAATTGTGTTTACATTCCATCAGAAAATAATATCGATATGCCATTTAAACCCGCTCATATTAAAACTAGAACGCCTCATCTACAAATTTTCTTTATCTTATGAGACGCTCCAAAGTGTAAATAAAAATGTAATAACCTTAATGTTTCACCCGCTAAGCACACATTTAGCGGGGAAGAAAATGACGAAGTTTTTTTTTATTTTCCGTGGAAGTGGTAAATTTTCCATCACGCTCGCATCATACGTGCCTCATCTCTCAGCGAAAATCTTTCACAAACAAACTGCTACCGTTGTTTCCACTTCTACTACGTGCTTATCAAGGTTTCCGGGAATTTCCTACCCATATGAAGAGTTAATTTAATATCGAGAGGTTTCCCGCCAAGGGCGTGCCGAGCGAGCGACGCGTGCGACGGAAGAATCGTACGCGCAGGAAGTATACTTCTAGGGGCTGCAAATACTAATTGGGCGCAGATGTGACCCGAACCAATCGTACAAGATATGCCTAATATTATACTGCGCTAATAAATTTATGCAAAATATGCAATAACAATTTATTACATTAATCCGTAATGGTCTTTCTTAGGCTGAAAACATGGCGCTTAATGATCATGGGGAATGGCAAGTAGTTATAAATTGCTGAGATAGGAAAGGTGCCTGTTTGTGATAGAGACAAAATTATTCAACTGCATAACTGTGCGTAGAAAGAAGCCTCGGAAATATTTACTAATTAATGAGTTTAATCACACATTGTAGTCCGTGTGTTAATTAAGATGGGCTTAGATTATTTTTACTCGGTATATTTTCAGCTACTTTATTTAATTATACATAAATCAAATGATTAGCCGCTGCTCTGCTTTCTCCACTTAAGATGGCTGTTTATTATTCATATTAATTACATACTTAATATTTGATTATTTTTAAATGGTTCATTAATTTTTACTTACAATTTCCCTGAGTCATCATTTTATATTATTATCGTCATTAATAATTTTGTTCAGCTAAATGGACTTTTAATGTAGCTATATTTGTAATTGTAGATTAGTATTTAATGATTTGCAAGAGGTCCATAACATTTTAATTGTAGATTCTTTCATTTGATTTATGTATAATTTGTTTGTTAATCAATATTTTCTTGTCTCAGTTCATGAACCATCAGTTTTATATACCTTCATTTTTTCACTCAATTTTATATAAATACGCCTGTTATGTTTGTATTTTTATCAGTTGATAATGCTCGTGATGAGCGAAACCGGTCCTGATCATTATAAATATGTGGAAGTAGTACAAACAAATTGTGTTTTATTTTTTAAAATAGTATTATATCGACAATTCCTATGTATAATCCCGTATCTGCAAACAGAATATACAGGAGTGCATTTTAAAGATTCATAATGCAACTTACCATATAATGGTTTCGATAAAAACAGTTTTTACTCTCTCCTGAACAATTTCAATTTTAAAGGATACATCAATTGACCAATACAACATATAACAAGATATAACGGTGATATGAAACTTGAAAAAATAAGTAGTCCTAGAATTCGTTTTCTACAAACTTTAGTGCCAACCCTGTCTGTGATTTTTTCATTCTTTAAGATCATCTATAATATGCCCACGTTGCAAAAGTTATAAGTATACGTATCTCAGAAATGTTCCAATAAAACCTGGTTTATTACAGAAAATTGTGTTTATTCAATAAAAATAGGCCAACACGTCGTCAAAAATCGATACACCATCAAATATTTAGAGCTTTTGTAAACCCATACACCACTAATAAGTAATACTAGTTTCCATGCTTTTCGTAAATGAATTAACAGAATAATACGTTGATATAAGTATTAATTCATTTAAATTGTATTGTCTTATGTTTTACTGGATGGATGAGACATGGGTATTTAATTTCGCAAATTGGGGATGCGGGTAGTAATGACCCAAAAGTTGGCAGATTTAAACCAAGCTTTGTACCACATGAATTTTGGGGTTAGTTTATTGTATGCTACGTTTATTATTCGGTCAAATAGAACATTTATGTTTTAAGTGTTCATCAGGAAACCAGACATCAGTTGACTTTCCACTAACTTTCATGTTGATAGAGTATCATTTAATAATTCACCAGTGGAATGTTTTAGATGAAGATGTCAAAGCTTTTTTAATTAATAGTTATCCCTGTTATAGCAGTGATATTTGTGAAGAGTGATAATCAATATGTCAATTTACAATAATTGAAAGCAAATTGTGGTATATACCAGATGACACTGTTCGTAAAGTAGATAAATTGCACTTAACGCGTTGAGTCCCGGGCCCTATTTTGTCACGAGACAAGTAAGTTGGGCGAGTCTCGATTGGGGCTTCCAAGATCCCGGTCAATAATTCAATCCTATAATCTTGGGATTGAATATTAAAATAATGAACGGATTTGGGGATTCACCGTAAATGCTAAAAAATAGTTAATATTTCAGATTAAATACAACAACGTTGTACCTCGGTTTGTTTATGTGCATAGTTTTTTATAATACTTATATAATTAATATAAATGTATTGTGGTCTCCCTCCTTCTCATATTTCGTAACAGCCGTTTTCACCCAATTTGAAATGAGAGGACCATATTTTGATGTTAAATTGAAAGACATGTATTCTTTTTGGATATAATCTGGTAAAGCCTAACTTAAGAATGCAAAGAATAAAATAAATATGAAACTATTTTGATCATTGTTATCATTTTTTTCTTTTTTTCTTTATGACTGTTCAATTCCCGATCAATATAGAAAACCATTCCATCGCCCCAATTTTTTTTTAAATCAAATGTTCTTTACAATTGAAGCAATAATGGACACAAATTAAATTTTAAATGTACAATTTAACACATAAAATTACTCTTAATGACCAATCCCGAGATCCCGGGATTGATAAATTCTGAATCCCGAAATCCCGCGATAATAAAATGGGTCCGGGATTTGATGCCTTAGTCTCGATCATGTAAAGTTCTAGATCTTCAAATAATATATAATTATATTACATATGTAGTGAAATGTATAAGATAACATGGGTTTCATAACAGCAGACACTCAAATCATTTGAATACAGTCAAACATAGCTAGGTTCTGATTTCAGGATGCGTTCATTCGTCCTTTTGAAAACCATACCGTGGGTGCAGTCGACGAATTGACTACATACAGGAGTATTCAAAAAGAACATTGTCAGGGAAGGGACATGATTTGACATATGATACCGATACCAACAACAGAAATTAAATTAGTCCTGTAGAACAAAACAAGTGTGTGCAAAGCACGAAATGGAGCTTGATTCACTATAATATTTTTTACCATGTTCACTTCCAACTTTGAGATGGAATTCTACATAATAGAGACATCTCAACAAAAGTTATTTTTACATAATTGCTTGTTATCAAATCATTCAACGCTTTTTTTTGAAGAGAGTAAAGGATGGGGTCAGATAATTATAAATATTTCAGTTAATCATTCCCGGTAATCCCCGTTTTTAGACCCGAAATCATGCGAGGTAGTTTTAGGCAGCATGATATCGTTTATTTAACTTGTAATAGTTAAGATATTTAATTTAAGAATAGATCTTCTACTGACCTACCGCAGTCGACGGCTAGTTAAGTAGTATTTCTGTCATTCTTATTGCCCGTCTCGGTGTGAGGGATGATTCGTTCTGCGGTGTTTATGCTCTTCCAGTGTTGACAGCTCGTATGTGTTGTCGTTCGTATTTATTCTTTCCCAACAAACATAACAAACATTCATGCATTTTAATACAAATCCTTAAATCAATTGAAAATTTTTATTTTCTGTAAGAAGGTTTCAGCCCATTGACACCTTAACTTTAGCTGCCCTTTAGAGCACGACGGTGATCATTCGGGTTCACGGGGTTGGCCGTTAATAATATTTATTAAAAAAATTTCAGAGTACAGAGACAATATCTTTTGAATTGCGACGGGGCTCAAAATGTTAATACTGCCATGTATGTGTTCCCGTAAAATTGCACCAGTGAGTTTAACGAATGGCTTCCAATTGCCAATTAAAAGTAATGTGAAAGGATCTGCGATAATACTTGAACCCATGCAGGCTGCTTGTTAATGAACCTTTTGATTGTAAGCGATCATGTCCATAATAAACATTTGCACAGGATTGTTAGTTTAGTCGACCTATTCTTGCGATATAAATTACTCAAAAGGTCATTCGTGAATATGTATTCCATATAATTTTTCTGCAGCGTACATCTTATTGACATATTTTAATAGTAGTGTTAGCAACTTAAATAACGAGGATCATTTGGGAATTCGATATTTTTGAGTTACAGTAAACCATTTACTATTTATCCGACCGGACCGCGCTGTTGAGTCTTTGTTCACTCGGTTGTCGATCACGTGTTTGTATAACGAAATGTTACCTATCATATATTGAATTTTCAATCAATTTATGGATTTCTATCCAAGTACACATATATCTTTGATGCATTAATACTAGGGATTCCAACTATTCGTTATCATCAACTATTCGAATATCAAATAGTCAAACAAACTATTCGAATATATTCGAATAGTTTCTTAAAGATAATATTAAAAATTCGATTTGAATAATTAATAATGTAAAAGTATATAAATACACATACCATTGTATTAAAACATTTAAAATTAGCAGCTGCGTCGGATTATTACAAAAGTACTCCTTCAACTACTGAAATTCCGGCATTTTTAAAGGATTTTCAGCCCCCGATGCATTCGTCAAACTCAAGTATGATGACAAAAGTAAGATTTTGAAAACGTCCGAACTTGGTGAAGGGACAACCTGGGGTATTTATTGATATATTGTTCTTGATATCTGGAAAAATTGTGATGTGATCCTTCATCGATTTTGTAAAATATTTTTTGTTTTATTAATAGTTCCAATCAAAAATGATATGAAAATTTTCATTAGCTACACAACCACTTACTTATTGCAATGAATGTAAGCCAAATAAAATTGGATATACCAGCGTTGAATTTAGAGGTTTTCGCATGTAGTTTTTTGTGAAGGAATGCGGAAGAGTTTAAACCTTTTTTGCATAGACATTTGGAAGGTTTTGCATGTTATAGTATTACATAGTTATTACATGAATTAGTATATGTATAATATCTGTATATGTATAATATGGATAATGAGAAGTGAAGTGAGCCAACTGATATTTTCGAAAAAAATGAATTGCAAGCGTTTTAGTAATACACATGTCATAAAGTATCATAAAATTGAAATGATCTAAGTAAATACAGGTTGTTAAAGTATTTTATTAAGCAAGAAGTTAAATTCAATAAAGTGGAAATTAAGTTCATTAAACTGAAACATTCAATAAAAAAGTTTCACCATTTTGTCACTGTCCACTTCACCTCTCGAGGCTCATATGCAGATATTTTTTTTCGATTTTGACAAAATGTGGTCTTTTTGATTTTAGGCGTCTTGTATAAATACCAAATAAACGTTTTATGTTTCTTATCTGATCACTGGAAATAATTTTAATTAGCTCATTTTTATTTCTGAAAAAATCACAAAGTTTAAAAGCCATTTTGATAAGCACAAAAGGACAATCATAAAATCTTTTGTACGTACGAACGAATTTCGCATTCAATTTATTCTCGGCATAAATTGGGAGCGCCATTACAATCACATCCAGTTTGTGATTTGTTATGATTAATTTCATCTGCGTTCTCTCAATTTACATTTAGCATTCACACAACGACAAAGCAGGCCACGCAACGTAGATTGGTTCTATGCGCTTTCTTAAAGTGAGTTCCGTGAACTTTATTGGACTAAATTATCTAGACCAGTGTTTTTAATCTTTTTGCAGTCTTTGTCCCTCAAAATAATCTAGAATATTACATAAAAAGTATTTACTTTTTAGTACTGTAACAACGAAATATATATATATATATAAGAATATATATCTACTTCTTTTTAGTCGTATTCCTCACTTGTGAGAGCCGTGACATCCTCTTACTGGAACAACTCTATTTGCTTTAACGATTCTTCGCCTCTTGCTCCTGTACTTCAAGTGGGCCATTCACTTCCACGTCCTCTTCTGCCTTTGAACTTTCCTGTGACGATATTTATCTTAGTGACTATCATATGTATAATATCCACGATCGGTTTGTAGGTGTTTTATTATTATCACATATCATATATAGGTATGTTATGTAATGCACACACACCCAACAATATACACAGTTCCGACGTGACAAAAATTTCGAGGCAAACAAACAAAAATAACAATAGCAATCAGTCCGTCAGTATGCAAACTAAAGAACAGCGGCGATTGTGATTACGTCATGAGCGACAGCAGAGATGGAGAACGAGGCTAACTCCGAAAGCTGCAAAATCCTGGCGTGATTCTGATGTAGAGGCACGCAGACAACTTCATTATGTTGCTTGCCTTGAATTTAAAGGTCATAACTGTAAGACTGATTGAAATGACACTTTGAATACATTCTGTAGAATTTTTGTTTATGCACAATATCGAAGGATAATATTTTATTTGATTTCCAAAAACTCTTTGGTTTTAAAAAATAGTTCAGCACTTGAAATGTGCATCAAGTAATAATAAAAGCGGGTTAAAATAATAAAAATATACAATGCTATAAGCTCGGCGCTGTGAGCAGTTCGTTTGGCTTGTTGTATACTGTATTGAAGTACCTATCAAACAGAAACTTCATTCGCACAAAATAACAAAGCTTTTTATTCAGTTGAGTTTTCCGCTGCATGATCATTTTAATAAGCAAAAGTCTGAGTTTTTCTCTCACACAGAGCTTAACGATATTTCAGTGATTACATTAACACAACTAAATCAGAATTGTCTTTCATTTATGACTGGTATTTTGTTCATACTAACATTATTTCTGTTCATATTATTAAATCTATGTTAGTCAGACTCTTAAGGCTGTCTGGTTTGGAAGGTCTTCTGGTAAAATATTTCATACAATTTTTCAAGACTTTGTAACCCGAAACGACAAACCTGAACAGTGAGACATATCCTTAATAGCAGGCCTCACTTTTATAGGCCAATTTGTAGACCTAGGTGTAGGGATTGCAATACTGGTGTTATCGAAATCATGATCCCGGCAGTTTTACTATTTTTCAATACCGAAATACGGAAATGAAAAATGACAGTATTTAGTTATAAAATTATTTGAATACATTATTACAAGCATTGAAACTGAGAGGGTTTTTTCTGAAGCCGGAATTTTTCGTACACATTCCTGCATTGATGAACTAAGCTTTTAAGTCCATATTTTAATTCAAGTATAACTCTAAGCAGATATGAGTTTGATACGTATTTTTAATTCGTCAAACAATAATGTAAGAGGTACAATAGCAAACCAGTGACGCTTTAGAGATATGAATATGAATATTTTTATAGATGTTTGATATATTCAAAAACTTTATGGGTGACGTGACCATAAATTTATTTATTGTATTGCCACTTTTTACTATGTGGATTTGGTCTTTACCGCGAATATATATTATGTCCTTAGCGCATCTCTTGTGGGAACGGCTGATGTTAACATGGCCTGTATGAACTAGGTCTTCAGCAGATACCATTGTGCGAGAAGTGCAATCTACAGTGGGGAAAATTTTCTCTTTTTCCAGAAGACTCCGGACCATCCACCGAACTAGTCCAGTCACCTGGATTGGTATTCTACCGATGGAACAACATGTGTAACTATAATAATATCTGTTTGTGAAAGGAAAAAAGGCTTTATTTCTCAAAAATTGAAAAATAAGTCAAATATGCTTAATGAGATAAATATTATATTATCCGTGAATTCGACGGTAATTATTTGTCTTCGTTTATTGAATAAGTTTTATGAACTTAGTCATAATTTGTTGAAAAATTACGATCAAAATTTTATTGCTCTGTTGCAGTAAATAACAACTAGTCAAAACGTTTGTTTTGCTATAATAGTTGTTAACTGTAAATCCTTTGTGGAATAATATAAGAGTAATACTTACTAATTAATGATAATATGATTTCTTCGACTTCTGTGGTCTAGCGGAAAGAGCTTTTTTCTAGCGTTAATGTGGGGTCTGGTTCAAGTAACAGCAAGGTCAATATCATTGTAGATTATTCCAATTGAAATTTTTGATCATGGAAGGAGTGTCTTTGATTTTCCAATTTTCAAAATATTTGTCGCATTGGCTTTAATGCTAGATATTTTCAAAAACAATGTGTAGTGTAGTATGGATTTTTATGAAATCCTTTAAATCCTATATTTGATTGTCTTTTTCATGAATATCTTATAAATGTTAAAGCGATTTTAATTGTAGGCATCGTAAACTTTTAATTAAGAATTGATTATATACACTAAGTGTCACAAACAAAATTACCTTTAGATCCAATTACAAAGATACGAGAGTGATGTTGATTTTTCTTCGTAATAAAACTAATCCTTTACAAAAACAGTTCGCTCTGTCATAATGTTTGAAAGAATCACGTAATCCCCGATGTCAAATTGCGATCCTTTTGCTATATGAAGAGGGTGGGGCTCACCTTCAGATAATGACCTCGAGTTCCTCAAGATAAGGCACATATGGTGACCCCATCGCGTGGGAAGCTTCAAGCCAAAGCAAGCACTCATAAGGGACCCGTCTTTTGTTCTCCTTATTTATGAGCCCTGGGATTTTGCCAGCGGGTTCTGCTGGAACAACTCGGTTTAAGATACGCGTTGTCAGGAAATCCGCCCAACCGGAGAGAAAAAAAAAACAGGGAATGTTTGACACAAACCAATTGTTTAACTAAACTAACAATTTTTTTTTACCTCAAGGGTGCTAACTGTCAATTCTTGGTGGAAAGGCTTTACACTTTACATGAATAAAAATAAAAGTCATTGCGCGATGAGCAAAACTGGGTATGATCATTATATAAAAAAGGAATAACTATAAAAAAATGTGCTATATTTTTATGAAAAAAATAGCCTAACAAGCTAAATGGATAATTATTTCTTATAAAACAACTATTCAAAAGAAATATATGCAAGAGTGATGAATATAATTTTGACAAGTAATCAATAAAGACAATGCAAATTACGCATTATATTCATAAAGGTTAACGCCCCTGAAAAGCAGTCAATAAATTCAAGTGATAACCGATGCAGAATCTGCGGGAACTAATGAATATAGACGTCGCCAATTCTGCATACGCGATTATAAAGGCAAATGCCCGGGAAAAATTATCATCAACTCAAGTGATGACTGATGCAGAAAACGATACAGCTCAATGATGAATGCACATCTCTCCGTATTGACATGATCGTCACTTTAAAATACTATTATGGTATATATCAGGGGTCTCTAAACTACGGCCCACAAGCACCACCAATCCGGTCCGCAGTAGCTGACTGGACTTGCCAGATATTCGGCCGCCATAGTTTTTTCACACAGGTAAGTAATGCCGTAAGCGGAAAAAATTCACGACCAAATTTATACAACTGATCAACCAAATTTTTTGTCGAAAGGACTTAATATGAGTGTATAAATCAGAAGAAGTTGGTTTTCTCTTTGTCGGCTACCGGCTATCTCCTCCGCTATGAAATATCCTTGAAATTTTAAATAAATTTACGAGTAATTCAAAAATACAGTATGTTGGTATGTTTAGCTAGCTAGGTCTTGGCCCTTGGGACTTTGTGTAGGAGTCAGTGTGGTCCTTAGGCTAAAAAGTTTGTTGACCCCTGATTTATATCATACTTTGTCTTCAATAGGATGGATCTTTATCATTTTCAAGCGAAGATTGATCAGGAAAGAAATTCGTTCTTATTAATTTTTAGAGAGCTTTACAATAATAAACTGTTTGTAAAGCAACCGCTCTGCTCCTCTTTTTTTGGATTTTTTTTGCATAGTTTGATACAATTCTAAAAATATCGATTTCAATCTTCAACTGAATTTAAAACGTTAGTAATTAATAAAAAAAAAGATTGCACATGGAAATACGTTTTTCTTAATCACAGATTCTACCACAAGTGTTGCATTTAAATATATCCAATATTTTGTGGCAAAAAATAATTTCCAACCCATCGTTTATATTGTTTCAATTATCTTCTACAGATCTTTCAGTGTACTATCAAATGTTGGGCTGTCTTTTGTTAATGTTAGAAAAAAAGCATCTGTGAAATATGCAAGTCTTAAATTCTACTAGCATCTGTGCACTAAAGTTATTGTGCAACAAAAATGGAAGATGTCTACGACTATGTCCTTAAGAAAACTAAGAACTGCGTTTTCTAGCGAAATAATTGCAAATTTCAAAACATGAAAGCTATTTAGACACACTTACTGAGAATATAATCTGAGTCAAAGAAGTCGAACGGTGTCAGATCAGATGTTCATTTTTATTTATATAATTAATATACATTTAAAATCATAAATGGATTGACTTTGAAAAGAAGACATTTATAATAGACCTACATACTATATATAGCATATGAAAATAATCAGGCGTAGGTTATATTAAAAAATTTGTAAAGACATGCGCATTTGTGCGTCACTTATTGAGTGGGACAACACATTTTCACTAATCATTTTAAGCTGTTATCTGTCAACTCTTGGTAGAAAGACATTATATTTTAAAAATTAAACACATTTTCTGTACTACTTACACAACGATATAATGATCAGGAACTCTGGTTTCTATCATTAAGAGCACAACAACATGTCAGTCTGATAAATGGAAGATGACTTTTTCTTGGCTAGTTCAAAAAATTAAATAAATTACATAATAATAAATAGTAGCTAAAAGACTATACCAAATAATTTTTTGGAAGCTATTGCTTCCATATTTTTATTTTTTTGTCTATGCTGAATCTTTGAAACACATTTTTCTCAATATGAAATTAAAATTGATAACTTTGTTATTCCACTAGTTGTGTTATTACATGTGACACGTGTTTCGTCTATTTAGACACCAAATACACACTTTTTAGTTAGTATGAAATTAATAATAAATTTCTATAGAGATCGTGTTTAAATCTGAAAAAACCATATCCACTTCCCTCATAACCCATGATCAAAATTTTTGTCAGAAAGTGATAAACGAGAACTGTTTGTAAGTTGTGTGAGAGGATTGTGTTAAATGATAGGATAAGAAAAGTATTTAAAATATTTATTAAGTAACTTTCTCTTTGTTTGAAATATAGTAAGTGAGGCGGTAAGTGATGAAGACATGACAGACCTTAATGACGCTGATGATATTGTTGTAAAATTTTGCTAAAAGCTTATACTATTTCAAATCTATTGACTTGTTGGCTGACTTTTATGAACGTGGCCAATAAAAAATATGAACAATAATAAAATAAAAAAATAAGGTCCATATATATTTTGAAAATTAATAATAATTTGATTTAAATCGATTATGTTAAGAAATTGACTCGCTCTTCCTCCATCTAAGGAAAAGTTTTTAAACGGACCGAATGTTTCCCTTAAAGACGTGACGTTGAAAATGTTGTTGCAGTGTACTTTTTTATTTTAAAAGTTGGTCGTGTAAAAGTAGTTATAAGTTTCAATTAAAACTTTAATATATTATTCAAACAATGTGAGTTTTTTTATTATATAAGAAATATACTAAAAAAAAGTTTATTATAAGTTTTGTAACTAATTGTAAGAACTTAAAATAGAATCAAGTCAGTCACGTTAGAAATGTTGCCATACTCAACCAGAACTGAAATTTCAGTAAATCCCAAAACTGATATTTTAGCGACGATTATTAAAGGTAGACAAGATATTTATTTTACATAAAATTGTAATCAGAGAAATTTATCCTAGGCTGAAAATTCTAGTTCCAAATTCGGCGGCGGCCAAGTAATGTTGGTAAGACTCATAGTATTAACATTAATTTTGGTCAGTATTATTTTGACTGTTATGTTAAACGATTATTCGGTACCAACCGATTATTAAACGTTTCCCTTTATCCAAAAATAGAGATGTTGATAAAAAGCTATAAATCAAACAATATTCAAAATGAAATCTAATCAATTTTCCTGCAATGATATGTATAAATTGTTATCTCAGTTAATGGACTTCTAATGTAGCTGATTAATATTTATTTGTAAGAGGTCGATAACATTTTATTTGATTTATGTACAATTTGTTTGCTAATCAGTTTTTTCTTGTCTTAGTTCATGAACCATCAGTTTTATATACATTCATTCATTTTTACCCTCAATTTTATATAAATAGGCCTGTTATGTTTTTATTTTTATCAGTTGATAATGCTCGTGATGAACGAAATCGGTCCTGATCATTATAAATATGTGGAAGTAGTACAAATGAATTGTGTTGTTTTTTTGTAATTTTGTTTTATATTTTTTGTATTTTTTTATTGAGCGATGATCCTGAATTCTAGATGTTGTGCAGGACACTGTTTCAATCGCAACAAAATCAAAGTAGTTAGATATATTAAAGCTGAAATCGATGTAGAGGAGATGAGAAGAATAAAGTAATGCAGAAGAGAAAATAATGGTGACATCACAATAATTTTCATATTCCAAGCTTTAAAAAAGTATTCCCAAAACTATTAGCAATATTTTTAAGCGCTGTGATGTACCCCGTTTCCCACTAAATATTATAAAGATGAACTTAATAAGAGTCATTCAACTCTTGATAGCAATAACAAAACTAAATGTTTATCTATATAAGTAATTAAACATAATAGGTTACGTTCCCATTTAGACGTGACCAGGAAACTTCTAAAATATACAAATTGTCAATATAAAATGTAATGTTTTAGTTATAGAAGTCAGATCGAGTTTAGATTCAAACATTTACACTTCACGTCCGTTTGTCGATCAAATCCTTTGTCTCTGAATTCTTAAAATAAATAATTATTTTATTAAATTTGGATTATTGAGATTTTGTACACTTCCATGTATTTTGTCACTAACGACCCGGGTTTCGCCTTTCGGCATCTTCAGGCATTCGAGCACACGAATGGACTCGAACTGAGAGACAGTAAACAGTGTCTAACGCTTATATAGAAGATACAAATGCGACAAATATCATTTACGAGGCAATACATTATACGTCTGAGAGCCACACCGATACCTGAGTTAAAATTTCGGAAATCGTCCTAATCCTTATTTTGTAAACACCATATTACCAGAGTGGCGATTGCCGAAGGCGAATTGCCGCTTTTCAACTTCTTTTAGAAATACCAGTGATTTTACAATTATAATAGTATTGTGGGTTTTGACGGGATGTAATTCGACGAATGGGTAAATATATACAATCATTCCACATTTAGTGAAATCTGTTAGGTGTTTCAACGTATCGGATATAATAGCGGAGAATTAGGAAGGTTCAGCTGCTCATTCAAGATTGGTAAGGAGTATAACTGGCCTCTATTAATTTCTAAAATTTCCTGATAAAATAATTTATGATCCCCCATGTTTTTATGCAACAGTTTAACCCCATCATCCGCATTAAACGTATGGTTCTCCATTCGCAAGTGATTTGCGAATGTCGAAGTTTCTTTTTTTAATCTAAAGGCAGCTAAATGTTCTGATACCCTTATATCTAATGTACGTGTGGTTTTACCCACATAGAAATGTTGGCAATCATTGCATTGTAATTTATAAATACCAGATTTGTTCTTAAAGTTTACTCTATCTTTATTGTTAATAAGTAATTTGCCTAGAGAGTTTTTGCAATAGAACGCCGGTCTAACACTATCAGCTAACACTAACTATCAGCGAGTTGTTTTTTAATTTTAAAGCTTGTGCAACCTAAATAACTTATTCTATGCCAGATTCTAGGGCGGTCTATGTCTTTAGACAAGTTCCCGAAATATAGCATCTTTTCTGCTAATTTACGTTGTTTTTTTGATACAAGACTATCTATAAGAGACGCCTCATAGCCATTATTAATGGCAATTTGTTTAATAATGTTTAGTTCGTTTTCAAAATTAAATTTATTTAGAGGTATAGTGACTAATCTGTGAACCTGAGAATGGAAAGCAGCCAATTTATATGGAAGTGTACAAAATCTCAATAATCCAAATTTAATATTGAAATTCCATCAAGCACCCTCAGTCGATGTCTTAAATTATAAATTATTTTATTATTTTGTTAAAATCATTTGTAATCATAATTTGTACTTAATAAAGAATAAACCTCACAATCGATTACTGAGTTCAATGACCTGTTGCTGCAGGCCTTTTTAAAGAAATCAAATAATCTTTTAGACATAACAACGCATATGACTACGCATTTGCAGTTATATCAACCTAAACTATGGAAATCACTAAATTATGGAAATAATGATGTGAGTGATTATTGCGACATCCTTAAAAATTGTATAAATACCTATACAAGAAGAAAATATTTGAATATATTTCTGCCAAAGTTAAATAATATTAGTATGACCTTTACTGCTATTTGCGTGCAAAAGTATAATTAATTATAAGTCTAATTAATATTCACTGGTGTAGATTAACGTTAAGGTTTGTGATTAATGATTATTAAATAAGAGTTTTTATTGAAAATAAATATAACTTTTCATGATAAATTGCCAAGATTCATATCAAATAATTAAAATAATTAATAAGATTTTAGTTTTGACGTAATCTTTTCTGCGTAATTTTATTTACACGTGAGTATATTTTTTGATTTATTTTTGTGCTTAGAATACTTTTACGAACACAATAAAATGTATAAGCTTAAGTGTAATACATATTTTCCAAATTAACACCCAGGTGCTATGAAATAATATGAAATCGATAATAGGAATGTGAAAAAAACAATGCGTACAGGTATTCCTTATAATTTGTCCTTACTACTTATTGAATTTGTAGACAAAGGCAACTAAGTGACGTCTTAACTGACGATGAAATGTCTCAAATACAAAATTAGCTCTTTTGATTAAAGTTTTCTCAATATAAGATATATTTATGTGAAAAATAATCAACAACGTACCCTATTAATAATATAAAAGCAATATTGACTTGAAAAAGTATTCACATTATAACATCGCTGTATGGATATATCGCTGTATCTTATATATATATAATAGACCAGAGAACTCTGTAGACGCTTTACTGCTCGACCAGAGTCAACGCGCGACGGCGGGGCGACGCGGCGTTTGAAACTGAAATGCAAAACGCACAAGACGAGCGAGCTTCCAGTCCCTGCGCATTAACTACGGACTAAATTTACTCATGACCTAAGCATCGTAAACAATTTACTTTTTACACATCTGTGATTGTAAATTTAATGTCTAACAAGTTTTAACTTTCTATTTAATTATATTGCCTCGTGAAAATGTTATTATGTGAAAGAACTAATGTTTAAAGTGCTGTTTTCCAAAGTGTATCGTTATAATTGTGTGTTTAATGTTTACAATGTAGTTTTCCAAAACTGGCGATGGAATTGCTCGGCATTCAACGTTATGGGTACTATGTACCGCTAGCTGTCAGAGGGAAATGCATTTTCGTTTCGGGTTCGATTCTACAGCAAGGAGCGGTGTTACGTTACCGACAATATTATTATCTCCCGCCTGATAAAAATGACATTTGATTGACATTCTCAAATTCACGGTCTATAATATTGAATAAAATGTTATGCAATTAACAAACAGTTCCGACGTACTAGCTACTTTAGATATTCAGTATTTCAATTTCAATACCGTCATATATGACGGGTACAACTATATTAGTTCCCTTATAAATGATAGATCAATATATCGAAGTTTGATAAGCTGAAATTTTAACCGCGAAATGGAGTAAGAGATTTAGATAGCAATAGATTTTAATACCGTCATCTATGACAGGTACGGTTATACTAGTATAATAATATTTGTTTATATTTATATCATACTCAAAAAACGTTTTTATTGAATTGATATTTTATTTACAATTCTTTATCGGACACCCTATTTGGAAATTCTAGATTTTTCTTTTAGGTACTGCTAAAATAATTTTTAATTTTATACAAATAAATCATTTATTACAAAGAAAAAAGTGAACTTCTAATTAGTATTAATTGAACTAGATGAGTGTATATTTAAGCTTTGTGAATAAATACGAAATAACATTATATTATGTTTCATTAATGAAAACAAAATTGATATTAATGTATAAAAGCATATATAAAAATACTTTGTATAGGATAACAATATCGTTAAGATCCCAAATATAAGCGCATAGCCTCGATTTGGTTCAAGAGCCGGAAGAAGTTGACTTCTGTTATATCATACCCATAAAAGTTATCCCATTTCCTCAGAAACCCGGAATATGTATGACTTTCAGCGGAAAATGTTTCTCTGGAATATCAATTTTAGGTTAGTAATGGAAAACATTTTTGTCCTACAACAATATGCATGTCGAGTGTAATACATTTACTCAATGTTTAATTGTGCTTTAATAATATTTATTTTTTTATCACACACGTTTCTAAATGGAGCTTATTTCAACAGTATGTCGTTCCAAAAGAAATTACTCTTATTCACTCGCTCAAGCTTTATTTTTTTTGCAAAAAAAAAGTATATAAGGTGAGAAGACCCCGGATCGGAGAGAAGCGAATGGCTGGTTATCAAACGTCCTGGAAGGGCTGGGATCTCAAACAAACGCCATTTGAAATCCGGTTCAACACTTATTTACTTTTTATCGAAGATGCAGTGGCTTACAATACACAACATATAATCTTAACACCTAAAACTGATTCTACATTTACCTTTACTTAGCAACTGAATTTACTTTAAGTTATAATACAAATTACACGACAAACGATTTTAAATTACGTTCAATTTCAAAACAAACACAAACAATCCATTATGTCAATGGTGCCGACCACGAGGTCGGCAGCTCACCTCCACTCGACAGATCGTAATTGACTGTCCCACATACATTTAAAAAAACGCCCTGCATCGTCGGAGCTACCCCTTTCTGTCAAAAATGAACTCGTCCAGCGTGCCCGCCGGCTAATGAACGCACGCCCTTGCCAACAAGAATTATTGTCATTACCGCTGGGCGATTTCAGTTATGGACACTAATGAAACTTAAACTTAACAAAAAAACCAGGGTTTGTCAAAGGTTGGGCTTAAGACTAGAGTATCCAATCCCGTACCGTTTTTACAATCCCGAGATCTTGGTATTCAGAATTTCTCAATTCCGGGATTGATTATAAAATGTAATTTCATGCGTTAAATTATGTATTTTAAATTTAATATTTGTCCATTATTGCTTCAATTGAAATGTATACATGATTAAACATTTTTCCGGGCACTGGAGATGATTTTAAATGAGGCAGTCATTTACAAAAAAAAGAGAAAAATACTTTAAAAAACACATAATGATCAAAATAATTTTTATTTTATTTTAATTATTGCATTAGTATGGTAAGTTTTACCAAATTTTATCCATAAGTAAGGTATATCCTTCAATTTAACTATAGAAAATACGCCTTTATTCATTCATTTAAGAAGTGATTCTAATTAGTCCTTTATTTCAAATTGGTTAAGAACAGCTGTTACGAAATATGAGAAAGATAGAGACTTCAATAAATTTATATTAATTTTAAGATTATTATAAAATAACTATGTACAGGAACAAACCGAGGTACACGTTTTAGTTAATCAGGAAGTTTTAATTTTATATATGAACAATTTTTTAGCATTTACAGTGAATCCCGAGATTACTGGATTGTCTGAATATCTATCTCGGGAATGGAAGCCCTACCTATAACCGTACTAGTGGTTAGGTTATTGATTTCGCTATGCCTAATTTTAAGGATCGAATGAGTGAAAGAAAATTTAAGCATCAAAGATGTGAATGTCTTTGAACAAAAATCCGTAAATCAATTAAAAATCAGCTAATGAATGTTGCAGTTCAATATCATCAAACTCATATTATTTGCGTGTGGTTTCCATAACGATCCACTAAACGAGTTATGGTTTTCTATTGTGAAAGTTCCGTGCAAGGAAATAAAAATTAGCAGGCATTAAACTAGGCAATGCTTTCACGGCTCACCTAAAAACACCGTTATTATAGATGAAAAATTCATTCCGTGGTGTGGAATTGCTAATGAGAGCTCGCCTACTAATTTTTAGAGAAAATTTGAACGACATTTTCACCCTTTATGCAGACCTTAAACACGATATTTGTATAATATTCAGGTATTATGGAAAATATTAGCCACTAACTGATGATAGATAAGCCAGTGACAAGGGATCAACGAGATTGTACTGGTTAAAAAATAATATTATATTATATTTAATTAACATTCAATTAATTTTACTCCTTGTCACAGCTTTAATATTTGTGTTTAAGTTCTTATTATATTAATACTTTTGTCTTAAAACACTCGCCGAAACTTCAATATCATACATGAATTGTTAAAATTTTATAGGATCAAAATGTGATTTTGACGAATTCCAAAATGACTATCAAAAACGGGTTTTTTCAGCATTTCGGGGATGGTTGTAAAATTTGTAATTTTAAATTAAAAATGAACGACTCTACAATACAAAGAAAATCTTAGAGGATCATGTGCAGATTACTTTCAATTATTTATCATGCAACAGAGTCACGAGTTCAACAGTACTTTCGCATGTTGTTTAGTCTTTCTAATTTGTTTAGGTCAATTTATAAATTTAAATTTGAAGGTATCGATGTTCATTATATACTTCTTCTATCTTTAGTATGATAGTGAACATGGTGACAAGAGACGGCAAAGCGCTTAGTACTGCTATTTTTCGAATCCTATGCTTCACTCCTTACCCTCTCAGAAAAGAGAAGTCAAGTGATTCATATACAACCAAATCCCGTTAAACATATTATGTTAAAATTTTCGATTACTAGCCTAAATATTTCAGTTTAGTAACAAGTCTAGAAGAAACATATAACTCACTATTTATTCTACGTTAATTTTGTAAAACTATCACGTTTATTAATATTAAGAAACTTTTAGACACAAGTGTACAAAATAACAAGCGAAACTCAACGTTACTCTGACATTGTTGAAGAATATTCTAACTAGCTTATTTAAATATTTTATTCAGGAAGTTTACTTTACAGTACCAAACTAAAATATTTTGTTTACTATGCACGTCAGCTATTCTAGGTTAAATAAAAATGTTACATGATTATGAAATTTTGTTTACTGGAAACATCAGCAATCAAACAAGTTCGTTTTGTCGATATTTGAAAGATTGAAAATGATATATCTCGTTGAGTATGTAATACGTATTTAGTAGCTGTGAGCTTATTTTCAATTGAACAATGCTGCACTTGTTTTTGTTTTTTATTTTCCTCAACATTTCAGCCTGGGATTAGGCTTCCTGCACAACAAACAGCTCTACGCTAAATCCTGGCATTTTTGATTCTGTTTTCGTTCTGAGATACTGTAATATTTTCTAAGAATTTATTCTGATGATGGTTTTATTTTTGAGTGTATTTGCAAGGTCATAACTATTATTTTTTGAAAATAAAATAATTCAATATCCAACGCAATTATTTACTTCAGTGAAAAGAAATCATCAAAGTTTCAAAACAGTGACATCTTTTAATTAATGAGAAAAAAATGTTTTTATACATAAATATTCGTGTAACTGATAAAATCTCGTTGGAGTATTGGAAACGTTCCAAGTTACTTAGAAATATTTATTCCTAATAATATTACCATCTTCAGTATATATGTAAAAAAGTTTTTTAAATAATTGATAGGCACTAATCTATTGAAAAAATCTGCATTTAAGGATACTACTAGCGTCCTATCACCTCTATACAGCTGAGAGGAATAGTATTATATAATCGACGGTGTTTTTGACAATTGTTGTAACCCTCAAAAAATACGAAAATGTGTTAATGATTGGATTTCATTTTAAAGACGACAAAGCAGGTCTCGGCCAAACGATGTAAATTAGAAAAATAAATTGACCACTTTTTAAAAGGGAAACATAATTTTTCATTTTTTTAGATTTAAAAATTCTGACCCGGCCACTTGATGTAAGCCACTATTATATCAACACTCCCTACGTATAATCCTGTATCTACAAACATGAGAATTTATAGAGTTTACAGGTTCATAACGCAACTCACCATATAATGTTTTCAATAAAAACAATTTTTACTCTCTAATGAACAATTTCAATTTTGACGGATTGATTGATCAATTGGCCTAAACACCATCGATAAAATGAAACATTTTAAACGTTCAAGCTATTTGTATTTTATCAATTGAACGAACATTTGTAAAAATAAAATGGTGATATGTCTCTGTCACCCAAGCTTTGACGTTTCGCTTCCACTTAATAATTTTGGATAACAATGATTTAGTTCTTTCCATAGGCTTTATGAAGAATGTGAATTCTTATTCTATTCTACCAAGAAGTGGATATGGTCAATTACACAAGAAAGCAATTTTATAGTAAATTTATTATACTAAAATTATCTGTTTACTCTTCGAACGCGTGCGAAATTGTAATCCATCGACACACCTTTTTCATACACGAAGAAAAATACTTCACTTTTACTTCGCTACACACATAATCAGATAATTTTCATGTCTTAATGGTAGCGTATAAAGAAAATTGATGGAAAAAATCAAGAAATAAAGTAGTGATCCATGCATAGTCGTAATAACGAGAAAATATAGCAAAACAACCGTGTACTGACAATTTCGGCTGAGCACATAACTATGTTTGTTTCTATGCCGGAATTCGTCGCGGCATACTGGCGCGACTAAAACTACGATGGAAATTATTGTTGGCCACGCAATGATATTTGCATAATAACCACACACTTTTCGAAATAAAAAACCTTCAAAGAAAATATACAATTTTGCGGAAAAGAATTTGGTTAAACGTAGGCAGTTGAAAATATACGACACGGCTTAATTCTTTTGACAGCTGATGAAATTATTATAATTATATGGATACGTTCAGAGCTGTTTTGATCTTGCAAGTGATAACATATTTTTAAAGCGGAAATTAAAGAAAAAATAATGTTTATATTATTATTACTATTTAGGGTTTAGATTTGTTGATAAGACTGAATTAATATCATAAATTACAAATTGCTTTATTTAATGTGTCGATTTTTTTTACCATGTTCACTCCCAGTATAGAGCATGTGGTTTCCTAATGACGGTATCTCAAGAAAACTGCTTGTTACCCAGTTGCTCAACCTCTCTTTTTCGAAGAGATTAGAGATTGAAGAATATGGCTAGGACAGGACCAGTGGTTGGTTAATCGGCTAATAACGGACCTGACAATTCTTTTTCCCATGCCCGTTCCCAACGTGAAGCATATCGCCTCCTAACGGAGGTATCTCAACAGAAGTTTTCTATGAGAGCTGCTGGTTACTCTTAGTTGCTCTGGCTACGCCTCGTTTTTTAGGACCAGATGGGTGATAGGGAATTTTAGACATCATATACATCCATGCCTACGAACAGAAATCCATAAATCGAATTGAAAAATCAATATATGAAACTGTCTCTACCGGGACATGAAATCGGGACATCCGTAACCATATTCAACCACTGCATCACGGACCCGACAATCTATCATTAGTATATATTAATGATTCCTTCCTTACACCAGACTACACTTGTGATCAATTATGTTTACTAATTTTCTTACCGAATTTTTGCAGTTGAAACGGGCAACTTAGAGAAATTCTAATACAGTTTTTTATACCAGCGGTCGCCAACCTTTCAGACCTCTCTGAAAACTAAGCTCACAAATTTATTTCTCGCGGGACACTAGCATGAATTTTCTAAACTCTCAAATAGGTAAATATGTATAAAATAAAGATCATTAAAGTATCATTTTTTATTATGAAACGGTATTAACACTCGTTTACTTAAAAAAATTAATAACAAGGATATATCGATGGCCTAGTTTCATAGAAATACAACTACAAATTGATATCAAATTTAGATTATTGAGATTTTGTACACTTCCATGTATTTTGTCACTAACGACCCGGGTTTCGCCTTTCGGTATCTTCAGGCATTCGAGCACACGAATGGACTCGAACTGACCGGTTCGGTTCAGTTCAGTTCGAGTCCATTCGTGTGATCGAATGCCTAAAGTTGCCGAAAGGCGAAACCCGGGTCGTTAGTGACAAAATACATGGAAGTGTACAAAATCTCAATAATCCAAATTTAATATTGAAATTCCATCAAGCACCCTCAGTCGATGTCTTGTATTATATAAATTGATAGTTTTGAGATATGCCGATCAAATTTAGACTCATCTAAACTGACTCGTAAAAAGTGATGGCTTTTTATTTGTAGTACTTTTTATTCAAATAGGTGGTCAATAGTTTATAGTTTTAGGAACGCCACGATTCTCTAAAATATATTTCCACAATACTATTTTTCGATATATATGCATATGGAACTGAGGCATCATTTAATTTCCATATGTAAATATCTGCTTTTTGACAGAAAACCTATACATTTTACAAGTTGTTCTTTTGTGGAACTGTAGAAGACCGGTTTTCGAATATAATGGCTAACTAAACACAAAACATCAATTTTTTTACTTTTCATGCTATGGAACTGGGCCATCGAGTTATGTCGCCAACTGCTGGTTTATACGATTACAAAGAGCAGCTTATTATATCAATAGTTATTCGATATTTTTTGCCTCGGTAAACTTTTCAATACATAATAAATACTTATCGCAAATATCTGTACCAACAATTATATTAAACAATTTATAACGAATTAGGACGATGGGCTTAACTAACCAGACAGCTGTTACTGAGTTATTTACGCTGGCAAGTTTTTCTCTGCTGAGCGTAGCGACAAAAAAATTAACAATGATTGATAAAGTCGTTAAATTTTACTGGGTAATTTGATAATCACCATTTGTCAAGCGGCTCTCGTATTCGGTTTAATTTACAAACTTTTTTTAAAATTATCTTACATCTTTGTAAATTGTATGATTATTTTAAATATAATACATTAAGAACATCGATTTTATAAATCAATATTGACATTTAATTGGCTTTGTCTGTGTCAAAATTTTCGGTTCTAGGAAAAAACCGTACTGGGAAAACACCCCACACAGAAAAAACCGCACATGGAAATAACCTCAGACGAGTTCACCATATTTTTATGCCATATTCACAAATGAAACAAAGGCATATTAAGATCATCAGTCAACAAGCAGTTAAAGTCTTTTTACTTTCAAAATATTGTACTCTCATATATTCTAAAAAAGTACAGTATGAAATTATGCATTTTTATTGTAATATTCCATCAAAATTCGATCTACTTAGCAATATGAGCGGGTATAATTACAGAAAAACTATTTTATTCATTGTTATTGATGTGTTTAAGTCACAGTACCTCGTATAATGCTATGATTTAATTATTTTTAAGGTGTCCATAATCAATTCTTGGTGGAAAGGCAATCATGTTCACAAACATTATCAGTTGACAATGCTCGCAATTAGCGGAACCGTTTCTGATCATTATAAACATGTAGAAGTAGTAAAAAATAAGTTTGTTTTATTTTTAAAATACGATTTGCTTGTTTGATAAAAAAAACAAATGAAATCTTATTATAGTGGCTGTAAAAATCAAAAATTCATAAATTTATTTTGAATTAATTTTAAAATTACTATTGTTTTTTATTTGTGATATCTTGTAAGTTACCCGTGGTTAGTATTTCTAGAACTCGTTTTGAGGTGGAATTATTTGTATTAATTGCATATATGCCTACAAGGGCCACAAGTTATGTTAAGCGAAGTAATCGAGAGTTAGGGAAGATGATTGCAAACTAAATTAAAATGAAGTATTGTATTTTTTTATATCGTGTGTGTGGCTCATGATATGAGGTCAGGCAACTAACAAATGGATTTTTTTGGTTGAATTGAAATCACGCGTTTTCAATTTTGAATTTCATTATTCGAATAATAAAAACCAGATAGCATGTGACCAAATTAAATCGTACTATATGCAACACTTGCTCAAAATATATTTCAAGGATATTACTGCTTTTGTGTGTGTTCTGTCAGCTATATTTATTTCGAGATACGATTGAATATTTAAATGGAAAAGGTATGTGCGTATAATGCAAAATTGGTTTCTTGGACTTTTGATTGCGTTCGCTCGCGTAAATAAGAAATCATGGCTTAATGTTTTCATTTTCTTCAATAAAGCTTCCAATAAAAATTTACACTCGAGGACAGGACCAATGTAAATTGCTTTGCATTCAACGGCGTTAACAATGATTATAAAAGCCTACCGTTTAACATCAAAAACAGTTTTTAACCTTTGGTGTATTTATGGCCTTATAGTTGAACAAAATTGAAAGACCTCGTTAGGGACAGCCGCAGAAGTTTGTTTGGAAATTTTATTTATCCGTTTACACATGTCAGATATATTACAAATACGTTTTTTAGGACTAGCAATGTTATAACCGTGACAAGAATATAGTAATATAATATACCCATAGAGAAGATGTTGTGAAATATTGAAGCAGCTTTTTATTAACAGTGTTAGATCTCAATTAAGGATTGAAATAACCCTATTACCAAAACCGGGATTCTGGTAAATTAAACACCGGTATTTCGGTATGAGTGTACGATTATTTCATGCCTTCAACTCAAACCCATGAATAGTTGAAACAGGAATTGATACAAATACTATATACAATGCTTTATTGTACTATTTTATTACGGATTTCAATTGTTTTTATTTATTTGGTATAAACGTTTCCTGTGATTTCCGGAATCTTTATGTGACAACAATATCAGTAAGTTGAATCGGACGTTCTATTTACAATATTGCTTTAAAATTTCTAAGAAATCACCTATCACGGAAATGGAGGTATAAGTGTAGTGGTATTGTGGTAAAATGTAATCAAATATGGAAAGTAAACAACGTTCGATTTACATGTATTAATATATTTCATCTTAACTTCTATATGTGCGTAAGATGTGTGTGTAGTAGAATGAACCCTTGTGACCTCTAAGATAATCCATAATATATCAAATACTAGCTTTTGTACGTTGAGTTTATTCGATATATTATTAAATAAACGTCACCAGTCGAACTGTCTCGTTTAGCCGGGTGGTAGGGTTGAAACGGGGGTCGTTACGTTTGAAAACATGGACAATGAGAACTTTTGTTTGCATAAACTTTGATAAATTGAACCGATGTGCGTGAATTTTGCTTCGCATATCGTCAGTCTGCGCGAAACCATCTAAATTCTCATATTTATATAAAGAGCCTTAAAAGTTTTAATAAAAATGGATACGGGTGGTAACATTTTTTATTCAAACTAGGTGATAATAGCTATCTAAAAAATGTAATGCTGTGTACATATGAAATACCGTATGAAAAATCACATTTTGTAAGTTATTACCCTTTGATATTAACAACTTTTGGTTGTAATTGAATATTTGAGAATGTATTCAAGCATTTATTAAACTAATTTTTTTATTGTCAACAAAACAATATTTTCATAAAGAAATAAGTCTACAAAATCAATATGGATACAAAAATCATTGCAAAGAAAATTTGAATTTTTCAAATTTTGTACATTTTTGTACGTTTTGTCACTTACGGCCCAGGTTTCGCCTTCCGATATATTCAGGCATTCGGGTATACGTATTAACTCGGGCTGACTGTATTCTAATGTCTGAAGATGCCGAAAGGCGAAACCAGAATCTTATATAAATGTATGAAATTCTATATTAAAATTCCAACAAGCATCCAAAATCGATATCTTAAATTGTAAATAATATTAACAATGCTCCACATTTCAAATTCTGTCATTCAACAAGAAGTTATTATAATTATTTTATTTAAGTTAGTCTGAAAAATGATATTACTGGCACAAACTTGATATTTTTTATTCCACATTGAGTCATGTTGATCTTTATAATTCAATTTTTTTAGTTATGAATCTTAATTGACCTTAGTCATTTGCATTATTGACGGCAAAGTGTCACACGTAATATTTCATAATATTTAAATATGAATTTAACCTACCAAAAACTACTAATTAATTTCTCTGCAATCGTTTTATTTTTTTGCATTCCATATTAAAACATTTCTTTCCTTGATTGATAATACAAATATAGGAATAAATTCACTTTCCAAAACGATTGGAAGCGTTTGTTAGTTGTGTAATAATTTGGAATATGAAATGACGATTGATGATTCCTTAATTGATGGAGTTGCCCACAACATATTATTAATGAAACCAAAAGGGGTTTCTTCCAATCAACTTCAATCTTAAAATGCAGAAAAAAATAATTATTATAATTTTCTTTGGAAGCTGTTATCATTAATTAAAGTGATGGGGTCAGAAGAGATAGGACCACATCACAATGTACTTGGTATATATTGGTATATTATGTGGCGCAAATGTTGCGTCTTTATTAAAAAGTTTTACTCATTTAACGCGATATGCATTAATTTTTTAATGTTACTAATTCGTATAAAACTTTAAGTAACTATTTTTAATTTAATTTTCCAATGTTAGTAATTTGTATAAAAGTTTAAGTAATGATGACTATTTTTTCATATTATAAGTAAATTAAGTATTTATATGTGAGTTTTAAATATTGCTTATTAAGTAAAATGATCAATGGAATTTTTTAACAATAAATAGGCCAAGCCACTTGAATAATATCTAGAGTAATTATTGATGTAATAATATCAAAAAGGTTTTTATATTTACTTTGAATAGCATATGTGTAAAGAGTTTTTCGTTCCGAAACAGCTTATAGGAAAGAAAAGTTATACTGGATAATATAACTCAGTTATAATGAATACAAATATGTGTGTTGAAGCAGAAAAGGACAGGAATTTCGCGTGCAAATACGGAAACGATTCCATCGTCTTGGAATATAAGTAATTGCATAATATTTTCTAGAATAAAAGACTGCCTCGCCTTGGCTGGACAGGTAAGTTAATCACACTTGACCGAGACTCATTTTTATTAAGATTTGAGTAAGGCAAAACACTCAGCTGATTAAAATTTCACACACAGAATGTCGTGTGTTATCGAACACGGCACGCAACGAAAAATACCAAGGTTTTGTTTGTAAGGAGACAAGTATGGACATCCGTAAGAATAAAGTAATGTTATATCTTCGAAAGACTATTTTATAGCAAAAAAACAATCTTTAAAGGATTTTGATGTTGATTTAAAATTTATCATGTTGTAATTTAAGACATCGACTGAGGGTGCTTGATGGAATTTCAATATTAAATTTGGATTATTGAGATTTTGTACACTTCCATGTATTTTGTCACTAACGACCCGGGTTTCGCCTTTCGGCATCTTCAGGCATTCGAGCACACGAATGGACTCGAACTGAGGAGTCCATTCGTGTGCTCGAATGCCTGAAGATGCCGAAAGGCGAAACCCGGGTCGTTAGTGACAAAATACATGGAAGTGTACAAAATCTCAATAATCCAAATTTTATCATGTTGTGTTTAACTCCTTTTGAGAAACATTCAATGGAAGACACTTTTGTTGTCAGTTATAAATACTGCAATATTACAGTATCAAAATGAGATAGGGAGATTTAGAAAATGATTTTCCCCATTTTTGACTAAAATTACACTGGACACTAACGGATAATAAGAATTTTCACTAATCTTAACGGGTGCGTCCCAACGTTTTTTTTCTCACGGTGCACTAAAGTTTTTTTAAATTTCGGCAGTACACTACTAATAAAAATATGTAAAAAGCTTACACTCGGAAATTTCATTAACATATGATCATTTGAAAAATATAAATAACAATTGAATTATATGCGTGGACAGAATAGTGGATGTTATTTGACATTTTTTTTTGCAATAAAGTAATATGGCGTGGCACACCTAGCATCGTCTCACAGCACAGTGGGTGCGGAGCTCTTATCTAAGCACACTTGCCCATGATGATATCGCAGTTGAGAAAATTTTAACTTAACAGAGATTTCAAACCGGTCAATCCATCAACCATCTCTTTCAAATACTGAACTAGCTCTAATGCTTTTTCAATATGATGGCCTAGCAGCAGAAATCAGAATATTCCGGGTTCAGGCTATAGCATATCAGGTAAAGAGTGTTTCAACATTGTGAAAATGAACAGTGAAGTTTCAACATTAAATAATTTCACTCTCAGAGTATTTCTTTACACTATTGCAGGTTTATTTACATGGACGTTGTAAAGTTTTCAAGTATTCCTAGAAAAGAGTTGACACCTGTTTTTCAGGCATGCTTTAACTGTTTAAAAAAAATGTTTTTTGGCATTTCATAAGATTTCGGCGATGGTAAACAATTAACAATTTTCACAAAATGAAGAAAAAACGTACTATATCGTATTAATCGTTTAACAAGAATTAATCTTAACTCAGTCACTCCACCTCTTTATTCAGAAAAGTTAGGAACATACGAACGGGTTATGAAAGTAATAATCGATTTTTTAAGTGTGAAAGTGTGAAGAAATAAAAAAAATATATGTATGGATGATGTTTGACGCAATTACTAAAATCGGTTGAAAAAATCAATTTATTTATGAAATAGTCCATTTGGGGATTCGATATTTTGAACAAGCATCCAAATGAAACAAAAGAGTGTCTGACAAATAAATTTATTACAAAGAATCAAAAGACTTGTACAGAAATTGCGAATACCGCTGACAAATAATTTTTCTTGGTAATTCTTTCATTAAAAATGTTACCTGCAGAACTTCGTGTCAATCTTAATTCTGAAATTCAAACAAACTTTAAAGGATTATTTTCTGTCTCTCTAATTTGGGTTATAATCATGACTTACTTATGTATCATGCTTTTCAAAAACGTATCCCTCAACCAAACAAATTCTGGATTATATACTGGGAAAGTTGGGCTTAACTCTTGCGGTTAACCCTACGTGTTCTAATAACTTATTGTATATTTAATATTAAACTACAACTAGCATATAATTTATGGTTAAACTGATGACTTAAATGTACTTTACAATAATCAATCGTATTAAATCAGCCATTTCGTATTGAAACCGTTTGCCGCCTGAAAAAATATGTATCTTGTATTGTGGGTTTCACATATAAAAATCACAATATTATATTTATAATTATATAAAGGTTGTATTAACACTATACGCATCCAAAAGAAAACTTCGTGTTTACCATGTTTATTTACATCATTTGATATTTTTTTAAATCAACTGGAAATTCAGATATCATATTTTTATCCTCAATTACATTTTGATTCTTTGAAATGACAATTTAAAATTTTGAAAAGAATGTAGTAATTATTAGTCCGATCCGCATTGGGGTGGACATGGTTTAAAAAATGTAATCGGTATAGTACGATAACAAAAAAAATAAGTATAAAAATATCAATTAATTGGTTATAAGAAAGTAATATAGAAAACAGCATGGTATCAGAACAAAATAGTAAAAGCGAGTCATTCAATTTAAAATCTTTAATTCAACATTTTGTCTAAAGCAATTACTTTAGTCAATATAAATTTCAATTAGGCACTGTTTTATAAAAGCAAAAAAACGTTCAAGATTTAGAGTAGAATACGAGGTGTCGAAGAGCTGTTTCGCAAATCCCAAGACTGAGATGGGATTTTATAAGTAATCGTAAGACACCTGGGAGACCATGCAGGGAGAATATAAAATAAAAAAATCTTAATTGTGGTACAATAAGTCAAAGTGTTTAGTTTACAACATAGACAAACGAATTGCAATTAGAGTACTTAATAAGATTTGCTAAGATGTCATGGGCTTAAAGTGTTAATTAGACTGAGAGAATGAAGAACTTTCAGAAAAAGCTCCCATTTTGAAGTTACTATATTTGTTTAAAAGTTTATTTCAACATGAAACATGTTCGAAACATATTATAAATAAATGAAAAGGCAGCATTCTAAGTCACTTTATAAATTTTTAACGCAGTATAAATCGTTTTATTAAATTGTGAAATTTAACGTTAGAATGTTTTCGATAATTTATCGATTCATATTACATTTGTCTGCAAGTGATGTATTTTATTTTTAAAAGTATCCGGCATGCGTTGTCTTTCTGTTTATTGAAGTGCTTTTGGATATTGATTGAATTGGTATTTACTTGGTATAACTCCATTATAATAGGATAAAATAAATAAGTATTTATTCTACAAATTTCTTTTTTTTATCAGGTAGTTGATAGCTATTTCTGCTTTACACCATCATCAGAACTAGTTCTGACGATGGTGCAAAGCCAAAATAGCTATCAACTACTTGATAAAAAATTTGTAGAACTAAATACTTTGTTATTTCATCCTATTATGCTTTTGGATACACAATATTTTTTCTATCTATTTCCTATTTATCAAATAACTATACTTAATTTTGGGCGAAGCCATGTAGCAAAGCTACTCTTAATTTAACTCGAATTCAGACTATTAATCACATCAAAAACAATCAATAATAGACCCTTGGCAAACTTGAATTCGTATAACTATTTTCAACTCGCTGCATACTTATCTTTTCGAGTGACGAGTCAAGAATGATTAAATAATAATACAAGTTATTGTCAAATCGTGGAGGTATGCTGTTTATCATCAAAATTAGATTTCAAATTTATATGTTTTTAACCATAAATATAGTTCTATTTATACTTTGAATAGGTATTCAATCGTAACTTATTAATTCCTTGGTATTATAAATGAGATAGCATATTGTTATCTACATAATGACATGCGAATAATTTCAGGTAGTATATCCAATTGCGCATGAAATTTGAGCGCTCGGTTTGGCTCCGGGCGGAATATCAATATTAAATCACTCGGGTAATAATTGATAATTAGGGCATATGTGCTACTGATTGTTCCCGCCCTTTAATAATTAAGCTTTACTTATGCGAGAAAATTTAAGCTCGCTTCCGAAAGCTTGATGTAACTTTACTACTTGGCAGGTGGATTTTCAATGATTATTTAATATTTTTATTCCGTGCTGTCGATTAAAACTTCAATTTAATTTGAAACTCATAGAAAATGCAAAGCATTCGTGAGCTAATTTGTTGATGACATTGACTTTATTCAAAAATACAAAAGGTGTCAAAATAAACTTAGCCATATAGAACGTTTGAATCTTGTAGCTATAAAGAATGAATATTAGATATTATTTATAAAACACAAATTATCAATCTGTATGTAAATGCGTATTTAATAGTATTTTTTCAACAACTGCATAAAAAAATATTTTTAAAGAAATTGGTATCAATTTTTTTATAATTACCATTCAACCAATCCCACCCTAAAAACGGGACGAACCGAGAGCGATTAGCTAACCAAAAGTCCTGTCCTAGTACTATCATTCTATCTCTACTCTTTTCGAAAACGAGAGGTTGAGCAACTGAGTATCAACCAGTTCTTCTAGAAAAACCTCTAATGAGATACCTCCATTAGGAGTCCATATCTTCCATATTAGGAGCGGACATGGTAAAAGAAATTGTTAACTATGTGATATATTCATAAGATGTTTTCAAATAACTATATATTTAATATATTTTCAAATCATCTATGCCTTCAATGTGGAGCTTATATACTCATAATGCAGCATCTCAGCAAGTTTTTTTTTAAGGGAACTTGTTGAATGTCGATCATGAAACCTATTTTGTTTTCGCGAAGGATACAGGTAGGTACGGAGTTAGGAGAGCAGTATTTGTATCTCGTCGTTCTCACAATGCTCTGTTTTCAACATTAGGTTAGGGCAAGTGTGGAGGATATGAAAACAACACAGTTATCGATGCTATTGGATACGAATCCGTAAACCGATTAAAAAATCAATGTATGGATGACCTAATCACGGACTCAAACCCTCGACGGCCGCAACAGTCACAAACAAGAGAATGAATGACCAAAAGCATTTTGCATTCAATCCGATACAATTACGTAGTCTACAAGTATTGCTTTCAAACTACAGAGCCGAGTCCGCGCAGTATGGATATACCAGGTTTTGTTTTGGAAATGTAATAAACAAACTGAGTAAAGTACTATCATGTGGAAATATAAAAACTTAATAAATAATGACGGTCAATACGTTAAGTTTGAAGCACTTTATTAGGTGAATAGTCTTTGCGAATAAATTCGTACATGGCCTTTACGGACACACATACTTTGATAATTGAATTCGTCAAAGTCACGGTAATAACTAAATCAATTGAAATTAATGCAAGTTCGTACATTTTTACTTTGTATTTGATAGTTACCAGACCACAATAGAATTACTATTGCAGACGATAGATAATTAAGATGAGTTTTTGAAAGTAATTTAAATATCAAGAGGTTAAATGGTACGGTGGCTGGTCAAATAAAACGAATCAAAAGTCCAATCCACTCATCGTTTTAGAAGTCATTATCAATTTACAACGGTGAAGGTTTCTTAGAAATGTCCAAACGTTAATGCTCACAATTAAATAATTTAAGTTCGTCTGGATATTGAAAAATTACTCCATTAAAAATAAACCCATCTTCATATTTATGTAAATTCACATTAATATTAAAACATAACGGCTTACTTTGAGATACAACGCAAAAGGTGTGAGAACTTAATTCGTTAACTATTCAGTAGATTATTATGTCATTAGGCTGAAGTTTAATGTAACAAAATAATGTATTTATGAATCATAAGACTATTTATTTCGCTTGTCAATTTTAGAAAAGTGATGGTTGATTCGTCTTTTCTTAAAATATAATTACTAAATTTCTAATCAAATAGTAATTATGTAATAAACCAATTCATTTTTTAAAAATATATAAAAAAGGGTGGCATTTTTCTGGTCAGAATTTTAATTCAGTTTCCGTTATAATTTTTAATACAATGGTCAGAATTTATATTAAATAGTCATAATGTATCGGTCAGAATTACAGAAGGCAGAATAAATAATTAATGTCAGTATTTCTAACCTAACCTAACATTTTATTCTGACCGTATAATTGTTTTATTCAGACCGTTCATATTTTTCATCTGACTAAAATTTGATTTGAATTCTAACCAAAAGTTGATTTAAATTCTGATCATTTAATTTGTTGCCAAAAAAAATCTTAGCTCTGTTACGCGATGTCAGTGTATTTAAATGACAAATGTATTAATAATTATAGATTCGTTTACATTTTATTTGACGTTTATGAAACATGAAGACGTTTTTGGTTTTGTGAAGAACTTGGTGCTGAAGAGTGCCTCCATAAATTGGCACCACTGTGACCTACCGCAAACAAGGTAGTCCAGCGATGGTCTGTAGCCGTGGAACACCGCGATCATGAATGATGACATAATTTATGAATATAAGTTATTGGACGAGCCAGGTCAGCTTAAGCCGCGAAGCTTTTCAAAGTTTGGCTTATATTTGACATTTTTTTGTTAGAGGCATTTTCATTGTATGTTGAATACACGCTTTGGGAGCAAAAGACAATTTTGTTAGAAACGGGAAAACTCCGCAAGTTTGTCTTTAGCAACGATTGACTATGCTAACGTATTGGTTAACGGAGGGAATCATTAAGGCATCGTACAGTTTGTGGCGTCATTTTTATGGAAAGTAAATAAACATCTCAAAGAAACTATAACATAATTTAAAGGTATATAGGAACTAAGTCTTAGACTGCTGTACATTGTATTTATTTACAGTTACTTAGTAGTCTGTTCAGGAGAACGTTATTATTACTTTTATTTACATTGATTTGTAATAAATTAACTATAGTAATAATTTAAGACATCGACTGAGGGTGCTTGATGGAATTTCAATATTAAATTTGGATTATTGAGATTTTGTACACTTCCATGTATTTTGTCACTAACGACCCGGGTTTCGCCTTTCGGCATCTTCAGGCATTCGAGCACACGAATGGGCTCGAACTCAGTTCATAATCCAAATTTAACTATAGTAAATTAGTAAGAAGTAAATATTTAAATCAACTTTAAGTTTCTCTATACATGATATACTTTTTACGTCACGTATTATATATTATTGATATTTTTCGAATTGACATTGATAGTTATAATAGGTTAAAGTAGCAAAGTATTTAGCTCTTCAAAAATTTATTGGTTACTTTATAGCTACTTCGCCTCAACGCCATAGTCAGAACTTTAAAAGCGTTAGGCTTTTGTTATTTTATCCTGTTATTTATTAGCGACTTTGTAATGTCTTGTGTTTTTTTTACAATATAATGTAAAATATTATATAAAAATAAACATGGTATCAAATTTACATTTACGAATATTAGTCGAATACAGTTGCAAATCTCAAATAAAACCATTTTTTTAAGCTGAACACGTATAATGAGACGAACGAATCTGTTTTTTATTTCCATCTCATTAAAAATACAACATTTATCTTGTCTGAATTTTCCATGTCTTTGAGTCATCAAACATAATAATTTTAAAACAACTTAAAATTACATTACTTTTTGTCAACAACAACAAAAACACTTTCTTTTTATGGTACGATGTTATCTTGTTAAGCAAAAAAAAAAGATTTTTTATCACTAAAAATATTCCTAATTATTTATGAGCAAAGAAACATAGGTTTTTATTTCTAACAAAGTTACTTTACACTCGATCAAGTCTTACGTTTCACTTATTATAATGTATCGGTGTTCAAAAAATATGAAGTATAGTTTATTATAACTCATGGGACCTATCTTACTTCTTACAAATTTTAGATTATGTACTATGGAAATAGTTGATTCTGTCTGGTTTTCGTAATAAAATATACAGTGTTTCTCACGCAAAACGCTATAAACATCTTACCAAAGAAACGTGAAGGTAATACTAAATTCAACCATACCAACTTCCACGGCTTGGAAAACATTCTGAGATCATTTTGCTAATGCTATTAAGCTGCCTTTTCGCAATTAAGTATTTTAACGTCAAAACGTATAGTATTATAGATAGTTAAATTATTCTATAGTCGTTGTAGCTATTTATTTGGTCTCAGATACACTTAAGTCTACTTACTCTACTCATAGTAACAAGGTGTTGACATGCTGCAATATTTTAATCTAAATTATTGGTGTGTCATGGAAGTATGCTGTTTATTATCAAAATTAGATTTCTTGTTCCTAATACATACCTTAATTAACAATGAATACAGCTCTACCTTGGGCTTACTTCCTCATAGTAACAAGGTGTCGACACGATAAAATATTTTACTTCGTGGAATTCAGTAGTCGAAAAAGAAAATGTATATAAATATACTCTACAAATAAACATATTTTATATAATGGTTCTCAAAACAAAATGGCTACGCGGACTTTAAAGTGGATAATTTTCAATTTTGAATAATTAAAGGCAACATTTTAAATGGTCAGTATTTAAATCAATTTTTGGTCAGAATAAAATTCAATTTTGGTCAGAACAAAATTATTTTATCATCAGAATAAAAGGTTACGTTATGTTAGGTTAGAAATACTAACCATAAGTTGTTTTATTCTGCACTCTGTAACTCTGACCAAGGTATTAAAAATTATGACCGAAACTGAATTAAAACTCTGACCAGAAAAATGCGAGCCATAACTTAACCCTATTACATTCAGTATACATTATCTCTTTCAATCTTTTTTGTAAGTCTTGATTCAATTATTGCTTGAAACAATGCATTAAAAATTGCGGAAAAATGCCAATAAACTCTTCTTCGAAAGATAAAAAACGAAGTATTTGCCAGCATATATCTGTTATGAGTACATTCCACAAAAAAAGGTTATGATGGAATATAAAAATAATGGTTTAGATGTAGATTATATCGTCGCCCAAGAGGTTTGAGTTTTTTTTATTGCGATGGAGAAAATATGGAGTCGGGATGTTGGAGGAAGGAAATTGAGATGAATTATGCGACAGAAGAACGCTAGCAGGTAACTAAGGATGCTCTCAATAATTGTCATTTTTACCCATCCAGGAACTGATACAATTCTCAGGGCTATCATGTCATATAATTGAATTTTTCAATTTGGAAAGCAAATAGCAATTAGAGTGTTTTAAAAATTGGTTATATTATGGAAGATGAGTAGACATTTAGAAATATTTTAATGTTAACTTACAATTACAATTTAATCATTCATATATATATTTACATCACTCTCCATTTTTAAATTTTTTCACTGAACTTTAAGAATCTGGTAAATAATAATAGTCATTGTTATCGTTTGAGCTATGACACATAGCAATACTATGACATTGTAAGGGATATGAATTATTAAATAGTAAAAAATATAAATAAATACGAGCTATCACCACTAAGTGTATCCAAAATTTATTTATTTTAAGTTACTACCTAATAAATTACTGATACATTACCTGTTCAAATTGAAGGAAAAAAATTATAATTATATAGAAATGATATAAAACCAAATCATTTATTAACTACTTGAATTAATTACTAAGGTTTCCCATCCTGGAATTTCGGGATTCACTGTGAATGTTAAAAAATAATATCAAATTAAAAATTTCTGTTTAACTACATCGGTTTGTTCATGTACATATTTTTTATAATACCCACTTATATCTAATATATAAAATTCAATGTGGGTTTGTTCATATCTTATGCACAGCCATACCGTTCATCCGATTCCGATAAAACTTTGTCTAATTATTGCTTACACTTGCGAGAAGGAAATCAGGCCCGAGCCCGACTCTCAACTTTTTAATTTTTAACTTACAGTAGGTCTTATTATATATAAAAATCAATCTCACAATTCAGGTGTATCTAAAATTTAAAAAAAATCTGAAATAAAGAATCAAATTAGTACAAACAGCGATACCTCGAAAAACCTTCTGATTTATTCGTGTACGCACTAGACAGAAAACAAAAAAATTTATGTGTCCAAAAGAACTTCAATAAGCAGAATAAAACCATAAACACTTTCTTTCTTTGAGTGGCATTGCAACGCATGCCGGATACTCACTAGTAAATAATAAAAATGTATTCAAAGTGGTCTCTCTTCTTCTCATTTTTCGTAAAAGCCGTTATTAACCAATTTAAAATAGAACACAATATTTTAAAGTCGAATTGAAGGACATGACCACTTTATGGATAACATTTGTTAAAACATACCTTAATAGTGCAATTTTAAAAAATATATATATACAACTATTTTTATCATTGTTCATTTAAACGGCTGTCTGATTTAAAATCAATAAAAAAACCATTCCAATGACCAAAAACTCATATATGCATTTCAATTGAAGCAGTAACGGTCACAAATTAAATTTTAAATGTACAATTTAATACATAAAATTTCATTTCCGGAATCCCGAGATTGAAAAATTCTCATACCCAAAATCACGAAATCATGAAAATCGACCAGATTTGGATACCCAAATAATTACGAGTAATTCAGTAAGCTCCTCACAATGGTTTTTGTAATGGTAGTGAATCGATATTGGTTAGGTTATTGAGTAGGTAATTGCTATGATTATATCTGTCATATAAATAAGTAATAAGTGTTGAATAAGAATTAATGTTATGCAAATCAGATATGAGATGATTTTAAAATTGGAATTTTTATTTTTTACAAATTGAATTGGTATTTACGTAGAACTCCATTGTATTAGAAAAAAATAACAAAGCAAATATTTAGTTCTATAAAATTTTATTAGACAGTTGATAGCTATTTTGGCTTAACGCCATCCTTAGAACTATACTTAAACTTATTTAGCTTAACTATATATACTGTCAAGAAGAGATATACAATACTATGTCATCTCACGTATTCAAACATCATAATGTTTATTTAAAATTAAATTATTTAACGTACTAATTGTGTTTTTTGAAAAGAGCTTACTTGGAGTTATTAATTAATCGTTAAAATAAATGCATTGAAATTTTATTGATTATCCGTAATCACATGAGCTTCTTATAATAGGTTTAAGTAAGGGTGATGAATTAATTTTTGTTAAGTCATTAAAGAGATTATAGCTTTGATTATACCTATTAATTTTCAGTCGTTCTCAGAAATTCAGCCTAAGGCTCTTATCACACAAATGTAGGTAAACTGGGGATGAATTAGAAATTATGTTGTGTTGTCATTATTAAATGATAAGTCAAAAATTTGATTTTTTATGTAAAGTTAGCCGTTTTATTCGAACACCACTCTTCTACAGTTCCACAAAAGTACAGCTTGTTAAATTTACAGATTTTTTCTCAAAAGGTAGATATTTGCATATCGAAATCAGTAAAATTAAATAATTTCTCAGTTACATATACATGCTTATCGAAATATCGTATTCTGGAAATATGTTTTTGTGAATCGTGGCGTTCTTTAAAGAAACAACCTTTAATACTAAAACTGTAAATTGTTGATAAAAACCTATTTGAATAAAAAAGTAAAACAAATAATAAGCCATCATATTTTAAAAAATAAAACACAATTTGTTTGTACTACTTCCACATATTTATAATGATCAGGACCGGTTTCGCTCATCACGAGCATTATCAACTGATAGTACAAACAAATTGTGTTTTATTTTTTAAAATATAATTTCTTTCCACCAAGAATTGACAGTTAACACCTTATAAGTAATAAGCCATCACTTTTTACGAGTCAGTTTAGATGAGTCATAAATTTGATCGACCATATCTCAAAACAACCAATTTCTAGTTGTATATCTATGATACTAGGCCATCGATATGTTCTTTAAATCTTTTTTTTTTCACTTATTTATATATTCTTCTCAACTATTTTTAATCAGAAAAGAATTTACGATTTTAGTTATTAGACCTACTTATACGAAGATTTTCAAGTACCGATAATCGGTTTCTATAATCCATCCCTACTGTCGAAGTGAAGAACTAAGGTGAAGTATCACTTGAAGACGTATCACGCTTGTGTTGTGGGTGGTTACAACATTTTATATAACCGCCTAAAGTATAACATTGGCGTCGTCTTTCGTAAAACGACTCCACAAGATGAATAACGTCCTTTGATAATAATAAAACTACTCGCGTTATATTCTCCCGCAATAAAAGTCGGTATTATAGACTTAATGGCGGATGGATATTGTAATTTTTGCTAATAAATGGGCATATTTTGGGAATCAAATAATATTCTACAAAGAAGAAAGAGGGTTTATATTGTAATATTTTGATTCGGTTGTTAACATACAGATGAATAAAAGAGTATCTGTTGATATTCATTTATTAAACTATATACAAGCAACCTTTCACATTTTTTTTTACTTATATGTATATTACTATTCCTATTTTTCGTCTAATAAATGTACTATTTTATTTCTGATGAGTATCGCATATTTAAAATAATATTTACATAATTAGCCGCATGCCGTGGTTTTCTCTCTTTCTCGCTAAATTACATGTAATGTGAAGTGTGCGAGCGAGCGAGATACAAAGGCATGCGGGCGCATGCTTTGTTATCCTACTTGCTCCTACCCAAGTGTGGTTGTGCGACGGATATAGAGATAAGTCTACCACACGCCGATGGTACATCATCAATAATTTTATTTTATTTTTTACCATGTCCGCTTTCAATATGGAGCATATGGACTGCTAACGAACGAAATCTTCAACAGAAGTTTTTTCTAAAGAACTGCTTGTTACTGTTTAATTGCTCAATTAATCTTTTTTGTAGAGAGTTATGGTAGAAATATATGGCTAATCGCTGCTCTAGTTACGCTCCATTTTTTAGGATGGGATCGGTGGGAGGGAAATCTAGACATCACAAACATCCATACCGTCGAACCATAAATGCATAAGTTGGTTAAAAAAAACAATTTATTAAACTCTCCGCACTGGGACTTGAACCCGAGACATCCATATTGAGCCATAGACCTGACAGAGAATAGAATAATTAAAAAAAATTTAAACTATGTGGTGAATACTGGAAAGCTTGTATCTCGCAAAAATATTTTCTTTTACTATTCAGTTCCTGACACTTTTTCTTTGTTAAACGATATTACATAATGTGAAAGGTGGGATTTTTCTACAAAAATAATTCTGAGAGTTTATTGTTTCACAATCAGTCAGCCATGGTTGGGTTAGTGTAAATCAAACTGCATTGAAAGGAATACACGTTACAAGCTCTCATGACCTGGCTCATAAAAACAAAACAATAATTTTTTAATCATGTATGTTCCCAATGTGACTAATCCTGATAATTTTAAGATGATCGCTGTCAATTCTTGTTGGAAAAGTATTCTATTTTAAAAAATAAGACAAATTTTCCTTACACTACACTACTTCCACAAATTTATGAAGCGATTCCGCCCACCCTTCGCATTTTCAACTTGACGATGAGTGAAACCGGTATTTGTTTTATTTTTATAAATAAATATCTATATAAGCTTTTAGCATGAATTGGTTGTGGATCAGTTGCTCAGCTTCTCCAAGTGAAGAGTGTAAAACAAAAGACTGAGATAAGAAAAGGATGAGTAGTGGAGTAATCAATCTTTTGCCATTTTTTTTAAATCAAAACGGAGAGGGATAAAAACATTACAGACGTCCATACCTTGGATACATAAGTCAATTGAAAAATTAATACATGAATGTTTTCATTTGGGCAAACCAAGTACACACAGCCTAAGAGCGTACCATTACTTAGCTACATTTCTGGCAGAATTAATTTAATTTACGGTAATTTCATCTTCTTGTCTAGTAAAATTTATATGTGTATCAACTGAAACCAAAAGACTATTATAACGAATTTTCTCGAAGTAATATAAAATATTATTTTCGCTAATAATTTGCGAGAAAAATTATTATTTAAGGTCCAGTATAATTTACATTACCCTATTAAAGTTAATATTGAAATAAAGCAACGATTGAAAATTATATTTTTAATCTCTATTTTTAGTAATTAAGCTCAAGGGAGAGTTAAATCGTAATTAAAAAGTAAAGCCACCCTTTCAACCCTGTAACGTCAAGTTCAGGTAAAAGCCCGAGTTTAGTATAAAAAAATCAAAGGATGTTTGAATAATAATTTTTCTTAAATTGGCGGAGATTTTCCGTGCGATTGATCCAAATTTTAATTCAGTGAAAAAGTTCTCTTTATTTTTAAAGGTCACGCATTGTAAAAACGGACTAAAGTCATTAAAATTGTTACTCATAATTTATTCATAAAGAAAATCAATGTTTTTATTCAATTCACAAATAATTAATATTACTGCTTTTTACAATATCACTTGATAGAGTTTGGGCCGATTATCGTCAAAGTTCTTTGAGTCTGCTTTATTTTTGAGAAAAGTGAATTGTGATGTATTTTGTTTACATCGTTGATGGCAAAAAGACATGATAATCCACGGTGAGGTCAGTTCACGAGATCACCTGTAGACATTTTTCAAAGATACAATAATTTTACTTTAAATGCGTCGTGCTATTTTATCTATTATAAGTTATTTTATCTTCAACTAGTTATTAAAATTTCTGAATCCCTTTTCCACTCTGATGAATATTATATGATATATGATAAAATATTATATGATATATGATAGTGTTGACAAAATGATATCTTCCACTTGTTGATAATGATAATTATAAAAATGTGGAAGTAGTACAAAACAAATTGTTGTTTATTTTTGAAATATTATAATCATATAAATAAACGAATAATTTGATAAGACGAAGTTGTCGGCCTAGTCTGCAAGGGTGGTATTTAACAGTGTTGGCACAACGATAGGCATGCTAGCCTCTACGGTGGGCTAGACATTGTCAGATTTGTCAAAACTCAACGCTTGTGCTGGGCCGAACACATACCATGCATGGATGACGAGCAGCATCCAGAAATCTTTCTATTCCTGAAAGAAGATGGATTGTTGGAAAATCTTGAGTTCGCTAGATGGGTGGGATGTCACAAGACTTAGAGCTGGGGCAGCGATTGATGTAGGATGGCGGAAGATTGAGCGTAGTGGACGACATCGGTTGTGGTGGTCAAGGTTCACGCGCCAGAAAAGAACAAAAAAGAAAAAAATCACATAACATCATTTTGTATTGGACTTCTTTAACCGTCAGTAATATTAATATGAAGTATTGGATAAGTATAATACTATTATAGAAACAGACTTAATGTTAAGGAAACAGTAAAAACAGCCGTACAAGTACCAAATATGAATTTTTTCACTCCACAATACGCATTGTAAGAAAAATCTCTATTTAAAATGCACGAAAGAACTGAAACGACGCATTTAGTAATTCAAGTTTAAAAAAACACTTTTTAATATTTTAAACCATGTCCGTTTCTCGTGTGGAACATACAGACGCGTAAGAATAATCTCAACAGATGTGGTATTTACGAGAACTGGTTTTTATTGATTCGCTCAATCTGACTTTCACGGAGACGGTAATGTTAGCATCAAAATCATCTATACCTTTGATCTCAAATCTACAAATCGAATGAAAAATCAGTGAGGTGTAAATGTTCGTACGGGGATTCTAGCCCATGGATACTGCTGTCGAATAACACTCAAAAACGTCGATCACTCGGCATACTTCTTTGCGATATAATAAATTTAAACAAGAAATACACTTTTTGTGATAATGATAAAAAATAATGAGGAAAGAACTTTTTCTTCTAGACTGCTGATTAGGATGAAGAAAGTATAAAATTGTTTCGAGTTTTTACCATATTCAAATTTATATAAAATTAAAATTGATAACTTTTTTATTCCACTGACTGTGAAATAACAAAGTTATTGCAGTCTAGAATAACGAAGTCAGTGTAATAAAAAAGTTATCAATTTTGATTTTAAATTAAAAATGAATTTCCACAAAGTTACCGCAGAATCCATAGAAAATATTAGCAGCAAACTAAACTCGAATCTACGAATAATTTAAATATGAGTTGATCGAAGTACGAATGATTTTGATTCATCAAAGTTAGCAGTTATTATTAAATTTGCGTTCAGTCACTAAAACTTTATTATAATATTAAGAATCCTGTTTGTATTAGATCTACATTGTAGTTGTAAACTTGTTTAACAATTGTCCACTGTCTTGGGTTAAGAAACTATAATTTAAAAATTTCAAAATGATAATAATCATTCATGCTTGTATATCTAAATGTATTATACTTATATATCTAAATAATGATTAAGTTATTATTTTTAAATCTTATTATATATATTTAATTTTTTTTTTCAAAAAATAAAACACAATTCATTGACAAACTGAATCAGTTGATAATGCTCGTGATGAGCGAAACCGGTCCTGATCATTATAAACATGTGGAAGTATTACAAATCAATTGTGTTTTATTTTTTAAAATATAATGTCTTTCCACCAAGAATTGACAAATCAAATTAGGGAAGGTATTGTTGTGTTTTAAAAAAGAAAAGTATTTATTTCAAATAAAACAATTACAAGTAAAAAAAACGGAGAATATAGGATAGAGGGATCACAAAATATGTAAAATGGGAGCTCAGCGGAGAACTAGGATTAAGTTATCACAGGGAAGCGGATAAGGTTTGCCAATCTCGGTACACTTTACTTTGTTCTTTACGGAGAAATATATGTGGTAATTAAATTTTGGGCGCCAGGTGTGAAGATACACGCCAAATGAAAGATAATAATAATAATTAAAATACGGTTACCATTAAAAACACATTTAATTAGAGATGCGGAAACCGTAGATGCACAGAATTTACATTATGAACAAATAAAACAGAAATTATACGACGAAACAATATTTATGAACAGATGGTTACACTAAAACAGAAAAACTATTATAATGTATAAATATAAAACTACGACCTTGGATGATAAACCATCTCGGCGGCGAACTCGGCTGTCCGAGGCCAATCTCCAGCGCGTTACCGACACGTCCTACTTGTTCCACATCCTGGCGCGTAATCAAGCTTTAACGCAATTCTTGGCGAGGCTTCCCCTTCGTCTCCTACCAACGACGCAGCGACGTGCGTATCGCCGATAGGTGACGATTGTACTGTTGCGACGAAATCGTAACAGTATATTATTATTTAATTTATTTTTAATATTATAGAGATGTCTAGTAAATATTTTAAAAATGAAACTGATCCTATTGAACGATACCGTTCTTCAACTCAGCAAAAGTAAACATACTGTTTAATAGTATATGGAATATTAAAGTATGCAGGGTGTTGAATATACAAATTTATTGTTACGAATATCAAAGTAATTATTAAGAATTTCATTAATTCAATCTTAAATTAAAACAGATCACGTAATTTTTTTAAACAATATGCACTTTCAATGTGAAGCTTGCAACTATTAACGAAAGTATCTAAACATATGTTTTGTTGCTCAGTGGTTCAATCCTTCTTTTTCAAAGAGAATATGGATAGAAGGATAGAGATAGGACAGGACTAGTGGTTATCTAATCGCTCTCGCTACGCCCCGTCATTTATGATCGGACGGATGTGAGGAAATTCGAGACACCACAGACACTATGTATGCATTTTAATAGAAATTCATAAATCGACTGAAAAATTAATTTTGGAAACAGCTCGTAATGGCATTCGAGCTCGTAAGCACGATTACCGAAACCGTCGATGTTGACCAATTGACCACGGATCCTTACGTTTTGTTAATTGTCTTTGGTTTATTCATAGATAATTCCAATTGAAGATCATCCGTGTAACCAAAATCACGTGATTAATATTGTATACTATATTTTGAATTGATCATGCCGGTAAATATATTTCACGTTTTTACATTAATAATAAGATTTTAATGCCTTCACAAATATTACAAATCAATATATATCAAACTATCGGTACTGGGATTCGAACTCGTGAGCAACATAATCGAAGACAACGATGTTAACTACGAGTAATCGACCATGCGCCAGACCGCGCAATTACAGAATGTTAAATATTTTAATTTTAAATCCTTGCAGTTCTCAGCATTCAGGTATGTAAATTTATAACATTATAGTAATGCCATTGTCAGTTTGAGTTTATTCGAGTGCTAGAATGCCTGAATATGCCGAAAGGCGAAACCCGGGTCGTTGGTGACGAAATACATGAAAATTTACAACATTTAAACAATTCAAATTTAACGCCATTGTGTCAATGATAATTAGAGTTTTACAATATTTCATCGGAGTTTTTGCTACAGTATTTATATCACCACTATAGCTTTATTAAAATTAATAAGTATAAATACTAATTAATGAGTGTGTTAATAGAACCGAATTATTTTAAGCAACTGTTATAGAAGAATAAAAGCTTCACATGGATCCTCATAAAATAAAAATACTTGAGATGGTTTCATATATTTTTCCATTAGAAATTTTAGAATTATATTGAGTTAGACAACAGAGCATTTTGGATAAATGAAGATATTTAACGTTATATAGCGAAAAAGTATACTTCTAGTTTTGTTAGTAAGCTTATGTGCTCCAAAACCAAAACAGGAATGCATGCTGGATAATCAAACCCTTTGACCACCACTTTGCTGGTTCATAAAACTTTGCTGCAGGTATTAATACCATAAAGAAGGAACTTCAAAAGAAACAAAGGAATATATCTGTGAGGCTGCTCGCCATTTTCTCGAGGCTTTGTGAAAAATCATCCACCGGAAATTATGAAGGATTTCATTTGGCAAAGGTTTATTGTGTTTTGCATTCATTGAGTAACCGAGGCTTTGTCATATCCGTTTATTTGTTTTTGTACAAAATACCAGCCATGTTTTTTTGTAAAGTAGGTAATAACAGTAAATGTGAAGACATTTGGGCTTATTTGTGAATTGTTTTATCCGGAATTAAAGTGAAAATGTTATTTCTACAAAGACGAGACGCTATGGTTTATTTTCTTTGTAAAGAAATAATGGAATAAAATGTAGTAGATAAAAGATATGCGATAGCTTTAAGAAGAAAAGCCTTCTATTAATTATTTGGTTTGTATATAGTTGTTAAACAATGTAAAATAGTTTGCATTAACCCAACGCTATACAACTCTTTATGGCATTAATAACTTAGGTAAAACTGTGTAGACTGTCAAGCTTTTTATGTTGGGCAGACAGAAGAGTAAGAATCAACTACGCAAGTTAAATCAGAATTTTCAATTCACAAAATTGTAATAAAATAAAATGAATAATTCTTTAAAATTAACTATTTATTATGATTCAACGTAGATAGTCTGATAAACCATTTATTAAAGCGTTATCTTGATTCGATCTGGTCTTTAAGTGGTCTAGGAAAAATAATTAATGCAACATATTGAAGTGTCGCAACCTGCACAAATATTTTTTCTGAACAACTTGTTTTCTTGTTAGGGAAAATACTGTAGTACTCCATTTTTGATATATTTACTTCGTTTACCGCTTTGGAGGTGAACCGATATAATCAGTTTTCCAGACAATTGACTACCGGGTCAAATAAATGGATACTGCGAGAAAGAATAGTTGCCGGTAATTCCTAATTTAAGTTTAACTCGAAGACAGCTGACGTTTTTTTCCAATTATGGCATGATTGAGTGCTTAAAAAATTCTTTATAAATGAAAAACATATCGTCGTTGTTCTGGAATAAAACACTAAATCGAAAAAATGATATATTGAGTTAGCTATACCAAAATGTTCCTTATTTCAAATTCTACCATATGACAGAACACACTTATTTTTATAAATTATACTTTTACTTATAAAAAACGTATGGTATTTCAAGCATTTCGCAAACTTCAAAGAACAATTACACAAAACTAGTATTTTCTAGTTAGTGTCTTCTTCCAGAACAACGATGCTGTATTGTCAATTGAATGGTTTTTATTTATTTTCATTAAGAAACAAGAAATATTAGCTGGTGTTTCGATTTCATTCACATACAACACTAAAGCTGTAATAAATACAGCTATAAAAGAAAACAGCACAATTTAATCTGTATCATTAATTCAGTCAGTTGTAATTTAAGACATCGACTGAGGGTGCTTGATGTAATTTCAATATCAAATTTGGATTATTGAGATGTTGTACACTTCCATGTATTTTGTCACTAACGACCCGGGTTTCGTCTTTCGGCATCTTCAGGCATTCGAGCTCACGAATGGACTCGAACTGTCAGTAAATTAGTGTTAAAATATCGTGATATAAACGTTAGACACTGTTTACTGTATGTCAGTTCGAGTCCATTCGTGAGCTCGAATGCCTGAAGATGCCGAAAGGCGAAACCCGGGTCGTTAGTGACAAAATACATGGAAGTGTACAAAATCTCAATAATCCAAATCAGTCAGTTGTATTTTAATAAATAATTGTATTTTGATTTAACATTTATACAAAAATATTTAAATCTACAGTCAAACTAAAAAAATGAAACATCATATTTATAATACTCAACGCATTAAAATTGTTAGCTAGGAACAGACCACTCTGTAGACGCTTTATTATTATTTGTGTCGTGAACAATGCTCACACAGTTCCGATGTACTAACCACTTAAGAAATTCAGTATTTAAATTTCAATACCGCCATCTATGACGGGTACGGTTACTAGTATATTTGTATTATGGGAACGAACAAAACTTCCTAAAAAAATTCCTTGAGACTAAATTATTATATGTATTCAATTTATGTTGTTATACCGATGACAAATAGATATTAAAAAAAAGTTGTTTGTTTTCGTGTACTCATCGTATTAATATAATATGATAAAATCTTTACGTTGATCGGTTTTAGCAGTTCTTTGGTAAATTTTTTACTTTAATAAAGTCTTTAAAAAATCGCAGTAAAACTGTAGGTAGATATGTTTCGAAAGTGACAGTTAAACGAGGCTGGGCGATAAAACTTATCAAATATCTGCAAGATGAAAAAAGCCATTATAGCTGAAGCGTTTTAAAAGAAGGCTTCTATATTTCGATTATCGAAGGAAAAATTTATAGCCTCTCCGTTGGTATGGGTTTATAAAACCTCCCTATAAAATTTCATAATGAAGTAAGAATTTTCACAAGCTTCGTATTAAATTTATTCAATCGATACTCAAATGAAAAAAACCTTGCCGCTATACGTCTCTACACGACATCTATTATCGGATTTATGTCCATTCGATACAATGTATAGAGCACTGTGTTATCTATGTTTCGATTTTTTTTTAAATTTATTCCTTACAAGACTTACATGTTTCCAATTGCCCGAAACCATAACCACGCATTTGTTTTTCTTCAAATATGTTCATCGCATCGGTCGTATGAGTCACCAGTTGCAAGAGCCGTTCGGGTGATCAATGCATTGCCTAGAGAGGTGGATATTTTTTTTTCACATATGTTTTTCCTATATGAATTTATATGCCAATAATATTTCATATTATCTTTTCTGTTTTTTAAATATCTTTTAATATGTTTTACATGTACTGTATGTAGATGTAGATGACGCAATCAGCTGTAATGCCTTGTATTTCAAGTTTGAATCTATAAATAAACAAAGACAATTAATACAATCATATTTAAAATTTTCCTAAGGATGAGATACCTACATACTAAAATAATGTATAACTAAATATTTTCCCACTTTTGTCAAAACCCAGATAGAGAGAGTTTCAATACACATTCTTACACCGTTCCTTTGTATTAAAATATTTAGGATTTGCAGCTGTATCGGAACGCTCCAACAGTATTTCAATTACTGAAATTACAGCCTGTTTAAAGGGTTTTTTTCTTTCTCCTTATGATTTATGATAAGATACTGAAAGCGCTCGAGTTTGGTTAAGACAAAAAAAGCCAGTATCTGGGTATTCATTATTGTTCTTGAAATCTGTAGAATTTGTGATATGATCTTTTGTCGATTTTTTAAAATATTTCATTAAAAATGATTAAGAACAGTATTTGAATAGTTACTAAGATATTCTAATATCCAATAGTTAAAAAAAGGGTCGAATATATTCGGATATTAAATATTCAAATATTCGAGTTGGAATCCCTTCTATTCATGCACTCATTCCAAAGTATCAAATAAAACACATTTGTTAATTTGACCTGATGGCAACGATATGAATGATGATAAAAACAAGGATCTGTTTTTTTTACTCCTAATGGTGGGTCTCTGGTGAGTGACTTAAAACTACTATGGTGAGACCTGACGCTGCAGGTTTCGATCGAAATATGAATATTCGCCTGCATCAAAACATTATGTTTATCAGTAAGCAGTATTTATTGACGAATAATATACCTATGACAAGACACGACGCTGCAGATTACGGAATGCTTGCAATCATATTTGACTGATATCCGTCGTTCTGCTGACATCACGTGAGAGGTTAACGACCATCAATGTCTGTCGAAACTAGATCACAAAACACAGTATAAATAGAAAAGCAAATGACAACTAAAGAGATTCCATATTGACTGCTGTCCACGACTCAAAAACGTCCCATCGTGACACCTGTCGTCATCCCGCCGACTGACTCTGGACAACATCAACCGTCATCATCACCAGCATCCGTTTTTATCGTTTAATCACGTCAAACAACAGCTTTGGAATCGTATTCCTACATTACTTTTTATTCAGTCACTCAACCAATATTTTTTAGAGAAGGTAAGGAAGGATGCATGGATGGAGGTAGGATGTGACTAGTAGTTAGATAATCACTCTCACTACGGCCTGGCTGAAGCATTGAATGGGTGGGAGTAAATTCCATCATCAAAGATATGTAATTATGCAATTCAACCCAGACCCATTGATGTATTGAAAATATGAAACCGTGGACAGTACAACAGAATATGACAAACGTCCAAGAGCAATGACTATTTGGTTGCAGGCAAACCTGAGAGCTACTTTTTTATCTATTTATATATAAAAAAAAATTTGTTTGTTTGTTGTCCTCTATGAATTCCTTCACCATTCATCTGATTTTGATCAAACTCTAGTGAGTTGTTGTCCGCACAGACATAAAGGTTTCTGAATTAAAAAATTCAAAATATGAAATCTAAAAAAAAAATCACATACAACTAGCGACATCTCTGAACCACAAAAAAAACACTTCAATAAACAGAATTAAAACACAAACACTCTCTTTCTTTGAGTGGCATTGCAACGCATCCCTGGTACTCACTAGTAATTAATCAACAGCAACTGATATCCACCAGGAGCAAAGAAATGCATTGAGTAAAGTATATGAAAATTAAATTGCTTGTATGACATTTAATACATTAATAAATAAGTGTGTCTGATGGCTGCATTTATATTTGAAACCAAAATTATTGTTCATTACATTAACTCAACATTCTACATAAATCAAATATGAAGCCAAATTTATTTGGACTGTAAATCATAATAAACACAACCAAGAAATAGAAGAATTATTCTTTCGCATGTTCACTTTATTTTGAAAGATATCTTATTCTCTAATGAATTATATAATATCACATTTCTAGTCAAATATTTCACATTATTATATTCATTCCAAAATTAATAAATACAATAAATTGAAAAATATCGATACTTAGAAATAAAGTTAAATATTTTTATCTTACTCAAGCACATCCTTGAAGCGAAAGCAATATTTTGTATGATAGGAATTAATTTATTTAAAATTTAAAAGAACACCATTCAAATCATTTGTTAATGCATTTATATTATTACTTTAAATATATTTTTAAACCATATCCGCTACTAATGTATTTGCATATAGCCTCCAAAAGGAGGTATCTTAATATAAGTTTTTTTTACGAGAACTGCTTATTACTCAGTTGCTCAACCTCAAGAGTAAAGATAAAAGGATAGGGCTAGGACAGAGATATTGATTAGCTAATCGGTCTTGCTATGCCTCGTTTTTCAGGATCTGATACGTAGGAGGGAGCTTTAGAGAAGAAAAAAACCATGTCTTCGAATAGAAATTTATAAATCGATTGAAAATCAATCTAGGAAACTGTTCGTAGTGGGATTCAAGCCCGTGAAATCCTTGACTGAAGCTGACGACGTTGACCACTGCACCACGCTCCCGACTATTTTATAACAACTCGCAAAGCTAAAAAATATTTCATACGAGAGAAATTAATTTATATACAATTTATTAAAACGTCAATCAAATCATTTTTTCATGCATTATCCTATTACCTCAAATATTTTACTTTGACTAACTAACATATGCGGGCACTTTCCTACATTAATTTTGGAATCGATTTATTGATTTGTGTCTAAATCCATGGATCTATCCGATCCTATAAATATATCTTGCTAGTTGCTAGTGTGATTAGTTAACTACTCGTTCTTTATAGCCTTATCTTTCCATCCTTACCCTCTTCAATAAAAAAAGATTAAGTGTCTTAATTATTAATAATATTTCCATGGAAAATATCTCAAAATTTAAAATCACATTGCAGTATGTAACGTTTAAGCCTACATCTATCGTCTAAGAGGCCTTCAAATCAGTACATTTTGTACATCGCACACGTACAACTGAATGATTTTTGATGTTCTCTATTATTAATGAAGTTAGTGAATCTCGACTTGTTACCGGTGGAATTATGAATGGGGATATTCAAACCCCACAGGGGTATGTGTAACGATCAAACCCAAGCACTGGGTGGAGATCGTAAACTGGATCGGAGACATCTGTTTGCTGCAGCGGGGCGGGAGTCCTGATTACAGAGTGAGTCCCAGAGTGGAGTCACTTGTACTACCGTCTTGGAGCGACTGGTCATGCAACTGCACTGATTAGTTGCAACATTTGCACTGGTGTGTTTATGCACAACTAACAAGCTGAATATAGACTGCGTATGTGTGCATTGTATTTAGTTGATAGTATGAATTGATAGCATGTATGACATTATCTCAATGATATGCCATTTTCATTAAAGATAGTTTATAACTCTGGATCTCGGTTCAGACAATTTCATAAATTGATGTCGGGTCCGTGTTGCAATGGTCAACGTCGTTGGCTTTGATTACAAATCTCGGTACCGACAGTTTTATAAATTTATTTTCCGATCGATTATGGCATGAATGTTTGTGATGTCTAGAATTCTCTCCCACCCATCCGGTCCTAAAAACGAGAGTGATAAGCTTTACACTAGTGGTGTCCTAGCCGTATTTGGATACACCTACTCTCTTCGAAAAGAGAGGTTGACCGATTGAGTAACACGTAGACACGTACAGTTCACGTAGATTTTTTTTTATTGAGATACCTCTATAAGAAGGCCATATGCTCCACATTGGGAGTGAACATGGTAACAAAATCGAATGAATAATTTTTAACAAGAGTTTTTCTAGAAAGCTTATTTCAATACATGTTTGCCCAATATTAAGCATATGGCGTCCCAAATGAACATATTTACAAGTTTTTTTCTACGAGGTTCAGTTATTATTTAATTGCTCAACCTGTCTGGAATAAAATGGCCAAAATTATGATGTTCATCAAGGACTATTAGTTATCTAAAAGCTTTATCCGTTTTCAGAATCGAATTAGAAGTCAAACGTCGGAAGATAGGAAAACATTAAATATGTTCATGCATTTGAATACAAGTGCATAGATCAATTAAAAATTGATGTACGAATGTTTCTATTCTGGGAACTGTACTCCTGACTCCACATTCAACTGGAGGAAAGTTCAACAGCGTTGATCATTCGACTATACAGCTAATTTTTTCACATTACTGATTACAATTCGGTTAACTGGTTAAGCCTAATAACCTTGACAGCTTGTTCTTCTAATAATCTTCTAATAACGTGATAACTTTAAACTTTATTCCATTCATCTGAATTCTGATCATATAACCAAAAAGGCAGTTTACAAAACAGTTAATCATACTATTTTAAAGTATGGCTACATCGTTGAAAAAAATTTAATACGTAACCTGGTGACCTATTTTGTTTTGAAAATATAGCCACTGCAAATCGATCATTAAAAGTTTTGATGAAAATACAAAAATTCAACATTAAACGAAACTGAAATACAATTTCAAGGCAGTGACATTAAATTAAAACAGTGAACAAACACAAGAATCAACTCAGATGGTTTTAATTATTTGACTCCGTGTACTCTGTGTACTTTATACCCTATTAGCGAATACCCGGCATGCGTTGCAATGCCACTCAAAAAAAGAAAGTTTTTTGTTCCGTGTGGTGCGTACACGAATAAATCAGAAGGTTTTCTGACGTTTGAGCAGTCCAAATACAGCAGTATATGCGAGAAGCATGGATTTTCCAAATCTAGTCCACACACTTGTAGCGATTGTTCTTGTGCTTTGTTGATGGTCATTGTAAATGGGCGTCACACCGGAAACTTCAGACGCTTGACTTTGACTGGCATATCTGTCGGAATCATTGGGGTGCGTGAAACAGTACATCTTCTCTTTTAAATTTTCCATTTAAGACCGAAAATTGAAATTTAACAATTAACACCATTTGTTATGTCACACACGAACTGAAATGTCGCTGTTTGTATCTATTTGATTCTTTCTTTTAGATTTGTTTTAGAACTACGCATCTATTTTTCTCAGATATTCTCTTTCATCAGAATGCAACATGGTTCTCTCCAGATCAACCACCTCCTCACCTCCACCTCATGGACCTCCCAATTTATAACTGACCATGGTGCGTTTAATACCAAATTATATGAGTTTAAAATTAAACATTTTGAGTATTTAAATTAATGCCTATTTGATGACTTTAATATAATTATTATTAATGATTCTTATTGTCGCTGTATATTATGAATATTTATTATAGACTTAATGTATCATTGAGGAGACATGATCTCCGGTATGAAACAAGTTCATCGCATTAAAAAAAAGATTTTTTTAGATTTTAATATTTTTTTCTAAGAAACCTTTGCGGGTATGAGTACAACAACTCACCAAAGTTTCATTATAATCGGATGAATAGTATAGAAACGCATACGGGACAAACAAACAAACATTTATTTTTATATAAATATAGATTTACAATCTAAGAAAACCCTAAAATCTTACACGAATATTTGAGACCATATTATCGTATTCGTAAAGTTTTATTTAAAAAGGTACAGTGACTGAAAGACATACTTATTTTAGCATGCTTATAAAGCAATATGCAAATTCTCCATCGAATGTGTGAAAAAAACGTATTCCTAGATTTCAAAGTAAGCAAAAAATCTGTACGGAACACTGTACTCGTGAGATTTTGTTGTTTTTGGTTTCAATTCGAGAAGCGAATTTTCTTTGTATGGAGGATATAATTTATTGTTGCATTTATGCCCTGTCTCGGCGGTTTCCCTTTCTGGTTTTACAATGAGAAAATTCTGAACAATATTTGTCGGTTCGCATGGACATAAATAAAAATATCTACAATAGGAATTTCATAGAGAACACAAGTGCTTGAATGGAAACAGCTTTTATCAGAAATATACGTTAGCCATATACATATCGTGTTTATATTTTCAATGCGAAAACTGCGATATTTGAAACTGGGAAATATTATCTAGCGGAAATGTGTATCGCTCCAGACTTTTGTTTTGCGATGCGGGGGACGAATCTCCGAACAGACATTTGCATAATGGTTTTAATTTATTGGAAAACGAAATTGTAATACTTATCAGCTACGCAATACAGCGCAGTTGACGCAAATGCGCCATATATTGTATAATTTGAATCAATATCCCATCACAATTGATTATTTTAACACTGTCAAATATTTATTCATGGTAGAACAGCAATATTTTTATCGCAAATAAAACACAAGTGTAGTTATAATTGTGAATTTTATAAAATAATCAGTAATGAGTTCGCTCGGTGAGAATTGTTCTGAGAATCAGCTGAAAATACTTACCCGCTGGATAAAACTGATTATAATCAATGAATCATTTCATAAAATTTGATTATATAAACAAAATTATAATACAAAGAAAGAGTCAATTGAATATTATCAAATATATGAGGCATTGACTTTAATAATATTAGCCCTCGAGAAATGAAGCGAGCCAAGTGATAATATTAAATTTGTTTATTGAAAGTTTATTAAAATATTACATTAATTTGCATGTTATTTAATTTAACTTATTGCAAAATAAAATACTTTTAGAACCTGTATTTACTTAACTCACTTCACTTTTATGACTTTTTATGACATGTAAAATACCAAAACACATATAACGCATTATTTTCGAAAATATCAGTTGGCTTACTTCACTTCTCATTGTTTCAAATGTGTCTGTATACTGGAACTTAGTAGCATGATTTTTAAACTCTTTTCTTATCATTTCTAAAATAATACTAAAAAGTATGTAGCATTTTGTGACTGATAATATTTTTTTCATTTTGAATGAGCTTCTCACATATCTAAAAAATAAATAGTGCCGACATTTAAATTTTGTCCCAAACAAATGAAAAGAATAGTAACTTTATTATTGCTATTATTTTAAACGATATCCTCACGCGATGAGACGATTTCAATACTTCGATTAATGATATTTCCTATTCTGGGATTTGAGCCTGCTTTCTGCAACCGAATAAAACGTCCAATAGTAAGATCACTCGTTTACTGGGCTGTCAGGAAAAGACAGATAATTGTATAATATTGCTCTGTGTCGATATTTTTGTAGCCATTGTAGGCATACTTATCTTTTAATTTAATAAATGGCGGTTTAAATTGTCTGTCTTGTTCTTTTCGAAATAAAAAAACAACACTTTCAAATTAAGAAAGATTTTTACGAAAAAATGCGCTCGGAGCATATTATTTTCATGCAAAAAACAAAAGAAAATTTCAATTTTGTTTTGTAAAATAAAAATCTCATAAAAATTTCCGTGATGATTTTTTTTAAACGAATTCTTTTCAATTCGACTATAAATTATAAAAAATATCTTTGTTGTTTGATTTGAATAAACTTGATATATTTTGTTCCGTATTCAATTTAATTTTGTATTGAATTTCGTTTTTAGAAATGCGATTGAAAAAAATGTTTGATTATAATTGGAACTGATGGTATTTTTTAGTGTCAGTTAAATAAAGCTTTTTTTATGGTTCGGATTGGAGTAAAACTGTTACGTCATCTTTTTGTTTCGTAAATCGTTCAAACATTTATTCCAATCCAATTAATGAAAAAATATGAAACCCAACTGGTTGAGTATATTTTTCATTATGTTTCTTCTATCAAGATTGAAAACATGCCTCCTTAAGTAGCATCGATCAATTCTAAATTACTAATTTGGCATTTTATCGAGCATTATAATATGTACATCTACTTATAAAATTATGGATTTCTGTTCGTAGTCTGAGTCCTCCATCCCACCCATCCCATCCTCACGGGGCATAGCGAGAGAAACTAACTAATCACTAGTCCTGTCCTAGCCCTATCCTTCATTTCAACTCTTTTCGAAAAAAATAGAGGCTGCGCAACTGATTGACAAGCAGTTCTCGTAGAAAAAATCTGTTAAGATACCTCCGTTAGGAGATCATATGTTCCACATTGGGAGCGGACATGGAGAAAAAAAATTAAATATTTGGCATCACTCGACTCGAGGAGAAATGATATCATCAAACTCCCATACCCAAGATCTTAATTGTTATATTGGAAAAATCTTAATTTCATACTGACCTCTGTCAGAAATTCAACTAGGAATCATATGATCGCTAGTGTAAAGGTCTTCCCGCATGACTAAACAGGTCGACTCTCTAAACATTGAATACTAACAGTAAAATTTATTTAATTAAATCAATCAAATGCAACGATTTTTGAATTAACTATAAAGATTCGTTAATTGATTTCATGTACCACTTAGTTAATAATGTGAAAAGCGGATTCCTGGATGCATTATGTGCTCAAAATACTAAAGTTAATATATGAGCACTAACATTGAATAAAGCGAATACTTGTGGTTCATTATGCTACCCTAATAATTTTCGCCGTGGAGCCTCACTCTAATCCTATTATATCATGTCTATTTAAGCTAAGCTATTATTTAAAACCGTATTAAAGATCATTTATGTTTTAGTTTTTAAATATATTTTTAATTCCACAGTGTGATAATATTTACTTTTTAATCTGACTCTAATTGTGCAATAAAGAGGCTAGTAATAGAGTACCACAAGTTATATAGTTTTAAAATAAGTACAAATTAAATACAAAGGCTGAGTGATAGCGTATAACTCTTCTCAACGCGCTCAAGATCGAATAGGTAATGTGTAAGGTAGAATAAAAATATCACAGACATCCCCTACCAAAGGGTAAACATAAATCTATAAATCGATTGAAAAATCTATGTATCAATAAAAATTTAGCTTTAGTGATTAGGTAGTAAGCGCTGTATTCTAGGTTTCAGATAAGTCTGTGTTCAAATCCTGGTAAAGTCAATATCGGATTTGAGATTTTAGGCATGGTTAGGGTTGTCAAGTATTATGAACAAAGAAAGAGAACATTTAAGGAAACAATGTTTATTTCGTACAATTTTCTTTATAACTGTGTTGGTTATTATTAAAGTGGAATAAGTCATTTAAAATACCAAAAATACCATTATTTTACAAGGTAATTGTAAAATTCCACCAGTGCAGGAAAGACTATATCTATAAGGCTAAGAATCATAATGTATAGACATATTTTTATGTAGTATCAAAATATTTTTTAAAACATATTTACACAAAAGTCCAACTATAGCAAACGAAATATTGTATGACTTATTTCAATTTCATAATAACCAGTACATTCACAATATTTTTTGTGTATGGGTTACGTTATGTTCCCTTTCCACAGTCGATATGTCCACAATAATAGTTTAGAACATGAAAAGTGCGCTTAAAAATCAATTGTTGAATTTAATCATCTACATTCATATTCTCAATTTCATCATCTCTGTTGTTATATTAATCTACACAGCTAAATTGGTGCGAAAGTTTCTTATTTTCTTTTATTTATATATAAAATTCTGAATATGACATATTTTTGTAATTATATACTACGCTCAAAATACCCCGGAGAGTGAAAATTTTCAAAATCGAAAAGTAGTACATTCTGGGTATAATGTAAAAAAGATAGAGAACAAAATAATTATATTAAAAAAGAGAACATGTTCTCTTAAAAAGACAAGTGTTGGCAACCCTAGCCATGGGTGTCCTTTTTCCTCGAGTCGATCTCGAGTGATTGAAAATACTCATCGAGTAATATGTGACGCATTGGCAGTTTGTTGTAATGCAGTATTATCTTTTTTATAAACTCAGCAATAATAAATTGATTAATTTATTATTTAATTAAATGTATAATAGTTGATTTAATTAAATGTATAATAGTTGATTTAATTGTAAGCATACGTACGTAAAATATACTCGATATTTCAAATGATATCTTCTTCCTAATCAAATATATTAATAAAATTTGTAAATGTTACATTCCACGTTTGGAATAAGTATCTTTTTCTTGAAGAAATAGAGTAGATACTCGTGGTTATATCCAACAACACTTGCTTTTAGATCATATTTCATAAAGTACAATATAACATAACAGCGCTTTGCGTGTTTCAATAATTGGGTGCCTAGAATGCGCCTCAGGAGCAATTACATAATCCTAGTCTTCTAAGTACTTGCTACGTTGAGGATATTAAATTTACCACTTAGTAGGAAATTATCTTTTTATTAAGAAATATTCACTTTTCGAATGACTATATTTTTAAAGAAATGTAATATTTATTGAGTGGTATTATGGCAATATTTAAATGATTCATTTTTTCTTAAAACAAATGAATTGGTGATAGTGAAATGAACATACTTTATTCAACTGAATATCAGTGATTTTTTAAACTGGGGTGACGTGGTTGCATTATTTATGTATACGAATATACCATAATAAAAGATCCATAAAAAACAGCATCTGATCTATAGTTTTTTTGTCAAAAACTTGATTTCTGTTTGGAAAACACCTTTTGTTCCATCAGATAGATACTAGTGAGTACGCGGCCTGCGTTGCAATGCCATTCAAAGAAAGAAAGTGTTTGTGTATTAATTCTGTTTATTGAAGTGCCGTTGGACACAGAATGTTTTTTTCTGTCTGGGGCGTACATGAATAAATCAGAAGGTTTTCCGAGATGTCGCTGTCTGTAAGAATTTGATTTATTATTTAAGATTTTTTTTTTAGATTTTAGATATATCTGGATTGTGAGATTGATTTTTATATACAAAAAGACCTACTGTAAGTTAAAAATTAAAACGCTGAGACTCGGGCTCGGGCCAGGCCGGGCCTAATTTTAATATGCCTATATCCGCGCAAGTGTAAGCAATAATTTGACATAGTAGTGCATAAGATACGAAAAAACACACATTGATTTTTGTATATTAGATTTTACCACGTTCAGCTACTAAATCAGACACATATTATATGATTTCCACCGATATAAAGATTTCAATTATGATATGTGTATATCAAATAACCTTTTATATTTTCAATCGCTTTACCTTAAATGAAAATTTAATGAACCAGTTGTATAAATAGGTGTTTTACGATACGAAAGGTATATGTGTCAAAGCATATAATTGATTTTTGTATAGCTGCTTTAATGTCTGTTTTTAGATAAATAAGTCAATTTCGACGATAATTAAATCTAAGTATAAAACAAATCCATTCTGTACAGAAGCCTCGTAAATACACCGCAGGTAGTTAACTCTTATAGTGGCACACAAATTTCTCCGGGGAATACCAAAATTCAAACAACATCAAAAGGATTTCTGCTTTCAATTCACCTGAATGTTTCAAAGTTCGTTCTGTTTTGTTGGTTACAGAGTGCTTCAAGTCCCAATGCTATAGAAGTCTCAGAAGGATGACAAAAAATAAACCATCATTTCATTAGCGTACTATTTCTGAGATATGTATGTAAAACAATATAAATGTGCCTTTCAACGCTCGAAAACTCGAGGTTTTGTGAAACATTAGCAGTGTTGTAGAGTTGAGACGAACGTAATATTTTTTATGTGCTCTTATGTTTTCATACACATTTATTTCTGAATGAAGACGAGATTCATTTGGGTCTTATATCAAAATATATCATGAGAAAGTAAATTTGGTTTGGTTTTTTTTTTAACGTTAATGCATTGCAGAAGGCGGCCTCAAAATATATGGATGAATAGCATACACTTAACGTGTGGTATTAAAAATTTAAATTTTTGAAAATACATTTGGCGACAATCGACTGAAAATATAAGCGTGAGATATTTTTGTGGTTTCCCAATTACTTTCTTTTAATCTATTTCAAAACCTTTTCATGAATAAATAATGTTAATAACTATTTACTATTTTTCTGTTTATATTCTACATGCGTAATACGATTTTATTTCAAAATAAAATGCTGTATCCATGCGCAATAATGGTTGTACAGCTAAAAATGTTTTATTTAAATCTAATGCAAGAATTATGTTTGTTGGGTAATTTAAGTGTATTATTGAAAACAGATTTCAATTAGTTAAATTAAATTATCACACGCAATAGTTTTTATATTAATATGGTATAAACATTATAATTTTGAAATTTGAATGAGCTTACAGTTTTCACAGAATTGACTCGAATGAAATAATATAATAATTTACTTTGACAGATGTCATGTTATCTCTATAACACTGCATTAATTAATTCCTATGTTTTCTATTTTTGGTATTGTTAATAAAACAAAAGCAGACGTAGCAACTAAGAAAAAGTACATATTAGAATCGTACATCGAAAAAGTACATCGTAGTCCCTTGGCCTCTTGATTTTCGGAATCTTAAAAATGAATTCATATTAAAAATTCTAAATCTTTTCGATTAACAATTTAACAATAAAAAAGAGTTTCTGTGAGTGTATCTCGGTTTTTATGTATAAAAATACATTTTTATAATAGGTGTAGACATGTATTGTGGTTTTATATTTAGTAGCCGTAGACAGAAAGAAACAATTTTGATAATTTTTTTTAAGCTCAAAGTTTTTAGAGAGCTTTTGACGCAACGAGCTTGAAGTAAACGTAAAGCTCTTAAATTTCTACAATGTAGCTTCAAGCATTAATGGACCTTTTTTAAATTATAGATTTTAGAGAGCTTAAATCTATTAAAAACTTCAAAAGAGCTTTGAGCTTTTGTGGAGCTTTTTGATTTCAAACATTTTTGAGAAATTTTAGCGTAACAAGCTTTTGATGAGCTAAAAGCTCTTAAATCACTAAAAACAGAGCTGCACGCAATAGTGGAGCTCTTTTTACTTTAAAACCTTAAGAAAGCTTTTGGCTCAACAAGCTTTAGATGAGCTGAAAGCTCTTAAATCACCACAACATAGCTTCAAACTTTAATGGACCCATTTTGATTCCAAATTATTTAGACAGCCAATAGCGCAACAAGCTTTTGGTGAGCTGAAAGCTCTTTACTCACTACAGCAGAGCTTCGTGTTTAAGCGTGGTTTTTTTACTTCAATTCGGAGATAGTGTCCTAAATTTGATTGTTTGAATTTAATAAAAGCAATTTAAATATATTTCTATTAATAATAATTATTTAACGGGTTTTTCGAGCCTTCTCAGAATTTCATTGGAAAACAAATTCAATATTATTACACGATTTTTTATTATAATGAATATTAACGAAACTTTTTTGTTGCCGTCAAGTTAAACTATTGAGTCTCAAAATCTTTGATACTATGTATTAATCTGGGATCTGAAATCTAGTTACAAGTAATGTTCTTGCATAGTTAGCGCACACAAGTTTAATGACTAATTACAATGGCTGATGATGACGCCTAAAGACAGAATTGTGTTCTTAAAGTGTTGATATAAAGGCGACTCCATCCAAGGACTAATAGAAGACGAATACAATAGAGCCCGCGGTAGAGTTTGAAAGCTTCATGGCTTGAAACATAATGATCACGCAGGTCCTAACAAGCCTCAAAACAAAGCTTTTCCGTACTAAACTTAACGCTCTGCTACCCTTAATGGTAAGTTGGTGTGTCTTCATAAGCATGGTGTGGCGTTACTTGTAGTTGAATCCTTAAAACCGATGATTCTGAATACTTTCATCAATACAATGCGTAGATACTATTTCATAATATTCTATAATACCACTACAAATAAGCTGAAAGAAAAATACAATATCATAAATACTTATGCTCCTTCGTATATTAAATTTTTGGTTATTAGATTAAATATTTTTTAATTTGAATCGTTGGTGAAGTTACAATAAATTAATTAAAAAAAACTCTATCCTTTCTCTAAAATAACACTCAGTTTTCTTCGTTTTTCTTTCTTTATTTAATTAACGTAATTTTATTTAAACAAGTAAATTTGGATTATTGAGATTTTGTACACTTCCATGTATTTTGTCACTAACGACCCGGGTTTCGCCTTTCGGCATCTTCAGGCATAAATACATGGAAGTGTACAAAATCTCAATAATCCAAATTTAATATTGAAATTCCATCAAGCACCCTCAGTCGATGTCTTAAATTAAACAAGTAAACTCTCCTTAAATTTATGTTACGACTAGTATTCAATGGTTTATCGTTACTTTTTTAATAATCCATCACACATTGATTATTCTTTTTTTTAATATAATTTTATCATTATTTATATATATTATATGTATACTATGCTAGATTCTTCTTATTGGTTTACATCTTATGAATTAACTGTAACATCTTATGTTAAATCGTCTTTTGTACAACGATCTTTAAGCAACGTATAATTTTTTCTATCCGTCTGTTTCATTTAGCTTGTAAACTAATCTGACTATTTTATATGAATACTTAACATAAAATTATAAGTAGACGATTTTGTTATCAGCGTCAAGTATTAAATGATAAAAAACAAAAGTCTGATGGCAACTCCATTTTGATATTTTTTTTTATCAACATTATTTTTAAATACAAAAAAAAGTTTCGCCTTTTGATGTAACCATGTGAGAACGAAATGGAAAAAAAATGAACAGAAAAAATATGCTGTAGTATTCTAGTAATTTTGTTGATATTATTTTCTTGGGTATCTTAATATCGTTCAATTAAACAATGATTAAACGTAGCTGTATGAGAAACCAGTAAGTGAAAAGAAAATTTATTAATTTAAATTTTATAAAATACGTAGAGATAGATATTGCTTTTTTTCAAAAAGTTTGTATATTCAGTGAAAACATTTAAGAACAGCAATAAAATTAAAAATATAGATCTTTTAAAAAGTATCCAAGTGGAAAACGTTTACACAACAATGTACAATAAAAACAACGTAATTTGTTTTCATCTAAGGCTTTGTCGGCGATTCTCTGTTTGTTGAGAATGAGAAACATTGTTTAACGTATTAGATATTTTATCTACTTACTTTGTTTCAAGGATATGAAGTCTTCCTCCGAATAACAGAGAGAAGCAGTTACTTAGTAAGAACATCCTAAACTGAATATAGCAAAGGTCAAGCTGTAAGATATAATGATATTAAGATGACCAAATAACCTTCAGACGAAAACAGGATGGTTCGGGTTAGATTCATTCAGTTTACATCTATTTTCATTAAAATATAAAATACTTTTTAAATATTAAATACAATTTTGTTTTAGAAATAACTAAAATCACAACATTTGCAAAAATTGAGGATATTATTTATTTTAACAATAAAAATAACCGCTTTCGCTCATTTTATCTCGATTGTCAGAACTAAAATTTAACAGATTTTCGTTATATCAAATTTGAATTGTTGATATTTTGTACATTTCCGTGAATTAATAGAATCGGCTGTCAGTTTGAGTCCATCCGTGTACGTGAATGCCTGTAGATGCCTAAAGGCGAAACCCGGATCGTTAGTGACAAAATGCATGGAAATGTACAAAATCTCAGCAATTAAAATTTAAAATTGAAATTCTATCAAGAACCCTCAGTCGATGTCTTAAATTTTGTTATATCCTTCTTTTATCAATATATTGATCATACTAATTGCCTGTTACTGATTTCTACGGTATAACCGGATATAAATAATATTAAATCTCTATTACCCATATCCGTATTTCAGCGCGCATTTTTTTCATGTGACATAAGTGAACATAGCAACGCAAACTGTTTTGAAATCATATTGTTTTTGGTCGTTGACATTGTGATTTGAAATAAACAATTATATAAATGTCACAAAAACAAATATCTTAATTATGTTCAATCATAGTTATGTTCTTAAACTCAAAAGATGGAGCATTAAATTATTAATCATGTAATATTTTTAAAACTTATAAGGGTCAAAACCTCAGGGAAAAACACATACAGTCAAAAAACTCTGCGTTATGTTATATTTAACTCGAAATACCTCTTACAATTTTAATGTAATATATGATTAATGAAAAAAATACGTTTAAGTTGATTTGGTTTGACTTTTGGCTTCATTCATATATTTACTAAGCCTTTGAATCCCAATTCTAAATTTCAGCACAAAATTCTCATAATATTCTTCGGGCATAGAGAGTAGTGTGAATATTTAAGTTTCATTGGTTATTCCCACATGTTCCCGTGGGTTATTATTGTTATGTGTGTGAAAGATCTGATTTTGATGAACTGAAAAATATAATCTTTTACTTTCAATAAAAAGGAAAAAAATATTTTTGTATGATGGTATTGGGGCATGGAGAGGGGACTGTCCCGTTCAAACGGGTATATATGGTCAGCCTAATAATATATAATTCTTAGGATTCTACACTCGATACAACTTTGTCACCCTTCCAAGTCAAACCCTTTTGACGGAATATGAAGTTTACCAAATATTCTCGTGTTATTTTAATACTCAACGGATACTGAATAAAACATGAATATGAACAAAAATATGTTGGACAATATTATTTTTATAAATAACCTAGGTATTTCAAAATGTCAATTATTTAGCAATTCTAGTAATACTCCATCGTCAGGATTTTGTAACCATTAGGAAGTTAACTGCTTACCTAGGAATATAGACAAGTTGCATTACTATCTGATTTTCGCGAAATTTAGATTATGCTTTTATCTGACTCAAAACATAATACAGCAGGGAAAGACAATACAAGCTGACGATATGATTTTATTTTTATTCTACCTTGACAACTCCTAATAAAAGTATCTCAACAAAATATGTTCTAAAAGAACTGCCTGTTACTCTGTTGCTCAACCTCTCTTTTTCCGAAGAGATTAGGCAGAAAGGGATAGGTCTAGGACAGAATTAGTGGTCAGTTGGTTACTCTTTATACGCCTCATTTTTAGAATCTGATAGGTGGGAGGAAATTCAGACGTCACAAAAATACATGCCTATGAACAGGAGTCCATTAATCAATTTATGAAATTGTCCGAAGCCAACGACGTTGACCACTGCACCACGAACCCGACATATCGAGGGTATACTGACTTAGCGCATTTAGTCAGTTTTTGATAATTTTCTTTTTCAAATGTCAACATATAAATGCAATTTAACACTGAACATACTGTAAGAAAGTTTAAAAAATAGGATATAATGGCTTTGAAAAAAAAAAACATTTTCAAGTCATACTGTTATTTTGTTTTTTGGCAAAAAGTGGTATATAACTCATGGATATCAAATCTTATGATTTGCTGCCAAAATGATTATTCTTTATAATGTACAAAATATATTTAAAAAAACGAACAATTCTATAATAATGCTTTAAATGCGATTGTCTCAGAACAGGTTTTTATGATTTTATGCCTTCTCTCAGTATATTCTCGATATATAGAACAAATACAAAAAAACATTACGTTCGGCGTAAGGGCGATGAGCCCCACCGATCGGGCAATGCCAGCGTCTAAATACCAATAAATCTAAGAATAGGACCGATGGTCAACATAGAAAGTAAACAGAATATGATATTTAATGAACCTTTTTGTATAGGAAAATATTAAATATATATAAAATATCGTGGCATCTTTAGCTAGGGCATTTCGTGACGCTAGACCTTAACACCGTTTTAAAACATCTTTTTAGTGGATTGACATGCAAAAATTACATAATCTTTATTATTTATGTAATGAAAATTCCACAACCTTATTTTTGTCCTGTAGCCAAGTGTTTTTTTCTGACCTCTATTTTCCTACTGAAACTATTATGTGGAGTTCGCGAAGCGGGCTCCTAGTTTCCTGGCTAAAGTCAGTGCTAGGGTGGGTACAAACTAAGTTTTTATATCCCTTTTTCGCATGTAAGTTAGCTACGTACTGCTATCTAAAAAGATTATGTCAGCTGAAGGCTTTGTGTGGGGAAAACACTTAAGAAAAAACCCCATACGAGAATGATTATCTTTGAATCATTAACAAAAGTTTAATTCTTACCAAGAACTGCTCGTAATGTTATTTTTAGACATGCTCAGTCCCTAACTAAATATACGAGTCTGACTCGTTTAATTTAAGATTTATCTCTTAGGGCGATTAAATGAAGACCGGCTTGACTGTCGACCTCTTCCGCTTCCGCCTCCGCTAAAGAAGAATTTCCTGTAAGAGAGGGAGAGGGGGAACATAAGGATTTTGTCATCATCTTGACGAGGTTATACGAGACTTTGAGTTGAAACTTAAATTTCTTTATTTTCGCAGCTTTGAGAGTTGGAGCGAGGCGAGGCCCCTGCTTTAGACTCTTCACGAAGCTAGCGCGGTTTAGACTAAGGGTCTCTTGAATATCGAGGCCTTTGTACCATGCACGGAGGTAACGCGTGTTGGAATTTTTTCTCATGCCTAAGATTATGCGCAGGTATTTATTTTCGACCCTCTGTAGGAGAAGGAGATTGCCGTCGGAGATGTTTTCAGACCATATGGGGGAGGCGTACAGCATGGTCAGTTTGATGACCATATTGTAGAGTGCCTTTTTATTCTCTACGCTGAGGTAGCTTCTGGCGTTGAAAGTCGGGTACAACGCACCGATTGCAACATGGGCTTTACGTCTTACTTGGTCAATGTAAACAGACCAGGTGAGGGAGCGGTCCAAGTATACCCTTAGGTATTTGACCTCTTGGCTGAAAGAGCAAGGTATACCACATACGGTGATTTTCCTTTTGCACAATTTGTTGCCATTCTTGCGTGTGAAGAATATTGCCTCTTTTTACGCGCCATTGACAAGTAGTCAGTCAGCTGGGCCGTGCCAGTCTCAAGGCGACGTAACGCTACGACTCGGTACTTTTTTGTCCTGTACCCAAGTGTTTATCACTCTTGTGAACTAGCCTTATTCGGTTGCAGTGTCCACGAATCACAAAACGAATAATTTTATTCATAGTTTCCTCCCAAACATCCATTCCTAATACGGCACACAGGTAATTCAATTAGTTAAATAGTAGTCCTTTCGTGGCCTCAATTATTTGTCCTTACCATCTTCGAGAGGTTAAACGATTGAATGTCAAGCATTTCTCCTAAAAAACGTATATTCCATTAGGAGTCCATATGCTGCGAGCGAATGAGGGACGAAGTAATAAAAATGACTGGGGAATGAAACAACTTTATTTACCTGAAATTCTTTACTTGTTAGTAGCATAAGTGAGTACTTATAGATTTTATATTATGTATGGAAAAAATATCCCGATGATGTGTATTTATTTTATTTGTAAATTAAATTTTAAAATACGTGGTATTACAGCTGACGACAGTGCGCCATGAATTTATACAGTACAATAATAATAATTATACAAAAATTTAAAAAATAAAAAAAAAACAAGTGATATTTTTAACATTCATACATGAAATAATATCTTTAAAACAACACCAAGAGTTCGTTGCTGAAAATATCCATCTCTCCATGCGATGCATTGATTAACCGAACGGCCCTTGCTACTGGTGACGCGAAGAATAATAATTGTCCGGTTATGGTTTCGACCATGTCGGTAAAAATTGAGCGCATGTAAGTTAATAATAGTCTTGAGAATTTAAAAATTATAAACAGGTATCCAAATAAAAAGAGAAAAATGCTTTAGAATCGAAAACGACCTTCTAGCTTCAAGAAAGTGAAACGATAGCACTTCTAAAAGAAGTTTGGTTGGGTAGTACTGTTGATATGCTGAATTTGCTATTGATGAATAGACACTTAATGAGGACGGTCACGCTGTGTTGAGTCATGATTGATCTGCACCGCCCTAAATCCTTTACATGAAATCGCAGTTACACGCAGATGCAATAACTCAACGATAGTTCACAGTATTAATGTGACAGTCGTAGACACTCAAAGATTTTTTATGATCATCGTGAATGTACGTAAAAGGGATTTATTTTTGTTCTTACTATTCGGTGTATGTCTTTATACTGTGCCAAGACCTCTTCAGTGAAAATTTATCCCAATGTGTATGTATGCGGGGTTTCATCGTTTGCTTTCGTAAACGTTCGTGGGTTCGACATTATCACGAAGAAAAAATGCGTGACAACTCAACCAAGGGGTTGCCCTACCAACAAGGGATGTTAACCATTTCAATGGCATTGGTGAGAAATGGCAGAACCTTTTTGGATTTGACCTCTAAGCTGGCATTATGTAGACATTTCTTTAAATTGAAACCATTTGCATTTCACGGTTACATTGAAAGTTCTAAATTAAAAGTACACATTATATAAATATATACATAAAACCAACCAGAGAATGTGTGAATATATAGTCATCTTAGATATATAACTTCCAAAATATCAAAAATTTTATATAAATACTATTTGTTAGATTATTCTTAGATTTATATTTTGCAAAAATAATTTTGCTTTCTAAATGTCGCGCCTTTTCCCTTCAAGAAGCTACAATAAACAAATTACATACTGTCTAAACTCTAAAGTGTGGTCGGACAAAATAATGGAATATAATATATAATAAACATTCGCAAATACAACATTAACGATGCTGTAGCCCAGTGGTTAGGTACTCACTTGATTGTGGGGTCATGAACCTGAGCCTCAAAATAAAAACTGTCATACATTGATATATCCATCGATGTATCATTTTGAATACAAATGCATTTTTTCTCAAAACGTGTTCATGGGGGCGGATCGATACATTTTTAAGAGAGGTGGACATATTCAGCAACGGAATATGTGTTTTGTTTTCTTATTTGAATATCAATAGGATATCTTTTTATAACTCTAAAAAATGATAATTGTTTTGTTTAATTTATTATCAAGATTATATTTTCCAAATTCATGACTCATTGCCGTAATTTTTATAAGGTTTTATTGATAAATATCAAGACATCTTGTATCTATGTCGAATAAGAAGGCGTTCGAAGTGTCTTTTCTATTACTCAAATTCTATTTTTTCTTATTTTTCATGCAACCTAGTCTTCTTGACAAAATTTTCTTGGACGATACTGAGTACTTTTAAAAATGTAGAAAGATACGTTTTATGAAAGTGTTTTTATATTTAGTTCAAACAATCAAATTGACTGATTCTATTCTCGAAATAAATACAACACACCTTTTTTAAAACTAGACCTATTGTATCAAAAATACTGTTAATGGATATGACACGTGACATGAAAACTGTAAAACATGTATTAAAATTTTGAATCAAAAATCAAGCATATGAAACAGTCGGACTGTATAGATTATTCAAACGAAAGCGTTTGGAAGGGCATGGGGTGGGCGGAATTGGTAAATTTTCCCAATAATTCTTTTCCAATAGTTTATTTTTCCTGGCTACAGTTATTCTTTGTTCAATTGACAAAAAACGGATGAGTGCGTTTTTACGATATAATTATGACTTCAATATTTAAAAATACTTTTTTACATTTAAGACTGTGTTTTTTAAATCAAATTCACTTATACAGTAACCAAAGCATTTATTTAAAAACATGTCATATTTGAATGAGATTTTAAATGATATAAAAGAAATCGGTTAATAATAATGATGAGCGAAACCGGAAATATGTGGAAGTAGTACAAATGAATTGTGTTTTATTTTTTTAAATGTCGTGGATGTGTTCCTTTACCATTCATCCGATTTCAATGAAACTTTGGTTAGCTGTAGTGCGCACACCCATGAAGTTTTAAAAAAATCTAAAAAAAGAATCAAATACGTACGAACAGTGACATCTCGGAAAAACCTTCTGATGTATTCGTGTACGCACTAGACAGCAAAAAATATTGTATATCCAAAAGTACTTCAATAAACAGAATTAAAACACAAACACTTTCTTTGAGTGACATTGCAATTTATGTTGGGTACTCGCTAGTCTTACATGAATATTATAATTAATCGATTTTCTATAAACAGTTTTTAAGAAAAAAAAGTTTTTTTTTATTATATTGTATAGATACCTGATCGAAAAAAAATTTGTCTTATTTGATATATAAATTATCACAGTGGAGCTTTACAGTTGCAAGTGAATAACCATGAGTTGATTTGCAAAATCAGATGCTCGTGGTTTTATTTCATCAGGAATTCCAGGATAATGAAGCGGTCAAACTAGCCTCATATAAAGACCAATATTCAAAAGCGACGATTGACGTAGCTAAACTTGCACTATGCAGGAGAGCTTGAGTCCTGCCTGTATATATTTCCAAAAATACAAATTTAATACAGTATTTTAGTTAAAATATAAAAAAAACAATTGAAAATCTTTGACATTGAATCATATTATAGCTACTGTGATAGATATTTGAAATTGTATAACCACATTCACATAGTTTGATATTTTGGAGGGATTTGAACCCAGATCCATCTGATAGCTAAGGTAAAGCTCTTAACACTAGACCACAAACGAAGATATTATAGATTATTAACGATAAAAAAATTTACCAAAAGAGCTTATGTCAAATATGTTTGACTTAAATTATTGTAAAACAGATTTTAGTTATTTCCCACTATCTACAATGGATATTTTGGGTTTTAATAATCATCGATTCATTTCATAAATACATTTTTTTAAGGTATGTTTTTTTGGCTAATTGAAAAAATGATTGCTTGTTTATAAGCAAATCAATTGACAACCATGTTAAATTGCCTTGAGGCTATTTATTTAATAGTAAGAAATATTATATACTACTTCCAATATACTAGAACAACAATATTGGAAAGCTCCACTCAGAAAAGTAAACAAGTCTGCGTGGCGTGGGAACCGAATGAAAATTTCAAAGGCACTGTCGTATTTTTTTCCTAATTTCCTTTAGAGTAAGCAATGGCTGGCTTTTACAAAACTAACGCCGCCCCATGAAACCTCTTTATATATCGAAGCATCTGCATCTACGAATCCCGTTAAAATTACACTGAAAAAATATATTCAAAGCTTTTAAAAACGATGGAAAAAAATTCAAGCTTTTTTTGCACGCGTTCATTTAAAAATATATTATTTACTTTTTATTTATTTAAATAATGAAAGCAATTTTATTCCCGGTTCGTTATTAATGAACTTTTATTGTTTATTTCAACTTAAATACGTACTAGATATAGATTAAAAAGACAATAAATAAAAAATCTCTAGGAACTAACATAAAAAAAGTTTTCATCTAGAAATCTACATAATACATAAATTATTATAGTTTTATATAAAAATTCTATTATAAATATTTATTAACAAAAAAAAACATTTATTTTTTCTTTATATTTTGCTTGAATTGCATCATGTAGAGTGGAGAACGGACAAATGTTTGGATTTTGTTATTTATTGCTATGCTGACCAACTTTTCTTCTTTTAGAGAACACTCTGAAACATACGAGTACGCATTACTCAAATTGTGTTTATATTGGTCATCTTATCATTCTCAAATATTTAATAAGATAACGCACAGAATGATAACTATGGGCTCTAAGCCCTCTTTTCAGTTGATAGAATACACTTTTGCAATTTGATACGACAGTGCAACTATTTTGCGCTGCAAATCCACTGCTACTTAACACTGGAGAATGTCAAAATTATATTTTTGTCATTGAATTATTGAGATATATGGAAAAAAAATGTTTTAATGTGTATGGTATATACTTTATTTTTATCAAATCAATAATATGTTTTTTAATATAAAAGGGATAAATCACTAGCATATTTAATGAATATGATTAATACTAAACACAGATGATTTGTATTTTCATGCTAAGGACCGGTTTAACCCATTATCGTCCTAGTATTTCAATAAAAAAATCGACATTACAGCTAATCGCTTATATTCCATATTACTTTCTCAAAAAATCAGGTTTTTTTAGATAAAAACTATTTAAAAAATCTTATTTAGTCATCTCGAAGAGAAAATACATCGCAAGCCCGTATCCAATATCTCAATCATTAATTCTAAAAAAGTTACGCTGCATTGTTATATACTTAAGCTAAGCGGAGCTTTAACCGCTAGTCTGATCATGCAGAAAGTGTTTTTTAATGATAATAAGTAACCAAAATATTGATTGCTTTCAATAATATTTAAAAGAGAAATATAATAGAAGATGAAGAAAGAATAAAATATGATGAAGAATTATCATAAAAAGATGTGAAATTTCTAAGTGTATTGTTTCGTATTACATTCGAATTTTTATGATCTGACCGTTCGCATTTTGTAAATTTTGATTTATATTTTATATGATTTCAACTGATTTAGATTCTATCAGTTGATAGTGCTCATGATAAGTGAAACCGGTCCTCATCATTATAATAATGTGAAATTAGTACAAAACCAACTGTTTTTTATTTAATAAAAAAACGATTAATTTTTAAAAAGTTCTGAAAAGTAGAAAAGTTGAATTTATTAAATCCATTTGCTTTGTAAAACAACACAAATCTTAGAAAAAATTTAAGTAAAATAAACAAATCAAGGATAATACGATCCTTATCCGTGTCTGGTCAGTTATTTATCCTCACTACATATTATGAGTAAGTAAATGATATTCGGACCCAGTCAAGCAAAAACACTTAATGGCTCTAAATCAACCCCTGATAGGATCGAAAGTTGGACGCAGGGTGAACCAATAATAATATCGTTTATCAACTAAAATACAACTTTTGGAAAGGGGTTAGTATTGGGTATTATATTGTGTAGACTTAAGATAAAAAAATATTCAGCAAAACTAGCAGGTATTTAAAAATAGTGCATGCATTTAATTCTCTCTACATATGAAAATAGTAGGTTGTACTAATTAAATAATAAGTTTAAATATCATTTTATTTCTTTTTTTCATTATGGACCCATTTTGAGAATTAAACTATATGGTCTAGAATGTAGAATTAATGTTAATTATAACTTTCTTAGTAAGTACTTTCGTAGTTTATACATGGGCTGCCCGGAATATATCTTTATGGGAGCAAATATGACTTGGTACACTATTTTGTATTAAAATTTTTAAATAAATAGAAAAATTGCTAGCTGCCAATCTGTCGCTCATTTTTTTTTAATCCAAATTAGAATATCGTCGTTTACATTCCAAAATCTCAACTTTTTAAGGAAGCATTAAACAGTGTAAAGATATCTTTATAGAATTAAAACTAAAATAAAAAAAACACAAAATTAATATTAAATATATATTTAAATATAATTTTAGTCATCTGCGTCATTTTGAATGCACTTAAGGTCAATTTATGCAGTATTAATAATACAAAAATACGAAAACGCATATTCCGATATACAATTTTGCAATGAAAACGATTATGTAACATTTTAATCACGTAATCGATGGTATTTGTTTTAGCTGCTTTTGTGCGATTTCTGCATCAAATTAATATGTGCCATGACTCAAAAGTTGACTAATAATGTTTTAAATAAGCATATAAAAAATTGATAAAGAGCTCACTTTGAAAACTTAAGAAAGTAGTACTTTATTTTTTATATAACCTATTATTTTTATTACTATTAAGGTGTTAACTGTCAATTCTTGGTGGAAAGACATTATATTTTAAAAAATAAAACACAATTTGTTTGTACTACTTATTCTTTGGAGGCAATAGTTTAAAATGACTCGATAATTATTCTTAGCATTTTATATAAATACCCATATCTGGTTTACTCATTTATCAGTTAAATATGTTTAGTTTAAATTTAGAATAATTACTTTGTAGTTACTATATTCTTATATATTATAAAGTTGATTATCAATTTTTTTATTAGGTTTATTCAATTAAATATCCTTATAACGTTTCATTATTATTTTATGATATAATCCTAACATAAAAGTTATGTCGTTATAAATGTGCAAACATTTATGAAAATGTTTAAATTTTTAGTTTTCGTTAAATTATACTTTGGAATTAACCGATTCTTATGGCATTAAAGTATAAAGCTTGCTATTCTTGCTACTTCGATACAATCAGCTTAAGTTTGGTTTTGATAGTTTGGTTCAGATTAGGCTCGTTAAGGTTAATCTTAAAAAGGTTTTGTAAAGCGCATGTTCGTGAAAATGAAAAACACGAAAACCGTTTTCCTAACTGCGTCCAATTAATTCAAATTTTATAAACAGTTACTTTAAATCCTTAAATATTTATTTTAACAGTTTACCGTGAACGTAAATTTGTTTTTGGTGTGATTTAAATATTTTTGTAAATTCAAATTGTAAAAGTAAATTCAAACAGAAATTAAGGTACTGAGACAAAGATTATGATTAAAAATAAATTTATTAACATTTAATTGTTATTAAATATACGTCTTTTCTATAGTATTATAAGATAAACGTGACATGTCACTTTTATTGATAAAATGAAAAAAGTATATTAATAAAAATGAATAAAGTAAAATTCCTTATAGCGTAGCGTATTTTAATACAAAAAATGTTTCATTTGCTGATTTTGTTCAATTCACAAAATACAAATGAAAGAACTTAGTATCAAATTTTTTATGAGTGCCTAGTCTCCTGTAACGTAGTATTCCTATAGTGACATAGCGTAGTCTCAATCTCTACGCTATAGGAGGGTCAACTGTATTTAAAAGTTTCTTGTACTTTAAGCATGGACATTCATTTATAGCTTCAATTTGCTGCCTCAATTTGCAGCCTTTTTTCCAATGGATTATTTATAACTGAACATAAAAAGGCAAGAACATCGTCTACTACCCACGTGAGCTGGTAAACTTAAAATTAAAGTAATAAATGCAGTGAAAATGTTACAATTAAGAGTTAAATTTCATATAAAATCTGATTCAATATGACAGCACAAACAGTATTTTTTTAAACAAATGTAAATTTGAATAATTGTAATTCAGTTGTGGTACACAGTAAAATTTAAGTTTTACAAAATTCATCATGATATTATGATTTAATTGACAGTTGTTTGGATCTGAATAAATTTGTGACCGCGAAAAAAGAATCATTTTCAATTTTGAAACTTTGAGCAAACTTAAGAGGCATGAAATTTTATTTAATCGTTGTGAGCTATCAACAGAATAGCGTTTGGTACTTTTGATGAAAGCTTCTCAAAACGTTGCTCGCCATTGTGTAGTAAATTTTTATTCATTGTTTTTCCTTAAAAATAAAAGATTATCAAAGCACTTGGATTAATTTAATTTTGATTAAAATACAAGATATACATCAAAATGTCTGTCTTCGGTGCAACATCGTATCTCAAGTTGAAAAGAAGTCTTAAATATGTTTTATGGAAGCAGTTCTCGATAGGAAACATAAATTTTATAACATTTTGTCTGTCGTTCCATTTTTATTTCTGCAAATAGAGCAAACTTTATAAGAGAATATTTTCTGCATAAAGGCAACTCATCTACATAAAGTAAACATTCATCTTTCCATGTGAGATGAATGCCTATCTTTGTTGGATAAACTTTTTTTTGTTTTTTAGAATCTTTTTTCACAATGCATATTAAATACACGTACTAAATTATGATTTTAATGAAATATAATTTTAATATGCATTTTTAAAAAATGTATAACTTATCCAGCATTAATGTTTAAATGATAATATAAACTAAATTAAAGATATACAAATAAACAGTAAATATTTTTTTTTGATCTCAGATTTCTTTAACGCTGAATATGTAATTTTGTATATTATTAGGTTCAACCAAAATTGTTCATCCATCTTAAACGTAATCGTTCAACATTTTTTGGGCAATAAGTTTTTCTAAATATTGTTACAAATACTCTGATAATGGTGCGATGCCAAAATAGCTTTCACCTATCTAACATAACTATTACGGAAATAATTAACTAAAAAAAATATTTATAATCTCATAATTAATGCAATTTATTCATTAATGATTTGAAATACTCTTTTATAGATCAATTGTATATTATTTTTCATAAATACTTTCAAGTTTTAAACATGATAATATGGTAGGTGTATAAGATTTCTATAAACTTATTTCAATATAACATTCATAGATATATATGATCCGAGTTTTTTATTAAATCAGCATGACGTAAATTATCTCGTTGACCTACTCTATTATATAGCTAAAGTTGTCACTAAGTTCGTTGAATGCAAGATTAACGTTGTAAGTTTATAATAACTGTTGCGGGGCTAAGACGAGGCTCAGGGGTGAGGTGGGTGGCGGAAACTCTAGGGGTAGTGACCTGTAAAGTAAATCTCAAGACTCCCAACCCTTCTATCTTCTTATCAGCAGTCTCGGTTTTGATAGTGCTTTTGTTTTCAAGACAGCAATGATTGACTGAAAATTATAGCACAGTCGAATACCTTAAACAAACATTTATCTTTCAAATATTGTCGATCTCAGAAATTAAATCAAGATATAATACATCTATACGTATTTCCAAATAATATTAGCTATCTGACTGATTTAAAAAAACATTAATATGAATAAAACTACTTTATATATTTTTTTTAATTAAGACAATATTTTTCATACTAGTACAACCGTACCCGTCATAGATGACGGTATTGAAATTGAAATATTGAATGTCGAAAGTAGCTGGTACGTCGGAACTGTGAGTTCATAGCATAACATTTTATTTTATATTAGATACCGTGAACCGCAACACCTAGGTCATGAAAAAATTTCATACCTACATGTGTTGTGATAATAATAAGTTTTCAGCCAGAGTCAACGTGCGATGTTGGGGTGGGTGCTGCATTTAAAACTGAAATGCATAGCATACTTTTGCAATGTCCGTAGTTAATGCGGAGATACTGGAAGATCGCGCGTCTTGTTTTGAACGGTTTTGTATTTCAGTTTCAAGCGCCGCGCCCGCCCAACAGTCAAGCGTTGACTCTGGCCGAGCACTAAATTGTCTACAGAGTTCTCTAGGCTATTATACATAAGTTCTATATTTTTAAGACAAGTCATACAAGACACTAAATGCGAATAAATTGATATCTTTATTTTAAATATTGCCAAGCAATCTACATCATTATTTTGGTAATATTTGACGCTAGTTGAACGGACTAGTTCATGTGTTGTTTAGAGATGAAACATCACGGTTTAACTATTTTATAAAAACATCCTTCTTACACTTTTTTCATTAGTTTAAAAAGGGTATTTTTATTTCTCACTAAAGTTTTTATAGTTTTAAAATACAAATAATATATATATATATATATATACATATTTCCTCTCAAGACCAAAAGTTAAAAAATATTTTTATTTATAACTCTGTAGTTAAGTGTGAAGAGTTTTGTATTAGCGATCAGGTGGATTCTGGTTCAAGTCTCAGCAAGTTCAATACCAAATTTAAATTGTTTATCTTGTTCATGAGTTTATCTCGTATGATTTACCAATTTTCAAGTTAGCTGTCGGGTGTAACGCCAGATATTATTTATTAAATTTATGAAAAATAAATTAAGAAACTATAAAAATGTAGACAAATATTTGGTAGGTTCAACTTTACTAACTTTCGCGTCAATATCATCGATACGGAAATATATTTCCAAGCTCATATACTAATGGCATGCTCATAATAACAGAGAAGATGTAATAAAAAGAGATTAAAGCTCTGCAAAGCATTAGCGCTAACATGAATATGTAAAAATTTTAGACGAAAACAATAATACAAACAAAAATCGAGTTTGTTTTTTTGTTCATTTATGTGAATATTGCTTCCTTGGAAGTATCGAAAAACACTTCGTCGATTTTCTTGGCTTTTCAATTTCAAGCAGATATTTTTGTCGGTTGGACAATTACGTCTTATAAATTCAAAAATATTCTGATTTTCTTCAACACAATATCCATTATTATTCCTGATATAACAATCAATCACGCGAGAAATCCTATAACCACTGAGTTTTTTATAAACTGATCTGGTAAAAAATATTGATAAAATAATCATGCTTCGCAGAAGTGTATTGGTAATTTATCTTACGGTTATGGGAAAAAAATAAAAATGTATAGGGTGACTTAGAGCGTGTTTAATTATTGATGAGTGCCTTTGCAAGGCTTTTTTTATGTTTTGTGACCGCGATTAGGAATCTCTGATAAAAAGGTTTCATAAATCAGTGTTTGTAATTTTGCTTAAATAGTTTATAAAAAGTGTTTCAAGACAAATAATTTTTGTTTTGGGTCTGTAGTTCAGTTACTGGTGTCTCAGGTTCAAATCCCGGTACGAAAAGTTGATCGTAAATGTATTTTTTAGTCGATTTATGAATTTCTGCTCTTAGGCGTAATGCCTAAAATTCTCTCCCACTCATCCGATCCTAAAAACAGGAATTAGCGAGAGTAATTAGCTAACCAATTTTCCTGTCCTATCCCTATGCTTTAATGCCTACTCTTTTCAAAAATGAGAGGTTGAGCAACTGAGTAACAAGCAGTTATCGTAGAAAAGCTTCTGTTGAGATACCTCCATTAGGAGTCAATATGCTCCATATTGGGAGCGGAAATGGTAAAAAAATATTTAAATTGTGTATTAAAATAAATAATACCATGATAATGATTGTAAAATTACTACAAATCAAGAGGAATATTTGAATCATGTATCTTATATATAATAGCCCAGACCGGTCTGTAGGCGTAGATGTAGACGTTTTATTATTATCACATACACATGTAAGTATGAAATTTTCTCATGACCTAAGCGTCCACGTTGTTTATAAACAATACACACAGTTGCGACGTGTCGCAAATTCTGAGGCAAACAAACAACAATCAGTCCGTCGGTATGGAAACTAAAGAACAGCTACTTTCGACATTCAGTATTTCAATTTAAATACCGTCATTTATGACGGGTGTTTCTACTAGTAACAACCGAATTTGATAAATCTTACCTACACATTGTATTATCGAAAGAGTTTCAAATAAAAAAAAATAGAAAGATATTATGTCCTTAACTAATTTGCGTGATTATTTTATGTTTAAAATACCCTCAATCTACGTTTCCTATTTAAACTTTTTTGTAGGCTTAAAGTTTAGTTGTATATCAAAAGAATACAACTAGATGCAGCTTAAGGTAAAGTATAGTTTAAAACATTGACTGAGGGTGCTTGATGGAATTTCAATATCAAATTTGAATTGTTGAGATTTTATACATTTCAATGTATTTTGTCACTAACGACCTGGGTTCCGCTTTTCGGCATCTTCAGTGAAGATTCCAAATGGTGAAACATGGGTCGTTAGTGAGAAAATATATGGAATCGTACGAAATCTGAACAATTCAAATTTAGTAAAGTATAGTATTTGTCTACTCGCAAAGAATGTTGAAATATTTAGAATACAAAAAGATTAAATCACCCTATGGCAAGTAGGAATTTTGTCAAGTTTTATAAGTATGATCGGTGTATCAAATTTTTGATTAACTTTCGTAAGGATTATCAATCACGTAACTTTGTGACAGTTTTTGTCATTTTATGGAAAGACGTTTCCAAAAGAAAAGACTGAATGGATGAGGTATTCGAAGGAATGAGGAAATGTCATTGACAAAGGTAAAAAATAGATAAAGATAAAGTATTCTTCGGGAAATAAAGATAATAATCTACAATAAAACCCTTTTGAATGTTATTGGTTTGATCTTGGCAAAGAAGTACATGTTCGTATGAGTTTATTACCAATTATTTTTAAAAGCTTTTTCCGAGATTAAATAAAATATTTTTTTTTATTTTTCTTGCTCTGACATAATGGCAGAGCATCAGACTAAATGTAATGTTTTATTGGATAATTGAATCCTTGAAAACACAACTGCAAAAGGTATTTTATCAAGAAAATTATATTTTTATACGAACAATATTATAGATGTCATTATAAAAATGATGGAAACGAACATTGGTATTTATATCTATCAATTTAGGAATTAATAAAAAATGGTTATAATTTTTATACTATCATCTTTTGTTTTCATAAATTTGTAATTTTAGGATGATTATTTGCTTTAATTGGTACTATTGGTAGTAATGATTACTCACCCAAAATCATTATATGTTTCTTTCTTAAGAAACGTAATAAAATAATTACGAGTTATGAGATTTCCCAATTTTGTGAGGTACAGCTTAGCCAGTACAAAGGCTTCCGAATCCAAAATCGATCAGCTTTCACGAGACAATTTTAATATGTGTCGTTCATCTTTCGCGGGCATAGCACATAGCGCATTTCCGAAATTGAATCGGACGTCAATCACCGAGGGCGAATCTTCCTCCAGCCAGTAGCATTCCAAACCCTTAACAAAGATAAGAGGCTGGACCTTAATTTTTTCTATGTTTTGTTCTTGGATTTCCAGTCACTTAGGCGAGCGGCTGACGAGCCTCATTGCCACGTCGGTCGCCATCTTTAAATTCGTTTTGCCAACGATTTTATTCTTAACTGTGTTTGTTGTTTTAAACTGAGTAATTAATAATTATGTTTTAAGTGAAATGTAAATATAAATACATTCGTTTGTTTTAATTTTTTGAATTAATAATTGTGTTTAAACCACTGCGTCTAATAAAAGAGATTAACCAAACCGAAGTGGCGTTTATACTGAGATTGGATGCTGAAAATCGGTCCTTCACCCCCATTCAACCTAATTTTCTCAATTAATATTTGTTCTTAATGTTTTAATCAGTCTCTTGAGAGTAAAACTCCGAAACGTTGAGTGGTAACCAACAATCATAAAATGCGTCTCCCAAAGTTATACCGTTATAGTTAAAATAATACGAATAGCTTTCTTTGATACAGGTTTCGTCGGTTCAAATTAAAAATAATATTCCAAATATCACAAGACGTGCAAGGACAAGTTTTGCAATCTTACAATGAAACGTATTAAAATAATTTGAATTAAAGTTTTAAAAAATTATTTATTTACATTTTTAAATTGAATATAGTCTTTAACTATTGAATTTGGTGTAGTGATAACTCGTGTCAAATATGGAGACTTCAGTTATTTAAAAAGTATTGGTGATTTAAATCTAGACATTATGCATGTCCACTATTTCATAATTAAAGTTATTTTATTCAAAATTTAAATGTCGCCCAATATTCAATTAAACTTTGTTTACATTTTTTATCATTTATGACCGACGCCACCAGTAACATAATTTTTCAGTGTGCAAAAAAACATAATACATAATATTATAAGTTTGAATTATTAATCAATTATTAGCATCAATACTTGTTGTTTTGTTTTATACCACATAAAAATTACACAAAATTATTACACCGCCATGTTTAAAATTTGGCAACTGCATTTAAAGGTACATAAATTTCTTCTTCATTTTTAAATTGCATATCTTATAGTCGGAAAGTTTAAAATAATTATGTGCACACATATTTTTTCTCTTCGACTTAAAATTCTTCATAATATCGTTAGTGTTGTGATGGTTATGTGTCTCGTCGCCAAGCTAAAGCGTTTATTTTTTTATTCTTACGCATGAATAATATTCATTCTTCACCAAGAAAAAAAAATGGAAAATTCATCGAGCTTATAAACATTATTTAAAATAACTTTGTGACGCACCAATTTAAATTTTTAAGAATATTTCGATTCGCTTTGACTCTAAGGTAAATTTCGTTTCATAAAATGAGTTGATATATTTATATTACTCGAAGACTTTACAACCTTATTATGTATATATGTTATTTATTTTACATCGTCACCGTACTGGCAGAAATTGACATTTCTGAGTAAACAGCAAATCAAAATTTTAGCTCGCAGAATAAAATTCCGGTATTTTATGTTTCGTAGATAATTATAATATTAAAATACACACAATTAAAATAAATAAATTTTTTATTCTATGCTAAATATTTCATTATGTATATAGTGGGATGATAATAATAATTCAAGAAAAAAGTGAAATGCGTAAAATATAGGACTTGAAATGTTTGATACAAATTGAGGATGTTTCTATCTAACAGGTGATTTAATCTATTTGGGGATATATTCTCAGATTTATTGGTGTCCCGACACTAACAGTGTCCGGTTAGTAAGGTTCAACACTTGTACATCAAACATAATGATTTTTGTATTTGCTCTATACATGTTTATTATGTTGGTACGAAGCATAGTCAATACGTAATACAAGAAAATCAGTGGTCACATAGCTTTTGATCGTATTTTCTCACTAAATATAAATACAATTTACTATTTATTTTTTCCATGTCCGCTCCCAATGTGGAACATATGGTCTCCTAATGGAGGTATCTTAACAGAATTTTTCTACGAGAACTGCTTGTTACTCAGTTGCTCAACCTCTCTTTTTTCGAAGAGGGTAGGGATAGAAGGATAGGACTAGGACAGTACTAGTGGTTAGCTAATCGGTTTTGCTACGCCCCGTGAGGATGGGATGGGTGGGAGAGGGAGGACTCAGACTGCGAACAGAAATCCATAAATCGATTGAAAGGTCAATCTATGAAAACCGTCCCCACCGGGAATTGAACCCGAGAGATCCGTAACCGTAGCCAGCGACGCTACCAACTGCGCCACGGATGCCGAAGTTTATTTACCCGACGTTTATTTACCTACATGAAATTAATTGATCAAAATTAAAATCATTGAATGGTATTGAGACTGACACTAATGAATTTGATAATTCGATTGCTGATGACGCTTATTTTGTGTGAATGTTTACATGCAAAAATTTAATTCAATTCAAAGATATTTATATACACAATAATGTTTTATTGAAAGTATTTGAGTAATTTTTACACCCGAATGAAAAATATTTTTCTTTTCAATGATATACATTTTTAAGGATTATTTCTTTCAAATTTTACAGGAAAGCATTCTGTAAAAGCTGCGGAAATCAGGACAGGTGTGCGAGAATTGCAAGTGTTTCTTCTGAATGCAATGTGCTCGCCAACACGTAACGTCACTTTGTTACAACACAGTTGAATTTACAGTCGCTTGCATCCCCACAAAAGTTTCACACGTGTACGGCCACTGATGGTGATCAGATTTAACCAGTGTTACACAATATTTTAAAAGAAATACATCGGAATGATTGAAATCTTCGTTCAATGTCCTGTATATATATTGTATGATATAAACAACGGTAAGCTTGCAAGTTTTAAATACAATATTTTCGAAAACTTTATTTACTTTAGATAAAAATTCATTTTTACTTAAAAAGAAAGAAATGCATTATTTTCCATGATATCGTCAGATAATCAACGTTTAAGAAAATCGTGAAATTTAAGTAACTCTATTTAAATATATTTATTTAGCTAAGCACTTTATGAGGTTCGTTAATCATTTACGAATTCAATTTAAGTATTGGTAATTCTCATTTAAAGTAATGTTAAATATAGTTTTGTGTCACTAATAATTGTGAACGAAATTGACTGTATTCATATTTATTTTTTCAATAACGTAAAAATACATGTAGTATAGCAGAGCTTTTTGTTTTAGACGTTAGACTGTCTTAAAATCTATTGTAATGCATTTGTATATCAAAACACCTGATTTTCGACTTATCGCCTTATGTTGACGATAAATATAGAAGTGATACTATTATAATTACTAATTTTAGTTTACTGGATGCCGTTGTCTAAATTTCATCAAACATTGAAATGAAATATTTCTTTTTAATAATAACTGCACTCTCAGATTATTATTTTACACTATTGCAATTTTATTTCTATGAAAATAGTAATGTTTCAAGGCTGTCTAGGAAAGAGTGGACACTTAATTTTAGATATGTGTTTTACTACATTACACCGGAACTACTTTAGAGTTTATTGTAATATACCGAGATTTGATGTCTATGAAACAATCGTAGAAAAAGGTTTGTTTTATATATAGTGACCGATGAAAAATTTTCGATTTATAGAATACAAAAATTGTATATAGATTTTTAAATGTACTGAACGTTCGTTTTCTCCCACTTTTTCTGACTGATTATGATAGATACAATTCTAAAAAAAAGAACAACAAACATTTTTTTCGGCGTTTCATGAGATTTTGGAGACGGTAAACGATTAAAGATTTTCGCAAAATGGAAAAAAACCTACTTTACTAGGTACTGTCAAAAAGCATACGTGACGGTTGCAAACAAATATAACACGAAATAACTATTATGATTTAATAATCCTCTTTCTCATACTAAGCTTGCTAAGTGGTGTTATTTTTATAGTGTCTTTTATTTTATCAATGACTGTTCTGCGGTGAATCAAATTATAATTCGAACTTGAACGTTCTTATTGCAATTTGCGAACTTACTCTCACGTCTATGAAAAATGACGCTACGAACAATCTAAACGTACACGAATGCATTGTTTAAGTGAAGTAAAAAGAAAGGGAAGTAGAAGGTCAATCTCGTGTATAACATATTACTTAAAAACAACAAGTCAAAAAAGAAAATACTTCATCCATCGTTTTATAAAAAAACTAAATATTGTTACAATTCCATATTTCACTTTTTGTCAGAAAAGAAATATAATTATTACTTTTACAAGTTGTATGTGATTTTATTGACATTTCAGACTTGTTTTCATGCATTATTATACGTTATTCAAAAGAAATTCGGTCAAAATGATGCGTTTTAATTCATTTTCATATTGTCTATTTGATACAATACATATTATAATCGAAGGTGTTTTGGCCAATTGATATAACCTTTGAAAAATACAAAAATGAATTAATGATTGGATCTCATTTTATAGACGACAGAGCAGGTTTCGTTTAAATGATGTAAATTGAAAAAATAAACTGACCACTTTTTGTAAGGGAAATATCATTTTACATTGGCCATTGCAAAAATTCTGACCCGGCCACTATCATACCGAAACTCCCTACGTATAATACCGTATTTACAAACATGATGATTTACATGAGTGCATTTCAAAGATTCATAACGCAACTCACTGTATAATGTTTTCGATATAAACAGTTTTTACCTCTCCTGAACAATTTCAATTTTGAGGGTTACATCAATTGGCCAAACCACCGTCGATATTATGCTGTTATACTTAATCATATTTTCTCAAGATAAAGAAGTAGTAGTGTGTAATGTTAGACAACTCATCTTTATAATTATAGTTCCAATAGAAAAAACTTTACTTTTTACCTTGTTATAGTTTTAAAGACTTATTCTATTCTTTTATAGTTTTTTATAGTTTCCATTGTTACTCAAAACCAATAAATCCTTCTTTTGAATGAAATGTTCTTACACTATTAATCTCGGTTGACCAATTGGTAGCCAATTTTTCTAATACATTAACAGACTTTTATTAAGAAATTGCCACTTTTCCGGGAACTGACTAACCCTAAATAATTTACCTTTTAATTACTAGGCCTCTTAACATGTATACCGTCGATTTGACTTCATCTGTGTTTACGAAAAACGGTATGTAAAATGAAAATTACGAGTCTGGTGTTTTAAATTACCGAACCCATGAGAATGTAAAATTGTTACCGCAAATTTTTTATGGCAATCTTTAGTTACGTGTGTTGAGAAACTATCTTAATCTGGAAAATAAATTATTCAATATGATATATTAAAATGTTATTTTATTATATTGCCGCGTAGCAATAGGAAGAAAATATGAGTGACCGTTTGCTGACTAACAAGAAAATTTTCGTTATATTTATTAGTTGGAATGTTTTCAAAAATGTGAATTTGTGCTAATTCAATAAGATTTTTGACAATTTTCTCTGGTAAGACTAAAGGTTTTCTTCACATAAATCAGTCGCGGTCTCCAAGAAATTTATGAACACGGATTTCGACTTACTTTTCTCGTATCAGTAAATTTATTTCTTTCTATTTTATACTTAGATGTAAGTAATTCTTTGCATTTTTAAATTAGCACAATAAGTGTACCAAGACAAAGTGAGTGACTCCAGCTTTGTAATCAATAAATAAATTTCAACTCAGTGCTTAGTGCTTCAAATTATTTTGAGGCTCTTGGAATATGAAAATTATCGAAATGGCTCAACTAACATTGTCAAACGATTGGCTCGAAAGCTTTACATTATATTTTTTGGAACATCTTCTTAGTAAGTATGTTTTTTTTTATTTATGAATAAAATCTAATTATTTAACTGTCGTTGAAAGCTTTTACATGCTAGAAAACAGTTTACGACCGAACCGAAAAAAAGCTCATGGGAAAAGTTCAACCGACAAAATTATGCTAGAGTACCACTAGCGTGCAGAGTAAAGGTACCATCATTGGTTATTAAAGGTGCATAGATACCAGCGGCAAGTGAGCCCGCAAGCATATTAAAACCCTTTCAGCTCAGAGAAGGGTATAATACATGTTATGATGGGCAATTTATGATAGCTTTCAAATTCATGGAAACCGTATTATATAGTTAAAGATACGCAAGTTCTTATTGATTACTAATACATAAAAAATATTTACAGTTTTATTTCACAAAACTTTATAAATTTAATATTAATGGGTAATTTATCACTTTTAATGTGTCAATTTGTTATTAATTCTTGATGGTTAAGTAGGATAAACATTACATTTAAAAAATAAAACAGAGTTCGTTCTTTACTACTTCTACATTTTTTATATAGCAACCTATTATCTCATTGCAACCATTATCAGTGATGATAATGGTAGTAATCAGCGAAACAGATCCCGATCTATATAAAAAAATGGAAGTGGTACAGAACAAATTCTGTTTTATTTTTTAAATCTAATGTTTATCCAACCTACCCACCAAGAATTAATAACAAATTGACACATTAAAAGTGATACATTATTTACTTTTTCTAAATCTTCGTAAGCTTAGTATCTACATGCAAGAGCTGTATTTTAAACATCATAAACGTAGAGGTTTAAAAAATTAAATCAATCAGAAAGATAATAGAAATATGCCTCATTTTCGTTACATTGCTATGTAAATTTCTTTTAACGATCCAAATAAATGCCGTTTTGTACGCCACTGATTGTAGAAAAATACATTGCAATGCTTTATATGCAAAAGAAGGAAAAACTAAATTAAATAAATAAAAATATAAGTCAAAAAAGCTCGATTGTGGTGAAACGCATAATGACGACATAAGCCGGGGTTTCCCAAACTATGAATAGATGTTCCGCAAAAGAAAGGAATAGTTTTATATGCTGCTAAAGCTGCAAAAATATTTGACTTCATATTGATATAATCTACTCAACAAAATAAACGAGGTTTTCCCTTAAAAATTTTGAATTTGCAAAGTGTTCCATTGCAGGTAAAGTTAGAGAAACGCTGACATAGATGAATAATACCCACTATTGATTGTATGACTGCTTTATAAACAAATACAATAATATTTGTATCAAATTTTCCTTTGTACTGTACAAAAATGAAATTGGACTGCAAATATGACATAATGGAAGGGAAACTTCGGATCTAGGGAAGTCATTTTGAGATTTTTTGTATGGTTTTGTTTTGTTTTATTCAATAAAATGCTGAACTGAGCGGGTTATAGCATTCAAGACCGCCATGTAATGGCTAAAATTTCAAGTATATTCAAGTTCTTGTTAAATTAAACAAGTCACGTCTATTTCCTATTACAGCACACAGACACTTTATGACCCATATCTCCTTGTTTTACTCGTGTAAAAAATATATGTGTATTATATTAGCAAACCTTTTTTGTTGCCAGAAATACGGCGAAAAGATAAAAAAAAATAATGACAAAGTCGAACGTGCCCGGGCAATATTATTCCGTATGTAGATATAATAATTTCTGCAGTAAAGCTCGCTCCTTGCATTGAAATTTTTAAAATTCCTTTTATCTGCGACTCGGAAACAATCAAATCTTTACAGTCTATTTATGATGCCTGAGTGATGTAAAAATTTCAATCATAACACTCTAAAACGATACGTAAATTTTTGTGACAATGTAGTAAAATAAAATTTTGTTTGGTCTGAAATTCGATGATCATGTGGTTAATATTTTCATGATAGTACGTCATATAAACTTCTTTTAATACAGTGGAAATCATTTTAAGTGCGCATCTTTTTGAATAAAATGAAATCACTATTTAGAAAATTGCTTCTTAACATTCTTAGCTTATTAATCATCGGCCACTTAACAACATTAAAAGCATTCTACTTCCACCGGGTTGAAACAAAATAATTACAGTATTATTCTTATTTATTTTTTGAGTTAAGGGAAAATCTATATTATAATATATACGACTTAACATCGATGATCTTTGATAAACTGACGCAAAGATATTCCCACGTTTGTCTGACGAAAATTATCAGAGATGAATCCTATCATCATGTTATTAAATAATGATTTAATCAGCCATTTGGATTTCAGCAGAGTCCCTCAAATGTTAAAAAATGAAAAACGTCACTGTTTTCTTACCGAATCAATTGTAGGCTATCGAAGACCAGATGAAACATCAAATGGAAGGCTATGTTTAGACGCAGTACCGAGAAGCAATTTATGAAGAAGAATCATTTGCACAGGAAAAGAAACCTCGATACAGAGCTTTGCAGTAATGATCCATTTTGAAAGTTATGAACATAACCCATCAACTCAGAAGCAGTTTGACTCTTGTCTAGTATACTTATACCTTGAACCGGTATTATAAAATAATTTTTGGACAATTTTTACACCTCCCAAACAATAAGCATTCCTCATTAATTAAATGCATCAGGTATGGAAATGATTTCAATGTGAAACTGATGATGTCATTGCAGAGACTGAATGTAGAAAATATACTCTAATATTCATTGATTGAATTGGCAGTTCTACAAGAATTATATAAAATAGTTGATTGCTATTTCGGCTTCACGCCATGATCATAACTATCAATAGCTCTTATAATTCTTGTGGAACTATTTTTTTTTATAGTTTTATTTATTTATTTAGGTTGAGCTGTATCTTTGAGGATTCCTATTTTTAATATAAGATTAAAGGTGATTATTTTGTTATTTTGCTAATACTGGTCTTTTAACTAGATGTGGCATATGGTTTACCTTTTTAAGAAGCATTTTCAGACTGTAAATAGGAAACTCAACTGAGATAAACTATGTTACGTAATATTTTCATATTCAAATCCAGAAAGATATTTTTAAAAACGTATCTATGCGTTTTCACTGTATCTTTTTTCGTAATTATTGATTCAGATGAACAAAATTGTAGTATTTCTACCTTAGTTGCATTTTTTTTATGAAAATAAAAGAAATACAATATTGTGTACTGTTGAAATATACATTGCAGTGTCAATTGTGCTATAGTAATATAATAGTTTTAAAAAAATACTTGGTACGCTTCATCTAAATACATCTAAATACAAAACTCGCAAAAAAACTGAAAATAACTTTACTCCCAGTAGACACTATATAGAAGTTTCAGGAAAACCCACAATTCGATAAATTGGCAGAAATTTTCCATTTTTATTTTTATAAACTTTTTTGCTGAATACGTAACATATTATATTTCTATTAATAATCAACTCTTTAATGTGAAAAAAAATTGCAAAGAATTGAGAAAAAATTTCGGCTTTACATAACTAAATATAAAATGTGTATATGCTTACGATTTTAAGGAGGGTAATATTTGTGTAATTTGATGATTTTTTCTTTTTAAAGATTGTTATACTAACCTAATTTACTATGCCAAATACAATCGAGAACATTTTTCGGGATTAAATCCCATCTGTCGGCGTTCGTGGCGCAGTTGGTAGCGTAGTTGGCTTCAGTTACGGATGTCTCAGGTTCAATTTTTTTCATTTCATTAATTGATCTTTCAATCGATTTATGGATTTCTATTAGAAGTCATGAATTTTTGCGATATATAAAAACTCCCTCCCACCCATCCGAGCCTCAAAACCCTACTTTCTTCGAAAAAAGAGCAACTGAGTAACAAGCAGTTCTCATGGAAAACTTCTGTTGAGATACCTCTATTAGGAGGCCATATGCTTCACTTTCGGAGCGGACATAGTAAAAAAAATTCCATCACTTATATTTAGCTCCTTATCAATTTTCTAAAACAATAAATTTGAATGTATGTCGACAATATGCATTTTGAATAGATTGATGTGGTATAATGTACAAACTCCATATACTTTGACGACAGAACATAGTCATAATTATTATTCACAGCAAAAAACAGATTGTGTATAGATATTTAGAAGGTTTCGCGAGACATAAAATTTTTCGGTATATTTTTTCTTAATATTAGACAAAAAGTTGATTTTTAACGTTAGAAATACTATTTTTTTTTTAACTTCGTTGTCTAACGTATCATCTCAACAGAATAAGTTTTATAAACACTCTTTTTTTCATATACGGTTAAGATGGGTCTAAGAATTTACTAGAATCAAATAGGAGGTGACTGGAAAGGAATGTATACATCAAAAACATCCATGCTTTTGGATACTAAATTATAAATTAAAATTTATGAAAGTGTAAAACAAAAAAGTTGTTTTTGAATTACAAATAAGCATATGTTGAAATACCTATACGCTCCATTTGAGAATCTATACAGTCAATAGCGTTTTATTAATCTAATATAATCTGTTGTTGATATGTAATATCTTTCTTTAAATTTGTATTTATTTGCAATAAATGTTTTCGACTTAACTTCAATTGATAAACAAAGAAAATTAATTGTTTTTCAGCAGTAAAAATGTTATGCCATTTAGTTTTAGTTGAACTGTAGTGTTTCCTATTTCATTTCCCGTTGAACGTAAATTCAAATTTACAGTAATATAAATGCTGTTTTCAAGAGGGACCTTTTTACGGTAGAAAAGGACATTAACCCTATTGGTGCTAGGTAAAATTTATCGATTTAAAGTTCATTCGTGTCATATGTTTTTATTATTTTTATTTAGGTAAAATCATTTTCATATTTATAGTTTCAAGTAGAATTAGTGATGGAAATCATTTTTGCTTCAAAATATCGAATCGATTTTTAGAGCAATGGCTAAGAACATTGTTTTTTTAATTTAGTGTCCTTTCTACGCATTTTTTAGTATCAAAAGCTCCAGCATTTTTTATAAGTAATCTTCACGGTACCCAGGAAAAATATGTGATTTTAAAAATATTTATTTTATTTAGAAAAGAAAATGGTCGCACGTCAACCCAGCGTTGCATAAATGAGTTTTATTTTGTTTTCTGTCGAATCCAATGTGTCAAGGCCCGAGCTCCATTTATTCACAAGTGCACTGTGTTTAGTGCAGTTGATTTTCATATGAATGAAGTGGTATTTATATACGTAATACAAAAGAGAGTCATATTTAAATACAATACGATGGAGTCCGTGTCGCGGTTGGTAACGTAGTTGGCTACGGTCTCGGGTTCAAGTCGTGGTGCAGACAGTTTCATACATTGATCTTTCAATCGATTTATGGATTTCTGTTCATATTCATGAATGTTTGTGATGTCTAAAAAACTCCCTTCCACCCATCTAATCCTCAAAAAGCGATTAGCTAACCACTAGCCCTTTCATATCCTTCTATTCCTACTCTCATCGAAAAAAGAGAGGTTGAGCTACTGAGTAACAAGCAGTTCTCATAGAAAAACTTCTGTTGAGATACCTCCACTAGGAGGCCATATGATCCACGCTGGGCGCGGACATGGTAAAAAAATGGGAAGGGGTAATATTTACACCACCTCAATAATTATTTTTAATTCTTTTATAAAAAATCAACCTCGTCCGCTCCATATATGGATCATATGGACTACTTAACAGCAACATTGCAAAAAATTTAACGAGAACTGGTTGTTATTCAGTCATCCTACGTCTTTTTTTCCCGAAGATAGTAAGAATATAAGGATACGATTAGGAAAGCATTAAGTCTATTGCTCTTGCTAAACCCCTTCTTCAAAATCGGATGGGCGAGAAGGAGTTTAATGATCACAGAAATTCATTTGAAGACAAATACATAAATAGATTGAAACATTAACGAATAAAGTATCCGTTCATGGATTTCATACTGAGGAACAAATTTCGTTGAAAAAAATCTTGGAAGTTCTCTATGGAAAACACAGTCTTAAGTAATGAATCTACAAAAGATTAGAAGAGTTCCTTACAATTAAAAAACCAAAAACAGTTAAACGAGTAAAGGCATGTAAATAGACAATAATGATCCCATTGAAACATAATGTTAGGTCGTAAAGGGTTGAGAAAAAGCTGGAAATTGCATTTAAAACTAACTCTACCATCACTAACGACTGCAAAAGGGAATTCACTTTGGGGCATAAAATGTCAAAACCAATTTATAAAATATTCACCGTTCCGTTATTTAGAGAAAAAACTCTTTCCAGCAAAAAACTAAAAAAAAATACAAGTTTTTTACATAATGCAGTTATATCGAGCATAAATTTAGTTTGAAATTTGAATCTAACATCAGACCTATTTAGAATTTTGCGTTTAGTATTTATAATCTAAATAACATTAAGATGTTTTTTCACCGTATAAGCTCTCAATATCGAGCATTGGTTCTCAAACTTTGTCTGCAGTTTCTCACAGTGGGACCGTAATAAATTAACGCATATTAAATTTATGCTACGTATATTCTACTAATTATAGAATGTATCATTTTTTGGGAATATACTCCCAATGGTGTCATTAAGGCTATGTACGAATCATTTCTCCTTATATATGTTGTAGGGACCGTGCATGGTAATCGGACGACAATTTAATTCAAGAACAGTTTGTGGATTTGATAATTGATGGAGATAAAAAAACATCTTTTCAGTGAAATGTCTTGTAGTGATTTTTGAATTGATATAATGCAGTCTAATCACGATGTTGCAATGGTGGCTCTAAGAGTGCTATCTCCATTTGCAACCATCAATTTCTCGAAAGTTTCTTTTTTTACATTACTTACTCTCAACATAAAATCTCGAAACAGATTAGGCGCGACACATGACATGAAAATTTTACAGGTCAAAATACAGCCAAACATATAAGAACTGGCTAAGAACACAGAAGATGCATCGTTCCCATTTAATTTTTAACATCGTTTTAATGACTAAGATGTACCTAATATTTTATGAATAAATAATTGTTTGTAAAAACTTTCTTATTCACAGCATCCTATATGCATTACCATGCCGTGGATATGTGAATTACAATACAGTTTTTTTTAGTATTTAACAAAAGGTTTCGCCAGCCATCGATTTTTGAAGGGACCGCCACGCAAAAAAATCTAAAGGAGTTTGAAAACCGCTGATATATTTTTTGTGTAAAGTGTACAGAGTTAATACGGGGCTCTTCAATGGAATCCTGTTGGAAGCATCGCAACACAAGTTTTTCTACGAGAACTGCGCACTCAGTTCCTCAACATCTCTTTTTTCGAAGAGATAGAAGGATAAGGCTAGGACAGGGCTAGTGGTTAGCTAATAGATCTCAATACGCTCCGTTTTTAGGATTGAATAGGTGAGAGGGAATTCCAAACATCATAAGCTAGAAATCAATAAATCGATTGAAAAATCAATTATGAAATTGTCCGTATCGGGATTTGAACATCGATAACCGAAATCAATTATAATTGCACTACGGACCTGACGAAGAATTTCAATATAAGCCAATCGCTCCACCTTTATTTTAATATAATGTTAGAATATAAAGGTTAGAAAGAAGTTATTTACTCTTTTTACAATCCGTTCTCTGAAGTAGGTGTGAATTGATGATAACATCACAATAAACCTTTAATCCAAGTAGAAATAAACCTTAGACTGTTACTTCTCGTATACGGAACCGAACCGTACCAATATATGATATGTATTTATATGTATATATAAAATATTCATTAACGGCAGGTTGCTTTATGTGATTAATTCGTTACTTAGTGGTTTGATTTAAAATTTATGCCATCTAAAACAGGATTTTTAATATTTTTATTATATTTATTTTTAAAATTATTTTGTACATTCCAGTATGACTAGTGAATAAATCCAATTAATATGTATCCTTCAAAATTGAGCTTGGTTTTTTTACTGTCCATTTTAAATACTTAGCACTTGAAACAATTAGGTACCGTATTTTATTATAAATAAACGTATCTCAAATAAATTTAACATTTATTTGTATTTATATTTTTATATTTTCTTTGTTTCCAAAAATATTTACTTTAAACTATCAATATTTATATGCGAAACAATTGTTTAAGCGATGTTAAGTCCACTTTTGATTTTGTTAAAATCTCTTACAATGGTTTTTAATACATTCAGAAGTATTGCAAAATTAAGACAATGACTTTTTCCTCTTGATACGCAATCGTAAGTAAGTAATTAAAATTTTAATGGCGTCTTTTACAGTAATAAGAAATGAGTTTTTTCCAAGACTTTATGATTAAAATTATTGTAATACTTGTTATCTACTTTTTAAAAAGGTCGATTATAAAACTGCACTAAATTTTTAAAACGGGCAATGATAAAATGCGACATCTCTGTTCATTAAAAAGAAAGAGAATTCGTATCTTTGAGAAGAAAATATATTGGTTCTTTTATGGAAGCATTAAAATGAGTACCAAAAATGCTTTCAGTTCCAGTGGTGAATTGTCTGAATAATGTCAAAATAACGACCATCCAGTTTCCAGCTCCATTTTTATTATGGTTATAAATGGAACTCCACTTTATTATATTATAACCTATTCGCATTCTTATTTAATTAAATGGGTCTTACTTTTTAATGATCGGAAATATACTTAAAATCAATCATTCGTAAAAGTTTTCAGGGAAACATAAAAAGCATGTATCGTAGTGATCTTTCATTAAAAAACGTTTACTTCAGGTAAAATAATAAAATAAGATAATTGTTTTTAAGGTTTATTTGGAAAAACAGTAAAATAATAATTTAATTCTTTCAATAATAAAAAAATACTAATCTATAGTTTTATACTAGTGTATCGTAAAATAATAATTTAATTCTTTCAACAATAAAAAAATACTAATCTATAGTATTATACTAGTGTATCGTAAAATAAAAACTTTTATAACCTCATAGTGAAAAAACTTAATTACCAATTAAGATTGAATGACTTTTCATCATTTTCTAATAATATATTATTAAATCATTTTATTTTTATACGCATTTTCTATTAACTTGCTCACTAACACCTTGAATATAATTTGTGAAAATGATTTCTGTTTGAAATTATCGTTACCAATATTTTTAAAATCATTTGAAATATGGTAAATATATATATAAACAAGTAAACATTATGAACGCAATCGCCGTAGTTCCTCAATGTACATTTTCATCAACGTGGAATAACTTCTATACTAGATTCTTAGAATTAGATAAAAACCTTGTTTCTGATTATTAAAGTACTCGGACCAATGCCTACTGAGAGCTCAGTTAAGGAAAGGTTAACTTCCAATTTTACATTTTGACTGATTTTTATTTTCTCCTTCAAGCAAATCACTGTATCCAATATTGCCCCCGTTGAGAGCTCTTTTGCCCCTAAAAAATCCAATCCTCTCGATAACAAAGAATTTTTATATGCCAGAAACTGCGAATGAGAACCATCATTATGTTTTTATGTACACACCTTTTAATTTATTCGTCAGAGAGGCAATACATACACGACATTTTATTGGTCGCATGTGTTACATATAAATCAAGGCTATCGCAATCTCACCGTTAATTACGATTTCTATTAAAAGACCTCTGAATGATTTATAAAAATGAATGAAAATGCATTCAGTCAAGTTCTTTCGAGCAATTTAAATAATCCAGATAATATCAGAGAGAATTTTCAATCCGACACCGATGTGTCAATCGTTAATAACACCAGTGCTTCCTTTCGTAGGCTTCGTCAACTATGAGTTATATATTATAATATTTGTGCACAGAATTTTTGCTGATAGATTTGACATAATATAATAGGTAATGCATTTTATATAGCCACACTTTTTGAGCGTTCGTGTTACGTTTTGGAGTTGAAACCATCAATATATTTATGCAAATTTAATTACAAAAATTAAGAGCTAAAAGTATTTTCATGACTGACTCTTTTCACTCTATCTTATTTATAAATACTAAACTATCAATAGAAGTAAAAAAAAATGAATTCCTGAATGAATAATGTTATGTGATATTGCGTTTTCATTAGAGAAAGTAAGTATTTATATAAATACAAAAAATAGAATTTTAAGCACTAAAATGTACTATTAAACTATCCCATAGGTATATTTCGTAGCTAAATTGTAAATTTTATGTCATCTCTTGATTATGTTTTGACTATTTTTTTATCTCTTGAGACGTTGAGAAAATGCTGAAAACTTAAAAATAAAAACAAATTAAAATCAATAACTTGATTAAAATATTTTGTATTCGATCAATGCGCCATAAGTCAGTTGTATAAAATGTAATTGTTATTTATTTCATTCTTTAACGCCAAATAGTGACTCAATTCCACGTCATAATAATTATACTCCTAATTGCTCATGTATTTATCATCTTTAATTCCGTTTCGTTCATTTTTTATGACATATTATATAATTATGTCACAAACAAATTGACTGCATTATATTTTTCATTCAAATGGCATTATTTTTTTTATAACCGGAAGCAAAAACTATTCCAGCAGTCATTAGTAGAAGTTTGCTTTGTAATGAGAAATAAATTGAAAAAATATTGATTATATTACGTGAAATTGACATGTTGGATGTGACCTTCATATTGATATTTATTGAACAGATTGTGAACTGACCGAAAAATGTCCGGGAGCAATTTGCCATTAGGATTTGTTTAAATGCGTATCACTCTTGATACAATCGTTCAAAGTATACGTTTATAAGTTTTCTTTTCAGTTTAATAAAAAGAAAACATTTTATATTTCAAATATATCCATTAACAGGTTAAACATCACACATATTCAAGTTTTTGGGGATCACTATACATTGATACTCAATGTATTCATACTCAATGTATGTCAGTTCCGTTCGGGGATTCGAGCCCTTGATCAAAATGATGATTCATCTTCTTGGTTATGGGACCATAAATTCGGCGTCTGTGGCGCAGTTGGTAACGTCTACGGATGTCTCGGATTCAATTCCCGGTGAGGACAGTTTTCATAAATTGATCTTTCAATCAATTTATAGATTTCTGTTCTTAGTCTGAGTGTTTGTGATGCCTAAAACTCCCTCCCAACCATCCGATCCTCACAGGACGTAGCGAGAGCGATTAGCTAACCAATATTATTGTCCTAGCCCTATCCTTATATCACTACTCTCTTCAAAAAAAGAGAGGTTGAGCAACTGAGTGACAAGCAGTTTTTATAGGAAAATTCTGTTAAGATACCTCCATTAGGAGACCATATGCTCGAAATTGGGAGCGGACATGGGAAAAAATTCACCATTTAAATGTTTATTTTAAACCAAGGTATCTTGAATAGTTCATGAAAAATGAGCACTCGTCACTTTTCTGTTTAACTCAATGTGATATGTTCTAAGTTCTTCGTTTTCAAGTTGGCTTTGTAAGTCACGGTGACTGTACTTATTGAAAACCGTAGTTTTTTTCATTATTAAGTTTATTCAAAATGAAATATTCTAAAGCCTTTCAGTTATTTTTTGTACGTCATTGTTTCTACTGAATACCATTTTCTTCATAATTATTCAATGTGAGATATTCAAGACTTTTGATTATAAAATTGTCATTTGTAATTCGAGTTAGCTTACTAGAGAAAGTTACTGAATAAAAATTTGTCAGTATTTCATGTAATTCAATGTTAAATGAACTAAAATCAAAACGTGACGTTTGTAAAACCTATAATTCATACACCATAGAAATTAAATTACATTACACCTAAATAATGCATGATACAACTGCAAATCTTGAATGCAGAAGCATGTATTACGCTTTCAGGCAGTTAGTTGACTTCTAACCTTTTGCACGTATTATGTAGGCACTGTAAACCGACAAACTACCGAGTAGTTGAGACCGTCTCCAGTTTGAGAGTTTAGCTTGACGTTCTTTGCAATATTCATGACCGCTGAACCTCGTCAGATGAGAGTCTTAAATGCCTGCGGCGTGGGATAAACTACTCTGGACTTTGAATGACGAGTAATCCTAAAAGACGCTAGCAAAGTCAGCTGTTTTATGATTCAATATCTTCATTAGGAGATCGGCGGAGAGAGAAGCTTTATTTTCGTATACTGTGCATATTTAATTGGTTTTTGTAAACTTCGAAAAAAAAAATAGATTCTAATTACATTTATAAAAATAATATATATTTTTTTTGTAGTAAAATCACAATTTATTGAATGTAATAATAGAGCTCAGTTAAAAATGCTCCCAATCCGGAAAAAATCATTATTATAAACAAAATGTGTTTGCACCAAGAATTGACAGTTGACTCCAGATAGTTTTAATTAATTATATTCGTTGTTCATCATTTTAGTAATAAAAGCTTTACCCTATCGATCAGATGCGTTTGGGTTTGATTCCCGGCAAGGTCGATATCAAATTTTGATTTTTCAGACAAATGTTTGAAATCTTGGGCGTAGGTGCGGTATCTTTTCTCGTTGAGCTGGAGTCAAGTGATATTAGAAACTCTCATCGAAGATATCTTATGCGATTTATATTTTTCTATGCATAAGCAAGAATGATAATAGTATTTGATATATTCAATTCTGAATTGCACCAAAGTGTTCATTTAGAAAAAAAATCAAACTTAATAAATTCTATGTAAAAATTAAACATAATTTTGAATTATATTTTCTCACTCACCCACTTCAAACGACGAACAGACATTGATATTTCATAAACGATTTAAAATTCAAGTGCTCATTTTTAATAAACATATGGCTGGATAGTCTGTCTTCCAAGTGTACTCAATGTTGTACCCGCTATTATCCGCGACGGATTTGCAGCTTATTCTAATGCGCGTATCATGCAATACAGGTATTCCCAACCAGTGGGAGATTACCAGTCACCGTTTATTAAAATAAAATTCAGAACCCTTGACGTAATACATAAGCGTTCGCCACTTATTGATAATAACCAAGATTGGAGTAATTATAATATTCCAAAAAAATTCCCTCTTATAAGATTATTTGTTAGTTGAATTGGCATTCACTTAGTAAATCTCTTTTGTAATAAGGTGAAAATATCAAAGTATTAAGTTCCACAAGAATCATAGGATTTCCGACAATTCTTTTAGAACTAAATACATACATTGATATTTTTTCCATGTCCGCTCCCAACGTGGAGAATATGGTGTCTTAGTGGAGGTATCTCAACTGAATTTTTCTATGAAAATTGCTTGTTACTCAGTTGCTAAGCCTTTGTTTTTTCGAAGAGAGTAGTGATAGAAGGATAGAGACTAGTGGTTAGTTAATCGCTCTCGCTACGCCCCGAGAGAATCGGATGGATGAGAGGGAATTTTAGACATCACAAACATTCAGACCACCAGCAGAAATCCGTAAATCGATTGACAGATCAGTTTATGAAAACCGTCCGTACCGAGAATTGAACCCGAGGCATCCGTGGCTGTAGCCAACGACGCTACCAACTGCGCCGCGGACGCTGACATTGATACTTTTACCTTACAAAAAATTGTTTCATAAAAAATGCTTTGAACATTATTCAAATTACGAGGTCAATCAATAATTATTCATGTATGGAAATATGTGTGTTATAAAATACATAGTGACATATTTTCACGTATAATTTATAATATATGGAACATTTTTTTTATTTATCGAAAAAATGCCTATTGTTAGCATTGTTTCCGTTATTTCGAAAGCACTAGTCAACTTAATGCTTCATGTTTTACATATTTACGAGAGCCGTTGAGAGTGTGATGTAAATGTCAAACATGAAATGAAAGCCAATGATTGATGAATCGAATGATTTCGCCTGTTAAATTCGCATAACGTTAAATTTTACATTTTTTTGAGTGATTTCTCATTTTCACACGTGAAAATATATTCATGAAAAATCGTACATTTTTTTTTTGCATTTTTCGTGACCTCACAATGGTGAAAAGATTTTTCGAAATTAATTTCGTTTGTTAAATATGAAAAACGAGCGTAATAAATTATTTTTGATATTACGTTAATTTGTTGCTGATTATATTCGATCGCAATCACTTACTTAGCCGATTCGTTACCGAGTAATACACTTTAAGTAACTCTGACTAAAGTGCTGTCAATAATAATTATACTCAGTTATAATATAATACAACTAATGTCACTTTCATTCTCTCTATTTCATTTCTACGTTTTATTTAATAAAAATCTAGTGAATGAATTAGAGCTAGGTGATGAATTCCATTTTAATACTATTTATTGGTCGCACTATCCTTTGCTATCTATATAAAATCGAAATTATAATGCCCGTCTTTATTAGTGATTAAAGAAAACTTTATCATTTAAACACTTTTGAATCCTAGCTATATATAACAAACTAAAAATGAATGCATAATTAATTGAATAAATAAACAAACTGTCTTGTCATATTTATACTATATATTGTAAATAGCAGTTAAGGTATTTGAAAAAGATGTGTATTTTTATGTTGTAATCCATTCAAATTCTCAATAATTTTGTGGATATATAGCCAGAGAAAATTGAAAAACAAACTACAGAAGAGAATGATTATTATAAGACAGGTTTAAAATTCAAAAAAGCAGCTCTTGTCGCCGAGTAGTCAAATCTGTTGGGCGTTCATCATATATAATTGCAGTGTCTACGGATTTGAATCTGCGTGCGGAGTTTGTTTTAATAAATTGATTTCCTCAATCGATGTAAGAATTTTTGTTCACAATTATGGATGTCTGTATATATTACCTAATCTTCCAATCCTTAATCACGGGACGCAGCGAGAGCGATTTGCTAGCTACTTTTAATTAAAAAAATACAGGTTGAACCACTGAATAACAATCAACGGTCATAGAGGATTGACAAAAATAATTAACATGTCTCATAATCCTTTTGCCGGGTCCGTTGATCAACGTCATTGACTTCGGTTAAGGATATATCGGGACCAAATCCTGGAACGGACAGATTCAAAAATAGTTTTTTCAATCGATTTATGGATTTCTGTTCTTAGATATGGTTGATTGTGATGTCTAAAATTCCCTCCTACCTATGGTCGATATTACTTATTACTCCATCCTTCTATTCCTATTCTCTTCATAAAAGAAAGCTTGAGCAGCTGAGTAATAAGCAGTTCTCTTAGAAAAACTTTTATTGTGATATTGGGAGCGGACATAGAAAAAAAATATCTTACAAAAGTCAAAAAATCATCTTATTTATTTATCACGTAATAAATTCAACTCGTAGTACTTTGGAAGATTTGGTCTTGGAAAATATAGACGTGTTTGATTATTATTGGATTTCTCAAAATTATGCCACATTAATTAATGTACACTTCTGGCTGAAACGTTCTCGCGATAAGTGTATCGAATTCGTTGATACTATTAATTCTGATGTCAGTCTGAAACCTTAGAAATATATGGCGCGTGGAGCGTCTCATTTTTCAACCAACACTTTCTATTACACGAAGAAGGAGAGAAAGAAAAAGAACGGAAAAAGCTTATAACAGTTTACAGACGAGATAGCCAACTATTTTTGTCTATGGAAGAATTTTACTTCACATCTTTATTAAGAACGCAAAAGTTAATTAATATTATTGACTGCCGGTCTCATATTTCTCAAATACAAGTACAATTTCAATAATCCGAAAGAAGTATTTTTCCGTTAGTAATCATTAAGTCTCAAGAATAGACGTATTGTGATAAAGTATGATATTACCGATAAGTATTGTAGTTTGGTTGAATGAATTTATTGATATAAAATATTGGTAATCCTGCAAAAAAACATTAATCTTCATTACTAGTTAATATAGTAATCATCTAGTATTTAGTTTCTCGTAAAAAAAATGTTTACTTCTCATTTGATATTTTACTGAACACAACTTACTCTTATTGATTTAATTGATATTAACTTTTTATATATCCATTTAAATAAGAAAAAAATATCATAGATTTCAGCTTTACAAGAATTTTCAAATATTACGGATAGCTATTTTGGCATCACGCAATCGCACAATTTTTTTTTTGCGACGACTTCCACTGTATACAATAATCATTAGATCAAACCCAAATTAATATTCGTATTATGTTTAAACAGAATTATTACATTATAATATTTTGGCCAATTGCTGTTACCCTCAAAAAATACGAAAATGAGTTAATGATTGGATCTCATTTTAAAGACGACGGAGCAGGTCTCGGCTAAATGATGTAAGTTAAAAAAATAAATTGAACACTTTTCGAAAGGGAAATATCATTATACATTGGTTTTAGGTTTGAAAATTCTGACTCAGCCAAATGATATAAGCCACAATTATATCGACACTTCTCGTGTATAATCCCGTATCTTCAAATATGAGAATTTATAACGCAACTCACCATTTAATTTTTTCGATAAAAACAGTTTTTACTCTTTCCTGAGAAATTTCAATTTTGAGGGTTACATCAATTGACCAAAACACCGTCGATATACTTGTTTTGATTCATATTTTCATTTGTAACGCAGCAAACACACTTTCTCTATATCGACTCATCTTTCGTTTGCAAGTATTTTGCAAACGCTGACAGGTTGCACTGTCACCAGACCTGGTAATACTTTATTTCTGATATAATAAACATTCACTTATTTTGTTTCACTTAAGAAATTAAATAATAATTGTAAATATTATTAATTTTCACTCGATTTGTTAGCGAATTGAATCCTTTCATCCGAGGTGCATAAAGAAGAGAGTTGCTTAACGGAAAACATTGATGGAATGAATTCTAACTTATCCTGGTAGGTTTATCATATACGTCACCTGGTTTGTAAAGCATTATATTATAAAATAGAGTGCGGTAAGTCCATAAGGCATGTTTGGACACGCCTCTTATACTACATTATACATTTTAGAAACCAATATCAATCATGGTTGATTTTGTAAAATATATAAAATATTAGTGATGTGAATGAGTTTTTCATTATTTAGGTTTATGCATTCAATATGGATAATTTCTTCCTCGGTTACAAAAGACTCAGCTTCTAAAAACCCCAATTTAAAACATTTAATAAGTCTTTGTCAATAGATAGACAAAACTTTAAATTTTTATCAAAAACAAGAAAAAAACGTGTCATTTGTTTGACATTATAAATGTACGTAAGTATCATTGAAGTTGACGAGACTGAAATTATAATTAATGAATTACTTCAAAATCTAACATACATAACAAAAATTGTATTCTTTAACGATTGGTATCAAAATTTTTGAATATAAATTGATTCTTGATATCGTAGACCACTCATAAACATAATTAACTTTTTTCACTTCATTGATAACGAGAAAATTTTGAAATCCGCTGTATGTTAATTTTAAATATTGTTAATAAGTAATTGAGAAATGAAAATTACATGAGTTAACCTATATGTATTTTTTATTTCAACTTGTGTCTGGTTTTTGTCAACATTATTTGTACAGCAAAATAGCTGTGTTTTTTAACATTCTAGAATCATATTACATCATCATAAATTTCCTTACCGTTTTTCCTTGATACTTGAGATTTAAATTTATGGATATGTCTAAAAACTGTTTGAAAGAATTTTTCTCTTATTTTTTATTATATTGCCAAATGATATATCTATTATATACAATAAAAATAATACATCGCAAAATACTTGGACTTTTAAAAACCTATATGAGAACTCTAAACAGTAGATCGAAAAAATTTCATCTTCATTATTGTCAACATTTTTTTTTTTGAATAATATCTGACCATTTTCATATTTTCCTCGTCGAGTAAAATGAAATAAACCCACCCCAACCTTAATTTTTAATTTAAGAATTTGAATCATTGTTTACCTTAGAAATAAATAACCTTTCGATATGGATAGTCTGAAAATGTTTCTTGAAGAATCGAAATATGTGTCACATTTAGTAACACAGTCAGTAGAATAACTATGTTATCAATTTTAATTTCACATCAGAATTTATTTATTTATTTCACTCGCAAGCTGATGATGAAGTTTATGTATTCATTTCATAATTATAGGAGACAAATTTGAAATAATTCTGAGATTCAAAATTCCTTATTTATTCTCGGATCGATGTCTTCAGCATTGACCTTTCAGATGCCAACAAAGTCACGTTTCTATGTAAAGCTTACACTTAAGATCCAAAGGAAATAAGTACCAAAGCCTTTTCTATAAATACTGTGTAAACGGAGGAAATTAAATGAAGAGAAGGTTATTTTTACTCAAACGCCGCAATTTATAAATGATGAGTTGATATTGGACCACTTAAGTTGTGCGCTAGTAAGTCAGTTAAGATAGTGTTACAAGTTCAAATATTAATGCACATCATAGTTTCGTCAATCTCTTTGATACGATATCCTTAATATATTATTAACCAAATTCAAGGAACAAAAAGTCAGTGGATATTATTTATAAGCTGAAAAGGTCAACATTCAAAATTGACCTTGCTAGGGATTGAATCTGGAATCTGGCAATCGAAAATAGTCGTTTTCGCTCGAATTTATTTTTAGTCAAGTGATGTTAAAACGCTTACTATGGCTAAAGATAGATCAATATCATCAGTAAAAAGTAGAGTTATATCAACACACATTAAGAAGTAAACTAAATTCGTCGTATTCTCACTAAAATAAGTCGAAGAAAATGAAAAATATTGAAAAGAGTAATTATGCAGATGTAAAATTTTATTGCAAAGTAAATTTGATAGACCTGGCGCGGCACCGAGTGGATCTGTCTTAATAAAGGCGAGCAATTTAAAAAAAACTGAATATCGAGTGTTTTTTTTAAGCATGTATTTTCTTGTGTTTTACTTGACATTTTTACAATTCTTTGACGTATTTCTCTACGTAAAGGTTTGAACAAATTCTTAAAGCATATATCTGCAAGTGAATTCTTAGATATAAAGTCTTGGACATTTAAACATGCCCAGCGCGTTCATCAGGTTGATAAACACTTCGTACAATTCTTAAAAGGGGAAATACAACAATTTGGTGATAAGCTTAAAACTGTTATATACTCAATTCTAGTTGTCGGACTACTTTTAGTTATTAAAAAATGAAAAGATATTTCAATATTTATTTTGACGTAAATTTAATAATTTACGAATTTCATTTAGTCAAGCTTATGTATCAATTTTGTTTTAATTTAGATATAGTAACAGTTCTCATTCCATCAATATTTGCCTTTTATTGCTTATTATTTTACTTGTGTATAAAAGATGACTACCTGTCTTTTAATACTCCTTACGGGATCACCGGATATAATTATTATTAATTTATATTACTTGTTGCCTTATCCCAGTGCACATGCTCTTAAATTACTTCATGTGACCTCTGTCATCATAGCAACACTAATAATTTTAAAGTCATATTGTTGCTAGTTGTTGACTTAGCATTCCGAAATAAACAATAATATAAATAATAAAATATACTCGTTTATTATATCATAAGTTCAATTATTATAGAACTACTGGACATAATTGATGTAGCTGAAAATAAACAATCATTTAAAAATAAAAACACTGAGAATGGGGAAAACCTCACAGAGAAAATAACAAAAGAAAAAAACATTTTAATTTACAAATTTATTTTAGAACCAAAACGTCTGCAAATTATATGAGTATATCATTTATGGATTTTTTAGTACTTCATACCGTCATTTAGTAAATTTTATTTCGCCTTTAAAGTAGAAGGTAGATATGTCTATTTATTTACACATTTTAAGAACTCAAATATTTGTCATTACAGACTAGTAAAAAGGGGTCTCTTGGGGTGTAGTGTGTAGTTATAATATTTGACATAAAATATAGTTTGAGCGTAAAATCTTTAATATCTAGCCATTATATAATGCGGCTCAGTAGGTTGACTAAATATTATAAATACTTGATAAAGTTATAAGCTATATTTTAATGCGTTCAAAGATATTTTTTATAGGCTGCGAAATGTTATAATAATATGTGGTTTTATGACAAGTAAGAAAAATATTTATATATTTTCTGTCTCGAATTATTACGTGTTGCGTCAGCTATATAAGTTTAATGATTTAGAGACTTCACTGATACGTTTCATTGTAATACAATATTCATTTGTTATTTTTGAACAAAACCTATTTTAGGTCAGTTGCACATCATTTTTTTTAAGAGAGAGTAAGTATTGATAATATTTAGAACTTTTATTATTATTCTCTTTTTAGTATCGGATGGGACTGTTAAAAAATATTAAAAATATCATACACATATAAGTAAGGGTACATATATACTATAAGCAGTGTTTTAAATATCCAGTGGCATTGCTACCGGTAAAAATAATTTAAATTTACAAACAATATGTCAATATTGTTGATGCGCACGATGTGCAGACAGAGAGTGTGTGTACTGTGTTTTTTGTTACACAAAAATAGATACTACATTTATTAAAACATACTGCACATTTACCGTTTTTTCTACTGTCCTGTAAAAACATAATATCCAATACTTTAGAGATGTGCAAATCTGTGAAGAACAAGTTCAATTCAAATCAATTTAAAAAAACACAGAAATTAGATGCATCATCAGTTGATAATGCTCGCAATGAGTGCAACTGGTTCTGATCATCATTAAAATATAGAAGTAGTACAAACAAATTGTGTTTCATTTTTTTAAATATGACTTTCCACCAAGAAGTGACATTCAACAGCTGAAGAGTAATTAAATGCATATTTGTTACTTGAAAGATTCATGGTGGAAAGGTGTTTTATTTACAAAAAATTAGTTTATTTAAACAAATTCCACAATTGTATCAAGTGGACAGTACCGGTTTTTCTCATCACAGAATTAGCACGAAAAATGTGTTTTATTTTCATGAAAAACTTCATGCTAGATTATGCGCAGTACAAAATTGTAAGCGCTGTGTTCAATTCAAGATAATGACAAAAACGTTTGTAGATACACCCTTCGGTTCTTTCATGATGGGTTCGTGTTTACATGAAAAATCACTTGAAATTATTTAGCCTCAAAGCGACAAATAGCAAAGCCAGCGCCTCGCTAAGTTTACCTGTAGGAAAAATATTTGCTTCATTTAAACGTAATTAAATAACTGAGGGGAGGTCTTTTTGTAGGGTTTTGATTCATCTCCTGACAGCGATTCGATTCGCAGGGGCTTTTATCTCGATAATTCAAGATGCATTGTTGAAGGAAATGTAATTATCTCCACCTGAAAGTGTACAAATGATTCGTATATACTGTCAATTAAGATTAACTAATAGGGGTGGATTGGTATCACCATGGAATATTTCATGCCACGTGCCGTATAAATTGAATAAACATACTTGAATGAATAGTGTTATGTATATTTCTCTCAGCTATAACAGAAATTTCCAATTTTTTTCTGGCTGGTGAAATTACCGTATTGGTACGACTATAGAGTGATATAAAATATTCATTTGAATATCTATTTGAGTACATATTTGTATAAGAACTATACATTATATTAGTATTTACAATTTTGAAAATAACACCAATTAGCTATTATATTTGTAACTCAAAAAACATTGGTAATTTATTTTATAAAAAAAGTTAAGTTAAATAACTGTCAGAAACTGCAATGAGTCGGTAATTTGTAAAAATACCATCTGTTGAACGCACTCATTAAAATACATTGTGATGGAAGTAATATAGTCATTTTGCTCATCGCAATCCAATGAATTTATTGTTCATTTGCTTGAAACTCGAATATAAGGCTTTTTTAATAAAAACCTCGCCTTGTAGTCAGGCTAATACTGTACTCTAATGAAACAATAGAGCAGGTATATAATGTAAAGATACTCATAATTGACATTAACATTATCGAATTTGGATTTTTTCAATTTAACATTTAAGGTCATGGACATCATGGGTGTTTGTGTTGTCTTTTCTTCTGGAGTTGTCCTCGAGTGACATGAAAAATTCTCACTGAGCTTATTTCATTTGGCATTTTGACTATTTAAGCTCTACCAAATATTTTAATTTTTTATGTTTAATTACATAATAAGATTATGAGGAGTTGTTGAACATCGTTGACTTCTGTTACGTATGACTCAGGTTCAAATCCTAGTACGGACAGTTTTATAAATTGATTTTACAATTGATTTATGAATTTCTGTTTGTAGGCTTGGATGTTTGTGTTATCTAAAAATTCCCTCCCACCCATCCGATCTTAAAAACAGGCCTTAGCAAGAGCGGTCAGATAACAACTAGACCTTTCCTAGCAGCCACGGTAGTTTTGCTGCCAAGCTCTTTGAGCTTAACCTATTAGTGGATAGGGCAACGTGCAAATATGTTGCTATAAAGCAGTATTCTGAACACATCCTATGGGAGTGTCATTTAATGCATGATTAAAGGTAAGAGCTGCACAAGTCAGTTCAACTTTCCATTGGAACGCTCGGCTACGCTGACTTAGTGGCGAATATGGCAAAATTACCAGAAATTACATAGCGAGTAGACCTCAACACATAGAAGCTTGGATGGATTGATTTTCTGCATACTTAAGTATACGGCACCAAGTCTTAGGCAGTTGCTTCAAAAACACTCTTGATTAAGGGGAAAAAACTGTAGATTCGCTTATCGTTTGTTACGCCACTGGATACTGCCGTATAAAATTAACGGATGGGAAAGCAGTGGTGGGTGGAGGAGTGCAATGTACTCCTTCTCTAGCTCTATCCTTCTATCTCTACTCTCTTCGAAAAAGGTAGGTTGAGCGACTGAGTAACAAGCAGTTTTTGTAGACAAACCTCTATTGAGATATCTCTATTAATATTTCATATACACTTCATTGGGAAAGAACTTGATAAAAAATAAATGAGGAGTTTTCCATGTCTTGAAAACATTTTTATTTCAATGTTTTAATGAACTCAATAGCTATTAAAAAATAAGCATAATAAACTTTCTGATTAATAATTTAATTTAGAAGTATGCACTAATGATATTATTAAACGATATAATCCCCATTTATATCATTTAGAAACAAAAAAAATAAGTTCGAGTTGCTGTATAAATTATGTCATAATTTTTTCGATAAATTTCCAAAAAAATGCAAATGGCGCTTAACGTCTGTATGATGTCAGAGCTTTCAATAACTCACGTTTCAATCTAAAATCTGTTCGATGACGTACAAATTATCTTCGATCTATTAACTTAAAAAAATGAAACGTTTAATTCAAGAAAATTCCGATAGAGCTATCTTTCGCGACTGTTTCTCTGATCAAAGCATAACTAATGAAAGACATTTATCTGACATTTTCTCGTTTCGCGAAAGTTTACAAAATTCACCTTACGGATGACATGATGGAGTGGGTCCCGTCTTAATCTGTTCGATATTTCAAAATTAAATTTGTATTATGAAACTTTTACGGACGCTTATACAGAAGACGATGGTTTTTAAAGGAAGTAATTTATTTCACTGATGGAAAAAGATTGTCAGTGCACATAACTTCGACAGAAATTGTTCAGATTCAAATTTCCTCAATTTTTTAATATGATATCAACTGTGGAAAGGCAGAAGAACGTAACCCACACACAAAAAATACTGTGTATAGCCCACATAATACGTGTATTAAATTATATACATAGTGATTATCGAAAAAAAAATTTGCTTTTCGTCCTTTTGCTTATATAAAATATATAAAATATCGTCTATTATAATATATAAAATGTATAAATATGGTGTATTAACACGTTTTGCGTGAGTTATACACAATATTTTTTTTGTGTAGTTGGGTGTTGTATTTCTGCAGTCGATATTTTAATGAATACAAGAAAAGATTTGTTATGTGAACTAATCTTATTCTTGGTGGAATAAAGTTATAAAAGCTATTCCATAAATAATTTAATAATCAGAACTACCTTCTTTTATCTAATTTGTACTTTCAATATTCGCGAATATTTATACTTATACCAAATCTTCTAGATTGTAAGCGCTAAATCTGATTTTCACAATTCATATCACTCTATAGATCAGGGTACTGATTCCATCCGTTGGGAATATCTAGATGAGATTTGTTATGATATACTGATTTGGTTGCATCTACGACAAAGTGCATGTTTTCGACATGTCTTATGGAGTGAAGGTGGATCTTAACTTATAAAAACTCATCCATTTTACAAATATTTTTACTTCCGCACACTGTATTGCATACAATCAAGCCTCTTTTCAAAAAAGAAAATTCAATTAACACCCTTTAAAAAAGGCGTGAAGCTATTGTGGGTACAACATTGAGTTCTCTGGGAAACTTACATGAGAAATTACAAACAGTTTCTGAGGACGCATCAATACCTAGTCATAAACCAAATTATTCTTATAGAGTGGTATTTAATACTACAAATATAACAATAATTAATCGATACTTATTACTCTTCGTTTTCAACATGGGAACTTTTAATGATTGATTACATTAATATCTTCCATTTTTAAAGGTTTTTCAGAATGAAAAACTTGTGAAAACATTTTTAATATTCAAAAAGCACTATTCAGCTTTTTACGCTTAACCATTTTCTTAACATTATAAATATAGTGCGCCCACCCTATAGTGATATATGTCATCTTATAATTTGCATTATTTGTTGATACTATTGAAAATCTAGAGATTTCCATATCAAAAAAAATTTAAATACAGTAGTTTTGTCATTCATATCCCCAATTATCTTAAGTGACATTTAAGAAGACAAAACTGTCGTTTTAAGAATAGATATCGCATCCACATTTTGACAATCGCAAAAAACAGATCAAGATTATTTTGTGGATCTTACACATTTCTTTAACGATAATTTTTTTAACAGTAAAAAATATTTCGAAACACACGCCAAATATTTTACAACTTTTAAATTACAAGAGATAGATAATTGACTTGAGATCAACTCGTCAAGAACACACGTCGCAAACGCACATGCCCGAGATATCAAAATCAAATTGAAAAATCTGTATTTCATTTTTTACCGGGGACCCAGACTGACCTGATCTCTTTTACCTGTAGACCACATTGACCCATTTTATATATTTATTTACCCGTTATTATATTTTTTTGACTCCAGCAATTGTATAAACATGTTTAACTATTGGTTTATTGCCGATGTTAAATTAAGTATTGAGTTTGATGATCCCGTTTTCTAAAGAAATTAGGAAATTAAAACTTACGATGACTTTTTACTATAATAATAACAAAACAAAAAATGTGAGATACAACCAATATTCTCTCTGAAAAAAATTGAGTGTCTGATTAACAACCAGTAATTGTTAAATACGCTCGTTAAGATGTTCCATTAGGAAAATATGCTAAAAATATGGAGTAGATATGGCTTAAAAAGATCAAAGAATAGGTAATAAAATTTTGAAAATTTCTTAGTAATGGAATTTCATAAGCTTAGATCTTTAATGACAATTACTCTCTAACATGCAGAATTATTTGGCAAAGTAATTAGAGTGTGTATTTTAGAAAAGATTTCTTTCATTAGGTAATTACTTGCTGCCATTTGCAAAAACTGGCACGTGTTTTTAAATTAAAATATTTAATTCAGACTCTAGAACTGTCGAGGCTCCCTTCCCTTAAAGAGCGATAAGAGTTTTTTTTTATTTGATAACTTTTTGTTATTTAATAATATAAAAATTATAACGTCTTCAGTAATTATTATTAACGCGTAATACTTTCACCTATAATTTTCAAAACCAACTTGTAAAAATCTAACATTCTATTTAGGACCTAATGCTATAAGTGCCTTTTTCATGTATATACCATTTTGACTTATGTATCAGAAAGTACTTTTCAATGTTCATTCTTTTAATGGTAGAAATCCCTATTTCAGCTGATTTAAAATGAATTAAATAAGAAAAATAGGTAGTGTTTGTCAAAATAAAATGTCAGCATATTTTACACCAAGAAATATCTATGTTGACATAAACAATTCAGATGTTGGGATTTACTATTATATGAAGTGTCTATCTTCAATTGGGCAGCTCTAACACAAAATTCACCACAGCATTTGGCAACAATAATGTGATAAATAATGATATATATATATCTATGTCATATTAAGTTATCAATTGTTCAGTACAGTTTATATATATGTTGTTATTGAGAAATACACGATAGCCTATATATCTGTTGGGTAAATTTAGAAATGAGTTTCTGTGACATTTTCAAAACTTCTTACCCTATATATTCGTTATCATTTCATTAAATAATTTTAATTGTATTTTGAAGTAATATTTGGAAACATTTCTATCCACACATATATACAGGGAAGCTATGCTTTTAGAAGTTAATTGAATTGGTATTTACTTGGTGGAATACCATTTTAACAGGGTAACGCAATATTTTGCTGTTTTGGGATATTTGCAGATTTTTCCAGATATCAATACAGTGAGTACTTTATTTTAGTTATAAAAACATTAAAAAGAAACAATTTCGGGATACTAATTTCATAATTTTATCAAGTACATATGTTTATACCTTTCCATAAAGAATTTATAGTTGAATAGTATTTCGTTTTGCTTAAATATTTTTTCTAAATAAAAAGTTTAATTTAATATGATTGTATTTAGTTATCTTGTATCCAGGCTTGTAACCGAGCGGTAATCGTCGATGGCTTGGGTTGCGGTTTTCAAGCTTCAGTACGGACAGTTTCTTCAATTGATTTTGCAATCGATTTATGGAGTTGAGTTTGTATATGGATATGGATGTCTATGATGTTTAAATTCCCCTCTTACCTGTTCAATCCCAAAAACAGGCCGTAATGATAGGGATTAACAAACCACTATTCTTGTCATAGCCCCACTATCCTATCGTTAATCTCTCCAAAGAAGAGTGGTTAAGTGACTAACTTACACGCAGTTTTTGTAAAACAGCTGCTGTTGGGATAAGCTCCATTACGAGTCCATATTATTCTTGGATCATTGAGAGCTTGCTCTTATGGTGACATATAATAAACATAAATGTTTTCCTATAAAAATATGATTAAATAAAATCTACGTTTCTTATAGCTTGGATTCAATTAATTCAATAAATAATTTCTATTTGAGTAATTGCTCATCCACTTGAAATGCATTCAAATGCATTTTTGAATGCTAGATTTGGAAAACAATTTTTATTCAATGCCGTTAAAATATGCCTGAATAAATTCCAATGCAGTTATATGCATTCAAAGCTTTGCTCTGAGATTTTTTTATATTTTATAAAGCACAAAATTATTTTGTAGATTAAATATCTCATAACATGTTTTATGTAAGCTATTTAGCAAAAACTTTTGATGTTTAAATGAAAGTAACCTCAAAAATGTCATTGCTTTAATCAACCTGACTGACACACTGTTGTTCTTGCTTTTTTAAGTTATTTCAATTATAATTATAAATATATCAATACCTGCCCTACAACCCTCTCTTTTATAATACTTATATAGTTAATGATTATTTTTTCTTAGGAAAGATTGAAAAAATAATTATAGTTATTAGCAACAAATTGCTATTCAGTCGCACAACCTCTTTTTTTCGGCGAGAATAAAATATTATTTTATTATTAAATACAAGTACAAAAACAATGACATTTTTGAATTGTATATTTTAGGTGGTTTTGCATCTTCCAGTGTAATGGAATCTATCTTTAATTTATCCATGTTCTCTCTATTTTTTTATACTGTTTTTTCACAGCTGTTTTGCATGGAACGTATCTCTCATGTAAAAAAAGGATCGAGTTTATAAAATCACTTTTATTTATTTAATATCTATATTATGGTAATTTTCAAATTAATATAGAAAACTTAGCATAGTTTTATAAAATTGTACTAGTGAGTTATTATTTATTTTAAGTGTTGAAAAGTATTGGTATGAAAACAAATCCGTAAAAAAAGTTTTTTTGTTTATCTACACTATAATCAATAATTAATAATTGCATTACCGTGTACACAAAACAATCAATATTTTTTACTGAAAATATTCTATTATATTACAAAGTAAATATTTTTTTCCATACGGCCCAACACAAGCAGTTTATTATTGGATAGGGCAATTTAAAAATTGTCATTTAGTGTTGACAGAATGTGTAAGTGCATTCAATCGGACAGAATAACTTAGTTTCCGGGGCTCGATGAAGTGATTATTGCCTATTTTTATTTTGTCCGCCCTTTCGCCTTGACTAACCTATCGACCTACCACTAAAGCTTTGAAAAATATATTCTCTATTTTACTGTATGCTCTTCTGTATGGTTTCTCTAAGAAAGTTAGAGAAAAGGGTCAGCTCCAAAGGACCTTCCCGCTTTTAAAAACATCAATAAGAATACTTTTACTTTTTCTTTTGGCCCTGTTGGGCTTTTGGGTAAATTTAAAAGAAAATCTTTGCTAGCCGGATTCAACTTACGGAATATATTTTTAGCGAAAATCAAACAAAACAGAAATATCTTTAGAATTGTCAAGTGAAAATACTCGAAGTTAATTGGCTATCAAAAAATTTAAGTACGGTAATACGGCATTTTCTATAAAATTATTGATATTGTGTATAGTTTGCCGGTGCCGTAGCTTATTGGTCGTAAGCCTCTTTAATATAGTCGGTTGCGGTAACCACGAGTGGGATTCGTCAAACGAACACTTTAGTAAATTGACGTTTTAGTCGATTTATGGGTTTGTATTCGAAGCCATGGATGTCCAAAGCAGGTAAATGATATGGATACTTTTATTTATAATATGTTCTATAACCGTTTAGAAAAATAAAAGCTTAGACTAGGGATGAAGAACCTGCGGCCTCTTAGGGTCTCAAGTGCGGCCTTTTGACTGAATCCAATTTTTCTAAATTTGATAATTTGTAAATAAATTTCATTGTTTTTTCCTTCATTTACAAAATCAAGTACACACTTATGAATGTTTATTAAATACGGCTTTGTTTGACTCAAGATAAATGAATGCAGTCTACCAACAGGAAAACTTTCGTACCCCTGGCTTAGACAATAAGTACGTAAGGCGTAAAACGTATCATGATTTTTTGTTTCAGATTTTAGATTTTTTTATAAACCTTCACGGTTGTGCGTACAACAACTCACCAAATTTTCATTGACATCGGATGAATGGTATAGGAACGCATAACGGACAAACAAACATTGATTTTTATATAAATAGATGATTTTTTATTGTTTTGATTTACATTTACAAAATAAATTATATCTATAGTAATATACATTACCTTGCATATTATGTATATTTATCTCAATCAAGAGTTATTTGTTATTAACAATATTGAACATAATAAATAATGAAAAGTTAGATATTCGAATGAGAAACCATGGTTATACATAATCCAGGTAGCTTTAGATTAGTTCGTCTCAATTAAAATGGTGGTGTATCATTAATATCATTTGATATAATTTAAGACATCGACTGCTTGATGGAATTTCAATATCAAATTTTAATTATTGAGATTTTGTACAATAAATACATGGAAGTGTACAAAATCTCAATAATTCAAATTTAATATCGTTTAAATTTAAGATATATTATTCCACTAGCCATTTTAAAGGTACTGCTGATAAAACTCTTTATTAGAATTAGAAAAAGCAATAAAAACAATCTCCGATGCGAAGGAAAATCTCATTTTATGCAAACTGTAAACATGAACTATGACCTACAGCTTCTTTATGGCTGTCTACATAGATACTTATGCGAGCTTTTCCAATGAACTTTTTCAATAAAATCAGCGAAGCTTTTATCAATTTCATTTCGAGCGCTATCCCGGTCGGCGGGGCGGCGATTGCGGCGCGGACCGCATCGGGGCGCACGAATGCGTTTTTGATACGTTTTGGCTAAAAGCCAGACTGTGGCGAGGATTATTGTGCACTTCACTGTGTATAAAATAAATTCCTCCTCACGGCTTCCCGCCACCATGCGCTGCCGGACGATTTCGCCCGGTCCGTTTGTTTGTTAGCCTTTTTAAATAATGGAAAATAAAAAGAACTACAAAGAATTACAGGAAACGATCGTCGCAAAATATGTGCCGCGGTTACAATGCTTTCGCACAGTGGCCTAGTTATAAAACACTACGCTAGATTGGAAACAATTAATTTTCTTTCTATAAAAGGTGCCGTATTGTGTAATACAGCACCGCATCGCCAAACTTAATGTAGTTTTAAAGGAAGTTATTTATTATATTTGTTTAATATTCTTGTTTCACAAGCTTTCAGTAAGCTTCCTTTGGAAAGTCATTTTCAAATTCAATTGTCCTGAATAAATTTATTACGTTCTACTTCAAGCGTACGGTAGTAACAAAATCTTTAAATATCTTAAGAAAAGATTTACAGCCTCTCAGGTGAGACGTCAGTTTCTATAAACCGTTAACGGTATATATTATATAATATTATTATTCAGCAGTTCAAGTTACTATTGTCTAATTTTTAATGATACATAAATAAATATTTTCTTGTATCTAACATTTTTTTATAAAAACCTCATTTATGTTATTTTAGATGAATTATGTGGAAACTTTGTATAAATTAATTTTTATTCTTCTATTATGAATCTTCTATAAAATTTCATAGAGGGAATGTTATTTTTAAAAATAAAACACAATTCATTTGCACTACTTCCACATATTTATAATGATCAGGACCGGTTTCGGTCATCACGAGCATTATCAACTGATAGCATTTTTTATGTAACATCATCATTAGAAGCAGCTAAAAATTGATTTACTCGGAAGGAAGGCAAAAGGCTTAAAAAATGTTTTGTGTAATATTTCATTTCCTGTGTTATAAATAATATGACACCTAATTGACGGTCTTCCCAATTAAAAACGTAATTTCAAACTAACACTGTTGTTTACATATATTTCATGGTATAGAATTCTTGAAATAACGGCCTTTTTATATAAACTGATTTTAATGTAAATTAATTCGGATACACTGATAATATGAAATGAACATGCATATCTCACATGGATTGACAGATGATCGTGATTGCAAAACTGCCATATACAAATGACAAAAATATTTAAACTCCACCCAGATTTTTAAAACGTCCTCAAAGGGCTGAATAAATACTGATCTCGTTGCTTCATTATATAATATGCAATACGTGATTGTATAAGCTCGTTCTAAATAATTATGTTTTGCAAGCTCGATTAAAGGGATAAAACGTATTTAAATTATATGAACACGTGCGCAAACATTGAGTTGTAATTATTATTATAGATTTACAACAAATATTAATCAGTAAGATGAGATTTACAAGGCACGCTGACGAGAATCGGTCCTTTTGTCTTAATGGATTAACTTGCTTGGCAAATTTGTTGAAAATCAGCTGTGTTCAACTGTTTCGTTAATTATAAAAAAGATGCTTTCTTTCTGAATGCATTTTATTTTTAATATACAATAAAACGTAAGATCATGTTTACCAGTATTTTTTTCTGTCCTTCTGAAATCAATTTATACATTTATAAAATAGTATTTTGTTGATAGAATATACTCATCCACTTTTTGTATGTAAATTTAGAACGTATACAAAAGACAATCTTCATGTCGACTGTGTTTTGGCCAATTGATTTAATCACTTTTAAGGTGTTAACTGTCAATTCATGATGGAAAGACATTATATTTTAAAAAATAAAACACAATTCATTTGTACTACTTCCACATATTTATAATGATCAGGACCGGTTTCGCTCATCATGAGTCCTGATCATTATAAATATGTGGAAGTAGTGCAAATGAATTGTGTTTTATTTTTTAAAATACAATTGATTAACACTCAAAAATACGAGAATGAGTTAGTTAATGATTGGATCTCATTTTAAAGACGACAGAGCAGGTTTCGGCCAAATTACGTAAATTAGAAAAATAAATTGACAACTTTTTAGAAGGGAAACATCATTTTACATTGGTTTTAGGTTTAAAAATTCTGATCCGGCCACTTGATGTAAGCCACTATTATATCGACACTCCCTACGTATAATCCCGTATCTTCAAACATGAGAATTTACAATAGTGCATTTTAAAGATTCATAACGCAAGTGAGCATGTTACGTTTTCGATAAAATTAGTTTTTACTCTCTCCTGAACCATTTCAATTTTGAAGGTTATATCAATTGGCCAAAACATCGTCGAACTATATTATTTGAAAACAATTCGTTTATGATATTGTACTTACAAAATGGGATATTTATAATTGAAGACTACTGAGGAAACATAAAATGGGCAAATGAAATAAAATATGTAAGATATTTGCTTGTTTTTTATAATCTTAATGACAGAATGTTTGTTTTGGAACAATATACCATATTTTTCTAAAAAAAAATATTGTTCTGATACAAAAAAATTTACGTTGGTGGCTTTTACGATTCCATGAAAAAAAAAATACGAAACTTTATATATCATACAAATAAAAAATGATTAATCTCACGAGACTCTTCAACCCGTCTTCCACTGCCTTATAGTTTAAAAGATACATTTTGAATGCTCGGTTTTTCACTACTGCCATTGTAACCTACACCCCTTCGTTTGTACAAATGATCGACTGGTTCGGTTTAGCGCTTGTATTATATTTCAATATCGAAACCTGTATATCAACTAAACAAGGTGAATTTCTCTGTATTAAGCAAGGGTGAGTTGTTTTATGAGACAGTCTTATTGAATATCAAGTTTGCCAATAAAAATACTTCGTCAAACACATATAAATTTCGCTTTCGGTAATCCAAGTTTGTAAACGTATCAAATTGATAATTTTACAATTATAATTACTGAACAACAAGAAGGGCTCAGAGAATATTTTGTCAAAAACAATTTATTCAAATTTCAGAATTCTATGAATGTAATTTGGTTTGTGTTTGTTCTATGGTAGATGTATTTTTTTAATGAATAGAAACTTCTCAAGATAATTTGTTTCCAAAAAAATCACCCACTGCTATGCTTTAGTATCGCATATTTCATATTTATATGTTGTTGACTTATGTGTTTCTTAAATAAAACTCTCATATCCAGGAATCGGTGTGGATTCTTAGACGATTGAGATTGAAAAAAGATATCTTTATTTTTGCTTAAATAATCAACTTCACCAGGTCTGTAGTTAAGTGTTCTACGTCATTGTTTTCGATTGCGTAGTCAAAGGATTATAATTCCAGCATAATATACTTAATAAATCTGTATTCAAAAGCAAGTATGTCGTACGCTTCCTTTTATACATTCCTTCCCACCGATATGATCCTTAAAAAATGGTCATAGAGAGAGAGATTAGCTCTTGTCCTATCATCGGAGCAAACCTTAATCATTAATCTTCTTAAAAATATTTTTTTCGCAACAGAATAAATATTTGTTTTCTAGAAAAACATTGAAAGTCTAGAAACGAATTGTTGACCAAATAATGGTGAAATATTGGCTTTAGTTAAATATTGAGTATTATATGCCTGTGGCTCAGTTAAAGTGAGTAAATATAGTTTGCTAGTTCCCGTGTTCAAAGCAAGGATTGATAGTGCTAAGAGATTTATTGTTAAGCATTTTGCAAATGTAATTTAAAATAAACAAATCGCGGAGTTCCACATCTGCAAAATGTATTTTTGCCGGTTTCCAAGAGCATTGTTTCTAAAATAAACGGCAAATGGTTTCGAATAATGGGTGTATTTATCACGTGAATCCAAAGAACACTGTCACAACTGAACAAATGGCTTTCGTTTAACATTTTATTCCAAGTTCTATCGACTTTTGCACTCCGCGACTTGACACAATGCAGCATTGTATGCACGTTGTGCTCGCAATCAACGTAAAGGGGAATACGCGAATAAAAAACTCATACGTGTTTAAGATATGACAGTTTTATATCTCTGAGTAATATCGGATTACGTTTTCAGCGAGCTTTGTAAGAATATGAATCGTATAAAATGAAATGTCTCACATAATATCACATTACTCAAGGGTGTCTTGAAGATTAAATGTCAAATTATACAAGTCTATTGACCCTGCTCCACCTATAATATCTATTTATATACCTTCAATAAAAAAATCAAAAACATTATTTATCCCTAGTTTAATAAATTTATTTTTTAATAAATTACACTGGGCACATATTTCAATATTTTTAATTTTATATAAAGGAAAAAAAATCACATGTACAAAAGCTTCTTTGCCATATTTAATTCACCATACATTTTAATAATCAGGTCCTACAAAGAATAAAAAGACTATTATTATTCCAATTTTTTTCTATTTTAGTATAGTAACAGATTCAAATTAAGCCCATAATCAAAATAGACTCAAAATGCTTATCCGTTGAATTGAAACCAGTCCTGTAAATACTCATGTAAATACATATCGAATACATTATTGTCAATTAGTCTACGAATTTTTATTCCTAGTCATGAATGTTTATGATGTCTAAAACTCAAAAACGGGGCGTAGCGAGAGTGATTAGCTAACCACTAGTCCTGTCCTAGCCCTATCCTTCTATCCCTACTCTCTTCGAAAAAAAAGAGCTTGAGCAATTGAGTAACAAGCAGGTCTCATAGAAAAACTTCAGTTGAGATATCTTCATTAGGAGGCCATATGCTCCACGTTGGGAGTGGACATGGTAACAAAATATTATTTAGACCAAAAACTTTGAAACCTTTTATTACTTGATTTTGGAGTATATTTAATATTTCAGTGTTTCTCCTTTTAATACTTTTTTCTTATTATCAATAACGATTTAATAAATATTGCTGAAAAAATTAAATGCATTCACCTCGTTTTTTTCTTCCTTTAAATATGAATACAATTTATTGAATTGATTTGCAGCGGTTAAGAAACGGTCGCTCGCTAAAATCGTAGAACCAAACATTTTGACTTTATCTGCTGCGTGGGGTTTTCAATTATTTAAAACTTTTTCGATCGCCGACGCCAAATAAATTACTAAATTTAAAGTATAGGGCTTTAACATAAGATACTAAATCTTACGTAATGGACTTTAGATTTAATATTTGATTGCTTTTAAGCCGTATTAAAATGATCGCAGTATAGATAAGAGTACCACTGTACGGAAACAATTATTATCAATCGACTTTTAAAAAAAGTGAGCTTCTTTTTTTATAGAATGATAAGATTAAGATAGAAATAGAAATAAGCCTATCGCTGTCACTATGGCCCGTTTTCAAGATCAAATATAAAGAGTTTGGCAAGAGTGAAATCATTACACTTTCACTATTATTTGGAAAAAATCCGCAAATCGATTGAAAAATGTATTAATGAAATTTTTCATTTGAGTATTATAATCATTGAGATCGAGTACGATATATAACTAAAAGCTTTTACCATTCAGCTATTGAACTGGATTATAAAGTAAATTATTGTATTACTACATTGTGAAAAACAGTTTTTTAGAATTCACGTTCCTAACTTGTATATTTACGAAGATTTAATTTAGGCTTGGATAGACCCGTGTGACCGACGGCCAGTGATGTAGTATAGTCTTCTGTCCGTGTGTGTATTACGGCTACTACCAGTGACAAAGGTTCTGCACTAGTATTCCCATGTCCTCTGAGTTGCCATCTGTATTGATTCGTTCCCCACAGTTTTAATAATTTACTACTGTATACGTGTTTCATAATTACGTTTTTACAGATGGCTTACTGTTTTGTATTATAAATCATTTTTCTTGCAATTGAGGTTTACCTGACGTATCCAATTAATCTAATAATTGTTTTCTTTCATAATTTTCAAAACAACCAATTCTAAGTGTGAATTTATATCATAATTCTTAACGGCCGTGATAGTTATTATGTTAATAAATATATAAGAAAACTTACTGTACGAAAACTTTTCTTAAACTATGTTTATTATAAATTTACCGACTCTTTGACCTGAAATTTTTGTTTTCAAAAAGGTTCTTTGAATTATTTAACTTTAATGAAACATTCACGCTAGAGTTAAAGGGTTTTTAGCAAGAAGCAGAGCTCAAAAGTAGTAAAAACTAATTCCTGTGATCAAAAGCATAATCATCCGCTCTGTGAAAACTTTTTCGTGTTTTTATAGAGACCCAAAATGTAAATATGAAAAGTAATTATTTTTAATGATATTACATAAAATATCAACAAGGTCAAAAGACTACTTGTGACGCGTTTATTTAATATAAAATGCGGTTTGTAATATAAAATAAAAGTACAAATTATTTTTACTAAAACATTCATTTTTAGTACTCGAAAATTCTGTCTCGCAAATAATTTAAATACGAAATAGTGTAAAAATACGATTAAAATTCTTATGGTTTTTCTCAAAGACAAATCTTTCAAAACTTAAAAAACAATATTTATTTTGCAATTTTATAGAATATTATCGACTTACACAACATCTTTATGGGGTGAAAATACTAAGTTTGCTATAGGAAATCGCTCCAGGTAATTGAATAAAATGTTGTTATACGTACTAAAATCGTATTTTTTACCAACAAATAATGTAGTATTTCGTCTATCAAAAAAGAGCAGTTAGCACCATTGAAGTGATTGGTTTTTAGCAAACATTATTCTGGTTATAAAAATATTGTCATATAAAAATATAGAGGTGAATTTTTGTATTGATTCGCACATTTGTACATCCCAAGAGTAAATTGAAAAATGAACATTTTTAAGATGCCTTTTTCAACGAAAGAAAGAACAGAGGTGATAAAATACTTCTTAAAAACTTCGAAGAGGATAGATGCAAACATCTAAAGTAAAGTGGGAACATTTCACGGTATTTTTAACTTCTTAATTATTCAATTTCATTTAATTACAAAGCTTTAGTTATTTAAATCTTACTTTCGATTGATAGGCAATTTGTTAAACTTATAAATTTTAGTTCCATTATCAGCTAAGATAATATTTGGCAGCAGTCTGATAGCATTCCATAAATTTCTTCCAATATTACTCTAGTGAAGCGATATAGACTATTGGCGAAATTTATGAGCTTCATCTGTCGATAGTTTAGTGGGGCTCTTGAATCAAAACGAATGCGTTTTTCAAAGATATTAGATTCCAATTAATTTATGGATAAAACGTTTGCTGACAGTGTTTAAATTGTATGAGCGCTAAGTCTGATTGTAGTATGTGAATTACGTAAAAATAGCATAATGATGAAACGCTATTCATGTTTTTATGTAATGAAACTCAAGAGTCAATGCTTTGCATTAACGCAAACATTCAATCGTTTATTTTCCTGAAGTTATATCCAAAATCCATAGATATCAATAATGTTTTATTTGCTCGCCATTCACTTTGTTTAGAATCCTAAAAAATCCTTTATGGAGAGACTGAGAAGGCTGACTAATTATCATTAAACAATGTGTGGTAAAATGCTTCACTGCTGTGTGAACGTATGTATTGTAATAAAAAGAAAAATACGTGGCTGAAGCTAATTTGCAATGTATTTAGCAACGATAATACAATAATACAAGCATATTTTGTTACATCAATTCCAACAAGTAAATTCAAATTTTAATTATATGTTATTGAACATGGTAATAATTTATAACTGAAGAACTATCATAAATATTGGCTTTCATTTGTATATTTGACGCTACGATCCATTTAAGATCTTGGCGGACTTCGTGACCGTCCTTCAGACATCTGCGTCTCGATTTCTCTCTCTTTAGCCGTTTGCACCTAGATTCTCTACAATAGAAAGTTGTTCATTCAAAATTTATTCAGGAGGGAAGATAATAGATAGGTGATAGTAATCACAGTACCGCTCAAGCCTTAAAAAAAGAGACAAACTCAACAGTGTAAACTTCCGTGCAATGTCTTTTCTAAAAACTCAATCGTTCTCCATAAATGAAGCATCTTACATAAATATATCGGAATATTGAACATGTTTTGACGACTCTTATACTATTATTAATTATCCATTTCAAAGTTCTTTATAGTAAAATAATATAACAGACAACTCTAAAGTAAATTGTTGACAGTTGTTTATTATTTTAAATGACCACAATGATATTGCAGCTCAAACAAACTATTAACCTTAATTTGGTCCTTCATGAGAGAACAATATTAAAGCACTCAAAAGTTATCCCCCGAATGAACGAATCCCTCGCGTTGTTATTCTAATGAATATTTTGCACGAACTGTTTTTTACTGTGCGGGGTAAGATAAATAATTCACATGATTTCATTCCAGAAATCTGATTAAGGGAGAAAAGCTGATTGTAAAAGGGCCACAAAAAACAAGCTTTAGTCTCCCGAACGCCCGTCGTTATCTGCCGGGTTATTTACAGCAGTCACGAATGTTCTCAAAGCTTCAATACATAATAGTGATAGATGGACTGGAACGTGTATCTTATTTGACCGAATGATATTAGTGGGGGAAAAGATATGTGAGACTGCGGTTTTATTTTACAATGGGCGCTTTTATAGAGCCGAAAATACATTAGGACACAGTGGTGTCTGGCGAAAAAAATACATTTCGTGGGCGTATTAATGTACGGCTTTTATTTAGATGTGTAGTATAAAATTTTCACATAAAAACTTTGTTTATATCATGAATTGGTAAAAAAGATCTTTTCGTCTAACATTGTGGACTGATTTTTCACAGTGAATTTTTAATAAAAGTAGTTTTTGAGAACAACATTTTGCTTGTTTTTTAACATTGCAAAGACATTTTTTTTACTACTAAGTCCTCTTCCAGTGTGGAGCATATGGCATCCGTATGATGAAAATCTAGTAAAAATGTTTATACTAGTTTTTTCATATACTTAATGCAATGTGAACTGAAGCTAAAACCAGAACTACTGCCTGTCAAATTTAAATCGTAACATATAAATATTTATTTTTGTTCTTGTTTATAGCAGCTAGACAAAAAAAAACAGCAGTATCTTAATAGAGCAATTTTCGAAATCTCACCATTTTTTATTTTTCAAATTTAATCAAGGTTGTAAATAGAAAATTCAAATGATACCCCTCCTTATTATGAAAAGGAAATATTCCTTTATTATTTTACGCTCCCAACGTGGAGCATATGGCTTCCTAACGGAGGTGTCTAAACAGAAGTTTTCTACGAGAACTGCTTATCACTCCGTTGCTCAAACTTTCTTTTTAAAGAGTAGAGATGAAAGGCTAAGGCTAGGACAAGACTAGTGGTTAGCTAATCACTCTCGCTGTGCTTCGTTTTCAGAATCGGATGGGTGAGAAGGAATTTTAGAAATCAAAAAAATTCATGCCTACGTATAGAAATCCATAAATTGATTGAAAAATCAATTTATATAACTGTCCGCATCCGGACTCAAACCCGAGACATCCGTTACCGTAGCCAATGACTGCTGTTTTTGTGCAAAAGGAGAATTAATAATACATCAAAGTAGCTGCCGACCCTCGGATAGTAAAATGTTTTATTTGTCAATATTTTTTCATCAACTGACTTTTTTTACTAAAAGCAGTGTCGTTATAATTTTTTTTTGTGGCAAATCCACTTAAAAATTATTATGCCATGCCTTTGAGAGTATATGCTAAGTCAAGATATCTCAATTTTCGTTTTCAAAGACGTTCCCTATTCTTAGAAAAGACTAATAGGCATTTTAAAGTACGCTTTTTCAAGCACTCTACACATAATTTTAATGGACACTGAAAAAAAAGATCCACTTTTCTTTATGTTACGAGGTTTTTACGATAAAAAACGAATATTTAATAATTCAATATGAATTTTGCAAAGACTCGGAAATGTTATTTTTCATCTCCCTTATAACATACAATGAGTAGCATAGGGCAAGGTCGCGCCACTTCCCTGGGTTCACTGCGATTCTAATTGCATGCCGTGATTATTTTTAAAGTTCGTTTCAAATCCACAAAACATGTAGCTCATCTAGTAACACTACATATTGAAATTTAAATTTCTACAAAGTGGACCAAGAATTCATATAAAATATTGGTGTTGTTTGGGCACAACCTGTTAACTGTAAAATATTGAATTTACAGGAGAGGCATTTTAAACATTGAATTCTCCCATGTGTGCCCACATATCATCACCATTGAATTTTGATCACTTTGAGCATTTTCAAATGAGAAACAGATGCTAGATTATTATCAAATTAAAGATAATACTCCAGTGATCCAATTTTTACTCTTCACAAAATTATCAAAAAAACATTTATCAGGTTATGCCTAAACATAACCAAAATATTTTTTATAAAAATGTCGACTTATGAGGATTTTTTTTAATACACGTTATTGAATAAAGAAGGATAATTGATCATAATTTAAACAATTCTAAAACATCAAATTCAACGACAGCGGCGCTCAACATGTGGAGACGTCACAGCATTAGTCAAATCACGTATTTATGATAGTGAGCACGTTTACTAAGACGACTTTTCTCATTTTTTTTTAATTATGCTTCACGTTACTTATTTATTTCCAAATAAACGAGGAGCACGTTGATATTTTTTATTAAAAAGTTTTGAGTGATGGTTATATTATAATATATATTATAATGCAAGTAAAACCAAATTCTTCGGTAAAATTTTCATAGTATGGTCTTTTAGAAATGGTTATTCATCTGACAAATATTAAGTATATTCACATTCCAATCAAGATACATAAAAAAATATTAATGAGGGTCTTGGAGCGGTATAAGATAAGCTATTATTTAAAATCTCAACTTTGCACAAAATCAATTGGAAAATGCTACAAACACTTTTTTCAACGACAAAAAAAAATCGAAGGAAATATTGATTCTCTTCTTACAATGAGTACTTGCAATCATTTTTAACTACAGATCTTACAGGCGCTATGACTCCCATTTAAAGTTATATACTGTTTTCCTTTTAATTTGGTAATTCTATACTCTCTCGTTTTTATCGTATTGAATCTTATCGTTTCTTCCAGAGAAACTTAAACATTTTATTTCAAAATGACGAAGTCATACTTTATCAATAATTGTTTCCTTTCTTGTTTTTATAACAGCTATAAAGTTACATTATTTATAACATTATTTCTTAACTTCTATTTACTTTTTAATCCTTACATATTGTAATTTTATATAGCGACTCTGGAAGACTACTTAATGATGATAGAACGACGCTTCAAAAAAATACAGGAGAATGCATATTCAATCAAAAAAAGGTTGGCAGCCGGTTGTAACGCGTACCAAATACCTGTGGCCTACGCATCAATTCGGCCATTGTGGCACCCTGAAATGCTTATTTTTATAAATATAATTGAATAATCCCGTGGAGGCTACATTGCAATTCAAACGCTATGCCAATAAGGCTGTTTAAACATTCCCCGACCCGAAATGTATTCTGGATTAGAATAAAGGCATACTTTAATGCTTCACTGAAGGCGTTGTGTTTGGATTTTGAGACACATCTGTTTTACATACTTAATTTGATGCTGGAGCTTATGCTAATTGGTCTCAGAAGGACAGGAAGAGGGTGGAACTGAACGTAAACTGGCTACCCCTTTGAGTATCTTGTCGTTTTACCCACTGGACCGTGGGTACACCGCAGCTTAGTGGCCTTGTATAATTTTCTTTTCGAATTACAACCTTATATTGGTATAGAGATTAACATATTAAGGTTGTGGAAATACAATCAAACATGTTTATTAAACATAAAAAATGAACATTTATACTTTAAATAGTTGCAGCTGAACTTTTCAATCAAGTAACATGTAATTTTTTCAAATTTAAAATTTGAGTGAAACATCCGGTGCATGTTTGACTAAAAATTTCAAAGTAAGTAAACAAAGAATTTTTGAAATGCTAACCGTGCTTTTATTTATCTACCATTTAATTTTCACCCACGAAATAATAGCCTTATAGTATTATAATATAATCCGATTTGTTTTGATTTGTAAGTGACATATGAAAAGAGGAAACTTTAAGACAAATAAGTGGGTTATCGTTTCCGTGACCTAAAAAATATGAAACGTCAAAAAAATATTTTTTTTTAATAATTGCACTCAGATTATTTTTTTACACTATTGCACTTTTATTTAAATAGAAATAGTAAAGTTTTCAAGTCTGAAAATGTGCGATAAAATGAATTCATTGATACATTTCAAAAATCTTTATAGTATCATTATATTCAATAAATTGTTAATTCTATATTAATTATGTTCTTAAAAATACTTTGCTTTACGATTTTGTCTCAAACATCAAATCTCGGTAACCTACAATAATTCCTATTCTAGTCACGGTGTAAAGCAAATAAAAGCATATCTTAAAAACAGGTGTCAACTCTTTGCTAGACAGGCTTAAAAACTTTACTATTTAAATTGAAATAAAAGTGCAACAATGTAAAGAAATACTCTGAGAATGTAATTTAAAAAAAAAAAAAATTTTTCGACGTTTCATATTTTTTGGCGAAGGTAAACGATTAACGATTTCCGCAATATGAGAAAAAAACCTACTAATTCCTCTTAAGTACGAAAACACTATCAAACAATTGTGATGCATATATAAATACATTACACATAAATCATACAATGTATAATAATACTTTTTCAACGTTAAAAAAAACATATTTTTTCTGTTATTGCATCATGACGATTGAATGTATTTTATTCCATAAAACACATATTCAATAAATAATTATTCCCTATAATAAATTGAAATATTTGTTCCGGCGGCAATTTTTTTAAGAGTAAGTTCTATCGACTATTGACAGAGAGGCAATAATGAATTCATAATAAATAGTGATTAAAATTTTTGTTCATTGATTCACTATTGAAGAGATTTTAAAATTACAAGTTCTTTGTAATAAACCCTAATTATTTTTATAACTTAGCTCAAAAATATAATGATACTTTAATCCTGTAACATAATGAGCACATATGAAAACTCCGTACGCTTTTCGTGAAGGTAAAAAAACTTCATGCTCGAAATCATGCATCGATAAACAGAATTAATGATCATATATAACTCTCGACTTTATTACAACTGGCAAATGAAGCTTTTTAAAAAAATATTTTGAATATGTTTAAATACTCGAAGCTTTTATAGTACATTTAATATGATTCAGAACGTATTTTAAAATAGATTTCTGTATGACGATTCTAAATCAGATATTTATAAAAAATTATCAGATTTTTTTTAATAGTCCCAGAATTTTATTAAATTATCAAGACAGGTTTCGCTCAATACAAATATTTTCAATTTTTCACGTGAAAAGAAACTGGTACTGGAAAATTTATGATTTATTACAAAAAATCTTATTTTTATAATTTCTGTAAGATACATGACGCTGCAGATTATGAAAAGTAATACTCGCATGTAGCGAAATGTGCTTGTTATTTTCGTCAGAATTTATTGATTAAGCATAATTAATTTCCAAAAAATATATTTTTTTACTATGGGTTTTGCAGACGCTGCGATTAAGGATGATATGATAATAATGATAATGGTAACTCATCAAAAATAGGCATGATGATGAAAGTAGGTCACAGACAGTCAAAGCGACAGTATGAATAAACAAAGAAGGAAGAACTTGATTCAGTCTGTATCGACCGTCGAACGTAATTATGTAACCGCCTTCTAAATGTAAATTCTGTCGTCACTCGCTGAACGAACTCTGAACTGCATTAATTTTCAGCATCGTCATCACCATTCGTCCTACTGTCTGTATCACGTAAAGCATTCAACATTAGAATCATATTCCTAAACGTCTAAACAAAATTTATTTGATTGTATTTTTCTTGATTTCAGGAGGAGAATAATTTTTTTCTCCATGTTCGCTCCCAATGTGGAGCATATGGTCTCCTAATGGAGGTATCTTAACAGAATTTTTCTACGAGACTGCTTGTTACTCAGTTGCTCAACCTCTCTTTTTTTTTTCGAAGAGAGTAGGGATAGAAGGATAGGGCTATGACAGGACTGTGGACAGGTGGTTAGCTAATCTCTCTCGCTACGCCCCGTGAGGATGGGATGGGTGAGAGGGAGGACTCAGACTACGAACAGAAATCCATAAATCGATTGAAAGATCAATCTATGAAAACCGTCCACACCGGGAATTGAACCCGAGACATCCGTAACCGTAGCCAGCGACGCTACCAACTGCGCCACGGACGCCGACTTATAATGTAGGTTTATTCAAAATAATCTTTTTTCTTCATATCCAATTCAATCTTTTTTTGTGAAAGTGCTCTAGAGGCACTTATTTATTTTATCTGTCGAATGAGTGGAAAGTACATTTTTAGTAAGAGCAAGGCACACAAAGGGTATTTAAAATATTTACTACAGGATTTAAAACGTTCAAAATGTGTGCTGTGTGAGCGATCTGCTTAGAACAGAAGTACGGAAGCCACTTATTTCTTTCTTGAATTTATCATGTTGGCAACATTCGACTCGGGGCTTTAGCAACACGTATCAACAAAACGTCGCATTAAGAAATCTTTCAATTGAATGATTCTGACAGATATTATTTTAGTCTGTTTAATAAAATAATAAATCGTGGCAATTTGACGTACCTTTATTTACTACAGTTATCTGTTTTATTATTAAAAGAAAAACAGCATAGTAATAATTCCACGACGACGGGCGGCCTTGGAGAACTTCCACTTCGCGCTTTTCATTGTTGAAATAAAATTCATAATTTTGCTGGGAAATCTAATCCCAACGGAAGTCATTTGTGGAGTTTCTCGCGCATTATGTAGTACAAGCATTACTTCTCCTCTATCGACTATTCGTATAGCTGGATAGCGGAATATGCGATGTTACTTCATAGATATGTTATTATATAACGGAAATTAGAAAATATATTACTTTGAAATATCATTTGTGGGAAATTCAGATAAGTATGAAACTGTTTTTGGAATTTAAAACTTCCATTGTCATCATCATAAGCGCGATACCTGGACGAGACTTTTGGTGCCCAGCAATAATTCTCTTCATCTAACCATATTCGGTATGATGTTCTCAGCATACGATAGTTCCAAAATGAGTCTTAGCAGTGAAGACTTACTAATTGCTCTTTTTACTGGAGATAACATTCCTAGTCCGTTTTCAATATAAGTACAATACTTCGTACGGTTTAAAGTCCATACTTTCGAAGCTCAATTGAGTTGGTTTTGCATTTTTCTGGTCAGAATTTTAATTCAGTTTCGGTCATAATTTTTAATAAATTGGACAGAATAAATAATTTATGGTCAGTATTTAACACAACCTAACCTAGCCTCTTATTCAGACCGTTCGTATTTTTATTCTGATCAAAAATTGATTTAAATTGTGACCATATAATTTGTTGCCATTGAGTTTTATCTTATAATGTATCTTGTAGTATCTACTATTGGATGAGAACATTCCTCTTTAAGTCTTAATCTCTTCCACAACCACACAGATCTGATAAACTTATATATTTCATCTATCCCTTGTTACGATTTTGTCGCAACATGACAATCGTCACATATCGGCGACACGCACCTCGCTGCGTCGTTGGTAGGAGACGAAGGGGAAGCCTCACCAAGAACTGCGTTAAAACTTTGATTACGCGCCAGGATGTGGAACGGGTAGGATGCGTCGGTAAAGCGCTGGGGATTGGCCTCGGACAGCCGAGTTCGCCGCCGAGATGGTTTATCATCCAAGGTCGTAGTTTTATATTTATATATTATAATTTCTTTTCCAATTTTAGTGTAACCCTCTGTTCATAAATATTGTTTTGTCGTATAATTTCTGTTTTATTTCTTCATAATGTAAATTCTGTGCATCTACGGTTTCCGCATCTCTAATTAAATGTGTTTTTAACGGTAACCGTGTTTTAATTATTATTAATATCTTTCATTTGGCGTGTATCTTCACGCCTGGCGCCCAAAATTTAATCACCACATATATATATTTCTCCTTACAGAACAAAGTAAAGTGTACCGAGATTGGCAAACCTTATCCACTTCCCTGTGATAACTTAATCCTAGTTCTCCGCTGAGCTCCCATTTTACATATTTTGTGATCCCTCTATCATATATTCTCCGTTTTTCACTTGCAATTGCTTATATGCGAAATAAAAACATTTTCTTTTTTAAATCACAACACCCTCAAGCCATTTATTACACTACATATTTATCATCACTTCGGTCGATTGCTGAACAAAACCATCATTCTGTCATCACTTCATGCTTCCCAAGTACCATGGTCTGTTTTTGATTATGAATATTATGAATATTATGAATATTCTTGATTATGTCATATATTCGTTACTGTTTCTTGAGCAATTGAACTATGCATCGACCCCTAAGCGTCATAACATAGAGCACCATACAATATCTCGTTGCACTACTTAATCGTTTCATGTTTCCGATGTGCCAAGTAAGTTATTACTGAAATGGTCTATTTTTGACGTCGTAAAAAGCCCATTGCTATTTAATATTCTTGATTACATATACTTGTGACTGTTTTTTGAGCAATTGATCTATTTACATATTTACCGATGGTCTACGTGCACAGCTGTACTACGTAAGGTTTTTTCAACTTGTACTATTTTTTAAGACACACAATATAAACAATAGCATGACATCGTCTGAACATATTTTACAAAAATAGTTCTTCATGAATTACTCCCTCAGACAACAAGCTATAATTCATACATTAAAAAAATGGGTAAACCTAGTATTTTGCAAATTTCATTTATTCTACATAAACATGCCGTTCCTAAAAACATATTTCAAACAAAGAATTTCTTAGCCTTGAAATTTATTGCGATAAAACAAATTAATTTGCCAACAATCTTGAATAAACCCACAACACACTGTGTGGTTAAGTAAATCATAATACTCCGACAGTATGTTTTCCCACATATTGATTATGAAACATGTTTGTATATCAGATAATATAAACATAGATACATATTATACAGATATTTACCAAGCATATAGTTAAAATTTGAATATATTCCAAGAAAATCAATCACTTTAGTCGAGTGTAAAAACTCGATTCTTCCTCAATTTGATTTTCAATCACCAGAATGTCCTCAATGCTGGAAGTGAACATGTAATAAATATCGTTTGAATAACTATATATCCAATTCAATTTTTTGATCATATTGAAATGTCGTGTTTATGACACTATTTATTTTATATATTTAGAGTTAATCGTATTTGCTAAGCATTCTGTAGCGAATTTCACCTTATGCATAAAGATGTAATCCAATTTTGAATACAGGTATTATAAAAAATAAATATAAAAATAAAAATTTTGAGAATTTATAACATGAAAGTTGTCAGACAAGCTGGATATCAAATGGCTGACAAACATATTCTGATCTGATTTATTTGCTCAATGAAACTTACAATTTTAGTCAGCAGTGGTAGGAAACCTGCGGTATTCTAGATCCTTTAGAGCGGTCTTTTTAAATTCCAAATTTCTGTTTTTTCTCATTTTTACGTAAATAATTATATTTAATCCATTTTTTTAATGAGGTTTTATAAGATTACAGATAATTGAATGCGACATATCATTATGAAAAGTTTCCCCACCCCTTTCATAGAATCTATAGTATGTGTATATATATTTATAAATGTTAATACAGATTCAGGAGATATTGATACACTCGGTCGTTTTAATTTAATTTTGTCCACCAAAAAAATCATAAAGCAGTAAATTGTTCCATAGAAAACCTTCACGGAATACATTTGCGATTCTATAATATATTCTAATAGTTTGAATGAACTAAAATACTCTTGCATTTCTAGGATTATATTTAAAATTATTGAATGCGTGACGGGATTAAACAATAGATATGGAATGACGATTATGCAGTTCGGGGTAGTTGTGTCCAGTTCGACGGGCCATGACAGAATGAATGCGATACTTTCTTCTTTGTTCATATATACTGTCGTCAACTGTCTGTGTTTACCTTTATGCATAATCCGTGTCGTATATCGGTCACCGCTTGATTTCGCTGACTGCATTTTCAAGTGCGTTAAAAAAAAAATTATTGCTGGCGAATAATGACAAGCATAATGCTTCGTAAATCTGCAGCTTCATATATCACTACACTTTTCCAATTACTTGATTTTAAAAATAAAACAAAATTTGTTTATCACGACTTCCACATTTTGTAAAACGATCAAGACTGGATTCGCTCATCGCGAGCTTTTTCAACTGAAGTTGAGTTGATTCGACTGAATTATCGGTTGTGCAATGAACGAAACCAGTCCTGATTATTAAAGAAATGTTGAAGTAGTGCCAAATAAATTGTGAGTTATTTTTTAAATGTAATACCATTCCATCAAGCATTTATAGTCAACACATTTAAAGTACTTAAAGATATGTTAAAAAAAAGCGTTCTGTATATAATTTTTGTATATCTTTTAGGTGTATTTTCGTTTTTTTCCGAGAGGATTCAAAAAAAAGTTGGCAAGACGAATTAATCTTGTAATTGATAGACGCGAGCATACTAAAAAACGGTACATCACCTAAAAACTTTTCCGTGGCGTTTTTTGTGGGCCACTAATGAAATTCGACCTCATATTTCGGAAAAATTTTACTAGAATTATGAGTGAGATTTTAATATCTTGTCACGTAGAAAGTTGACGCCTCCCCGGAGATATAAAATTTAAATATTAAAACAAGATATCGCGTATTTTTTTTTTCTTCCCTAGAGATTGCACCATACAAGCGAAAATATTTAATATTAGAATACCGTTTTTAGTCAATACTGATCTTCAAATAATTCCACATGGGACGGGAAAAAGTAATAATTTTTAGCAGCTGGAATTTTAACCACTTACTTTTCGTTCTCTCTGTCACCATACGTGTTTATTCTTCTTGCATAATAAAAATAATGACTATGTAGTCATAAAGTCAACTTTTTTATTATAATTTTTAATCATAAATTCAAACCCTTGGATAAGCAGACATCGTATGCGTTGTAGGTATCATTCAAATTGGATTTACTGAAAATTTGTTGGTAAAACGTTTTTATATTAAGATAACTCATTTTGGTATACTTATTCTAGCTTTTTAAACATTCTGAACTTATTTCATTTTTAATCAGATTACACTGTATTACAAATAAACCTGTGTTAAAAAAAATATGCATATATTACCATGTCCCATCCTAATATGGAGCATATAATAATATAGACTCTTAAAGTACTTTTTACCTTGCATAATTGCTACTATATGAAAGTGAAAATCTTTTTTCTGTGTTCTAATTCCAAAATTTTATAAATAATTATAATTATTGCATGCCCGTTTTTCCCCATTATATTTAAATTTGCAATTATTACAAAAAAATGTTTTATTTTTATAAATATAATGCTTTCCACCAAGAACTGAATTTTCATATCTTAAAAGTCTCTTTAAAATATCTCATGACAATTGTTGAAATAACGGCAGTTTATTTTTACATAACGGGGAGTAGATGAAATATTTTTTTGCTACTCGTATTTGCTTTGCTTAAAACAATACATTGGATAATGCCTCACCATAGAAAACAAAAAAAATAGAAGCGCCGCAGGCTAATTTATTCTTGAATTTTTTTCACAATCTCGTATATGCGCAATAGGAATTTTCATTTATTTATCTTGAATAAAATTTACTATGTTATATAACATAATATAGACAACATTGACATGTCTATTTTTTTAACCATGTTCGTTCCCAATATCTCAACGGTTTTTTTTTCAAAAAATTCTTGGTACTCAGTTTCTCGAGCTCTATTTGAAAAGAGAGTCGGAGTTGAAGGATGGGGCGAAGACAGGGGTAGTGGTTAGATAATAGCTCTCGCTATCCCCCAGTTTTAGGATCGGATGGGTGAGAGGGAATTGACACATTACAAACATCCATGCCTTCGAACAGAAATCCGTCAATCGATTGAAAAATCAATTTATGAAACATTCAGGATTCGAACCTGTGAGAATCCAACGACTTCGACCTCTGCACCACGGATCCAACATATACATATTATATGTTATATAAACACATATGTGTCTTGCTAACGAACTTGCATCTATTTATTGTTTAGGTTTGGATGAAAACATCACAAACAAAACGCTTATAATTTAATATGATTTCATAAAATGATTGAAAAGGTGAAGCATGAAAGGGTACGGTCGGGGGTACGAACCGTTGGTCAGGGCACTAAGTAAGACAAAGGGAAAGGTCTCGATCAAGAAGTTAGCCCTCAATCGCTACTTCTTATCCAAGATGAAATAATATAGCATTAAACAAATTTTTGTTTCCTTAGTTCATGTCAATATGTGGTTATTAAAAGTACGCTTGTATGAAAATTATTAAATATAGACAAATTAAAAGAAAAGAAAAAAATCCCGACTTCAACTTTGGAATGAATTTACGATTATCAATTTACTGTAAAACTTTCTGTTTGTTTTTATTTCGGAGCTAGGATTAAAACGATGTGTTTACGAAAGTAAGCACATTAAATAAACACAGCTTGGCTTGGCTGGAGCGCATGCCAAATCATTGGCCTGCTCACGTCAAAAGTGCAGTTGAGTGATTATTTGCTAATGCTAACATCACTAAAAAGCATTCTTAAATTTAAATATATAAAATTTAAACGATTTTAACGTTTGACCGGAAATTTATATTTAGAAAAGTTAATTAGTATAATTTTACATTTCTTAGTGAATAAAGAGTTTAATAAAAATAGTGTAGGGTTTGTTTCTCAGCGTACAAACAACTTTATATAAACAGTAACACAAAAATATTTCCACGAAAGTTTCTTCGCTTCGGTGTATTTTCGTTGTGGATGCTCAAAGCACTTTGGACTAACATACTGACCTCAAGGGAAAATAATATTCTTATGAAATTTCTCCGCACAAGATGAAAGCTCATTCTAGAGCTCTTACAAAAACGTATCATATATTAGCGTCGAATGAAAAGTTCTAAAGGACTATGCTTCATTGAAATTGAAAAGATAAATCGTGTGGATTTTTTGAACGCTCAAACGGTTTATTTTAGCCATAGTTGGAAAGCACTAGCCTATCTTCATAGAGTCTTGCTCAGTCGACCATTCAATAAAATCAAACATAATCATAACTATACATGTATATTCATTTTCAGCCGGGGTGAATCCACTGCTGGATGAAAGCCTCCCCCAGCTCCTTCCACTTTTCTCGGATCCTTGCTTTAATCTGCCTCGTACTTTCACCGAACCTGACAAGTTCATCAATCCAGCGGGTTTTGGGACGCCTTGAGGCCACTTAGTGCTCCTCAAGTACCAATGAATGATTGCATTTGTCTGGCAGTTGTCTGTTTTCCTTGTGACATGTCCGGCCCACCGCCATTTCATCAATTTGGTGACCTCTATTACATCTGTCACTCTTGTTTGCTTTCTTATCCATTGGTTTCTTTTGCTATTTTCTATGCCACGTTGCGCCACACTTAGTTTTTGGATCTCTCGTGTATTGAGAGTAAATGTTTTGCAGGCATACGTTAACACTGGTAGCACACATTGGTTGAACACTTTACGGTTCAGGCACAATGGAAGGTCGCTCTTGAAGATATTACTTCACCGCCCGAATGCACTCCATGATAGCTTGGCTCTTCGAGCGATCTCGTCATCTATGCCTCCATCTACACACATTTGCTGTCAGAGGTAGACATAGCTGTTGACCCTTTGGGTCAGCGAAGTAGTTTATCATAACTTTTGTCTTTGAGACATTAATCTTTAAATTTACTATCAAGCTTTCATTTGCCAGCTCATGCATCATGCCCTGGAGTTCTTCTTGAGTTTCTGTGAAGACGACAATGTCGTCTGCAAAGCGCAGGTGACTGAGGTATTTCCCGTTGATGAGTATCCTCTCCTCTCCCAGTCGATGCGTTTAAATATATCTTCTAGAGTGGGTGTGAATAGTTTGGGTGAGATTTGTGTCACCTAGGCGGACACCGTTGTTAATTGGGAATCTACAGGATGGTTTATGAAGCTTTATACTTGCTGCTGCATTACTATAAATGTTATTGAGGATGTTTATATAGCGTCTAGAAATTCATTGGTTACATAAGGTATCGATAACAGAAGATTTATCGAATCAAATGCCTTCTTATAATCAATGAAACCATGATACGTTGACAGTCTGTGTTCTTGATACCGTTCTATAACTTCTTTGACGACTTATATATTATTTGTTAATAATTGCCCTTTAATGCTTAGCCGACTTTCCCATTTACTTCATTGTAATAACATTATTTAAAAAATCAACGATGGCGCTATGCCAAAAAAATATCGCTTATTCCATAATTTTATAAAATACCGAAAGAAATAGGTCAATACATTGTTCAATTTCGTCTCATGCTTCTCACACCTTAATTATTTTTTGCTATTTTTTTGTAACCATGGCTGTTATGAAGGTGGAGCATATGGACTCATAATGGACCTTATGTCAACAGAAACTGTTCTATATCAACTGCTTTCTACCCAGCCTTTCAACTTCTCTTTTTCGGATCTCTTCGTAAAACAAAAACAATAGGGTGAGAAGACCCCAGATCGAAGAGAGGCAAACGGCTGGTTATCCAAAGTCCTGGAAGGGCTGTGATCTCAGACAAACGTCATTTCAAATCCGGTTCAAAACGTATTTATTTTCCATCAAAGATGCAGTGGTTTACATTACACAAATATATAATTCCTAACGCGTACAATTGATTCTACATTTACATTTACTTAGCAACTGAATTTACTGTAATTTATAAAACAAATGACACGACAAACGATTTTAAATTAAGTCCAATGCAAATCAAAATAAATAATTCACGTCTTCACCTCCACCGCGACGATGCGGCAGCTCGCCCGGCTCGAAAGATCGTAATCGACTGTCTACAAATACAATTTAAAAAACTCCCTGCGTGATCGGAGCTACCCCTTTCCGTCAAAATGGACTCGTCCAGCGGGCGTACGGTGATTTCAGTTCTGTACACTAATGACACTTATACTTAACAAAAACCAGGGTGTGTCAAGGGCTAGGATAGGACAGCTAGTCTATTAATCTCGATACGTCGCCGTTTTTAGGATTGGATGGGTTTTAGGAGTGAATTTAAATATCACAGACATCCATGCCTTCGAACACAAATACATAAATCAATGTAAAAATCATGTTATGAAACTGACGGTACTGGGATTCGAATCCGCGCACACCGCCACCTACTCAAATTATTATTTTGTTTTTAATGTAATCTATTTAAATACAGTTCCGTTTGCTTCAGTACAATACATGTGATTTACTTTACATTTATTTATTGAAACTCCAGTATTATAAAGTTTTTAAAAACAACGTTTGACAGACGAGCGTTATCGACTGAACTGAAACCGGTCCTGATCATTATAAACATGTGAAAGTACTACAATCAAATTGTATTTTATTTTTTAAAATATAATGCCTTTCCATCAAGAGTTGACAGTTAACAACTTAAAAATAAACAATAGTATTAGTTTGAAAATGTTATATAATTTTTGGTACGATGACGTTTTTCCCCATAATAACTTTATCCTATACTTAGATTTTTCTATGTCTTATTAATGTCCAAATAGATAAGCAATAATCTTCATATAGCATATATGGTAAAAAAACATCTCAATATGTATAAAAGTATTTTATTCATAATTTTTTTAAATAATTTGCATGAGTAAACACTATTGCCCAAAAAGAATCTCAATTTAAAACATTATTAGAAATCTCACGCACAGGCAGTCTTTGAATGATAACAATTACTTTGAAAGTAAAATGAGATAAGTTATTTTGGCAGAACTTCAGGATTTACAGCGCAAACGTACGCGAGTGGTTTTTCATTTGGTTTCGCTAATGTCACAAACTGCTCAGCAACTTCAACAGCAACTCGAATCTGTGCTTCAGTAGTGGATGCCCCTGTAACATGATTGAACAATGCACCTTATAAATATTGTATGTATTTAACAAATTTTAGTTAAGTTAAGCGTTAATTTGTATGAACCTGTGGTTTCCAAACTCATTATTTCGATGGACCCCTTCTTAAAGAAAAATCCTGACCATGAACTCCCAAATAAAATAACTCTACATAACTGTATAGTAAAAAAATAGAATTTTAATTCTGATATCTCGGATGGTAAACGGTGATGTAAAAATAAAATATAAAAAAAACATTTTGATATTTAAATTATGATAAGGTTTCCGCTCCTCATTTGTGGATAATTAAATGAATTGCTCCTGTATTAGTATGGATTCATCTGAGTTTGCGGGTCTGCTTGCAAAAGGGTCCAACACCGAAAAAATTGCTACCAATTTATTATTTCAACTTTCATAATAATGAAAATGTGTCACAAATATGTTCTATATAAAACCTTTCGCGGACCCCCTGAGGTTGTCCACGCATCCCCAAATTATTTTTAATTTGCCAAAAGACCTCCTCAGAGGTCACAATGACACCTGGTGGTCCGTAGGAACTACTTTGGAAAACACTGGTATAAACTATGAAAACAAAAACATATTGGCTAACACTCCCACATCCACCCACTAGTTCTCTTACGTTCATTAATTTTAATTTCGAAGAAGCCGTAATAAATATAAGGCATATATGCCATTTTTTCCGGGAGTGTCTCAGAAGTAACCGCCCAATTCTTAGTCTATTAAGTTTGTAGAAAATTTAAGTCTCCACATCAGACTTTCCCAAGCCTGTGCCTCTTTGCATGCGTTTATTATAAAAAAATGTATAGTGTAACGATTTACAAGAATTTAGTTATTATGTAAATATATTATACTTAAATTTGGCTATTTTTTAAATCCAACTTACGCCCGCCACTATTTTTTTCAATCTCAAATGCACCTGCGATCATAATTAGTCAGTTCAATTGTACTCGCTTTCCATGTTTATAATTAATATCAAATATTTTGCCAACGTATGCTTTGACGATTAAAGAGCTCTGTTTTACGCATTTTATCGCTAAACTAATGTTGCTATTCAATTAAAATGATGTTATGAAATAATTTGTTTCATAATACATACCTAAATGAGGGGTCGCTATAACACGGGGATGTTGGATAAGTTCCAAGGTTACAGCATCCGTAGGAGGTTCTTGTTCATAAACGTCCAATGCAGCTCCACCAACCTAAAAAAAATATTTCATTAATTATGGCCGATTAATTATGATCATAATATCGTTCTCTTTTGCAAGTCTCTTCTTGACAAGGCTAAGTTGATTCGTTAGCAACCAATTGACATTCACTTTGAGGAGTATTTAAACTGACTACCAATTAAAATAGTTTTCAAATTGAAATACCAATCTTTGTTACAAATTTTTGCATCAAATATTCGCCTGTTTAACTAAATTCAACGTCATATATTTTACCAAAAATACAATAGAAATTTCTAAAACACGTTTTTAGCATTAAAGTAACAGTAAGTGACACAAACAAAAAATAATTAACTCGTGCTAGTAAATGAATGTATCATGTAACAGCGATTTCAATAAGACAAAGTTCACAAATGACGTTTTTTAGAAAACGTTATCAAATTTTTGGTGCGAAAATGTTTAGTTTCTTGATTTTGGGTAATATGAAAAAAACTGTATGCAATTATTATTTTTTGATTTCCCAGCTGCTATAACACGGAACCTAACTACGTGTAATTGATAGGTTGACTGGATTGTTTCGAAAATTTAATGAAAAATATCGCTCGTCTTTACAACAAACCAGTGTTTCCAAGCCGTTATTTCTAGGATCTGGATAACAATATTAATAAACGCTACCCACCAGGTGTCGAAGATATCTATAACAGTTATGTGCTAAAAATAAAAAATATTCCTTATTTACTTATTTATTTTTCACTGACGTCATCGTATCTAGTTGGTGATAGTAATCTAAAATAATAAACAATAACTTATACTATTATTACCTGTCCACTATTCAATCCATCCAATAAGTCTTTTTCGTGAATAAGGCCTCCTCTTCCAACATTGATTATAAATATTCCTTTCTTACAAGTGGACAATACTTTAGCGTTGATCATATCTGAAATGAGAGAAACAATGAAATATTTAATACATGGTTCATTCGAGGTGTAGTGATACATGACGCTGCAGGTTTTCGAAGGGTGATATTCAATAATAGAGTGACAATAGTTATTAAAGGAAAAGATTGCATAAAAATGACACTTGTGTCAAGTCATCACTTGACATAACAGAATTACGAAACGTGATATTCTTAAGTGAAAAAATAAATAAATTTGGGATTGTAAAAGAACATCGTCTGCAAGCGTGAGCATTATCAAATGCTATATTTGGAAACACAATATGACGACTAAAGTGGAATACGAACGAAGAGGACACGAGTGAAGAATACAGAAAAGGGATCATCATTCTGTCGCCACTCGCCGATCGTGAAATATCTACTCTGAACTGCATTATCGCCATCATCATCTGTCACTACAGTTAAATCGCCTCAAGCATTCAACATAGGAAAGATATTCCTAAAGAAGCATTAAATATAATGATGATAATATGGTAGAAAATGGTGGATACAAAGTTAACTTCGGTACAGTTTATCTAATAATATGAATTCTCTTTCATACAAGTAATCTTTAGAAATGTAGAAAATTTTTGCTGCAATACGCGTGCAATTAAAGCGACTGCGCTTCGTGCACTCCAATTTCTTTGTAATATCAGCTTAAATTCTTTTATCTGATAAGTCTAGGTAAAGTATGAATTTTAATCGTTTATTAGTATAATATATTCAACAACAAATTTTTTACATTTTATTAAAAAGCTTTACGAAACAACACTTTTTCTCTCGTTTTCTTTCCTACTGAAAATACGGAGATGCAGTGAATGCTCTCAGTTGACTGGCTAATTTATTGCTAGCATAGGTACAGACTAATTCCTAGCCTACATGAGTTAATTCATAGGACGCGACCGTTTAATATGTACCGTTAATCGAAGTAATTGCCAAGGAATTTTCGTTCAAAGGTTAACATTCCATTCTGACATGGAGAACTGTCTACTTAACGTTCTGAAAAAATCCCACACCAATACTGACTATGAAAGTTCAATAATAAAACGTGTAGATGAAAATGATTTATGCAAATCTTTCGTGAATTTTCGTCATTATCGTTATTTCATTTTACAGTATTTATTCTATGACTCCGTTTTTTCTTCTGATTAGTATAGATGTATATTTGAAGCTTGCACTTTACGTATAAAGTATTAGTAACATCTCTACACTATTACAGTAGTTTGGTGTCGTATACACATTTGAATTCGTTACATATTAACTGGTTTACTATTTTACACTTTTAAATAAACAAGCAAATATTTACAAGCTTCTTATGCTATATATTATGGCGGGTTATGAAATTTATAGATCTTGAAAATCCCTCGCCTTAGCGTCCTTAGAAGATACCTTCACTGGTACCCGGAAAATTTTCAGGTTTTAATAATACAATTATACACTTTGGGATAGGAATGCAATACTTACTTCTAGTAGATGGCATCAATGGTGTATGCACAGTAATGTAGTTTGCCAGCGGCCATATTTCATCTAATTCCATTTTTTCAGTATTGAACTTCTTAGCGTCTTCAGCAGAAACGATTGGATCGTAACCGATGACCTAAAAGAATTTTAGCACAAATATGAGTACATTTTATCTCTATCTTTGTTTAAAATTTCCCAACTCAGATATCTATAAAACTAGCCGGAATATTTATAAGAAGTGAGCATGGCCAAGTTGTTTGCCCCACCTCCACCCGTTATGTGTATGCAGTCGCTGTTTCACGGCAACGCAACGTTTCCATAACGCAATAACGACCGAGGAGGACAAAAAACGGTTTGACTTGCTCAGCCACTTTAAGTGATATTAGGTATTTTTAGTAGAGTTTTATCTACTCCGAGTTGAATCTAAAGAAGAATCAATAATATCGTAATCCCCATAAAAATCCTCACAGTTGAACTTGGTTGAGATCAATCCAGCGTGGTCTATTGAGCCCGTATGAGAACATATGCACAGCAAATAGCTCTATTCGTTCAACATTCATCACGGGTCAGTCCAACAGGACGTGATTAGCGCCTTAATGAATAACCAGTGCAATCTGGTATTTAAACCGACTTGAGAAAGAACTAAACGATTAATAAAATTAATATAAAAAATACTGCACTGCATATCCTGGATAAGTTCAGTATAATATATTATACATAATGAGTTTTATTATTTACCCTCATTCCAAATGCGGTCATCCTTGTCGCAACCTCTCTTCCTACTCTTCCTAGACCAAGAATGGCAAGAGTCTTTCCTGATATTTCTGATCCAAGATACTTAGAACGATCCCATCGACCAGCTATCATACTAGCAGCTGCTTGAGGTACGTTTCTTGCCAGCGATGTAATTAATCCACAGGTTAACTCGCATGCGCTTATTGCATTACCTCCGGGGGTGCTAAAGAATTGGGTTAGAAAGTATATCCATTAATAAAACGAATACAGATTATAAAAAAACATTGTCGAATCAACAGAGCTGCAAATCTGAATTTAACTCATTAATTTATGTAGTTGGCACAAATAATAATAGTATACTGGTGATGCTTTCTAAATGTATGACTATTAAATCTGATCGACTTTCTTCAGCCTTACGTACTCCAAATGTAGCATCTTTACAAAAGAAATGTTTATACGGTAAAATATCAAAGTATTTTGATTAATTATTTGTAACTAAGCATAATCAATAAAATTTCAATGCATTTATTTTAACGATTAATTAATAACACCAGGTAAGCCCTTTTTCCAAAAATACAATTAATTTTAAATAAATTTTATGACATTTGAATACGTGAGATGACATAATATTCTCTATCTCTTTTAAACAGTCTATACAGCTAAGCTAAAATAACTCCAAGTATAGTTTTGACGACGGCGTTAAGCCGAAATAGCTATCAACATAATAAAATTTTGTAGAACCAAATACTTTGATATTTTACCCGTTTATGATGAAGTTCTATCTAGTAAATGCCAATTCAATCAATAAGAGTAATGTTATAGCTTGAAGCGGTTGTAGGTCAGCCGCTCAACTTCTCATGTCGGGCATACCAGTCAAAATAATTCAAAGTATACAAATTACAGCTATATGTAAGCTTCTCGAATTCGAATATTTTTGCACGATATTTTTATAAAAATTGCCATATTATATAAATATGTTTAGAATGACTATTTTATAGTGAATTTTTCAATTTTTTACAAGCTATGTTACATTTAATCCTTAAAATTAATTCAAGTGTGATAGTTCAATCAATTCGGCCATAATAATTTACATACAAATAATTAGAATTCATAAAACGTAATACATGCAGTAATACAACGGTGAATTATCGTCAAGTAAATGTAATTAATAATAATTTAGTTGCAACATAATCAATAACTGAGATAGACTCTAAATAGATTTTATAAATTTGGACATAGTAAAACAATAACCATTGAATGAAAATTGTGAAGGAAATGTCTGAAATCTGATTTGACTATGAATAATAAGTTCAATAACGAATTTTTTTTAATTACTTTAGTACGACTATTTTCCTAGCTGTTGCAACTTTAGCATCGATGTTGTCGACTCCTGCACCTGCTCTTCCGACGACTTTTAATCTGTCACCAGATTCAAGAACTTCCTTTGTTACTTGGGTACTGGATCTTACAATTAGTGCATCATGATTCTGAAAAGAATAAAACACCAATAGAAGAAATGTAAAACTCTATGTAGCTCTGGAATTATTATTGTAATTTAAACATTTTCCCATTAATATAATATATTGCATATAATAAAATTAAATTAATACTCTTAAATACAAACCAATATTTATTTGCGGTGAATAAAAATCGTGAAAAACGATCTCAGTATCAATGCATAAACGTTAAGCTTCAAAATTAATTAAATGTTACAAAAGAGAATGAAATAAATGATTTTATTAAAGTTTTTATCTGAGAATCAACAGGGTAAAACGCAGCAGTTTTCAAAAGAAATTAATACTTTTGGGTAGCTTTGGGTAAATTATGCATCGAAACAATTTTTAAATTGCTTTATTCGCATCATACTATGCAGTTTTAGTAACAAATAAACATAACGTGAATTAATAAATACAATTCGCACACAATGAAAAAATGATTAAGTTTAAATTGGGGATTCATAAAAACAAACCTTAATTTCTTCTAATAGTTCAGCCTTGCTCATTTTAGTTTTAACAGTGACGGATATTCCATGTTCTTTCAAGAGATCAGCGCACCTTGCATCCACAGCGTCAGAAATCAATACTGATTTAATTACCACCATGATTATAATTCTTCAAACTCCAAAGCTGCAGACACAAAAAGTAAAGATTGAAATACGACTACACTATATGTCCGTCACATAAAAACTAATTGGTGAGCAAAATCCAGATAAATTACTATTTTCACAAGTTGCTGCGTGCTTCCTTTCTTCAGTTATCGGTTAACTAGTTTCATATTGTTGAATCTAAATTCCGGGCAAAACCGGCAATCAATCATGAAATGTAGCATCATAGTGAGAGAAAGATTATCGTCTAATCATATTGTCTAATTAATGCAACAGCACAATTTCTGGACGCAGAATACAAACGGTTACTAAGAATAATATATTGCATACAAAAATATAACGAGTCGCACTAGCAGCAAAATCAGTTACTTGGTACTAAGGTAATATCCTGTATTATGCAAATAAGAGAACACGCGTCATTTAATGCTGAAATATATGCAATGAAAAATGCATATTTGATGTTAATTTTGTCAAACAACAAAAAAACTTCTGAAATGAGTTTCGCTTCTTGACGACTGGAATATTCAATAATCGTATTTGTGCCTACCTGATTATAATTAAATTCTTGTTTACCGTGCGCTAATACAAAATGTATAATATTGTTGTTAACGAAAGTGTTATTGATTATTCATTAACAATATTTACTGTAAGGCAACAAAATTTCAAATATTGTTACACCTGAATATTTTTGTGAATAATAAAATTTAAGATCAGTTTTACCACTCTATTTTTGTGCTCATTCTTCTATCTTTTATATAACAGCCCAGACCGGTCTGTAGGCGTTTTATTATCATTACATATCACATGTGGGTATACATTTTGATTATAATAAAAAAATAAAACTAGCTATTTTAGACATTCAGTATTTCAATTTCAATACCGTCATTTATGACGGGCACTAGTATTATATTATAATAAACGCGAATGACTAAAATATAATTTCAAAATATTTTTCTTATTTTGTAAATAAATATTTTTTCTTACTTCTTTTCGTTCATTTTTAATAAAGTTTAGAAAAATATGTCATTGTTTAATTTCACATATCACTGTGGCTGAATGTAAACCTTTCACTCACCCGTTATAATACATATTACATATTATTAACACTGTTAATCTTCAATACAACACAATTTACGCCAGACATTTAATTTGAAATTGATTCAAAGAATACCGATTTGATAAAAAAATATGTTGACAGTAAATACAAAATCAGATTACCTTGCTTAATTTTGATTATGGTTTATGACGGAATAAAAAAAAACACGAATCCGAATAAATCACGTATCTCATGAAAATAATAACTTTTTATACCGTAAATTAATACTAATAATATATAACGATAATCCACAGCACAACAATAATAGATCCGATTTTGAGGTACAGGTAAGCAATACAAGAGGCTAGCAGGTTGAATGCAGTATGTATGTCGTTTTTGTGCATAAACGGCTGTAGTCGATATCCGAAAGACCCGTTTTGACCGCACACAAGAATATGTTACGTGCACACAATATGTCAAAGAAATGCTCTCGGCACAGATTCGCAAACTATACAAATAGTATGAATAATAAATACTGGCCGCTGATGCATACAAATTGATCAGTCAGTCAATCAGTTACAAAAGCGAATGCAGATTGCAGATATCGATTTTCGTATGTAAAAAATGTTCATTTTTATTTATTTAGCACGCAAATGATAATAATTTTAAAAATTTCAAGCTTACATGTTGTGGCGAAAATAATTCAAAATGACACAATAAGCAGCAATTTTAAAATACATGGAAGTATGTAGAAGAAAAAAATTTGAATTGAATAATAATGTAGAAATAATGTTATATTCGAAAAAACGTTTGGCTTGTGCCAGAGCATTACTTCACGTCAGCAGAATTGATAATAGTTATTCAAGAAAAATATTCTATAAAATGACACTTATATCAAAGTCATCACTTCACATAACATAATTACAAAATTTGATATTCCTAAGTATTTGATTGTAGAAGAAAACGGTATGCGAACGTGAGAATTATCAAATGCGATATTTGGAAAACATAATATGACAATTAAGGTTGAATAAGAAAAGAGGACACGAGTGAAGAATAAAGAAAAAGGTACCATCAGTCTGTCGCCACTCGCCGAGCGTGAAACATCTATTCTAAACTGCATTAGCGTCATCATATTGTTTGTTCACGTCACGCATTCGACATTGGAATCATATTCCTAAAATAATAACTGTCATTATATCAACTGTCAATTCTTAGTGGAAGAGCATGACGTTTAAAAACAAAATTAATATCAGTTGATATTTTTTGTTTTAATTGGCATTTACTTGGTAGAACTCCATTATACAAGGGAAACTATACAAAGTGTTGAGTTCTACATGAAGGTTATCAGTTTGTTGATAGCTATTTCAGCTTCACGCCATCTTTAAAGTAAATGCTTTGAAATCTTTAATTCATTTACTTACAATTAATAATTAATAGTAAGTAGTTATGCCCCGTTAATACTTTAATTCAAAATAAACATTTTGATGTTGAAATTAGTAAGATAATACAATATTGTCTACCTTTTTTAAAACAGTATATATTATAGAACTAAGCTAATTTAAGCTTAAACATAGCTTTAACGATGGCGTAAAGCTGAAATAGTTTTCAACAAACTGATAAATTTCTTGCGTAGTTAACTGAATACATTGCTATTTTTATAGTTTATAATGCTCGCGATGAGAGAAACCGGTCCAGATCCATATAAAAAAAATTAATGAGTACAAAATAAAATGAGTGTTGATATTAATGTGATATTTTTTTCCCGTAGAAAAAACATATACTATATTATAAAGAAAGTATTAAATTGCATATGAAAATTACGATAGAAACACAAAACATCAATTTGATAACTAAATAATAAGATAATATCAGATCTATCGGGAGAGAAGTGAGAAGTCAAAATGCACTCGCGATAAGCGCCTCGTGGATTCGAAGGGAAGAATACGTGAAGAGATAATCACTATGAGGCCTGTCACGCAGATAGTTGGCAAGGGCGTAAAGTTGAATAAAATATACATAATTATGGCTTTTTAAAAAATTGAAATAGATAATGGAGATCGTTTTTTTAACCCATACCCAACATATTTTATGTACATAGCATTTTGACAGAAGGTGTTTAACGAAAACCGTTAGCAATTGAGCCGCTCAACTTACTCTTTTAGAGTAGAGCAGGGTGTAATGATGTGATTAGGCATGTATGGAAGGATAAATCATCGTATGATAGTGTCGATTCGTGCACATATCGTCGCGGTTCTGTTAAAATCAATGCTGATACATTTTGTTCTCAATCACATATAGCTAGCAACCAAACAAATATTTTTGAACTCAACGTTTTAGACAGAGCTGGGACGTATACAAAACATATTTTAAGTGATTATGTCGAAATGATAAGAATGGTCTTTCACTCCTATATTCTAGATAAATATAACCATATTTTAAAGAATAAAACACAATTTGTTTGTCCTACTTTCCATATCAGTTCCTATCAGTAGATAATGCTCGTGATTAGCGAAACCGGTCCTGATGAATTATAAACATTTGGAAGTAGTACAAACATATGGTTTTTTATTTTGTAAATTACATCGTCTTTCCACCAAGAATTGACATTTAACACCTTAAAAGTGAAATATAACAATGCTTGGATTACTACAGAATATGGTGTGGTTCGATTGAAAAAATCTTCATAATTAGGAGGAGCAACATTTCAAACGCAATTTGTTCTTAAGTTCTACTTTTGAGAAGCATAAGAATATATTGCGATTATAATACGTCATGTTTCGATATTACTTATATTAATAAACCAAACGGATATTGGTTTAAAATAATCTGCTTTTGAAATTAAATCGATTGAGAATCATTGGACCAGACAGAAGGATGTCTTCGCAGTAGACAGAGCTACACATTGAGCCGCATTATTGTTTGCAAATTTAATGTACATACCAGACAATTAATGATAGTTATACGGGCCACAAACAAATCGGCAACACATAAAATCAGGGGTCTCCAAGTTTTTTGGTTCAAGGTATACATGATTGTTCTATGAAGTTGGGCGGACTAAAACCAAGTATTAAAGAGTCTTCCGTTGACACAGTTTGATCAAGAGCATACGTTTTATCGTAACTCTTCTTTCATGTCTGAAAGAACTTTGTTAAAAATTAAACAAATTAAAAATATCTACAGATCCAAGCTTAGTGATGAGTATATTTTTTGTTAATGGGCACTAAAAGAAGGTCGACAACTGTAAGCAATAATTGGCCGAGGAAAAGTGCAGCTATATAAATGTTTACTACACAATTGAATTTGATTCATTAAGTTAGGGTTTATTATTATTTTTCATTCCAAAAAAAACGTTTTTGTGACCTGCAGAAGTTTGGAGACCCTGCAATAGAAAATCGTGATTCAAACCAAATAGGATCGGCAAACAAATAAATTTCGCAAATTTACTTTTCTTTGTTTCAAAAGAACGCCAAAAAAGAAAGATCTTTATTACTTTGTTTTTTGTAAAATTTCGTTCAAGTACCACATTTCTTACATATTTTATTTGAGTTTGAAAAACCATATATTATTATGTTTTGATCGAGTACTTATTTGTTGGAATATTTTTTTATGTTAGTGCATTATTGTTTTGAATTTTTAGTTGAACAAGACATAGAGTGAAATAATCAATATAGGCAAAATTTAAATAAACAATTTTGAATAATACGTAATGCGCTTTTATTTGTACTACTATTACAAATTTTAATATTTTCTTAATATGTTTACTGTTTTAAGTAGGATTGATCATAAGTCGAAGAGAGCGTAACTCGAGGAATAACATTACCTAAAAATCGATTCTTGTATTGTCAGTTATAGACAATTTACATGCTCGTTATATATACTCATGTAACTAATGATTATACCACATAATATTATATAAGTCATTATTTCGTAAAACATAATATATGACATAAAAACTTTACAAATAATCGATCAAATACAGACATACCTTTCTGTGAGCTTACGAAACTGTTTGATCAAATGTCCAATTATTTGTTTTTCGATAAATTAGAGTGATACGTAATTTCTATTTACATTTTACTTTCAAACAAGCGAAGCAGTGCTTATATCGATGACTCAATTTGTAAACTGTCAATTGTTCGTTTGAAAAAAAAAATAGTTCAAATAATATAAACTTTGACAAGTGAGACAAAAAATATAATAATAGTTTGTTATTTCAGACATAATGTAAACACAAAAATTAATTTTTAGTCTTTGTGTGATTATGTGTACAGTGAAAACGAAATATTCCTCTGTAGTGAATAGCCATTCACCATATTGAAATTAATTATTTTTTATTGTTTTCTTTGTTATCTATAAGAGCTTCATTTATTTCAAAGTTGTGATTATTAAACTATATTTGGACCGAGTAAAAATAGAGTAGAAGAAATGAAAATTATCAATACATAAAAAGTATATTTGTTATTATAGCTGTCAGTATAGCACTGCCAACTGGTGTATTTACTGTACAAGAATAAAATTTGAACTATTACAATTCTGTACATTTTTATGTACTTTGTCACTTACGACCCGTTTTTCGCCATTCGGCATTTTCAGGCATTCGAATGAACTCGAACTGAAATTTCATCAAGCACCCTCAGTCGATATCTTAAATTAAATCTAGTTATCACTTTTCGGTGGGAAGGCATTGCATTTTTAAAATAAAACACAATTTGTTTTGTACTGCTTCTACTTGATTAAATTAAAAGATATAAAAAATACCTAATTTCTCTGTAGAAACTGAATCTTGTATGAAGAAATCAAATTATATTCTTCAAATTAAAAAATGAATCATTTATTTTTGTATTACCAAAATAAATTTTCATATAATGTTTTTCTTGTTTTTTTATTTCAAATTTAATTTAAATAAGCATTCAGGCAACATTGATTGATTGTAACTCACAGCTATAGTATACAAGTAATAATTATGTACGATAAAATGTAATGTTCACCATATAATTTCAGACAGATCCAGTACAATAAAAAAAAGTACCTAACAGGTTTTGGAAGAAAGTTTTTAATATTTGCATTTTATTGAGGTATGGTTGGATAGAAGTCCATCACCAACTTTATGCTTGATATTATTGTGCCACCAACGGCCAAATTAAATATTATTTAGTCGTAGTTCTTGTAAAAAAATGTTAGGTTGGAAATACTAATCGATTAAAACGATTAAAGCGATATTGAGGTGTTTGTGATAATAATATTAAATTAATCAATGAACGCAATGTTCGAATATCGTCAAAACAATTGAGCAGCTTGATGGAAGAACAATTTAGAAGACTTTTAGTGATTTTTATTATTATGGTGTATTTAGCAAGGGTAATATCTTGGCTACTTGCTCTCAAAAAATTACATCTATATTTAGTTAATAAAGCACGGTACAGTCGTTTAAGTTTGTGCACCTGACAAGTTTTTTCTATCTAAGATTATGTGGCCATTTTGGTGGTATTATAAGCTGACTTTTATTTGTCAGATATTGTTTTGTGAAAACATATTTTCGTTTTTAACTATAAACATACATCATACAATACCAAAAAATAGTAGAAGACTTAACTACTATAAATTATGAATGATGTTCTCTCAATTACATTATGCTTCTTAGACCCAACGCGCCAACCGGCTTATTAATAGTCTCTAAAACAAATAAATTTAAGTAATGTGTGAATTTAATTTTATTACAAAAACAATTATCATTTCTTCTTCTTACTTTTTACTTAAAAAATACACTTTTTCATTTTTATTTTGTCGGTTGGAATAACAACTTTAGACATGGGATCATTTTCAAGGCTTTAATTTCTTTACTTACATGTAAAAACATTTTTTTTCAGTATTTTGGTAACTGAAAAATAGATAAAAACACTAATAAGTAAACATATCTAATAGAAGTAAGAAAATGCTTTGAAATGTTTAACACTGAATATCTCACAACACGCTTTCGATGGGTAAAGTGATTCTTCCACCAAGCTCCTTAATTCAACCATCGAGGAAAGAATGTATACGAATCTAGTTAAAATATTAAAAATTTCAAAGTTTTTTTATACCATTCTCAATAAGATTCAAATAACATAAATAACGAATATGTCGTTATTAATTCTGCAAAACATTTTCTTTTTTCGATTTTATTTTCTTTGATAGGTAGGTACATCAAATAATGATGGGTAAAAAATGGTAAAACATCTTAAAAGTACTTTGTTTTCTTCTTGTTATCTGTTCTATATAATTAAAAGTAAATAAATGCGCAATGATAAAACAACACGACACTACTCACGAGTTTCTTCAAGCAAATTATTGAATAATAAAACAATGCAAAGATAATAGTAACAAAATTATAAAGACAAATTGACGATCAATAATATAAGATATTGCTTTTATAACATGAACACATATTTTTTTTCTGAGAGAAAAACATGTTTTTTATAATGATTATTGATCATCAATGAAGTTGAAAGTAGATTTATGAAAAAATAAAATAATAAGAAACACTACGCGGCACCTAAAGATAAGCGGTATCGAGTGTTTAATAGTAATTATTATTAATCGATACTAATTTTTCATTTTGCCGATTCAATAATTTGTCTGGCGTTTTAATTATTCGACAAATTTGACCTGCAACTTTATCTTTATGACCTTTGGAGATAACGTAAAGTTATTCGATAATTTATTATTGTTATTAGTGTTCGACTGAAATTATTCTGGTAAAATTTACTCGGTAATAAACTATAAGTAATGCTTATGTACTTGGTTTTGTTAATTTATTCAATTATCTACCTATTTTCAAGCCAGACAATTTTATCGCTAATGTCTTATTTTTTATTATAATTGCTTTGTCTTTATGAGTAGACATAAATCAAATTAAAAAAATACAGCAATAAAATAAAACAACACACTGTAATTGCAAAGTAAATTTACTTAGATATTGTCGACGACGGTGGAAAACGTATCATGTGTCAAAAATAGCAGAAGAAAATGTTTTTTGCTTTAATATATATATTTTAAGTAAATGTTATTTTAGTGCGTGGTGAAAGTTACCCTAAATGAATTTTTAGAGTATCACCAATATCTGGAAAGTTTTTTATACAGTATTTAATTGAGCTATTGCTTTATTTATATTTAGTATAACTCTAAATAATGAGTTTAAATTAAAATGCATTGATTGTGCGGTTCATATTGCAATGCTTTAATTTAATAATTTTGAGCTGTTATTAACGGTACAGCAGTTCTAAGAATTCGACGCTTAGTTTCTGATAGAGTCAATCATTGAGTTAATGTTTTAACTTTAATATAAAGCATATAAAAATTGAAATGAAACATTGGGTCGTTCGCTTGAGATGTCTTTTCTCGACACCTTTATAAGAACTTTAACAAATTTAATCAACGTAAAAAATTCGCAACTTTGAAAAAAACATTGAAAATCAATAAAATAACAAAAAATATATACAATTGGTAGTGTCTCAAATAGTAGTAAAAATTTATATCCAAAAATCTACCGCGAAATCGATTAAAAAATATTCTTTTTAATATTAATTTCAACTGAAGACGATACTATTTATATAACACTTAAACACAATTTATTGTAATAAATAAATTAATAAAATAGTGATTATTTCGATCATATAATAATGGTAATATTGATTTCAAGTAAAGAGCAAATATGATTACAGATAAATAAATTTATGAATATAATTACCATCACAGAAACAATTTAATACAAACCTACTTATTGAAACAAAATAATGAATAAATTAACATGCGCTCATTTTTAATATCGATGAATTACAAGTTGCATTCAAAGTGCAGTATATTATGCAGTTCTAATAGATTCAAAAAAGTAATATGACTGCTTCAAGTAATCATGGTGTTAATGGTCTATTATATGTCAATCTACGTTAAGTGATAAATACTATGATATAGGTCTAAATAATTAATTTGATGTAAACTCACATGCCACTTTCTGCCAGCACTTACAGAAGACACAAGAGTGTTTACAATACTGAATGTTTGGTTGCTTTGGTTTGATTCGCTGCTACTTCAGATGGGTGCTCAAAGACCTTTTGATAACAGTGGATCTCAACCATTTCATTCATGTAATAATCATATTTTCTTAGTTTTTTTATTACATTCAACATAATTTATTATTTTTTTAAATTTGCTTAGTAAATACATTTTCAAAACTGCCTTGCAATAAAATGAATAAGTTTATAATAATTTTCCGATAAATATTTTTATATTTTGTGATATTAAAAAGAAACGTGACACTGAAATAATTACAAATAAAAGAATAGCTGCATTAAAAATAGTATACTTGAAAAAATACCTACTGAATATTTCAAATCGAGGAAGGGCAATAGTATGTAAGAAGTAGATTAGTAATAATTATTGAGAATATAACATTTTTCAGTGATTTAAAAACTATTATGTATTTCTTTTTCTTGAGTCGTATTCTTCACGTCTGAAGGTCACATCAACTTCATTTCTTTTGACGATGCTTTGCCATTCGCTCCTACACTCGGCTGCTCTAGGAGCCATTGGTAAGGAGAGGCCTGTGGCGTCCTTCACTTGGTCGCTTCAGTAAGTTAGGGCCCTTCCAAATCCCTTTCTGCCTTTGACTTTTCATCGTATTACGAGCCTCTCAAGATTTTCAGTAGGCTTGTGGGCGATGTGTTCCTAAAAGCCTACTAGGCGTCTTGTAAACGGCTGAGAGTCTATCCTGGATTTGCAGCTCGTATAGGATATATGCGTTGGTGCGTTTAACCGTCCATCGTATACGAAGCACCTTTCAAATGCGTCTAGCCTTTTTTTATTATTCGCTTTTAGAGTCCATGTCTCCACGCCGTAAATGCATATGAAGTAGACCAGAGATCGCACTAAACGCATTTTGGCATGTCTGGTTATTTCCTTAGTTTTCCAGATTCTACAGATTTAGCCAGATGTAAATAAAAATAGTTCAAAAAATATATCATAATAATATTAACAATTAAACTTTATTAAATCCCACAATAATAATCATTGTTAAACATTTGATAGCTATTTCGAATTGGATCATCGTTAAAGCTATCAATTGTATTGTATAATTATTTTGAAACTAAACACTTTGTTATTGTTTACCTTATTATAATGGATTCTTACCAAATAAATGACATATCAATAAATAAACTTCGAACAACGTTATGCGGTAAAAAAAAAATTAAAATTATTACAATATTATCAAAGAAGTGAAATGTTTGGATATCAGTGGTATTCGAGCGGTCCACATAAACCTGTTATTTTGTGATGTGATATGAGCCCGAATTTACAGGTGTCGTTGACTTATGGACTGGAAGATACACGAATCCTACACATAGTATATTTATGACTAAATGAACTTCATTATTGTCTATGGCTTATGAATATTGCTACCACAAAAAAAAATTGAATTAAATTGAAATTGTGTGTTTGATAATTCTTAATTAAATCATTTTACATTCTACCAACATATTTATAATATTGTAAAATATATCGATTTACATTAATTTTATTATCAATTTGTGTAAGTAAACAAGTAAGTTGGTGGGGCTCTAATTAAAACATGATTTCAATAAATTGAAATGACAACAGGTTGCATTTAAAATCAAAAATCCATACTTACATCCCTTTCATATTACCCTATCATTTTTATCGAATTACACGAATCTAGTCCGCGAGAGAGAGCGGGTAAACGGTATTTTTTGATTTTGTTTCTAAACAATAAATCTCATTATGTCATTCTGCGCAAACAGGAAACAAGATATATTTACGACTTGCCCACCTACGGAATAAAATATATTATGACTCGTTAATAGAATATCATTTTAATAAAAATTAAATGTTTTGGAAAATAACTGGATAATTACTTATTTAGTAATGCAAAGTGAAATACAATATTGTGTAAATTATAATTATTCCGCACCATAAATCGCTTTATAATAAATTTACAAGTACCTATACAATAAAAAATATCGTCTGATTGTTGAACATACAAGAAACTGTTGAGAGCATAATGCCGTTGTTAATGTAATGAATCTTAATTTTTTTAAATAGATATTGTCTAAGACGTACCAAGTAGGGCATTCAATCCCGGAACTTTTTTTATGATTCCGGGATTTCGGGATTCAGAATTTCTCAATGCGGGATCCTGGGATTAGTGATTAAGTGTAATTTCTTGTGTTAAATTGCAATGATTAAATTAGTTTTATATTTTACTTTATTTATTGACTTATCAAAGTAGGTTTTACCAGATGGTTTCCAAAAAAAGGATGTGTTCTACAATTCAAATCAAAAATATTGTCTTCCATCCATTTAAGAAGAGGTCCTATAATTGTCCTCTATTTTAAATTGGTTACAAACGGCTGTTTCGAAATATGGAAAGGTGGGAAACAACATTTATATTAATTATGTAAGTATTACCAAAAAACCTTCAAGAACAAATCGACGTCGTACACGTTGCTGTTAATCAGGAAGTTTTAATTTGCTGTATGAAATATTTTTTAACATTTACAGTGAAGCCCGAAATCCCTGGTACCAAGTGATTGGTAACAGAAACTAATGTATAGTAAACACTATGAAGGATCGGTATTTTTTTTAATTTCTTAATATACATTTAAAATAATAACTTAACATCAGCACATAAACCGCGTTCCCCAATTTCGCGATGTAGCTGTGTATTTTAAATGAAAAATAAAAAAATAAAAAAACACAAGTATTACAAGCTTCAATGTATGTCTTTGGGAAATTAATATATTATGGTTTCAATGGAAGAAAGTAAATACTCACATTAATCAAAAACATTCTTATTTACTATATTCAAGGAAGGTTTTTTAATACTGATTGTGTCACTAATACCTTTTTATTATATTACAACAAAACCAATTTTGCTTTGAAACCATTCCATTATATGTACAAGAATAGGAAATCAAGCAGTTTTACTTTGACAAAAATGCTTATTTATAAATAAATACTTTTAATCATTGTCATATTATGTAATATACTGTTTTTGTAATAAATTATCCATCTTAAGTCTTGATAATGGTTATAACTTCGTAATAAACAGGCGTAGCAAAAAAATATTTTCATGAAACTCTTTCAAGGATTTGCCTCAACTTCAGAGTATTTTCAACGAAAATACTTAAAGTACTTTGGACTAACATACTGACCTCAAGGGAAAATATTCTTAGCCTACATAAGATGAAAACTCATCTTGAAAGCTTATAAAATAACATCATATATTAGGCGTGGAATTTAAACTTTTAAACGACTCTTCTCATTGAAATTAAAAAGATAAATTTTGAATATTAAATAAAAGTTAAAGCATCTTTTTTATTTTTGTATTTTCTCGAAGGATTTTTTTTAAATAATGTCACACTCATGTTTCATAAATGCTATGTTATATATTAGTACGAAAATTCTGAAAACACGTGCAAATTTCTCTTTGATAAGGATGTTTTGTTGACAGTGTGATCATTTTTGTGAGTACGCAAAAACAATATTTTTGAAGCTGCAACTATTATTTGCATTCAATAATGATTTCATGAGATTTTTTTACTAGATCATATTTATAAATCTAACCTACTATACGACGTACTAAGACAATTTTTTTTAAGATTTCCATGAGTGGTGACTCTACGTTTCCATTTTCACTTAGTTGTCTCAACTTTTCAAAATGAAATACCTCAACGGGTTTGTACATGACGTCACACGATTTAGTGTTTTTTGGCTAAGTTTTATATATCGCCATTCAGCCTTTAGTCCCATGTGTAATCTTAATTCGTTCCTAAAACTTTACACATCGTTAAGCTTTCTTTTGACACTTTTTGAATAGTATGAGGCAAATCATGTTCTTCGATTCCTTTTGTTTTTGTTTCTTTAATGTTCGTCAATCTCAATTTACATTTTTAAAAACATCACAGTCCTATTGAAAAAATATGTTGTGTTATTGTTCATAGATTTTTTAGAAGTTGACAAAAATTTTGATTATAAAATTGGAAGCTTTTTAATATTATATTTCTGTATTATCAGCGTGCTGTGGATGTATCTCTATCACCCAACTTCTGTAACCCGTGTTATATAAACGTGTGGAATAAAATAGCAAGCGTCAGTATGCCCTTATATATCACTTGCACCCTTCACTTTACATGTGATTAAGCGAGAAAGACAGAAACTCACTGAACGCGCCTGATAAATATATATTATATATTAAACGCGACCGTTTCCAATCTGAAGCATGTGAACCTCTAATTGAGGTATCTCAACAGAAGTTTTTCTACGAGAATTGGCTGTTACTCAGTTACTCAAGCTCTCTTTTTTTAAAGAGTTAGCTAAACGCTTTCGCTTATTCTCGTATTTAAGATCGTATGGGTGGGTGGGGAGTTGTTAGACATTACAAACATACACGTCTTTAAACAGAACTCCATAAATCAATTTATGAAACTGAGACTCGAGCCTATTAGTACCGTTACCGAAGCCAACGACTTTGACCACTGCACCAAATATTTGGCTATTAAATATTCATACAAAAATTCAGCAAGCTTCCATAAATATAAACGTTTGTTAAGCTGGCTACCCTGACTAAAAATAAAGTACGAAAAATTGAAGAGTAGTGAAAGATAAAGATTATCCACGTACTCTGGGATCATTAGATACACCCTCTATGAAACTGACAAGAGAGTATTTAACACTTGCGGAACGTGTCAAAAACGCCTGTGGGCTCGTTTAATATTTAACCTCATCGCTTAGTGAGACATTTTAGAAATAATTAATAAATTCCATGAGTACAAAATTGTTTGACGCTTTTCTTGCGAAATTAGTCTTTTAATTATTATTTATATTAACATATTCAGTTTTTGTCAATCCACTTCTAGATAGAGACCTGCTCTGTATTACCACTTACTTCCAACTAGCATCTTGATATCATCGATCTAGTGCAATGTTTTTTTTTCGCTTTTGTTAAAAGCCATCACCCCTTTTATTACAACTAAAACGCAAAAGTAAGAGAAAATTCAAAATGTACAATACAGTTTGATTTCGTAAAACATAAGCCAACTTTTCATTTAACTGATTTAATGCAAAATAACTCGGATATACTGACGCAAAAAAATAAACGCACCCCTAAGATTTTTATGTGACGTTCTCCACTCACCACTATGGCGTTATCCATTACATATATCTGCAGTTGCTCGAAACTGGAAGTGACCAAGGAGCTGCTGCAAGAAATTAGTGGGCTCCACCTCAAATTATGTTACCTTTTGTTTTCTGGATTTCCATTGAGTTGAGGTTCCAGACTTAACAAATTTACTAGAAAGATTCGCGAGCACAACACTTGAGTCACATATAATACATAGTTGTTGACCCGCTCTATCGTAGTCTTGTCAATGCAGTTATCTTTGGGTTCATCAACATAGGCCACCATTGCTTTGTTGTTTGCTGCATATAATTATCATAATATTAAAAAGTAAATATACGTCACCATTTCCTTATTTTTCGCTCGGTAGACTTATTTGCTTATTTTTATAAATTTTGTACGTATGACAGCACTGTAAAATCAACGAACACATAATAAGAATTTTTTCAAAATTGATTGAATATTCTATTATTTGTATTAACAATATTTGGACATTGCTATTACTATTTACAATCTTAAAAAAATAGTTATACAAAATACAATTATATTTTAAGCAACCTTAACATCTCACTGTAGATATTTAGAGACTTTCTAAACTGATGATAATATAATACTACAACATAGATTGGCAAATAGCTAAACTTCCAACTAATTAAATAGATAGCTATCAATATTCCCTCGTAATTTGAGTATCGAGGATAGGATTAATATAAGTTTTAATAGCGATGCGTGTTGTCCAATCGAGAAGTGATTTAAAATTTCTTTGTATCTGTTTGCAGTGAGTTTGCAATTACCAATGAGTATATTCTTCTGCTGATTCTTCTATGAAACACAGTCGTATGTTTGTTAAATTTGAATATTGGAATCGTTTTATAAATATAAATATCATTAATGAGTGAAGAAAAAATTAATGAATACTACTTAATTATTGCCGAAATTCTCTAACATAAAAAGAGAGAGATCTTTAAGAATACACGGTTGTTATTGTGACTTGCTTATTCTTTAGCTTATTATATATTAAGGTAAACATACTAGTGGTTGACCGTTTACCTCAGTTACCTCAGCGTAGAAAACAAAAAGGCACTCTACAACATGGTCATCAAACCGACCATGCTGTACGCATCCCCCATATGGTCTGTAAACATATCGAACAGCAATCTCCTTCTCCTTCAGAGGGTCGAGAATAAATGCCTGCGCATAATCGCAGGCTTGAGGAAAAATTCCAACACGCGGTATCTACGTGCTTGGTACAAAGGCCCCGACGTTCTAGAGACCCTAAGTCTACACCGCGCCAGCTTCATGCAGAGTTTGAAGCAGAGGCCTCACCTCGCTCCAACTCTCAAAGCTGAGAAAATTCAAAAATTTAAGCTTCAACTCAAAGCCTCCAAGAACCTCGTCAAGACGATGTCCAAATCCTTATGCTCCCCCTCCCCCTCTCTTACAGGAAATTCTTCTATAGCGGAGGTGGATGCGGAAGAGGCCGACGGCCACGCCGGTCTTCAATAAGTCGCCCTAAGAGATAAATCTTAAAGTAACGAGCCAGGCTCGCACATTTTAGTAGGCACTGGGCAAGTCTTAATATAAGCTAAGTAAGTTCTTCAAACTTACGCCAACATTACGAGCAATTCTGGTTATGAATTGAACCTTTTGTTAATGATTCAAAGACAATCATTCTCGTATGGGGTTTTTTTCTTAAATGTTTTCCCCACACAAAGCCTTCAGCTGACAGAATCTTTTAGACAGCATTACGTAGCTAGCTTACATGCGGGAAAGGGATATAAAGACTTAGTCTGTACCCACCCTAGCACTAACTTTAGCAAGGAAACTAGGAGCCCGCTTCGCGGACTCCACATAATAGTTTCAGTAGGAAAGAAGAGGTAGGAAAAAAAAAAAAAAAAAGGTTGACCGTTTAAGAGAAAAATTCAACAAAAATAACGATTAACGTTTAGCATTAGACCGAATGATGACAAAGCAAGTGTATTCATCATCGATCAAATTTCTTAATTTTTATGAAAAGACAAAAATTAGAAAAGGGTCTGTTACAAAAAAACTATGTTAATGTGTCAGTAGTTGACCATGCCTAATCAGAGGGTTTCATGACAACCTTTCATCAGAGCTTCCTGTAAGACCACTCTTGGTTGAATCAAGTAGCATATACTTACATTCACTGATTTTTTTAACAATTCTCTTAAGAAATTCAAAATAAGTTGTTGTTTTTAAATGACCGCTATGATACCCCAATGACATATATGGTGATATGTTAGTTCCTCAATCTGACGAAAGATGGTTTCACTTGTCTGAACTCTAAAATTTAGAGCAATCACGCGTATACGTTTCTTGTTTTGGACTACTCATGTAATTGATTACTACTATAAAAAAAAATGTAAAAGAAATTATCAATAGTCAATAAGAAAGATATCAAATGTCCATGAATGGTGCATTTTTCTGATTATACAACGAAAAAATAATATAATATTTCTCAACGGCCATCAATGCGTCAAATAAAATAAGCCGTAAAAATATTTGGCTTCGTCATATATAGTTCATAAGGGCGGTAATCGACCCTCGTCAAACAAAAGTTTAGTACTCAATATGCCGTATCTGAAGATCAAGTCTGAAGATGCTGTCAACGTTGATACGATATAGTGGCTGTCATTTTTCAAGCCAAGAAATAAAACAAGTGTTTTTTGACGATCTTCTCTGAAAAGAAAAAGTCTCCCTAATTCGGTTTTTACGACTGAAAGACACCCCAAAATATATGTTTAATCCTTTGTTGTGTTGGTTTAAAGCAGAGTTTATTTATAATTGTTGATAGAATTACTTAGGGTAATAAATAATTGCAATTTATGTTAGATAGTATTTACTACCTTTTATTTCGATAATTTGTACTTTGGATTAGATAGTATTAACTTAGTACACTCAAACTTTGATTTTAATAGTTTCCACTCAGTCACGGATTCTTTTAACAAATTGAGTTAAGTTGTAGTAGGGTTAGGGTTGGTCTGGTTTTGTTTGTGTAATGTATTCTATGTATGGAGCAAAGACAATATAAGCGGCCTAATATAGAGTAGAAGAATAAGTGACATTTTATTACAGCTTCGTGCAACTATCGATTTCAAAGTGTGAGTATTTATATTTAGTGAAAACTGTTTTATCTATGTGAAAATATTTTTTCGAAAATGTAATATATTTCTTCAATATTATAATATATTTTATTAAGTGGGATGGGATCACTTTATTGTTAGTAAAAAAATTGTTTTTTGTGGAATGTATTTGTTATAAGTGAAAAATATTTTTTATGAAAGTGAATATGATCTAAACTAAAGTGCATTGTAAACCAGTTGATAACACCTAAAATTTTACGTGTCATTACGAATATTAGAAACAGAGATACAGACCTATCTACTCATAAAATATCATTATAATCTTTAGCTATTTATTTAGGAACATTCGTAAATTATTAGAAAAAATCTTTGTAGCGATCCAAAAGAGAGATGCTTGATCAAAGATTTCAATTCCTCACACTATAAGTGGTAGAAAGTTCTCAAATATAAATATATTAAACCATCTTTTATCGGAGTTAAGATATTGACAGATTAGTTTTTTTGAACTCGTACATTTCCAATTACACTCTAATCATGCTTTAATTATAATATTATGTATCTCAGCGATATTACATAAAAGCACTATTGAACTGTCACCTTCAAAAATCTTTGAAACCAATCGATATGCTTTTCTCTTGTATGGTACAAAGTATAATGTATTTTTTTCTTTCAATGCCATATCACGATGGAAACAGCTGTGACTTTTTTATCATGAACATATAAAAAGAAGAAAACATACAATTTTACTTTGGTAAATATAGCCTGATCATTCGGTAATGAAAAAACGTGAGTAATTTAGCTTATACGTATAAAAAAAAAACAATTATTAATGTACAAATTGTGGTAGTAAAGTTACTGTCAAAGATTTCTAGAAAATATAAGCTTTAATTTCAAGATAAGTATCGCCATTTTAGATTTAGACATTACTGTTTTACGAAAAATTGTATTAACTTCTCATAAAATACTATTAAAACCCATAACAAAATAAAATAAAGTTGACTTTATTTATCATTAATAAGAAGTTTACAATAAAAAGGTTCATGGATCAATGACTCTTAGTAATTCTCTACTTTTTAATTTGTTAGACTTTCGCTTTATATTGTTTTTAATTCACAAGTCTTCAATAAATATAAAACATTTTTTAATTTTCTTGAAGGAAAGGCATAGCTATGTATTATATACCGGTTACTATGTAGAACATTTTGAAAAGAACAAATAAAAATGTTCATTATCTGAGAGAAAATAGTTCTCTTGATTTAATATACATTATGTCACGTTAAATTTAGATAGTTGTTTCTATTTTAGTTTGAATATTGTATTAAACACGTGAAAGCATTGATCTCACCTGATAAATAAAATTGATTTTTTCATTTTTGGATTCGGAAATAAAATCATAACAGCGGTTCGAAGACATTTTTTGTTTCACAGCCGCGCCACCATGCAGTGCTTATTAAACGGGAGATTTTTTACTTGCCATTCGCGCGAATAAGATTCCAATTGTCTCGTAAAAAAAGACTTTTGTTGGAAAGCAAGTGGATATCACCGTAACGACACCCAGTGGCACGATGGCGACGCATTCACTCGGAAAACTCAAGCATAAGTTCAATACATAGCCACCAAAGGTTCCGGCTTTTCATCTCATTTCCCGAGGCGATTTTTATTTTATCAAGATTTTTAATTCCCATAACATCGGCTTGAAGAAAAAGGTGTATTATTTTTTATTATACTTCATAATTGAATGATATTTTTAATTAATAAAAAACCGTGTGTTATAATGGCAGTTGACAAATAACTAATAGTAAGGTCCAAATCTTTCTGGCTTAAAAGTATTAATGAGATAATAGAATCGAACAATGATTTAAATTTTTTGGTATAGTCATCGTTTATTTTGAAACACTTTTTGGTACGGCTAAACTTTATCCTTAAACTGACTATTCTTAGCATGCTTGGGCCGGAAACTTTTGCACCTTAAGCAAAGGTAAAATCAGACAGCTGAATCATTTTAATAATTATATGTTTGTATGAATTTAATCGAAAAACCTATGAGATGATTCGTGAGATCGGAGTATCTACACGAGAACTAGTTACACACAATAACAAAACATGTATATTTTTAAAGAACAATTTGAGAAGAAGACTCTTGGACAATACAATTTTAATTGAATGGCGAGTCATTTATTTACATTATGCAGTGATACAAATCAGTCAGAACTAATCAGAGAAGGCGATTGACTCGTTGACATGTTATATTCCTACTTCTGTTACCGATTTGCTGTATCTGTCGGCGTCCGTGGCGCAGTTGGTAGTGTTGTTGGCTCGGTTACGGATGTACGGTGCGGACGGTTTTCGTAAATTTTAGATTTATGTATTTCTGTTCGTAGTCTGAGTGTTTGTGATGCCTAAAAATTCGATTAGCTAACCATTAGTTCTTTTCTAGCCCTATCCTTCTATCCCTACTCTCTTCTAAAAAAGAGCGGTTGAGCTACTGAGTAACAAGCAGTTCTCATTGAAAAATTCTGCTAAGATACCTTCATTAGGAGACCATATGCTCCACATTTGGAGCGGACATGGAAAGAAAAATATCTACAATAATATACAGTGTTAATTTCATCTCTAAATCTATATTATAAACATAATTATTAATATAAATATTTTGGTAAATAAATCTATGTAAATTTATAGGAACTTTTGCAACACACGTTAAAATATTTTTCGGATACTTCAGCGATTATTATTAATTGTTTTTTTTATATCATACAACACAGCATAAAAACTGTGTTTGACTGTTTAATTCATAAATTTCGCCGAGGATAAAAGCAAATTATTGTGAATACATAGATATTTACTTGTTTCTTTTTGATCGTTTTTACATAAAATTTATTCTTGGAAATCCATTCCATTTTGCTGATATTGAATTTCATATCTTATTTGCACATCTACACATGTGAGCTCAGATATTATTTCCGTAAAAACTTAATATTGTTTTCGCATAAATCAACATGCCCTCGAACCCGCATTGAAATCTCTGCTTACATCACTCGAGCACGATCGGGAACCGCAACGAAATTTATTTGAATTTATGTGCCCCTCTCCTGTTCATCATTATGTCGCCATAAATTTCGTCTCGAAACTGAACAACACTATCCTAGTTGCTTTATATTCACGGGATAGAAATCCATTATTTTCAGGTTGGAAATTTTCTGCGGTCGTCTTTCGCTAGACTTTATCTACTTCGTTTCGAAGTAATAATTTTGTTTGGTTAGTTTGAGTTTTTAAATCATGTTGTTCGTTACTTCACATTTATTTAACCATGTCCATTCCCAATGTAAAGCATTAAGTCTCCTAATAGAGGTATTTTAACACAAAGCTTCAACGAGAAATACTTTTTACTCTGTTGATATCTCTCTCAAGTATAGGACTAAGATAAAACCAGTGATTAGTTAATCGCTCTCGCTACGCGACGTTTTTAGGATCGGATGAGTAGTATAGACATCACAAACATCCAAACCTTCAAACAGGAATTCATAAATCAATTGAAAATCAATTTATGAAACTATCCGTAAAGGGAACCCGAGACATCCGTAACCGTAGCCATCGTCGCTAATCACTGTACTACGGAGCCTAGAAATACTTGTTATTTAATTGCTCAACTTCTCTTTTTTCGAAGAAAACAGGATGACAAGTAGATGGACTAAGACAAAACTAATAATTAGTTAATCATTCTCGCTACGTTCTTTTTCTAAGGTTGGATAAGTAGGAAGGAATTTTAGACATAAACATCCAAGACTTCAAACAGAAATTCATGAATCAATTGAAAAAATAATTTTTGAAGCTGTCTATACTGGAAATCGAGCACTTGAGTACCATAACCGAAACCAATGACGCTTACAACTAGTAACACTTTATACTTAGTATTTCACATTAGTCTTAGTTTTCCATCCGTAACCAAATTTCAGTCGTTACCACTCTCAGTATTATCGCGTATTGGTTTTACAAATGATAGTCTTACAATATCGACAAAATACCTATCCCTGACTTTGATCTTGGATTCGATCGCCATCTTAAATAATTCAATTATATAAACTGACTTTGTTAACTAAAAAAAAATATTTAAATACTCATACATCTTTACATGAATAGTTTTCCTACTATTAAGGATTAACTGTAACTGATAGCAGATTTAGTTCAACACCGAACTATCACTCAAGTCTTCCTCGCCTTAAAGTGTCACTCTTTTAACTTCACACCACTTTGTTGAAATTTTCATTACTTACGGGTGACATCGGCAACACACTCTGCTGACCCGATTGAATCACCTTGTTCACGAAGTAAAATCAAAATATCTTACGAGTTATCAAATGGCCAGTATTTTCTAAAACAGTTTTATATTTTATGATGTATTTATGCAGCAATAATATGTTTTTATTATAAAGAACTAGTTGTTTATTACCCGGTTTATTATATTTATTATTGTTTAATATATTTTATTATGTTTATTACCCAGCTTTAGCCGGGATAGAGAAGGCTAACATTAAGTTAGACCAGGCTCTGGCAAACTTTTGAACTGAAGGTCCCCACAAAAAATCGAAATACACGGCGGGCAGCAAAGAAAATACTATTTTTAGATAAAAATATTTTTGGCCTGCATTTATTGGGTATCTAACAATTGCAAATTTTGGTTAATAAGAAAAAATAAATTATCAGTAACTAATTCGATAAATGGTCAGTATTATACGCGGGGTCAGTTAATAAAATAAACGGTCAGTAATTTATATAAAATGGTCAGTTATTAAATTAAACGGTCAGATATTGTATAAAACAATCACTTTTTAATTACACCTAACCTTCATTTATTCGGAAATTATTTACTGACCAAAAATAATTCTTAACTGACCATTTATGGAATTAGTCACTGATCAAATAATTATTTGCCAATATTTGTTACCGAAAAAAAACGAATTTCAACACAACAAAATGATTCTCTAATAGCAAAAAATTTATTGACAGCACAAAAATACGGCCACATGTGGCCTGCGGGCCGTAGTTTTCAAAGACCTAAGTTAGACATTGGCGTGACCATACCCCATGTAACAATCACAAAATATATAGTTCATCAATTAATAATAATGTTAAAAGTCAGAATAACATGTGCAAATTTCATATCACTACTGTTCACCATTTGGGAGGAGTATGACAGACAGACAGACAGACGCTTGTCACGCTATTCGAGTTTCTGTATCCACGGATTTATACCCAGTACTATAACTTCAAAGAATCAATTTGTGGATATGTATTCAAAGACATGCTTATCGGTATTATAACATTCTCTCCCACAAAGCCTATCCTCAAACGGGAAAGGTAAGCGATTAAACTGCTAATTCTTTTCTACCCCCATCCTTCTATGCTTATCTTTACCCAAAAAGAGAGGAAAAATAAGACTGAACACTAAACAGTTCTCATAAAAACGACTTTTGTTGAGGTGCTCTATTAACGATTTATATGCTCCACATTGGGAGTGGATATGGTAAAAAAATGTTGTTAATATAAAGGATAAGGAATGATCTTGATAGTAGGCATTTTCACGAATACAACTTCGTTACTCAGTCTGTCGATTTCTATTTTCGAATAGATTTCAGGGAAGAAGGATGACATTAGAAGTGAAGTAGTTGATAGCCATCATGGGTTTGTGAAAGAGTTTCCGTCCCATTTAGACGCAGTACTTTATATAAACTAATCATGTATAATAGTTTATTTTTCTGTTAGTTTTATTCATTATGTTTATTGATATATAGAACGTTTTGATGTTTTTCGAAGTAATTGGATTTTTTATTTTATGCCCAGTGCTACGTTTTATATGAAAACATGTAAGTCGCTTGATAAAAAAACACTTAATATTCAAACGTTTTATTACAATATCTTCGAGTTTGGATATTCGCGGGTTCATCGGATAGAAATCCATTATTTTCAGGTTGAAAATCTTCCGCGGTTTTCCTCTCGCTAGACGCCGTCTTCTTTCCGAAGTAATTTATTTCAGATACTTAGCATTTCAAGTACAAGAACAATATAGATTGAAACGGAGCTCTTTGCGGCAACTTTGAGAATACATCGAAGAAATGCATGAAAATGCTTTTATTGTCAAATCTTGAGACACCCACCTTCTTCAAACTATCGAAAGTATTTGAAACTTATGTATATTACTTCTATATTCTCTAACTAGTTTGAGAAAAACATTTTTTTAATGAATTTAATTCTCTTTCGTAGCCATTTCCGCTCCCCGTTTGGTGAATTAGTAATGTATTATTTCACTACTAAGTTTTTGACGAGACCCTGTAATTGTCTGTTGTCCAATCTCTCTCTTTAGAGAGAGTAAGAATACGAAGATGCTACAACCTTTTTATCGATTACAAAAACAAATTATGACTGTTTGCGTTCTCTTTTTCGAACCACTGAATACTTAACTGTAAAGATCGACAATCCTAAAGAATCACTAGTCCGCTAGGTAAATGTTGTTGATAAATGAAAATGTAATACATGTCTTTTCGAGAGCATCATCAAAGATATTTTTTATTAATATTATCATGTATTTAATGATTCAATATATTTCATACTGCACGTTGAAGATATAAACTTTAATATGATAAAATAACAAAGTATTTAGTTCTACAAAATTTTATCAGGTAGTTGATAACTATTTTGGCTTTGCGCCATCGTTATAAATATTTTGTTATATTATCCTATTGTAATGGAGTTCTACCAAGTAAATGCCAATTCAATCAATATATAAAATTTAAAATTTAAATCGCTTTAATAGCAATCCTGTCTTACGTTATAATAAGTCATCTTCGGTATTATTTATTCAATATAAAAACATTCATTTGACAAAGTTTTTCATGGTAGCCGGGCAGGATTTTTTACACTATATTGTATAAAAGAGATTCAAATTTTCCTCTCAATGACTGGTGAAAAATACCAATAAGTAAGAATACAAAATATGTCAAACCTTACAGCATTACGCACACCCACGTAATAATAATATGTAATTGTATAGTCTAAAATATAAAGCTTCATATCTCTCAATAAACTAAAAATGGCAGTGAAACTTTGTTATACATACTATTTTAGAATGTTTATTTTTACATAATTTTTTCAATCAATTATCGGATTAAAGTTTAGAATATTTCTATATGGATTGCTTTCTGTAAAAATGTTCTTTTATGAAGTGTTCTCTGTCAACCATTTAACAGGAGTATGTATCCATGAGTAACTCTACTCGGCAGGGTAACAAAATATAAAACGTATTACAACGATTGATTAAAAATCACTTTTTATCTGAAAGCTTCAAAACGATTTTTGTTACGTAGATATATTTTGATTGAACACTTTCTCAATAACTTGCGATGTGTTTGTCTGAATACTAAGTACTTAAATCACACTAAGTCTGATCTCTTAGTAGCATTCTGTCTCTAGTGATTTGACAATCAAGTAGTAAACAAACAACGTTCATCTTTCACCACCAACTTTTGCTATTTACTCAAGATACATGTCGTTAAATCAGAGAGCTTTGGGCTTTCGGGTACGTTGATATTAAGTCTAAGGTACTCACTTGTAAATTTGCATAATATTATCATACGTAACATTTCATAAACAATCATTTGGTTGCAGACACACGTGGTTCTGTCATAAAATAAATACTACACACAAGGGTCTGCCTATCCTAGCATGAATTATATACACAATCAAGTTAAATGGCTGCTTACTGGAATACATTTTTGAATTTCAAATATAATAAACAAATACACTATTACTGTCAGTCATTACCGTTTGAGCTCTCACCGAGTAACGTTGTCTGAAATTTCGCTTCGCGAAATTTCAGAGGTATCTCCTGCCTACGGTCAGCGCTCACCGACTCCCTCCCCCACGCCCTCGGCCTTAAAGCCGAGCGGCACCATGCCCCCGCCGGGCCCCCCTTCAACCCCCACGGTGCTGCCCAGACCGTTGCAGCTCCCCGCCGACCCACGCAACTCTACAGGGATGGACACCACCCCTATCACCACGGCTGATACCTGGCTCAGGCCCAAGGTATCAGCCCCCAAACTTCCGCTTGCGCCGTCTTCTCCCACGAAGACGTCAAATAAATACCGTGCCCTCAATCCCGAGGTCAAGCTCCCCGCGGTGCCCTCAGCACCCACCATCATCGGCTCCGCAAAGCCGAAGAAAACCCGCGTCCCTCCCGTGATCCTGTCTGTCGACAGACAGGAATCACACGCCACAGTCGTCAAACGACTTGACACTATTTTGGGAGAGAATAAGTTCTCTCTTAAAATCAAGAACGGCAGTTATGTCGTTCAGACGCAGTCGGTGGAAGCCCACCGCTGCCTCACCAGTGGACTCCGCAATGGTCATGCGGTGTTCCACACATTCACCCTGCAGGAGGATAGAACCTGCAAGGCAGTCGTCCGTGGACTGCCCGAACTTCCCGTAGAGGAAATCGCGTTCGCCATAAGCGAACACGGTTTCAACCCAGCCTCGGTGTCCCTCCTCAAGGGTAAGGCCAACGTGCCTCAAAGAAACCCACTTTACCTCGTTGCCATGCCAGCAGGCACGGACATGGCCTTTATGGCCAACAAGATCAAATTTCTTTGCCGCGTGCGAGTCACGCTGGAAAAATTCCGCGGACGGGCGAGCTCAGGTGGCACGCAATGCTACCGGTGCCAGCTCTTCGGGCACTCGGCCCGAAACTGCAACAGGGACGCGAGATGCGTCAAATGCTTAGGACAACACGAGTCCCAAGCATGCACCCGCCCCAGGGGAGACACCTCCCCGGGCGTAAAATGTTGTAACTGCGGAGGCGACCACCCCGCTAACTTCAGGCAATGCCCAAAGCGCATTGCCTACGTCAAATCAATTGTGGCCCGCCGAGAAGCCACAGCCGCCCCTAAGGCCTCCCCACACAGCTCAGCTGCCCGGGCAGCCGTCCCTAACGTGCTCTCCTACAAGAGCGCACTCGCAGGTCCCCAAGTACCTGCCCAAGCCCCGACCCCGGCTAAGCCCCAAGCTTCGTCCACCTTTGTGGAAATTATCAACACCCTTCTCGGCGGCGAGGACGGTGTTACAAACTCCGAGATCTCTCTCATAATAGAGAGCATCAAAATGTCCCGCGCCATCCGCGCAAACCCCGCCATGTCACTCAGCGATCGGCTCCTCAGAGCCGAGGCGCTGCTTGACAAATGCGGCCTAGCCAACGCCTAACGGGCGCAGTCCCCTTTGATAACGGGCGACCGCTCAAGTTAGTAACGTGGAACGCTAACAGCGTTTCAGAACATAAGATTCCCGAACTCCATGCTCTCCTCATAGAGCTCGGTATTGACATCGTCTTAGTTCAGGAGACTTTCCTTATACCGAAAAACCGCTTCTCCGTTCCCGGATACGACTGCTATCGTGAAGACCGCCCCCCTCCCGCGAGGGGTGGAGGCGTCATGATTCTAGTCCACCGCGATCTCAAACACGCGCACCTCCCGACCTCTCCTCTAACCGGGTTTGAGTCCACTGCCATAGAGGTAGAAATCAATGGCAGACCGCACGCTATTATTTCAGCGTACAGTAAGGGCAAGGAAAAATTCCTTGCCTCTGAGTTCGAGCAGCTGCTCAAGCTCAGAAATTCAGTCGTCCTTGCAGGCGATCTAAACGCCAAGCACAGCGTATGGAATTGCTCTAGAGCAAATCCCCGCGGTAAAGCGCTCCTCAAGCACTCTGAAAAATCGGACTTTACCATCCTTCACACGGACGAGCCGACACATTTCCAAAGCAAGTGTCTTCCGTCTTTCATTGACCTAGTGATCGCTCAAAACTCTCCGTCCGTCGGCAAACCGAGAGTACTCAACGGACTTCATTCGGACCACCTCCCTGTCTACTTCGAGATAGGAGGCGCGTACGAAAAAGATCGAACTCCGCAGTTCGACTACGCGAAAGCGAAATGGCCTCTCTTCAAGAGGTACATTACGCAAAACATTCACCTCACGGCTAAAACTCTGCAAACGGAGGCAGAAATAGACTCAGCAGCTGCCGAGCTGACTGATACAATCCTAACGGCCCGTCGCCGATTTGTCCCCAAAGTAAAGCCCTCGACCGCGCGCGCCGAGCTTTCGGACAATATCCAAGACCTCATTCTGAAGCGTAATAGACTGCGCAAAGAATGGAACAAAACTTCCCGCGATGATCACTTCGTCAAACGTGAGATTAACACCCTCACAAATAGAATCAAAATTGAAACTAAATTTCACAAAAGCGGCCTGTGGGAGGACACTCTCACTAGCTGCCGGATCTACACGGACGACCCCAGAAACTCGCTCTGGGCACTCGCAAGGCGCATAAAAACGTCTTCGAGCACTATCAAACCTCTCAGGCCTGACCCGGCCTGCGACAAGTTTGTTTACTCCGATCTCGAAAAAGCAAATGCACTCGCCGATGCATTCGTCAAGAACACAGAGATTCAGTCGGATACGGACCCCGCCACGAAGGCGCTCGTCCAAAAATCAATAGAGTCACTTGCCGCGCAAATCATCATCCCGGATGATGTTAAAATCGTTGAACCGGTCGAGATCGAAAAACTTATAAAATCACTCGTCACCAAAAAAGCGCCCGGAAGGGACAACATCAATAACGCTATATTGAAGCGACTCCCTCAAAAGGGAATCATCTTTATAGCGAAAATATACACCGCATGCCTCATACGTGGCTACTTTCCAGTAACGTGGAAAACGGCTCACGTCGTCGCGATCCCGAAACCCAAGAAAGACCACTCGCTAGCTGTCAACTACAGACCAATCAGTCTGCTCGATTGCCTGAGCAAACTGCTTGAGAAAGTGATTCTCGAACGCTTTCTCCCCTCCCACAACCAAATCCTCCCTGCAACCCAATACGGGTTCAGGAAGGGCCTCTCCACCAACCTTCAGCTGGCCCGCATCACGGGCCAGATCACCGAAAAGACTTTTACAGGGGCAGATCCACCGGAATGGTACTGCTCGACCTGGAAAAGGCCTTCGACACAGTCTGGCACGACGGCCTTGTACACAAGCTCGTCGCGACCAACACCCCCCTCTACCTAACCAAGATCATTCAGGACTACCTGAAAGATCGAACCCTCTACGCAGCGGTCAAGAAGGAGAAATCCTCTCTCCGCACAGCCTCCGCTGGGGTACCCCAGGGTAGCCTCCTGGGACCTAGGCTTTTTAATCATTTCATATATGATCTCCCGAACCCCAAAAACTGCTCTGTCGCTCTCTATGCAGACGACACAGCAATCACATCCACCCACAAGGACCGAGACGTAGCGCTACGTCGCCTTGAGGCTAGCACGGCCCAGCTGACTGACTTCTTCAGTCGCTGGAGACTTAAGGTCAACGGTGCGAAGACAGAGGCGATCCTCTTCACTCGCAAGACCGCAAACAAATCTTACAAAGGGAAAATCACCGTATGTGATATTCCCTGCTCTTTCAGCCAAAAGGTCAAATACCTCGGGGTATACTTGGACCGCTCCCTCACTTGGTCTGCTCACATTGCCGAAGCAAGACGCAAAGCCCACGTTGCGATCGGTGCGTTGTACCCGATCTTCAACGCCAGAAGTTACCTCAGCGTAGAAAACAAAAAGGCACTCTACAACATGGTCATCAAACCGACCATGCTGTACGCATCCCCATATGGTCTGTAAACATATCGAACAGCAATCTCCTTCTCCTCCAGAGGGTCGAGAATAAATGCCTGCGCATAATCGCAGGCATGAGGGAAAAAATTCCAACACGCGGTATCTGCGTGCTTGGTACAAAGGCCCCGACGTTCTAGAGACCCTAAGTCTACACCGCGCCAGCTTCATGCAGAGTTTGAAGCAGGGGCCTCACCTCACTCCAACTCTCAAAGCTGAGAAAATTCAAAAATTTAAGACTCAACTCAAAGCCTCCAAGAACCTCGTCAAGACGATGTCCAACTCCTTATGCTCCCCCTCCCCTCTCTTACAGGAAATTCTTCTATAGCGGAGGTGGATGCGGAAGAGGCCGACGGCCACGCCGGTCTTCAATAAGTCGCCCTAAGAGATACATCTTAAAGTAACGAGCCAGGCTCGCACATTTTAGTAGGGACTGGGCAAGTCTTAATATAAGCTAAGTAAGTTCTTCAAACTTACGCAACAGTACGAGCAATTCTGGTTATGAATTGAACCTTTTGTTAATGATTCAAAGACAATCATTCTCGTATGGGGTTTTTTTCTTAAATGTTTTCCCCACACAAAGCCTTCAGCTGACAGAATCTTTTAGACAGCATTACGTAGCTAGCTTACATGCGGGAAAGGGATATAAAGACTTAGTCTGTACCCACCCTAGCACTAACTTTAGCCAGGAAACTAGAAGCCCGCTTCGCGGACTCCACATAATAGTTTCAGTAGGAAAGAAGAGGTAGAAAAAAAAAAAAAAAATTACTGTCAGTATTTTTTTTCTATTTTTTTACCACAGTCTGAGTGTTTTTAAAAGTTAGAAAATTTTAAATATTATATTATATGTCGCTTTAAATAATATTCTTACATATTTAATATTATGTATTTCAATTTCAATTATTGATTTTCACGAATTATTATTTTTATTCCGGGTATACATAGTCGGGTCTGTAGTGCAGTGATCGACTCGTTGGCTTGGGCTACGGATCTCACGGCTTCGAATCTCAGTACTATAAGTTTCATCAATTGATTTTTTAATAGATTTATGGATGTTTGCGATGTCTTAAATTCCCCCACCCATATGATTCTAAAAACCTGGTGCAGTAGGAGCGATAAGCTAACCACTGGTTCTTTCCTAGCCCTATACTTTTCTTCCTTATGCTCTATTCCTATAAAAAATGGAGGTTGAGAAACTGAGTACGAAACAGTTCTTCTAGAAAAACTTTTTTTATGATATCATTGGGAGGCCATATGCTCTACGTTGGGAGCGGATATGGTTAAAACAAAAAAAATGCACGACGCAGCGTATCGAAGTTGTTTTGTAATTTGCGTACAAGGTAAGCCCAGGCAAGTTATAAGTTAAACGAAAGACTTTTTAATTTATGTTTTATTTAGAGAAAGATTAAATAAAAAATAGTTTGTCGTAAAACGTTTTCAACTGCATGACCATTTTTTTAAAATATCCGTAAAATCAGTATCAGTCATAAAAAGTAAAGGCAATGATGAAGTTTATGTAATTTTTTTACTCAGAAAAAATGCGATGTGAAACTTATTAATGTAAACGTAACTATTGAACCATTCGTGTCAGCGATAAAATCTAGCTCGTTAGAAGATTGAAAACGTTTGAACTGATTTAAGTTTTGCTTCGAATGCTATTCCATTGACTGACTGCTGCATTTTTTTAATAAATACATTCTTCACCAAAGTGGCGTTCTTGAAAATTCAATTTTCAACTTTAAAAAATAGCTTAAAACGGTAATCTCTTTTTTTGTACAAAAAAAATTGCTATGGTTTTTAAGAAAGACGACGAAATTCTTGACTTCTTAAGGATACTAAATTATTAAAGACCATAGAGAGATGCAAATTTTATCAAGGCTATTATTTTGAGAACTCTTTAAAATGGTCTTATAACAACTTTTTAAGCGTCTAAGAATCAGTATGCTATATTCAATTCCACTCACTACAGAGAAAATTAAATAACAATTGCTTGGAGTCTAAAGATAAACTATAAGAATGTATCATTATAGTGGAAATATTCATCAGTTGTTTTCCATAATATTAACGAATAATAGTGGCTAAATGAAATTATTTCACTTTACTAGGTCTAGACGGAAAATTTAATTATTAAACATTCTGCATTGAAATCTTATATCTTAAATTCACTTTAAAATGTTTTATGCGGTGCACGACTTGTCTAGATTTTTTTATTACTTTACAGTTCTCGCAATATAATAAATGCATGTTGATTTAAAAAAATACTTGCATGTACGCATAAAAAAACATTATTAAATAATAATTTGCGAGTAACGATTTAATTAGTCAATTAGCTATTGACATCGTAATTTTTTGCGTAATTTTAAACCAATTATGGTTGAAATCTCAATAACTTCTTTTTAATTCGATGAACTTATTTGTATCACACTGTAGATCATGTTTCGTCAATGATACAGCTGGTGTACATATTTATAATATACAGTGAAAATAAAAAATATTAATATAATAAGTGAGTAAATAATTGAAGTCATCAAACAACAATTATATACAAAATGGCTATTCTAAAAATAAATAAAATATATTAATGATTTCAGTAATTATTATTTTTTTGAATTGGTAGAAGTTTTTTGGGGAAGAAACTAGATCTGGATGTCCGATAGGACCATCGCGATTATTTCTGCTGGATAAATACAGGATATCTTTTTCAATGGACATAATTTGGCAATCTCAAAGAATATACTCCGAATCTTGACTTGTATCCCAACACGGACAATATGGGTGTGATTTAATTTTAATCTTAGCATTAAACGCACCATGAACAGTGATAAATTGGGAGGTCAAGTGATCTTTAGAGAGCCAGGTTGCATTCTGACAAAAGAGAATATCAGAGAAAAATAGATAAGTAATTCTACGTTGGGGGGGAAATTGATCACCGTTTTTGCCAATTCGTCAGAACAGTTAGTGAGCAGACTCTCTCAATAACTCTATGAAGTTTTTCTGTATATGAATGTCATTAGTAAGATATTGTCTGAATAGGTACATATAATATAAACAAAAAAGGTTTGTCAAACGCTGTTTTCTTATGGTACAGATCATCAAATCTAACATAATTAACAGAATGTTACCGGACTAAACAGTTAGTATGTGTGTTAAGTATGTACTCCTCTTTCTTCTTGGACCCTATCCGCTCCCTGTGTTGAGCATACGGCCAACAAGTGATGACTTCAGGATCCCCTGTCACCCGTCGATCCTTTTGCTTCCTTTTATGATATACCAGCAACCTTCGCCTGAATACATTCTACGGTTACTGTATAATACTATTTAGTATGCACACTGTAATTCTAGAATTGAAATATTCAGAAGTTGTGAAAACTGCAATAAAATGAAACATTGTTCAGAATCATCCAACTTCTAATATGTTGTTTCAAATTTCTGTTTTTTTTAATTATGAGTTCTTATTTCCAACAACATGTCACTGTATTGTGAAAATAGAATCACATTCTGTACACCACTTACTAATAAATTAAAAGTAATATTGTATTTTATTTTTATTTGTAATGACGTCACATAGTGCTGTACATTTTAATATTGTCGCACGTGTCACCTTTCTCTCTTACACAATTTTGAAAATGGAAGTATTCGTCGACCATTTTCGTAATCATTTTGCGACGCTGGCTAATGGATAATCTTCCCCAGAACTAATTGCAATATCACGAGCTAAGATAGTTTTTAGCTTTATAAGGATTAAGTGATAAAAAATGTATGAAATTGTCACGTTATCACGAGTAATGGTTTTAATGTCAAAGAAACGAAATTTTTGGAGGGCTTAAACAAAAACAAAGAGAGGTTTTTCAAAATGCTATCAACAATATTAAATTTTCCTGTTTAATTTTTAGTTTTGACTTTCATGATAAATGGACCTGTTAGTGACACATTAATATCTCTGCGATTTTATTAATTATCATAATATCTATTTAGTTAGTCTGTCAGTTTAGATATTTTTTTATTAATCTTTAATTATTCTTTTTGAAAGTTATACACTAATATAGTAGGGTAGGTTATAATGCCATTCCACCAAAAGATAAACTGTAAAAAAGTATTAAATTTTAAAATCATTCTTTACTGAATACTGTTTTTTTTTTGTAAAAATAATACCGACCTCCGCGTCGTTTTCTTGAGTAATAATTTCAGCAGAGGAAACGACATCTTTTTGAGAAATTGCCAGAGAGGGAAGGGTGATTAATGTTGTCTTTTGTGTTTACCTGCAGTCACGACAGGTGTTGCCTCTTCCAAATTTTGCGTGTAAGTATTCGCGAAAATAATTATTGTCAGGTGGGGTGGGATTCTATATATACCTGAATTCAATTGTGGGCTTATCAACACGGGGAAACTTTGACATTTGTTGCCGGGTTTTAAGTATTCGCACTCACATACCTAGCAATGAAAATAAAATTCGTAACATTTTTCATTAACCGGCATAAGAGAGTTCCGTACAACATTTCTCTGTAATTGATTTATCGTATGTGTATATAAAATAATGCTTTTGATTCGAGTATTTCAAATTATCGCATTTTTATCTGTAATCAAAAATTAAAGGACAGTATTGTATAATGCGTGTTTTACCTTAAATATTTATCCTATATTCGAGTTGTAAAGCATTCCCACCTAAGCGTCGTATTCAAGCTTTAGCAAGACCTGTCTGGCGCGTTTAGGTAAAATTACAATAAAGATCGAATTTTAGGTTTAACTTAACACTAGTTAAGTGGGTAGTTAAGTGTTTGTACTTAAAGAAAAAACGGTGAAGTAGGTATTTTCCCCAATGTTTTTGATGCCTACCTATGGAACTGAGTGCGTAGACAACGAAAATGTAAACTACGTATAATTACGTATGTGGCACGTAAGTGATTATACGTAGGAAGTGTCGATGTACTCTCCTGTGATCTAAACCTAAATAGATAAAAAATATACGCCACAAATTTAAAGGGGTAAATTATTATTGTGTCTTTTGATACGTCTGGTAGGATAACTGTTTTTTTATTAAAATCAATTTAATTTTGAATTATTATTTTGCAAAGAAACAAAATTTACAGTTGAATTTAGCATTTATATTTACTACAGATATGGTTGACTGTGACAGAAAGTGTAATGTGGTATATATTAATTTTAAAGATTTTTTCTTTTTTACAACCTTGTATTCGAGACAAACATTATACAGATGGCTTCAACAATACCACATAAGATTTCAAAGGCTTTATCAGATTTTATGCTAACCACCAGAAAATATTAAAGAAAATTTATATAAAATTATTTCATATAACGAAAATCTTGTGGTATTATTTACCTAAAGTTTTTCTTAAATTTACAACATGAAATTTCAGCACATAAACAACAAAATTTAATTTGTGTTTTGAAAGTCGCCAAATTAAATTAATTTTAAAACGCTTTCATTTCCATTGAAAATTTACAAACGTGGGTATTAATTTTCTTTGTACCTATGCTATATTTTCATTTTAATTTTGGACAAAAAATAATTTGACTTTGTTTTGAACAATAATTAAAAACGAAAACTTTTAATCTTAATTAAAATTATGTTTTATGAGGTGAATCTGTGAAACCGTTTAAGAATAAAACAATTAAAACATTTTCCATCGTGTAACTTTAAATGCTAAAGTTTTAATTTCTTTATGTGCCCTTAGAGATGATAAGCAATTTCATTTCGGCAAAAGACAAAGGCGTGACAGCCTTCCCAGTAAACAAAAATAATTAACTGGTTACGAAAACACTAATGAATAAATGTATATTATAGTAATGTATTTATCATTTATATTGTTGATGTAATGTTTGTGATAACTTCAATATTAAAAGTAAAACACTTAACGTTGTACGAATTGAATGAAAACCATTCAAATATAAGTATCACAAAAATATATTAACGAAGATTATTATAATCATAATAAATCCAAGAGCTCACAATTTCTTCAGATGCAACAGAAATTTTGAACGCTTTACGTGGCGTATTATAAAAAGAAAAAATATCAAGCTTACTTGGTAAAACCTATTTTGAGAAGAACTGCTTTAATTCGGAAAACCATTTCACAGTTTGTTATAAATAACTAGAATTTGTACGCCTATGAAGAAAAAAAATGAAAACGCGCAATTCAAAAATTAAGTATTACTTTTATAAAGAATATATTTAAAAAAAAATGAAATTTATCTTTTCATTATATATGTATTAATAAGTACTTTTTTCTGGTGTATTTATTGTAGTGACTAGCATCTGTATTTTAGATTTGACATACTTGTAACATGAAGAACACATCACGTGTTTTTCCTGTTTTTTGGTTCCGTTTTTTTTCTGTTTAATCCGCAAAAAAACTGAGACAATTAGCGTCCGTACGTTAGAATGAGTGAGAAAGTTCACGTGTTTTTTCATGTAAACTTTCTGTAGATGCAAAGCTTCGTTAATCTTTGTAACTCTAAATAAATATTCTTCAGTTTTGACAAGATATTTTTTTTTTTTTAAATGAAACACTATTTGTTTGTACTACTTCCACATTTTTATAATGATCAGGACCGGTTTCAATCGTTAATCTTTATATACATGTGGAAGTAGTACAAACAAATTGTGTTTTATTTTTTTTAATATAATGCATTTCCACCAAGAATTGACAGTTAACACCTATAAAGATATTTCTAGTTCAATTGTTCTGTTCTTATATTTTCTTTGTATTTTATTCAATGTTATATATATATTTGATGCATCTTATTCGGTTTTGAGTTTAGTAAAGCAGTCCATTTCAAATATACGTAAAAACTGTTTTTCTTTCCTATTATTTATGTTTTTGTGCTGTCAATATAAAACAAAAATAAGAAAAAATCGTAATTTTATTTCTCACTTAAACAAAATACTAGTCAGAATTGTTAATATCGAGACGTCCGTCAACTGTCCTCAAATACCACTCAGGCCCGCCGCAAAACTCACAGTGTCAAAATCAAAATTAGACCCTGCTTACCGTATGTCGTAACTTAATTGGCAACGGCGTCGCAGGGGTCCTTCGTACCTCCACCGCCGCTCGGAAACCACGCACGAGTGTTATACGACCTCTGGGAAATCAGCATGCTATATCTCACTTACCATACAAAAGGAAAAGCAACTTTACAGTTAAAATATCCCTCGTCTCTCACTAGCGACTGCCGTCTATGTGTGCTGTTCACGGCATAATTAGTAACATTTGACACATGTTATTTTCAATATAATCTTGTATTTTATAACATTGCCTTATTACCAGTGGTCGGAGGGTGCCAAGAGACCTCCCACCAAGAATTGAATAATACATTGAGTAATTATAATATATGAAAGTGTTTGTATACGTTAATGTTGATTCAATCTTGATAAACATGATCAGGGATATATAGTGAATGAAATTAAAATATTACGAAATGGTTTGGTAGTTCACATTATTTTTTATTTCTGTCTTAAAGCCATATTTGTTTCTAATTTGAGGATTTTATTTTTGATTTATTATCACGAAAAATATGATTAAAGAAAATCATCAAACTAGACTGGACTTGATGTGTTTGGCTATTTATAGATCTTAAAACACTATCAGAGATCCCGAAGCTCACAAATTAAAGATTCCTACCAGGAATGTAACTTTTTTACATTTTGTAATCACGTGATATCTGATAAAATTACACATATAAAAACTAAAAACACTGTAACAAATATCCAGTCAAAAGCTCTAGATAAATAAATCTGTATCACTATTCTGCTCGAGTAGAGCGACCAGAGAGTGCAATGATTACTCATGAATCATGGTAGTGAATAGGATCAATCACACTCGATTTAAATGCGTTTCGACTAAATAAGTTTGTTATGATTTTATAACAAGCTCCTAACTTCCTTATCCAGCAAAATTATGGCATTTTCCTCTGTGTCATAAACAATGCCAGATGACCGTCTTAAAATATTGCCCAGAACTGACTACCCTTGACTATCAGAAGGTAACAATATTTTTGACCACAGTTATAACAATTTTTGTCTCTTTTTCATATCATATACAGTTAGAACAGAGGTATGAAAAAGTAACTAAAAGCCACTAATTTAAGCATACATAAATAAAAAGTGTATTGAAAAACTCAAGCATTTCTTATAAATGAACTCCAGGTTACGGAGAAATAGTCTCATTCATTTTTAATAAGCACAATAAATTGTCACGTTGGCATTGCAGAGTAAGTTTTAAACTTTATTTAGGTACAAAAAACGTTTATTTATAACATAAAAACTTTGCTTTTATTCATTGCATCTCCTTTTTTATTTCGCTTAGTTAAAAAATTAAAGATGAAATACCACGGAACATAGTTTTAATATCACTGAAATAAAATATACATGGCCATACAATCTATTATTTTGCAATTTATTGATAATTGGTGAAATAAACTTCTTGGGTGTTTTCTTCTTTTCGACAGAAATATTCCTAGTGAGAAGATAATGTCAACACACAACACCAAAATTGCATTTTGTGAATTAAATAAATGGAGTAAAAATATCCAACGACACAAATAAGCTGAGTGGGTCAAAAACACCCGGCGTATTATCCAATTCACTCAAGTCTACGTAAAGTACCATAATTACCGCAATTTAACCCTCAAAGTACTGGCGTTTATTCATTTAGCAACGTTCGAGTTTATCTTTACAAGTCTGGAGAAAGAAGCACGAGTCATTGGCTAGTGACGATGCTAACGCCCCCGCAGAGTCAACAATAATCGGTTTGGTTATAGAATAACAAATTCTCATTTTGCTCTTGAATTTATATATGTCATAAGAGTATGTATTTCAAAGTATATTCTAATTTTAACAATGTTTGGTATTTGAGTTTTATATCATTTTAAATCTATGCTGTTGATCAAATATCTTATAATTAACGTATTTATCGGTTCCATGGTGCATTGGTTGGCGTCGTTGGTAACGGTTACGGATGTCTCGGGTTCAAGTCACGGTACGGACAGTTTTATAAATTTGTTTTTTCAATCAATTTATGGACTTCTGTTCCTAGAACCTATATCCCATCTCAAAATTAGGACGTAGCGAGAGTGTATAGCTAATTACTAGTCTTGTCTTATTTCTATCAATCTATCCCTACTCTATTCGAAAAAGAGAGATTGAGTAACTGAGTAACAAGCAGTTCTCACAGAAAAAATATCGGTTGAGATACCGCCATTAGAAGTCCATATGCTATAGTTTTTTCATCACTTATACCTACCTTAATTTCTGATATGTAATAATATCGACTTTTTATCAACATTTTTTTTGTATATGGCTTTTTGGTGTAAACGCGTAAAAATGTTTTAAATAAAAATGATGCTTTCTTTACATTAAAGTAAACGTAATTATCAATATCCAATAAAAGTAGAATAAAAATATTTTCGTTCACTTTGCTTCTTGTCATAGAATCAAATTTTTTTTATCCAACTTACGTGTAACACATATTTTTATGAAAAGGTGTTCTTAGTAACATTTCTTCGATGACAGTCTACACGTCTAAGAAGCTCGGCGCAAATTTGTCTTTAATAGTCGGGCGTAGATAGTGTTAACGGGCTCACTCGAATGCACGTTACAGATAATAGACTCTGGGACACTCCCAACCGTTCGTCGAGATAAGACACCCCTTCTCTGGAACAGGGACACTCAAAGATTATCGCCGGAGACGCAATTTATGTAGCCGCGATGCAGAAAATTGGCACATTGATGACTTATCGTGTAATATTAATAACGAGGCAAACCCGACATATTGATCTGCCCTTTTCATGAAGTAATTTTCGTGTGCGTCCTAATTTTGTATTGTTCATGTAAAGCGAACGTACTATTTCGTACACATAATTAAACACTGCTTTTGTTCTCTTTGTATCTCTATTATATAGCACAAAATACATGTAGAGATAAGTACAGTACAGTAGTGACGTGAAATTTTTACATCTGAGTCATGCTGCCATTTTTAAGTCATCTGTACTATTTCCAACTTTCAACTCTCAACGTTTAACCTGAAACTGAAAACACTATATTTTTGACGTTTTAATGAAAAGCAACAGAAAAGACAATATCAACTACTTGCCTAACAAACGTTTCATACTAAAATCATCCGTCATATCATAACAACTCAATCCGTGTTCAATTTTCTCAGCAACTATAAATTTGTTATAATGCAAATGTCACAAATGATAACTTTCCGTGCGAATCGTAAAATTTGTGAAAAATCGAAAGATTTAGTGAAAAGTTACTCATCATTTAAAATTATAAAATTTCGAACAGTGAAATCCTCATTTCGAGGGTTTTACATATGAGAGAAAAGTGTTAGATTAACTAATATAAGCAATGTCTATCTTTGTTGAAGCCGGGTAAAAAATACATTATAAATATCAATATTTAGTAAAGAAAAAATGGAGTTATGTACAATTTTCCACTCATAACAACGAAAACATTTCGTCATACCAAATGTCAATATTATCGACGTAATCTGCAGTCTTGATCAAGTATAGCAACTTGATGCATGTATATCACAGATTCGTTTGCACATGAGGAACACATGTAAACAATTTAATATGCCATTATGTGTGGAACCTTGCTTTGAAATGTACTATACTTTAGAAAACTATAGTGTGTATAAAGTGATACTCGTTAGTTCAGTAAAGTGATTTAAATTCTAAGGTTGTGACAACCCTGTTCAAGTATATTTTTGAAATAGTATTTTAGTGTGAAAATATTTACGACAATCTCAAGAAACGTGTTGATTTGGTAAATATTCACAAATTTACATAATTTTATGCATATTTTATATTTTTTAACGATTTATTTTAATCCAAAAATGTCTACCTAGTTAAATTTGCTAACACTGTAAAGGTTAAATTAATGCCAACTTTTTGCCTTACATAATTGTTAGTGTATGAAAATAAAATATGTTTTTGTATACTAATTTCACAATTTTATTGAATGATGGGGACCGGTTTCTCTCATTATATAAACATGTGGATTTAGTACAAAAAATGTGTTTTATGTTTATAAATATAATGCTTTTCCACCAAGAATCCACAGACAGTTCACATCTTAAAGGTTACTTAAAGGTATATCAGGACTGTTAAAATAGCGGCAGTTTATTTTTACATAACGAGTAGTAGATGAAATATTTTTTGCTGCTCGTATTTGCTTTCCTTAAAACAACAAGTCACGTGATGCCTTAAATTAGATAACAAAAAGAATGTAAACATCGCAGGATAATTTTTTCCTGGATTTAAGACAATTTTTCTTTTCAACATTTCGCATATTGATCAATTTCTTGCACTATATGATTTTTCACTGATTTATCTGGAATAAAATTTACATAATATAAACAACTCTAACATGTTTATTTTTTTACCATATCTTCTCCCAATTTGGAGTTTAAGAACTTCTTATAGAGGTATTTCAACAGAAGTTTTTCTAGAAGAACTGTGTTTTACTCAGTTGATCCATACTAACAGAACACTATAAATCTATTTATGAAATGAAGCCAACGACATTGACCACTACTCCATGGACACAACATTTTACATATCGCTAATGGTTTAAGCCATGTGTTAATTTAACGTTTAGGCTGACATTTTTTTTCTGGTCTATTTTAATACTACCTTATAATTCTGTTAACTACCTAAAAAAATAAAAATACTGGAAATTAATAAAGTAGTGTCTCTTCAAGTTAAAGCGTTCTGTAAACTTCATACTTACTGTTCCAAATCCCTGATGGATATATGTGTGCTGCAAGACTTTATCGGACGCTCGAATAGTGTATCATGAGCCGTGACAAGATATACGATTGAGGACCTACTGGAAGCTCCAGCTTAAATGCTGTATGTGACTCCCACGCAAAACTATGCTTGATTTGTGTTCACAATGTATGCAATTAATCAAAATGTGTTTATCTTAATCTAATTCCTGTTTAAACATGATCAATATCAGAAATGTTTCCGATACGCGATTAATTCAACGGTTGATGCGTACAATATATTGTGATTATATGAGTTACTTGTGTGTGTGAATGACATAAACGATCTAAGCTTTTGTAAGCTTTTGGTAGTGAAGATTAGCTTTTGTTGCTATCAAAGGATTGATATGATTCTTTTAAAAGAGTAATTTAATGTATTTCTTGTCGCATTTTTTTTAAATAGAACGTGATTCAGTTACACGAGAGACATAATTAAATAATATAATAAACAGGACATCTAATCTACATTAGGGATTTCTAGAAATACTATGTTTTTAATCTCGGGATTCCGAGATTGGTCTCTAAGCGTAATTTCGTATTTTGAATGGTATATTTAAAGTTAAATCTGTCTCCATTATTCCTTCAATTGCAATGAATATATGTCTTTGTATTTGTATGTGCATTGGAATAGTTTTCTTTTTTTATTTATTGAGATTCAGAGTCATTTACAAAGAAAGAAAAAAAGTGTAAATTATCATATGATCATCAAAATAATTTTACATTTTATTTCATTTATTGAAGCTATGTTAATGTCCATATAATGTATTCTATTCATTTAAGAAGTATCCTGAATTTAAAATTTGTTAAAAAATGTATCTTTATATATATGATATCCCTAACAGTATTCCATATGCTGTGATATGATTTCATAAAACTCGCCGTTTATATGCGTGCTATTAGTAAAATATGATTCGTTCCTGGTATGTAAAATATGATTAATTTTATTTACATAAATTATAACTTTGCAAACAAAGAAACAATAAAATATATTGTTATTGAAATTGTTTATTTCTGTCTACGAATGATACGAAATATTAAGAGAGGTAGACCACAATAAATAATATACTTATCACATTGGTATCATAAAATCCTGGCCGGGACACCGGGATTAGAAGCCCTAATGGACAAGCTTTCGTTCAACGCTGCAGTTACGAGAGCCACTGTTTAAGATGAATGGAAGTACATCGCGAAGAGTCTGTTAAGATACTGTGAGACGTAAAAGAATTCATGAAGAATAATTAACAAGTTTTATATTCGACGGTGTTTTGGTCAATTGATGTAACCCGAGAAGAGAATAAAAACTGTTTTTATTGAAAACATTATATGATGAGTAGCGTTATGAATCTTTCAAATGCACTACTGTAAATCCTCATGTTTTAAGATACGGGATTATACGTAGGGAGTGTCGATATAATAGTGGCTTACATCAAGTGGCCGGATCAGAATTTTTAAACCTAAAACCAATGTAAAATAATGTTTCCTTTCTAAAAGGTGGTCAATTGATTTTTCTAATTTACGTTATTTGGCCGAGACTTGCTCTGTCATCTTTAAAATGAGATCCAATCATTAACTCATTATCGTATTTTTTTAGGTTACATCAATTGGCCAAAAAACTGTCGATATATTAGCGGTCAAGCACTACACACTTTAAACACTTTTTAAATGCTAACCGTCAATTCTTGGTGGAAAGGTATTATATTTTAAGCTGAAAATGATCAACTGATAATAATGACTGTGATGAACAAAGCCAGGCTTGGGCTATTCTAGCTATTGAAATAATAATTCTGAGGAGAATAAATAAATAAGACAAAAACAAATAAGACAATAAATTAAAAAAATTTGAAGATTTATAAAATATACCTTATTTTTAGATTAGATTTATTTTTTTAATACAAGACTACATAAATAGAAATAATAAATGTGCCATAAGACTACGTAACGTAATACGTCTATGATTTTATTTGATGTGTGTAACGAAAGATATTTTCAAAACCGTAACAATTCCAAATATTCGAAAATTGTGTTATTGTCAAATTTTGACAACAGCGTTATACGATAGGTATTATATTTCAACAGAGTAATTACTCAGAAAGACGGCATATCTAGAAAAGACTACTAATAACGCTTATTATTGAAGTGAATGCATAGATGAAAGCATTCAATCGGAACTATTTAAGCAAAAATCTAAAATTAAAAAAAAAAATTACTCAGCAAAAATCTAGTTCACCACAATAAAAACAACCTATTAATTCGAAATGCTTATTTTTGTGCTGTTGCTATTTGGAAGTATATCAGCTATCGAAAATTTATTTTTATTTTGCTATTCATAAGTATTATTCAGTTCTAAAAACTGTGTTCACATCTGAGCATTCGTGCGCGCAATGAAAACTGATTTGCTGAGATGTGGACCCATCTTAAGATATTTAAAAGTTTTGCAACGATAAGAAAAAACCCGGTCAAAAATACCAATAAATGATAATTGACGTTATAATGAAAATAATGGAAAAAAAAAACTATTTGACATAACAGAAATAACAATCTTATGTATATATAAATAGATTATAGGCCAATAGTCAGCGAAATCATTTTAAATAATGCTGCTATATAACTTTTTTTATTAATGATTCATAGTTAGTTTCAATCGCAATTGATTAATATTTTTAATATAAGCAAAATAAAAGTAAACTTTTGGGCTATTGTTACTGGCACAATGTTGCAACGATATACCTGTTATGTGGACATAACTTTACAGGAACAAGGACATATTGCGATTTCCAATTATCTGCTATGATTAAGCTGGCGGTGTTATCTAATGAGATGGAGCGTAGTTTTATTATTCGGTAATATTTATAAACACCCGGTAGGACAGAGGAGTGAAAATATGCATTATTTTTTAAACAATAGTTTGGTTGACTATAGAAGAATTTAAAAATATATATTATCGTATTTTTAACACCAATAAGCCGAGTACGGTTGTTTACATGCGTTCCCCCGAACAAAGTTTTAAGTATATCATTATTCACGTATTAAAGAGGATATTATTTTCTGTTCTTACAAACAGCTATCTTTACTTCATTTTTGAAATAGCGAAAACAACATTCTGGCAAGAACCGTCAGTCAATGAAGTCAGACAACTCTGCTATGTTCTTGGTTTTGATACCATTAGAGTCGGTAATGTATACAATTAGTTGCAACGCTCTTGGGCACTTTTCCATGTTGGTAGCGGTGTCTATAGGTTAAAATACTAAGAACCCTTACCAATTTCATAAATTATTTTTTCAATCGATTTATGGGTTTTTGCTCATCATACTGATATCGCAAATCGGGTAGAAGTGAGAGTTTACTACCTTGTCTTTACCTACCTGCAACTTCATCAAAGAATAATTTAATAAAATCCAGTTCTCGTCAAAAACAACTTTACTTGAAATGTTAATTTAGGAGCACATGTGCTCCGAACTGGGGAAGGACATGCTAGATAAAAAAATAAATACATAAATTACTTTCACTGTATTAGGACAAATTATTAACTAGAGATACAAGAAATAGTCATCGATTATCCTTATTTGAATTTTAACGAAGTTCCTACAAAAATTGTTTGAAATTTCAAATGAAATTTTTACGTCACAAATTACTTATAAAAAAATGTAATTAAAATGCTTATAACTTACTTTCAATACTGATCAGTCGGAAGTTTTATTAAACTATTTGAATAAAATTATCGGATTACTAACGTTTTAAAACGAAAGGGTATTGCATGCGCCAGGGATGCAATTTGTGGTGCACGCTAGAAAACGAATTATTCAACGATCGATGGCGCGACGCTTTGGAATTAATTAAAGTTCAAGTGTAAAAACGCCAATTAGCGCCAGCGGGGAGCTTTTTGAGAAGTTATATCTAAAAATATAATAACTAGAGCGCATAACTCCAAGCTTCGAGTTCTAATAAGCTCTTGAATTTTTAGTTAAGGAAAGCGTAACGGATGAAACAACTTTATAATATAATATCGTTATAATATGCATTGTGAAAAATAAACTACAGTGGAACCCCCAATTACACACCTCGAATTACGCGCAAAATAGAAATATTCACCACATATCTCCCAATTACGCGGTTGCATTCCATTGTCGTTGCTGTACACTCACAGCCAAGTGGCTGCTGTGTGGTGTATACAGTCAAACGTTTATTTTTTACCACCTAGTAGCTAAATATTTCGTCCATATATTTTTTTCATTTATTCTTAGTTTTGACAGTTTTGCACTTTTCGCGAAAAAAACGTAAGCCTTAATTTTTGTATAAGATTAACTTCCCCGATTACGTGACTCCCAATAACGCGGTCCCAACTTCCGCATAAATGAGGGTTTTACTGTATACGAAACAGTATAATAATTCGGTAACTTCTTATTCTTTAGTCGTATTTCTCACTTGTTAGGGTTGCGACTTTCACCTATCGCAACAACACCGTTTCCTTTGGCGATCTTTCGCCTCTCGCTCCTGCACTCCACTGCTATGAAGCCTTTAGCGTCCTTCACTTGGTCGCTTCAGTGAGTTGGGCCCTTTCCGCGTCCCCTTCTGCATTCGTCCTTTCCTGTGACGACCAGCCTCTCGAGATTGTCAGTAGGTTTGCCGGTGATGTGGCCAAAAAAGCCGAGTAGGCGTATTGTATATGCGGTTGAGATTCTATGTTGGATTTGTAGCCTATTCAGGATATATGATAAAATAATATTATTATTTATTGTAATATAAAATTAATGTACCGCGCAGTATGTTAGTTAATTATTTTATACTGATATATCGTGTAAATAATTTGAAATTTTTCATAATGTACTGTAAAACACAATTTTATGTCACTGAATAAGATGATTATTAAACGTACTATATATTTTATTAAAAAAACTTATTGAAAAATATCATACAAAGTAATATTCACAATTTTAAAATGTAACATTGTTCATTGAATCTGTAGATATATGTTACTTGAAGCAACCTCAATTGGAATACATAAACTTCTGCGTATTTCTAAGGAAATGTGTTGAAACATGAAATATAGAAACAATAATTTTTCAAGGAAAATATCACATGAGAAGACCCAAATCGAAGAAAGGCGAATGGTCGGTTATCGACATCCTGAAGATGCAGTGGTTTAAAATACACAAAAATAATTCCTAACACATACAATTGAGTCTACATTTACATTTACTTAACACATGAATTTACTTTAAGTTATAATGCAAATGACACTACAAACGATTTTAAATTAAGTCCAATTTCAAAACAAACACAAACAATCCACAACGGCAACGGTGCCAGCCACGGGGGCTGGCGGCTCTCTCTGCTCGAAGGCTGGCAAACGACTCTCTCCAAAAATGAAAAATCGAACTACCGCACCGTCGGACCACGCCTTTCCGTCAAAAATGGATTTGTCCAGCGAACGTGTCAGCCGGCTATTGACCGATCGCCCTTAACGACAAGAGTCGGATTATCTTCTACGAATCATTGTCATTAACGCGGTGCGTCCTCAGTTATGGACCCTAATGAAACTTAAACCTAACAAAAAAACCAGGGTGTGTCACATATTTAAGCTGTCATTGCTTAGAATCTAAAAATATGTATATTCCAAGACGACCAAAGCTGTAAGCTGTGGGTAATTCACAGGAATATTAAGACACTAAGTATTATATTATTTCAATTGGACTTAGAGCATCTACCATTTTTAAGGAACAACTAAACGTATGCCCGGCTTAAGCTTAATAAAAAAACTGCATGAAATGGCTACTCATATTTACATGGACGTATGTTCGGTCTACAGGCAATGAATAGATTAGCGTTGTGTGATATTTACGAATGCGCTTACATACATATTTCAGCCAAATGTGAGGTGTTAAGAGCAAACCCGCCATTGAAATATTACATGGAAATGTATAAAAACATTTTTTTATAAACCAATTTCGATTTGATTCGTACGTTAAAAATTAAAACGATAACTACATTGGCTTATTTATAACAATATTTATTATATTAAGGATTTTATTAGGAGTAAATATTTAAGTTCGTTTTCAATGTATTTTTTCAACAACCGAATTCCAAAAATTGAACCTTTTATGGTTTGCTTTTGTTTTAATTATTTATATTATATTTATCTCTTGAAATTAAAGAACTTTCAATTTAATTGTAATTCTCCAAGCTGTTGGTATATTATGTTCTACTCCGTTATGTGTAGAATATTGTCGAGACTATGAATTCATAAATACAAAATAAACACCGTTTTCTTTACTTCTTTACATGCCAGATCGCTTTACAATATAATTATAAAATAGTCGCGAATTGGAAATAGTTACTATCTCCAAATAATGTGAAATTAGATTAGGAATCGTATTACAATTAAAAATCCTATTTACGTGTACATTGTACCACTATTTAAGAAAGGTTCAAGCCCTCGACAAGGATTAAAGCAAGTGCTACTATCTTAACTATGTTCTCGGTGTACGGTTAATATATATTATTTATAATTGTTCATCGCTGATTTAGATAAAACGATAGGTTTGTTTTATTAACAATTCAACTAGTCTATACATATCAAAATGAATGTTTGTTTGTTTGTGTGTCCTTTATGCGTTCCTATACTATTCATCTGACTGCGATGAAACTTTGGTGAATTGTTGTGCGCACACCCGTAAAGGTTTCTGAAAATAAATCTAAAATCTAAAAAATAAATTAAACAAATAGGTACAAATAGCGACATTTTAGTTCGCGTGTGACATAAAAAGTGGTGTTAATTGTTAAATTCTAATTGCCGGTCTTAAATGTAAAATTTAAAGAAGAAAATCTACTGTTGCCATGCACCCCAATGTTTCCGACAGATATGTTTTTCGAATTTAAACGTCTGCAGTTACCTGTGGCACTCGCATCTGCAATGACTATCAATAAAATTAAAGCACAAACACTTTCTTTCTTTGTGTGGCATTGCAACGCATGCCGGGTACTCACTAGTTTTTAATAAATATGTGTATATGCTACATTATTATCTTTTTAAAACAATGTCCGTTCCCGATGTAGATCATATGAACTCCTAATGGAGGTATCTCAACAGTTTTTTTCTACGAAACTTGCAAAGTGGCTCATTTTCTCTTTTTCGAAGAGACTAGAGATTGAAAGATGGGGCTAGGATAGGACTAGTAGTGAAATGATAGCTCTCGTTACACCTCGATTTTAGAATCGGCGGAAGGGAATTTTTGACTTCACAAACAATTAATTATGCGATATCAAATGTGCTGTTGATATTCTATGTATTTATTTCCGACAACGTGCCTAAACAAAATATGATTTATCTTGGATATAACAATAAATTTCTTCTCAAGTTGGTAAACATTTAGTAATTTTCGTATAAATTATCACAAAATAATCATTATTAGTTATGTTTTTGTTGGTAAAACTTCAAAATTTTTTTATTATGACATAACAATTTTCCCTTGAAAATTGTTAAGCCGGGCTGTAGTCTAGAACCCTTTGATGCAGAACATGTACTTGCGTGAACATATGCAAAATACTAAACGATACGAGCCTTGTAGCACAAGCAGTGCATTGTGCAGGGGTTGCACGCCCCTTAGTCAATATTTGAACTTTTGTATTTGTATGACAGAGGAGTTTAATACTGAAGTGTATTAATTTTCTCAGATTTGCATTTGTTTAGTTATGGTTGATCTGTAGCCAGAAAGCACATATTATGTATAAGAGTAGTAAGTTATTTGATTTGTAGATTATTAATTTTTTATCGAATATAAATATAACTTTATTTCGTAACTACTTGATAAGTATGGAAATACAAATTATATTTTTTGTTATAATTTATAATACCGTCCTTTTATATTATGAGCTGTCGATCTTTGATAAGTTATTTTTATAATGATGGATTTAAAAAAAACATGTTCAGCAAATATACTAGAAATAATGATCAAACTTTAATAACAGCGTTCTATAGTCAATTGAAACAATTAAAAATTGTAACCTGACTTAAGCTATTACCAAACGATGACGGTGATAATCTTCACACTCATATGTCACGCCACTTGGCGATTGACCAGGTAAAAAATAATAATAATGTTGAATGAATACTCACCGTCGGTATTCGTAAGGGGTTTTTGCTGATTGATTATCCCATTCAAAGCCTTTATTTAATTTTATTTAGACATTGATTTTCTAAAATGCATCTCAGAAAATGACATATATAAGATTTTTTAAGCTCTGTACCCACCCTAGAAATAAATAGAATAAGACCGGAACAGAAAGATTAGAGCCCGATTTGTAGGCTCATAAAAAGTCATATTTCCTTGTGAAAAATGTATGTTTGTTTTAAAATTGAAAATTGATTTTGTAAATAACTTATAAATGCTTTTTCATCATTATGTAGATCTGTATAATTATATTCCAACTTCTCATCAATAAGAATTATTTAAGATTCAAGTATAACTAATAATAAATAAACTTTCTTAGTCGACAGCGTTAATTATAAACAGGATCAATATCGTATTCTGTAAGTTTCCTCATTGCTTCTGGTTTACAATGGAAGCTTCAATTCATTCAAATTGTAAGAGATAACAATTATTTTAGTCAAAACCAAACATAGAAATTGACAAATTGTATAACTTAGTCACAACTAATACAATTAACATTTACGAGTATCTATTGTGACTAATTTATTATTATATTAAATTGGAAAATCATTGTTAGAATTGGTCAATATAATGAAATAAAATCTATCAGAAGTAACCGAGGTACATTAGATGGTTTTCTTAGCTTGCATTGCACGTTGAACGTCAGTAGTAAATCGTCATGGAAACGAAGAGCTGGAAGGAATCGTCTGAATTCTATGGTTGGATGCTCTGTAGAGTCATTGTTATGAGCGAAGGTAGCGACTATCGATATGAAATAAATTAAACAGTGCATTATCACTCCAATGGATAATAATACTTTCAATAATAAATAACAAGTTCGGATGATCAATGCAGTGCCTAGAGAGCTGGATATTTTCAACACTAAACTCTGGGTAATGTTTGTTTTTTTGTATTTAATAATTTTAAAAAAATGTTTTTATTTTCATTATTGTTTGTATTAGAATTATTGTTTTCAATAACTTTTATTATTGTTACTGTTTTTATGTTTGTGATGGCGCATTAGCGTCAGCTTTAAATGCCATGCATTTCAATTTTTTAAATTTACAATAAATAAATAGATGAAAACATGTATACTATTAAAACATTTATCGATCAGACAATCAACTCACAGTTATCTTTTTCCGTCTGTTTCCCCGCTGACCAGTAAATCGGTAAAACATCAAATTTATAATGATCAGATCAATCTGTGGACTATGTGTGACTACTACATGTGGAAGTAGTACAAATGAATTGTGCTTTATTTTTTAAAATACAATGTCTTTCCACCAAGAATTGACAGTTACAAAAGTGACATCAAATTTGATTTTAGATTGGTCCGTGCAAGCTATCACTTTTAAATCATTCTGTAGTTTACATGACACACTCTCATCGGCCTATGTGGTCTTGTGGTAAGCGTAGCGATCAGGTGGGTCTGAGATCAAGTCCCGGCAAGGTCAATATCAAATTTAGATGTTTTCAGTTTGAATTTGTGATCTTCGACACGGGTGCTTGTTATGTCTCGTCTTATAGAGTTTATGTCGTATGATTTTACAATTTTAACTTTTTTAACACTGTTTTATCGTAATTAAAGTTACATTCGCGATTAATCTTAATATTTTATTCGCTATATATAATAGATATCCACGATTAATGTTCTCTGACTAAATTATCAGAATAAATTTATTCAAATAACGAGTCTAACAATATCATTTATGACTGTTGAATAAATTTTCCGTCCTTTTTTCAAATATTTGGCTTTAAGCCCATTACTTTATTAATACTTTGTTTGTAAAATTTCTTAATTAATATTTTTCTGTATGATACAAAAAAACAATTTTATATTTTGTCAAACGCAATAAAGTGATAAAATGAACGATGAGGCATTCTTTTTGTCACGTTTTTCAACGGTGGTATAATAACATCGGTGTTAAAAAATAAATTAAACAACCCCTGGGCGTGGGGTATGGTAGGTTTTACCACCTGGGTCGCTATCACCTGGCTAATGAAGTTTATGGGGTGGAGGGGAGGCAATGCCAGCCTTGTTAGTCTGCATTTGTATCTTCATAAATATGCAAGGCGTCAAGCTGATGAATGAATAGCTGCTCCGTGTGTTCAATTTGTTTCATGAGAGACACATAATTTGTATGTAATATCATAAAAGAGCTGTCAGCAAACACGTTCTACTAAAAACTTCATTGGAAATTTAATAGTTGAGTGAAAACCTAATTATATCAATTCGACATGGTAAATGAGTCACTTATGCATGAATCTAACACTCGACTGCCTTTTCCGATTCATTCATTTGATTTGTATCCTGCGCGATGAAAACAAATAACTCGTGGTTCTAATTGAATTCTCTGTAAGTCATTCGTTTCATTACTCTACCTACTATTGAAAATTCAAAGTAAAATGAGAAAAAAAGTGATGTCAATATTTTAGTAGAGGCGTTCGTTTGAATCCGATGGTTTGGATTCGTTTGCTAGTGATGCATATCAATATTAATATTATGACATTGATTTTACGTCAGCTTAACTTTAAAATGTCGCTATATCTAGCTAAAGATGTTATTTTCACAAATATACAAAGAAAAGAAATAGAAAAAGAATATTTGACAGAAATATAACAAAAAAATATTGAAAAATTTTCTAACATATGAAGATTGATTATTGTAAATATTAATCGCTAGATGTTTAAATGATAAGACAAAGTGAGCGTCATGAAAGCTTAATAAATTATTGAAAAACTACCGAATTATTTTAAGATTAATTAATTTAATTAACAATTATAAAAAGGGGATACCAGACGGAAAGGTTAGTGATCTGTGATATTTAGTTTAGTCAAACATTTCCACCATGTTGCTCCTGTGTTACATTTTAATAATTTATCGATACGTCAAATAGCATGAATTTTAAATCAAAGATACTGTAACAAAGTTACTTGAGGTTATTTTAAATAGAGACTATTTTTAAAAAATACCACAAGCACGAATTTCTTAAATATCCAATAGAATTTTATAGTAAAAAATCAATACTTATTTTTTAACCCACGCAAAAAAAAATATATTAGACGTTCTAGAAGCTTTAACTTTTAGTCTATAGAAAATGACAAAGATAATAGTATTTAATACAATGAAGTTCTCTTTTGTAGATTTGTTTTTTTAAATCGTTGTATACACATTTTCCGTTCTACCTGGAATGTTGGATAAATATAATGACAAACGTCGAGGATGAAAAATCCCAACTAAATGAAAACTTGCTTTGATATTCGTAATTCCAAGAAGATTCATTTTTTTATAAATATGTTCAAGAGATTTATTATTTATTTCTGGTGAAAAAGACTGTAACAGAATAGTTATCTTCTTACATTTTTAATTTTATTTTATACTTTAATTATTCTGTTTAAATTCATTTTAAAAATAGTTAAAATAAAGTTGTTGTATGCGTGTTGTTAGCATTTATTGATTCGAGATTGAGTCAAAATTCACGTATTATTATATGCTATTGTCAAATTGTTAGTCACTGTAACCGAATTGGAGTTCATTCTACTCGATTGCGTTGTCAAGTGATCAAATCGACGATCAGAAGCTTTGATTCATTGATATTTATGTAGGATACATGACGCTGCAAATTACGAAACGTAATGCTCACATGTAGTGAAACAGTATGCATGTCATTTTGTTCAGCATTATTGACTAAGTATAATTAATTTTCAAATAATATTTTATTTGACTGTGCAGACTCTGCTTTGAATTCTGCAGACCTCTGAACGCCATTTCTGTCGTCACTCACCGAACGGATTCTGAACTGTATAATCGTCATCAATCAACATCATCATCCGTTTAAATCGCGTCACGCAACCAACAATTGGAATCATATTTCTAAACTTCAATCAATGAATGAATTTTTATCACGAGGCATGAATGAATTATTTGCATTACTCCTTATCTGTCATATCCTATTCTGTAATATGAAAAGATAGCCTAGCTAACGCCTAGTCCTTTCCTAAGTGTATTCTTATTTCTGAACACTTTCCAAATACTACGGTTGAGCTGATGACTTACAACATACGAAATTTTGAGATGGTCAATTTGCAAACCCAATGTATTTATACCAACGACTTCGTTTTAAAATTTTGTAATTACTAATTCGATTTTCCCACAATCAACATTTTGATAATAAGTCATCGATATACTCCTCATCAGGAGCTGATGTAGTTAAAACATACCAGATATATTTTATCTATTCACAGACACAGCATGATTTGAGAAAATTACCAGCACTGCTTACTAACATTCTAATAAAATGGTTCATGAGTCTTTGATAAAGCTCTTATATTTATTACATAATAATACGCGTACATAAACATTCGAGAAAACTAATTAGAGTCAGGCAAGCTTCCTTTGAATGCGAGTTTGTCCTTATACGACGTGTTTACAAGTCAGTCACATTATTTCCATACATCACTGATATCTCAAGCCATCTATTTAATAAGATGAAATATAATACTAGTAGGTAGGTGTTTTAATTATTTCCCTTTCATAATGATCTGCAACATTCTTATTATTAAAATAATATCCTGCAATGTATCACACAGCAGTTCTTGCAAACATTGTGTTCATTAGAAGTCATTGAAAATTATTCAAAGTTAATGCCACATGCCAAACCGCAAAAATAACTCGCAATCATCTAAGCTTGAAAAAATATTTATGTGGGAATTGCATATAGACAAAATTTTCTGCGTGTCATATCTTAATAGACTTTGCACTCCAAATAAAAATAGGCTGAAATAAAATATTAATAGGATCTTCAAGCATTTATTTTCGACCAAATATACATACTATACTTGGTGATAAAGGCTCTTTGCAAATGCTAGGCATACCAAACCAACAAATGCGTGACATAATTTAAATTTTTGTCAAATATCAACATGTCAGATTTAAACAATTTAGTGATTTTTGTATTTCTTTGCGTAGATTAAATATTATCATTTATATTATGTATTGGGTATCTATCAAGCGCGTGCCGTGGAATTCTCTCTTTCTCTCTCAATCTCACGTAAAGTGAACGGTGCGAGCGAGATAAACGGAACATGCTCTTGCATCCTATTTGCTCATACACAAGTGATGTGGTGCGATAGAGATAACTATAAGTCCACCGCACGCCGATGGTATCGACATATTTTTATTTTGATTATTAATTTATTCGGGCTACAAAACTGCTGCGTGGCTGCGCACGCTCGCAACTTAGAGGGAAAATATCTCCTTGAAGATTTTGACTCTTTTTATATGATATTATATTTAATTTCAGTAATGATTGTATACTAACTAGTTTTACATAGTTTCTTTATATGCCTTTTTTAAATGATTTAAAGCTTTATGTTCATCGTGTCCCCTGTAAAGAGACAGAAAGAGTTTTACGGTTTGTACAGAGATACCAACAAACACCAATAAATCAAAGTCAGGAGACTGCATTGGAAAGATCATTTGAACTGTATTGCTGAATATCAACCAGGTAATAAATGTCCAGGGATCTGGTAGGTTATATGATGAGAGACAGGTCAATTTGTATTTGATTAGATTTTATTGTATCTTAGAAGATTTTCCTGCCTAAATTGACCTTGAGTTGAGTGTCGTTGGCAGAATATCGTTATCGATATTATAATGACAGCCGTAACTATTTTAAAAATAAAACACAATTTGTTTGTACTACTTCCACATGTTTATAATGATCAGAACTGATTTAGTTAATCAATTATCATCAGTTGATAATGTTCGTGATGAATGAAAGAAACCGGTCCTGATCATTATAAATATGTGAAAGTAGTAAAAATAAATTGCGTTTTATTTTTAAAATATAATGCCTTTCCAGCAAGAATTGATAGTTAACACTTAAAAGTGAGCTGTAACCACGCTAAACCAAAGTTAATATTAGTATATGCAAGACAATCATGATTCGGGATATATATTTAAACCTTTTTTGGGGAAACAAAGATTAGGAAAATGTCATTTGAATATTGGTCTTAAGGAACAACACAAAATACAATCCATAAATATTATTAGAATACGTGTGTCAAAATTTGAAGACTTTTCAACTCTTTTTAACGAATTGGTTGTGATATTTTATTGACTTTCAAGAACTGTTCATACCTTTAAAATTACTTCTTATTGTAGGTGTGTGAACTTTCTAACTACAATGATTGTTTTTAATAGAACAATACAATTGATAGCTTTGAATTCTTCTGATATGCTGTGTAATGAGGTATAAGTTTTCGGGAAACAATATATTCTGCTTATAGAATCGAGCTGATTAGTTGTTTTTTTAACCAATTGTAATATTATACAGAGTGTGAGGAATTTCTTTTTTGTTTTAATTTATTTTAATCGAAATATCGGTTTCTCTAATCTTCCAGGCGAGCTACTTACTGGAAATACGTCCTCGTTCTCCTTAAAACTATTTAAATCTACCTAAAACAATTAAATAGTTACAGTCTATTGAGAGTCGCAGCAAAATAAACTCTTCAGCGAATGTCAAACTTTGCGGAAATTAAAAGCGTACAGTATTTGTTTTCTAAATAACAGTCTTATAAATAAAAAAAATGGAATATTATTATCAGTTATTCTTAGTGTAGAATATTGACACCGAGTTTTAGAAGTACTGTAATTGTTGCTATGCGGAAAATAGTGGCTTACAGAATCGCAAATTATCATGCTACTGATTCACTGCGATTTTCTTAACGTTGCCAAAAAGAAAAAGAATATAAGTTAACAAGATAATTAAATGCCTGATAATATTTTAGCGATATTTTTCTATTTATAATTTTTAATTGAAATAGCTATGATAGAAGGCAGCTTTTTTAGTGTGATGGTGAATCTTAATCTATACAAAATACTTATAACCAGTACTAGTAGAAATACTAAAGTTTAGTATAGTACTCTGTAGTAAAAACACCGAATGTCTAAAGTAACCGTACCCGTCATAGATGACGGTATTGAAATACTGAATTTCTAAAGTAGTTTGCACGTCGAAACTTTGTGTCCAATGTATAACATTTTATTTTATTAAACACCGCAAACCGTTACGCTTAGGTCATGAGAAAATTTCATAAAAAACATTTGATAAGTGTTCGGTAACAATCAACGCGCGACGACGGAGCGGGCGCGGCGCTTAAAACTGAAATGCATAGTATGCTTTTGCAATGTCCGTAGTTAATGCGCAAGGACTGGAAGTTCTCGCGACTTGTCTTGAGCGGTTTCGCAATTCAGTTTCAAACGCCGCTCCATCCCGCGTTGATTACGGCCAAGCACTAAAGCGTCTACAGAGTTATCTGGGTTATTATATATAAGATAATAGTAAGATTTGTTTTATCATACCTAATTGCCTGCCACACTAACTTCTCCAACAAGCGATTTGTTAAAAGTATGTTCCAAATCAACCAACAACTCTTTACAAAATACAACGCGATGTCGGTTTATTTATTTTTTTCTCCAAATTTTCCATCTCTACAATTTTTTAAATAGTTTTTTTACTTAATTTTTAACATAATGGCTCACTTTTGCTTGACCTTACCCATATTATCTTGCCATAATACCACAACACGAAATGGAGTAGTAATTTAAAGTTCTCTCAGCAATAAACATACATTTTGACAATCTCTATTAATATCTACTTTAGAATTGGAGCAACGACTGTAGAATGGCAGTTTGCCTTTAATCAGAGCACAACTGCTTTGTTCCAATTGCATTCATGTCATTAAATGAATTAAAGCAAATTCAGTAAGCTTCTTAGCGATTTTACTAAAAGCTCTTTTCATTGACACCGAAATGTCTACATCGAACATAAAATAATTATCAACAAAGTACCATATTAAAACTCAACTAGGACACGCCTGTATTATAAATATATTTTAAAATTTACAATGAATTACTTTTGAAAGTGGACCAAGTCAATAAATAATTTTACATATAAATTATATATATAAAAACTACTTCAAGAAACCATCAATGAAAATCGCAGTTTTTAAAAATTGAGTCAACGCTGAACGTGGATAACTTGAAAAATATTATATTTTAAATAATTATTTTGATTTAAAAGTAACGGAAAATCATTTTTTTCTTTTTAATCGAGGCTACATACATTACAAATCAAGTTAACTTTTCTCAGACATAATTTTGTTCAAAACTGACGTACGGTAATAATTATATGTCCATTTGGTTATCGTTGTTAATTTTTAATTCGCAGTCTCGAATTGATATTTGATATAACTATCACTATATATTATATATGAAATACGTAGTAACTGATCAATAAAGTTGACAACACAATTGATACTTGAAGCACAGACACACACAAAAACACACACTACCATACTGACGAAAAGTACGTCTCTTTCACTCAAAAAATCGTGCAGCCGTACAAGTCCGTCCATACTCCCAGAAGATCTAACTAATGCCCTATTCCTGAGGTCAATCTCTTTTACTGTACACAATTTGAAACCCGATTTCTAAAGATACATTAATATTAAATGTTTAAAATGCTTTTTTTAATATATTAAATATCACGAATCTAATCAACTCATTTTGGTTATTGAGAAATTGGATTATGCACAGACATTATCTGATTTGTTAATGCTTTCCCGAACAATATCCAAGGGACGATGGTTTTCTTGTTAAGGGGGTAAATTTTAATGCTAACAGTATTGTACAAAAACATATACACCCGCAAATAATACACTCGACCGTTTCTTCGCCCTAATTCACTTATGCACGAATTAATTAATTTCAACTTTGCGGTATAATATTATTATGTTTCGAAATACCCAGTTGCGCAGTTATTTCATGATTGCTTCTTCGTATTAATTGTATTTCATATAGATAAAAATATAATTATCAGTAACTTAACAAAATGATCGAATACGGTCAATCTGGGTAATTTTGGTCCAGTCCTGAGGGTTTTTCGTATTTTTGTGGTTCGCCATTGCATTTACTAATATCTTAAGATGAAATTTAATTAACATAAATAGATTTATAGATTATTTATATAGATAGTTATATTCGATACATAAATATAAATAAAACAAGGTGGGCCAACGTTTGCATCTAAATCGGGTAACTTTGGTCCACGATAAAAATAATCACTGTTATCACTTTTGATTTAGTAATTTAAAAGTGTTTTATTTATGCTTTCATATATTCAGTACATAATTGAGATGAAAAAAATAAACACCATTTGGTTTACAGATTAGTAATACAAATTGAAAATATTGCTTATCCAATTTATTTCAAGATAAGTTTTTAAATTGTGTTTTATTATTTCAAGGTGACAGCTTACAAATTCAATAGTAATACAAAGTATGTTGAATATAAATTGAGCATTTTTACCACCAAAGGCTACTCAATAAATTTGATTAGCTAAAAAATATTCATATGGCATTAGTATTATCATGGTATTATAACAGTATAATGTCAAACCTTTTTCCATTTAGTGGCATAGCAAGAGCGATTGGCAAACTACTAGTTCCTTCGTAGACATATTCTTTTAACATTACCCTCTCCGATAGGTTGAGCAACTGAATAACGACCAGCCCTTGTAAAATAAAATGTATCGAGTTGTTCCATATGCTCCACATTGGGAGCGGACATTGTTTGATTGTGAAGTGGAAGATTGTTTATTTTAGATACATTTTCTTTCAAATTTAAAAAATACGTATTAATAAGTATTAAGTAATTTTAACATAGATTAAATTTTCATTATTAAAATATTGGTTGTATACTATAGTATAATAAGAATGGTCTTAGTAAAGGTTTTCATTGTATAAAATAATTCTGAAGGCTTAATCATTATGTTATTAATAATGTTAAAACTAATCAACGAAATCTAGAAATCAAATTTCAAGTCAATTAACTCTCCCCGTGCGTGATTAATAATATTTTCATAAATAATTGAGCCAGAATTTAAATCTTAAAACAAAATCCATTTTCTTCGCTTCCATAATACAACCGTTGTTCGCTATGCTCAACAGATGTTTTTATTATTATAAAAATAGTTGATTAAATTCAACGAATACTGCAATATTATACTATGTAAAGTAAATTATTATGACTTGACATTAAATTATTTCTCTTATAATATTCAAATAGAATATAAAATATTCTAGTAATATAAAAGTTTATTCTCAGTTTATCGTCATACGGTTTACGTAAATCTCATTAAGCAACGAAAAAAAAATTGCATTACCAGAGTATTTGTTAACACTATTGCACTTTTATTTCTATGAAAATATAACAGTTTTCAAGTGTGTCTAGCAAAGAGTTGACACATGTATTTTTTCAGATATACCTTTAACTGCTTTACGTCGTGAGTATTTTGGAGTTATTTAGCTTAGATGTCAAAAAGTCGTTAGAAAAAGGCTCGTTTTATAAAATGACTGAAGTGAAATTAGCAATTTCTTGAATATGACGATTGTGAAAAGATTTTTGAAATGTATCAAATATTTTGTTTTCTCCCACTTTTTCTGACTGATATTTAAAAGAAAATTAAGCTAAATATTGTTCTTTAAAAAAATATGACATTCTATTATATACGCCTTTGAGCAAAAAAATAATAAGAATATATATATTAGTCATCTTTCGGAGATATGTTTTTATTAACTTCCACTGTGATCAAGTTGGAGTCATTTCTTTTAATTACATTTATTCAAATAATTATTAGGCGCTATATTATAACCGGTAATTTAGTTTATGAAATATTATTTTTTGACATGCGATTTCTTTAAAAAAATAATTAGAGCAATTTCTTACGACAGCATCGATAAACGATTTCAAACCACTACTAAGATTGTCTCAAAAGCATTATCCAAAAACTATGCATTTAATTGTTCTGAAAAAATCGCAGATGGTTTCTGTGCTTTATCGATTGAATTGAGTTGTACGAATATTGGTACTACTCGATTATATTTCGATAAAAATAGGAAAGTATTTAGTTCCGCAAGAGTTATGTGTTGTTTTATAATGGTTATCTACTAGTTTACATGATTTTTTTGAATTGAAAATCAATTCAAAAAAATATCTTCATGGAGATTCGAACCCGTAGCCACCGCAATCGAACCGACACACGCCTAAGAGTGTTGATTACTTTACTACATGCAGTCTTTTTCCAGCTCAATTTTATATCTTCACTATCTATAAGAAAGAGAAGTTGGGCGATTAATAACAACCAATCTCATAAAAACAACTCCTATCGATATGCTCTATTAAGAGTCGACATCTACAATACTCTCCAAATTGGCAGCAAACATGGTATATTTCATCGTTTTTTTATTCAATCTGTGGTTTTATTTAAGTGAATATAATTTTCAAAACATTTTTTGAAGAAAATGAATTTTTTCAAAAGATACATCCATTCTTCATGTAAAAAAGTGTTAACCCATAGCGGGTGTAGGTTGGTATATACAAATAGTACATCTGTCAGACTTTAAATTAGTACAAGATATACTCTAGATTTGTTACCTGAAATCTTTTGCTTTCAAGTAACTTACTCCTTGTACAGGGTGAATAAAACAGCATAAATTGTTCATTAAGCTTCTCGTTGTACAGCGTTTAACAATTAACTGAATGTTACAAGGAACTGTGCAGAGAGCGAAGAGAAGTCGGATGTTGCCCTTCGGCGAAAACTCCATTGAACACATTCAAAATGTCTTACTTTATGAACGGTGAGGTATGAAACTAAATGCTGCTAACAACGAGTGGCTTGTTCCCCCAGATGAATTATTATTATAAGTAATAACAACGATTTTGCAGAAATACAGGTAATTTCAATATTATTAAAACACCCTAGAATTTAACAATTGGTTGTTTTTCTTTTTTCAACTAATGTATTGTTTATTTACATGGTTTTAAAATGAACATAATTCTACTAAAAAATTGCAATATTTATTTATAGCGGTACTTTTTTATTTAAAAAAAATGTTTGATCTAACTATTTTGTACGCTTCCATAAGTTTTGTCACTTCAACAATGCCTTTCGGCAACTTCAATCATTTAAGTGCAAGTATGAACTTAATCTAACTATAAAATTAAATTAAAAATTGATATCTTAGTTATTCCACTTGCAACCAAGTGGAATAACTAAATTATCAATTTTTAATTTAATTTTATATTAAAAATGAACTTCCACAAAGTTACCATATAAAATATTAATCTAACTAGTTGGCGAAAATCCAGGGTCCTTGGTGAGAAAACGAGTGGAAATTTTCTAAATTTAAAAGGTTTAATTTTCATATTGAAGTACTATCAAGTGCCTTCATAAATTGGAACTATTGAGTATTTAAAATATTAAAATCATGCAATAACTTTATCGGTTTATGAGTTGATAGATGTTTATAAACGTTTTCTCTATATATAACAAATTAGAGTATTTCCTTTTAAAATATAATAACTATTTTCCTTTATCTGTCTTTTCACTCCACCGGGAACCAGGCAACCGGGACAGCCCTGTGAATGGCCTGAAGTACTTCACGGAAGCTTTAAGTATTGTAGAGTTTAGAGTTCTAATGTATGAAAAGTTATAAGACACAAGAAAGCCGTGATGTTAATTTTGAAGGAATGTGTAATGTCACCGTATCATGATAAAGTGTTGACAAGTCTCTTTATTCCAGAGGTAAAATTTCTTTTCAGCTAATGTTAATTTCAAATAATCATTTGTTAATTAAACATCTCATATCATGGGCATTATTTTTGTGATACATCTTCTTTTCTAGTGATGTTGTTAATTACTACTTGATTTTTCATTAAGTGATTTAAAAATAGTCGGCATTTTGAAAATAAGCTTTTATTTCACATCGGTCCTATAGAAACGCTATACAGATATCATCTTTTCTTTCTATATCATATCGATTAATAATTATAAATAAAATTTCTGTTAAGTCACGATTTTAACTTACTATCGGTAACACTTTGATATATTTGATAACAAATACTGGAGTTTTACTACAGCAGCTGATATTTTAGTTAAAAGTTAGTTTGACTACATTTCGTATAGATTTCATCAAACAAACATTCTTTAGCGTGCACTGGTAATATGAAAGTCGTTGAGTTACGATAACTTATCGTTTGTTCTGTTGAGTTGGCGAGACCTTGATAAGCACACGCCACAATCTAATGATTAATTCTTGTTTTAAATAAAGCCCTAATGTAAATTGTGTTACATAGTTACGATGTCGTCCGCTTAAGCAAGCATTTAGAGGAGGGCGCGGGCTTAATGTATCCGGTAATTGAATGAAAGACGACTATGGCCCCTAGTCGGCAGAAGGCAAGCACCTACCTATCTTGTAAGTGATAACTTAACCCGCTTTCTTGCCGTTTTGATCCGCAGCGTTTCAAGAACACTTGCCCTCACCATGGTTATAATCAACACCATCATTGTTATACACGAAGTAAATTCACTTCTCTAAATAGCAAAACATTATAAACGATTCACATAGTATTTTAAGACATCGACTGAGGGTGCTTGATGGAATTTCAATATCAAATTTGGATTATTGAGATTTTGTACACTTCCATGTATTTTGTCACTAACGACCCGGGCTTCGCCTTTCGGCATCTTCAGGCATTCGAGCACACGAATGGACTCGAATGGTCAGTTCGAGTCCATTCGTGTGTTCGAATGCCTGAAGATGTCGAAAGGCGAAACCCGGGTCGTTAGTGACAAAATACATGGAAGTGTACAAAATCTCAATAATCCAAATTTGACATAGTATTTTGTACGGATTTTATTTTATCCCGGTTAACTTAGTACGTTCATGTTTTGTTTATTACGGAAAAAATCGGCTATAGCTAACTATAAAATTATCAGTTGATTCTTTACCACCCAAAGTCCATATGCAACCAATGTTTTACTGTGGATTCCACAACGCTATCGACAGAAAAAAGAGAGTTTAGCCATCACATTGATTGCCCGAGCAGAACTCCATGAGACTGATACTAAATGATTTACTATTTGACACGACCATTATTATCGCGGGGATCCCCAAATAAATTAACAATTTTTTCAAATACCGTAAAGTTAACCTTAGTTGCAATCGAGTCAGAGTGGCCTATTGGACCCGTGTGAACCAAAATAATCTGCTCGTTAGGAATTTCATTCCAGGGCATATTCACATGGAACTATAGAACATGTTTAACATCAGCATAAAACAGTAACTATTCTAGCCCCGAAATCGGAATGTTGAAATGTTGGTTATTTTTCAAATAAACAACTAAACACATCTGTACATTCATGGCGCCAAACGCAAATGCGGTTAAATTTCGATACTCGAATTAACGGCGTGCGCTTTTCGGAATTATTCCTGTAACTATCCAGGAATATCCAGTAAGCTGATGGCAAGTGACTTCGTCACCGTTCTAACTATAATTCATTGCAGCCATATCTTTTTTGTAAAAAAAAAATGTAGGAGACGCAAAAACTGCTTAATTTATTTGAATCTTCTTTCAAGCATATTTTTATATTTAAAATTATTATTTCGATTAATACCGTCATGTGTACTGTCTTTCTGTCGAGTGGTCAACGCTCTTGGGTGTTCGTTCTTTTCAGTTGTGATTCAAATCCCACTAGGGACAATAACAACAATTGATTTTTCATCGGATTTACACATTTTTTCCTCCATATTCATGGATGTTTGAGATACGAACATTCCTTTTTACCCATCTATACCTTAAAACGATACGAGATCAATAAGTATTATAGCCGAATATATCTATTCTTACTCTCTGGAAAAAAACAATCAGTTCTTGTAAAAAATTACTATTGAGATACTCTATTAGAAGACCAATTGCTCTATATCGAGCTGACATGGTTGAAATAAAAAACATTAGCTTATTGAATATTTAAAATTCTATAACGAAATAATCTTGCATTTCTGGCATGAACTATTTTCAAATTTGTAATGCAAATAGATTACACTATTTTTAATAGCAAAAATAAATTCAATTCTCTTATATTTTAATGTTCATATATTTTGACGAAAAAAAAAATAGTTTTTATAAATATTAAACATATTTTTACCAGTCAACATAAACTTTTTGAATAAGCGTTTTTTGTAGTCTTCGCCGCTTACTGATTGTATACCAATAAATGTTGGTTTGAAATTAATATTTGTAAGACAATCGATCCCAGTGAAGTAAACTAACGATACTTTTTTCTATTCAAGTTCTTTAAGAATTTCTATTTCCACCACTATCCGCCACGGCTATTCATATTTTTTAAAGGCGTTTCCCATGACTATGAATAATAAAATAGTAAAAATAATATGGATTTGTTTTGAGCGGGGATCTTCTCTGGAGCAGTTTACTCAAATCTCGACGGCTTGCACTTTAGTGTGCAGAAAGCTCCCTATTGAAAAAATGATACTTTCACTCGCTATATCACGACACAAATTTGCAGAAGGCGCTATAATTCTTTCTGTTAACAACCATGATTGGTTGTAGAAAATTCTTTATAAGTCTGATGCACATTCTAAGTCGAATTTTACCCCGTTTTCCAGATACTGCGTCAAAAAGGGCGCTGCCTGGTCTGTTCCCCTATACGAGTTATTCACGAAATCAAACCACCACACCCCCAAATTCACACGCAGGCATCTATTCTCGAAGCACAGAATGAAATACGGTTATTAAGTATAATACTAGACCCAAACGCGACAACAGAAAAAAATATGTTGAAAATTCAGTTCATTACTCAGACATCACCAAATAATCCACATTGAGATAATAGGAAAAACAATATTCCAATGGCCGCCTTAAATCAAAAATTATTGATTTCTATCTGAGTTGTATACATTTTATAAACAATTAGGTACTTACTGAGTATAGTCAGTAGCAGTATATTTCTAAATATTGCTACTGGACCCAGAAATATCAACATTTCGCTTAATTCTTTAGAAGTTTATCTGCCTCAGCATTTTTTGGTGGCATTTTTGAGCTATATGAGTACCTAATCAGATAGAACGCAATATTTTACATATAGCTGGATATTTAAATCAAGTTTCATCTTTTTGTAGTCGTCTCAATAATGAACTGGACTATCGATACGGTACTTAAAAAACATTTTAAATAAGAAAGACGTGATTATCTCTTCTTAAAATTATTTAAGCAAATAATATGATTCATAAAATCCCCCAGTAAAACTTTAGCAATATTGAACTAACTCTTAATTAAGCTATACTAATGGCTACTCTGTATCATAAATATGTTTCTTTTATTCAATTATTTTACGCACAATATACTTTTTCATTGTTCTATTTGTTTATTATATATTTTTTCAGTTGTATGCTGATACCGCGTATTTTTCAGTTGGTAGTTTTCCTCTTTTATAGCCAATTTTAATGCTTATATTATCGTATATTTTCTTTTCCTTTTGGTTGTATATTTTTTTATTTTCTTTTGTTCGGTGCTGATTTGAAGTCGTTTAAACGTGCCATATTTCTCATGTTTTAAAGGAAACAAAACAATAGATTTTATTTTTTAATATGTAAATACTAATAAAAAAATGTTTTGATATTAAAATGCGCCGAATATTTTAATATCAAATTTAAAAAATTCAACGAAGTTCAACTGAAGCATAAAATACATCTGAAACACGAATACCGATAATGTCAAACTATCAATATTTAATAGTTGAATTGGTTTGTAATTGAATCTGTGATCTTCAGGAAACCAAGTGGAGAATAGAGATATTACCGCGAAACTACAGATACGTGTCAACAATGTTAACCCTTTACTCCCTGATGGAAAAAAAAGGTACAACGTCAAAATAAATCCCATTAAATATACCAGGTTAAATATTTTCCTACTTAATCTACGACAGTACTTATTTGGACATATTTTGAACATATTGGCAGCAAGGCAATTTTTAGTTCGGCAAATTACCACCACGGCAGTATGTTGTAATTGAGCAGTTAGAGAAATTTTTCATGTAAAAATTGTGATACTTTAAAAGATGAAACACTGACCATGAAACAAAGTTTTTAATATTTTTATTATTTAAAATTGTAAAATTTACAATACTTTTGTACTTCGTATGATTCTTGATTGAAAAATATATAATGTAATTGTGACTTACTGATAAAAAGGTTTTGCTTTTTTCTCTTCTAATATTGGACGATACTTATAAGTACCAGTAAATTTTCAATAATACGGGCTTAAAAAAAATCAGCAATACCGTTTAAAACGCAAGGTACACTATTTACTAAGAAAAACTAGAAATACATGTTTATTTCTATATTCAGGTGTCAAAGGGTTAACACGCCTAAAGATATTTGCCATTAAACTTTTGGAATGAAAGCAAAAAAATTATATTATTTTTATAAATAAAATGTTTTTTGACCAAGAACTTATAGTTAACACCATACCGGTGATGTTTAAAGATACTTTTATAGATTTTACTATTTAGTCATGTATCAAATCTTACAAATCGTATCGATCAAATTCTCCTAAGCATTGACATATATATACAATACAGATATGGCTTCGAAATACATTTACTAGTTAGTTAAAATTATTTAGCAAATGAAGACATCGATGTCTTAGTGCCTAGTGCAAGGATACCCAACCGGTCGATCCCGAAGCAAAATTTGGTCGATCCCGAAAACTTCCGTGAATTTATTTACGTACGGAAGTACATATTTATGCGAATCTTCATTCTTTCATATGAATTACATAAAATCCAAATATCGGACTCGTTTGACAGATAACCAAATCGACTGCATGCGCTTTGAAACAAACGGTTATCAACCAGATTATTTGTAGATTGCCAACGATACACAATGTCAAATATTTCATTAAATTTAACATTTCAATTATTGTATTTGAATCAATAAAAACTGCATAATTTCTTCGTTCTTTTTTTTACCTCCTCAAAAATTAAATATATGTATATATAGAAAAAAATGGTAATGAATAATATGTTAAAAATATATGAGAATAATAAGTTTGAATTATTTTGTATGCACATACTTATCTAATAATATTTTGCATTTAAAATAAACATTTTTATGTTTGAAGGAAGGAAAAAACCTTAAATAAAATTTCCTATACGAATCATATTAGAAATCGATCACGAGAAAATTTTAAATTGAAAAGTAGCTCCCAAGGAATTTTGTGTAATAGCTCCAAACGTTTTGTGTAATATTTCATATATTACACAAAACGTTTATCTACATAATAATCGTGTACGTCCAAATAGAGCATTTGAGGAGATATTGTATCATTCAAATGCATATTCGATTTTCTCATAACAAGCTAAACTGGAAACAAAATATCTTTGCAATAAATCATTGCAATGGCATGCTTAATTTATCAAAATTAATTTAATATGAAACGTGTATATTCACAAATCGCATGGAAAATAAATATAGATATTCCTCATTCTTCAAAGTCACATATAGTAATGTGGGGTACTAATCAATACGGATGGCAGTACTGACGGAAAGGATAGACACATCCCAGAACGCGCGCTACCTTACAGACAAACAGACGTCAATACTCTTTCACTGAACGTCGGCCGCACGGGTCCGCCCGTGCTTCTGTGCAAGTCAACGGCCACTCTATTTTTAAATAAAATTTCTGTAATTATACAAATTAGGAACACGATTCCTAAGGTAATATGTGTGTATTATATGGTAATATCAAGCCATCATATTAAAAAGACAATGGACCGACAAAAAGCGTGATTTCCAGGAATTCAATCGACCGCAGAAAAAGCGACCGGCTGAAGATTCGCTGGGATGAAGCTATCGACTGTCGTTTACTTGGGCTTTGTACAGCTGAGGTCACTTTTGACGATGGGTAGAGAGAGTCGTTAGAGGTAGCCAGGATCCACTCAGTGTTGTTGTGCTCCTGATGATATGTACGATGATGTCTAGTTATAATTATAGTTCATTTAATTTCGACTTACACTTGTTTAAGTGGCAAGTTAAAAATAATCAAAATTATATCGATGATCACAATAATAAAATTTTTCACAAAATTTAGCCATGTATACATATTACCATACAATGAATAGTCATAAAATCGATCATCGTTTAACGTGATCTTCACTTGTATTGTTTCGTGCTTTCGTACTATCATGTTATTATTGATGTATGAATGAAATGCTGTAATTAGGAGAATCATTGCTTTTATTAAATAATTCCGCCTCACAATTTGTTGAGGCGTGCATGTTTTGGGCCTAATTGCTTCCTGTCCATCCTAATAAGCAATAACATAACTCACTATTAACGGTCTAACGTTTTATAAGCAAGACCGAAAGAGATAATGATATATTTGGAACGAAAGCCGGCGGCTTTCATAACGATACAGAATGGGGGTAAACTTAGTTAAAGTATCTTTCACTTACAATATACTTTTAGGGTGTTAACTGTCAACACTTGGTGGAATGTCGTTATATTAAAAAAAACACACACACAATTTGTTTTGTACCTCTTCTACATTTATTGTATATAGATCAGGACTAATTTTACTCAACGTGCACATGATCAATTGATAATAAATAAGGCCAAATAGGATTATGTACAAAAAAATGATAGTAATTAATCATCACGTGTATTAAACAATTGGTTCTAGAAATATGATAAGAGTTTACATTCTATATGTATTAGATGTAGAATGATAACACATTATCTGTATCTAGACTATAGATTCTAGAGTTTGAGAAGAATAAATTAAAGTACAAGCTACCAATTCCGGTTAATGACTACGCCAACATTCAATTAATTGTGCTGCTATTAAGCAGAGTGTGGAACTAATTTCCGACACAAAATATTTTAAATTTGAGGTGGTGCTCAAGTAGCTACTGTAAGGTTTAATAACACTATAAAATACGTAGTATCTTTTATTTATCTTTATTGGAATGATGCTATAAAAATACTATTAAAACTTTTGCTTAGTTCTTCTCAATATTTGTTATATTAAAATCCCTAGACATGTTTTCTATGTGTGACGCTTTGAAGTTTGCTGTCATGCAGCGAACAAATACTTCAAGTAAATACAATATTGCACGATGCTACTTATTTACAGTGGTTGTTTCACTAAACATTTTTTGTATGTATAAACTAATATTTGTATTTCTTTATTTTTTCTCTGTATTCCATATTTTGTTACTATTATTTGTTTTTTGATGATTTATCCTACTTTTTCTGTGTGAGTCATAACAGCGTATTGATGTAAGTTACCATGTCGCATATAGAATTTAAAAAAATTCTGCAAATCAAACTAAAAGCTCTTTAAAATTTCAAGTATCACCTATATTTAAAATTTCTGAACTTCCATACGTAGATCTTACTTAAATAAAATGCATTGGTTGGTCTTCATAAATATAAGAATTTGAAATATGTGCCCATTATAATATAATATAATTAATTTACTTTGGCTCGCATTTTTTTGGTTAGAATTTTAATTCAGTGTCAGTCATAATTTTTAATACATTGGTCAGAATTTATATTAAATTGTCATAATGTATCGGTCAGAATTACAGAGGGCAAAATAAATAATTTATGGTCAGTATTTCTAACCTAATTTAAGCTTTTATTCTGACGGTATAATAATTTCATTCAGACCGTTCATATTTTTACTGTGACCAAAAATTGAATTTTATTCTCACCATTTAATTTGTTGCTATTTAATTTTATCCGATCTGATAGTCTGCGTAGCTCGAAAACATCAGTCGTTCTCCGCCAATGGGAGTGTCCTACGTGAAAGTTGACGAAAACTTGCGGTGCACCATACGACGGCAAGCGCGTCAAACGCCGCCCCGCTGCCGCTCCGCCTCACGCTCGCAGAACTTCGTCCACGTAATTCACGGTGTTAGACATTCGTCATATTAGGTTGCGGGGAAAATTTCGTAAATTAATTTTTCAAATGATCAATTAATTTGAGCTCAAAGACATTGATGTCTTTGATTTTAATAATTCCACCCCACCTAAAAGTCCTTCCCAGCCCAACCATTTTTCTAATGTCTCTCCGGAAAAAGAAGGTTACGAGACTGAATTACAAAAGTTCTCGTAGAAAACCACTTCTGTTGAGATGCTCCATTAGAAGATCATATTATCGACACATTATATTATTTATTAAGTCACTGAGTCGCTAAACACACTCCTGGTAATTTTTAAATAAAGTAAATTTTGAATGTACGTGTGTGCTGTATCGAAAGAACTATCAATTTTTCCAGTTGAGCTTATAAAATTTCTTCCTATTTCGTCCCCTGTTTGAAATTCAAATTATTTCCAAATTTAAAAATGTCGTTTTTTTACACGATGTTGATCCTTGTTTTTACTTTTCTTTATACACCGGAAGACGCACTTAAATTATACTTAAAACATACTGCCCATAACAGTTTTTCGTGATTTACAAACTCTAAAAACCTTCTAGAGAGTGTTTAACGACTCAGCGAATTATGTGTATAACATACGCGCTACCATTTTTGTCTTGTTTATTATTTATAAATTCCGTAAGAAGTGCGTCCTATTCAAAAGTATTTCAGAGAAGGTATAAATAATAGCAAGTTACATACGCGTGGTGCGTATATATATTTCTCATACGAAATTCGCAACACTGTATAAATAAATCTTTTTAAAGTAGTAGCGTTTATTAATAGAGCTGGCAAATATTCAGAATCAAAGAGATAAGAAGCTTTCACAGTTAATAAATTCGTGAGCGTTATCCCACGGGGGTAAGGTGAGTTTCACTTGGTGAAATATGTTTTACAGTCAATTACCAAAAAGGGCAAGTTATTCAAAAGGATTCGTATGGTTATCCCAACCGAACCAAGCATACTAACAGGTCAGTATGTTTATGACCATATCTGTGTATTTTCGTTTTTCGATGTGAGTTTTAGAAATTTAATGCTTTGTGTTGAATCGCTTTGCTTTAATATGGAGCTATTCATAAAATAAAGTGATAATTTTAATCAAACACAAACCCACAAAATTTTTAAATATTGCACTATAGCAAAATTTATAAACGAAAAGGAACGATCTAATAATTGCTTATAGGATGATAGATTGATTAAATGATACTAAAAAATCTTCTCAATACACAAAGAGAAAACAATTCGAATACAATAGCAACCCAATAGTTTCATTATATCAACTATTGAGCTGAGCTCAGACAAACTATCAGCATTTTTAGAGATTAATCTTGTTAATGGCATCGACTGGTAAAATAAATCGGTTAAAAATACTTAAAAATACCGTATTCTGTAAGTTTAGAACTTGACAGATCAATTTTGATCGTCGTGGTCGAGCACTGACGGTCCTCATTTGCTTTGAGACCAAATCGTTGCTATTCTGGAAGAAAACACTAAATCGAAAAAATGACATATTGAGTTAGTTATGCCAAAATGTTTCTTATATTGAACTCTACTGTATGAAAGAACACACATATTTTTATAAATTATACTTTTACTTTAAAACAGTGTAAAAACAAAAATAATTAAAATGGTTTAGGAATCATGTTCCTAACTTATATAATTACTAAGATTTAATTTAAGAATAGAGCGGACGTCGACCGCGGTTAGTCAAAAAGTATTACTATTTCGTCTGGGTGGCCATCTGTATTGATAAGTCCCTTACACAGGTATAGCATTTCAAAAATTTGAAAAACTTTAAAGTCCAACTACTCAAAATTAGTATTTTTCAGTTAGTGTCTTCTTCGAAAACAACGGCGAGATGTTCAAAACCTTTAATAATTAGTGACATTTCAACTGATTGGCGAATTTTATCCCAAGAAATGGATTTTTTATATTGTTTTCATTTCTTGATAGTAAAAAAATTACAGAAATCAATTAACTTACAAGTAGTCGTCCTTTACATATTTCATCTATCATAAATCATCTGGAAGTGGAACAGGTTACGTTTTCAGGTTAGGACTTTTATTCTTGCTTACGAAAAACATGTCCGTTCAATTGGAAGGTGAGTTAAAATAAGTGAAACAAATAAACGAATAAAATATTTAAATTATCTATAGAACAAATGATTTCAATAATTTCAATCAAACAAAGGCAAATCGTTATTGATATTAACAGTAATTTCAAATATATTATAATTTAAGAGTATCATGATAAACCTATGTATGAATGTAAATAAACCCCTTTGAAACCATCAATATTAAAAGTTTTTTTTTTAAAATGTCTTAGGTAAAAATGCATTCAAATACATTGCAATACGAGCCAAAACAAGAACACAGTAGTTTTAAAAAATAGGTAGTGATAAGCGATATCGTACTGTCCACATGTCCACAGAAGAACGTCTTTAATGAAATATTTTGTTGTTACTCGTGGTTTATTCTAAGGATGTATTTTATATATATAGTGGAACAGGTATAATATATTTTTATAACAAAATGAAATGGATTTTTTTCATCGTTAAAACGTCTTGCGTCTAATATTTTCGTCACTTGCTACCCGAACTTCTTCTATTGGCATGTTCGGATCTTAAAAATCAATGTTCTAAACGGTTGACTGATGCTGAATGTGTGAAAAGTGGTCTTTAATTAATGTAAATATAATCAAAGTATAACGTAAAAAACTTAATAATGTAAAATTGAAATTCATATTTTTTCATCATTTCGCGCTACAATCAAAACTAAATATTTGGCCAAGAACTAACAGTTAACTTATTAAAAGTATTATTTTGTTAAGCTAAAATATAAAAAATGTTCTTGTTTTGGAGTCTCAATATTTTTTAATACCTTTTTGATGACGTACGAAATATATATTAAAATAAAAATTAGTATTATTGTTTATTACGAATTATAAGAACGTAAAACTATATTCTAAATAATTCTTTGATGTAATGAGTCTGTCTTACTATAATAAAACGGCAAAACAAAAAATGTCTCCGTCGAGCTTAAATCGGTGCGATGGAAAACTGTAAGTTGTGAAAATCTTTGAAAACTTAGGCCATTCTGTGTTATAAAAGAGGGAGTGTAGTCAGCCACGAAGACTCAAACTCGCAGAGCCTGTGAGATAGAGGAATATAAAACCTATAAATTCAACTTTGGTACTAACCAGACCCAGTAAGGTTGACTGTTTTCAAATTTATGACGTAGTCGTCCGATTTGGAAATCTCCGCTGTAAAGTTGGGAGATCAGCCTTTGAGATCAAAAGAAAGGGTATGGATATTTCTGTCTCATTCAATAATTATTTAACATTTGAATAATTATTCCAAACTCTGTTTTCGTGCGATTTATGCGTTTTAAGTGCCACGGTACTTTAAATACACAGTGTTTACAAATACATAATACATAATAATTAATTATTTATTTATCACATATTTACAGTACAAATAACATTATCCAGTAAAGGAATTTAATAATATTCAAAACTTATTCCAATAAATATTTTATTTATACATTACAACATGTTTTAATTGAAGTGGCCGTTTACTTGATAGCACTCCATTATAATGAATCAAAAATATTTATATTTAGTTCCACAAGAATGATGCAATATCATGAATAGTTTTTTAACGAAACCAGAACCAATAATGACATGTAATAATTTACTTATTTATACCTGATAAACATCGGATGTTTCTGATGTCTCAAATTTTGTCCTACCCATCGGATCCTAAAAACGCAGCGTCGCCAGAGCGATTAGTTAATCATTGGTCTTGTCCTATCCTTATCTGTTTATCCTTACTATCTTCAAAAAATAGATGTTGAGTAACTGAGTAACACGCAGTTCTCGTAGAAAAATTTCTGTTGAGATACTTCTATTATAAAAACATGCTCTCCACATTGGGAGTGGACTTTGTTTTTAAAAACGAATAGTGCTTTCTCGGTGAGCGAAAAAAATTCAGTTCATAATAGAAAATTGTGAAACGTTTTTATAAATACAATGTCTTTCTACCAGCAACTGACGGTTAACACAATTCAAGGGATTATTATCTTTTGGGGATTAATGAAAACATATCAGTTTTAACTATATCCTGAATATGCGGTTTCACATTATTATCTAGGATTACATAACATTATTATGGTTATTTCCTCTCTGTTTTTTAGATACTGTGAATCTTATTAACATCTTTAGTATCAATAATTCATTTCTCATACGAAATTCTAAGTATTTACTCTCCCACAAAACTAATATAAAAGCTTTTTGTTATAATAGTTACCATTGTAATTCATATTTTTTCTCATTTACTAATAAATATTTATTCATTCGTTAGAAAAATTTCTTTCATCTCTACATATTTTATGAAAGTATTCTTTTCTTTAACATATTTTCCTGGAAAAACTCTGAAACTATTGACTTGAACCAACAATCTCAGTCTATTCAACATTATATCAAAATAGCCCTAAACTTTTATCAATATGACAAAATAGTTAGCAGCGTATAAAAATAAATATAAATAAATCGAAATATCACTTTAGCGAGATGAAAGTTATTTTTTTTCATTGATACCACTATACCAACTGTGCCTAGAGCTTCCAATCTAGGGATCCCGGTTAATTATTCAATCCCGGGATTGACATTCAGAAGTTACCTGTTCTCTGTTAATGCTAAAACATAATTCACATATCAAATTAAAACTTCTTGATTAACTACAACTTGTACTTCGGTGTGTTCATTTACACAGTTTTTTTATAATACCTATAAATTTAATATAAATTAATTGAAGTCCCTTTTCTCATTTAGTAACCGCCGTCCTTAACTAATTTAAAGGACAAATTAGGACTTAAATGAATGAAGGACAATATTTTAAAGTCAAATTCAATGGCATATAATTGATACCATTTGGTAAAACCAATCTTAATATTGCAATCAAATAAATAAAATCATTTTTATCACTATGTTTTTTTAAATATTTTTCTCTTTTTTTCTAAATGTCTGATTTTAAATCAACAAAATAAACCATTTCGTCGACCTTTGTGATCTAGTGGTAAGTGTTTGCCCTAGCGATCTGGTGGGTCCTGGCTTAATTCCCAGCAAGGTCAATATCAAATCTTGGACATGAATGACTTTTAAAAATTCTCATCGAGTTTATCTCGTATGATTTTCTAATTTTCCAAATATTTGACGCATTGGCTGTCAGCTGGAATGTCATATACTTTTCTTTTTACTCAATTCCAATGCACAAAAAAAAATGAATCATATGCACATTGCAATTGAAGCAATAATGGAATTTTACATTGATAATGAAACAAATTAAATTTTAAATGTAAAATTTAACACATGAAATTATACTTAATGACCAATCCTGAGATTGAGAAGTTCTGAATGCTAAAATTCCGGGATCGTAAAAAGGGTCCCGGATTGGATGCCCTAGTTGTGACTGTAGTTGGGCAAAAATGGTATATTTTGTCCAATCAAATGATTGTCGACTTCTATTGGGTGTCAGCAAATTGGGATGATTATTCATTTTAATTGAAAAACTTATCTCATTGATTTAAAAAATACCTTATTTGTAAAGATCAAATATTCTAGCCTATACTTATTATATTTGATTTAGTACGTATGAACTGTCTTTTTTAATAAGAAACGACTTACAATGCTGGGAAAATACTGAAAAATTATCGTGTTGTTATGGTTCTCTTAAAATACTGAAATAACGTTTATTGAGTTACGATTTTTTAGAATTGTTTTCAATCAGACGATTCGAGTGAATCCTGAAACCATTTCTCATCCCCCGTTCCATAAATTGATAAACAACTGGGGTTTAATCTTGTAACGAAAAAGAATCGAGTCGTAAAACTGAATTCAATTTTTTCCATTCCGAAGCCAATCATTCGGGAGTTTGACGGGTTTCTACTTTGTTCCACCTATACACGTGTACACAATAACGACAAATTTGTAAATGAAAAACAATTTATCAAACCTAAAAATATAAAACAGTTTTATAGATACAATATTACAGGTAAGTATAAATCAGAATGAGTCGAGATATTGGAGTATGAATAACTAAACTTATAAACGTTCATTTCGATAAATCAAGCATATAAAGATTAGTCGATCATATCGTATATATATATAATAGACTTTTATTATTTCAAGTCATTGAACCGAAAACCTTTAGTCCTTTTGTAGTGATTCATATTCGAAATAAAAATACAAGTAAATTAAAAAAGTAAATACAACGTTATACAATATTTAACTATAATGCTTTGGTTACCTAAAAATCATCGTCGGACCTTATTCATAAATATATTATAGTAGTATAACCGTACCCGTCATACATGACGGTATTGAGATTGATATACTGAATGTCTAAAGTAGGTAGTACGTCGGAACTGTGTGTGCACATTTTATTTTATATATACACAGCGAACGTTTAGACCATGAGAAAATTTCATACCCACATGTGATAATAATAAATCGCCTACAGAGCGGTTTGGGCTGTTATATATAAGATAATGAGTTTAATGACGAATCACAGTTATTTGGAATCGCTGTTTTTTTGCGTATTTCATTTTAAATCTGGATATCTATTTAAATAACCCTCAATTGAGTTATTTAAGTTTGTGTAGTATCTTCGATTATATTCAATACAAATTAATCAAAGGAATACTATAAATTTTTTTAAGCATTCAGTGAAAATTTTCGGTTGGAATTGTGGCAATTTTCATTAAAACATAATAAAAAACAAATTGTATTTCATTATATATTATCACAGTTAATTCATAAATATTTTTTTGGTTACGTTACTAAACCAGAATTGAACGCTTGTAATACATCGTGTTAAAAATAACGTTCATAATAAAAGTATCTCTTTTTACAATTTAGATTGCATTAAAAAGCTCCGGTTACAGAAACACTTTCCCTGAAAAAAATATATATCCGAGCATGCTTTTAACATGCTGTAGCTTTTATCTCATTAGCTTGCAGTCCCACTTTATCCTCGCCGTATTATTATTAGTAAGTAGGTAAGCAGCATTAATGAAACTTTTAAATAATCTTTACCCGAGCTAAAATCTGAAAGAAAAACAAAATTTCTTTTATAAAATAATATTAAATAAAGGGAATATTTTGTTTTTGTATGAGTTCACAAAATTTCTTAAGAAATCTGTTCTCTTAAGCTTTCACATAGTTTTCATAATAGATAGAATACATTTTCTAACAGCTTTTTAATGTTAATTTATTAGTTATTCAATATCCTTCACATAAAAGGTAATAGTGGAAGTTTTACATCTTGATAAAAATTCAACATGGATATACAACCGTTGTTAAGAAAGAAGTCATTAACTCCTATTTTTATTTGATGTGTGTTGAAAAAAGGGATTCCCAACCTTTTTTATTCTATTCCCCTGCTCACGGATGTTCAGAATATAATTCCCCCCTTCTCAAGATAGTATAACTCTAACTCAAAGGGTGCTTTCCAAATATTCATAAATGTAATATTGAAAATCTTTAATAAATGGCAGCAATTCTCCCCCTGGAACTCTTAAATTTACCCCTAGAGGTAGGGAACCCCTGTATGATAATCTACTCTAATACTGCAAGAAATCGTAACGATATTGCTTAATATCTAAATACGAATATAAAAAAAAATATTAAATAAACTAAAACACGTTTTGCAATTAAAAAAATGACACAATAAAAAACAAACAATTATTTTTAATGAAATACTTGTTACTCTTCGAATTATTTCAATTATTTAATGCAATACACTTAAAAAAACAATTATCTAAGATATTACATTATGTTACGACCCCGTATTCAATTTTTTTTTCCTGTGCGTCATTTGATTGTGACACGCATAGCCGTATTGCAACCAACCGCAATGGTTAATAAGAATTTTAAGCGTATTATAGTCTGTTGAATTTCGATTATTTAGGACAGACATTATTGTAAAAAAGAAGTTGGCCTCAGCTTTTTTTTGACAAATCCTTCACTCTATCTTCACAGCCCTATTTTTAACTAAACTTGTTATTTAATAATGTTAAAACGAAAGTTTAAAATGTGCTATGGTAAAGCGCCCTCGTTTCTCTAAAATCTTTGAATATATTTTGCAAACTGGCGTACTGAATGGCAGTAAAAGTCGTTTAAAATCAACGCGCAATCGAAATCTCGAAAAAAACAAAGTGTTTTTTATTCCGGAGGTGGGTCGAACTTTGTGAATAGGAAAAGTTTTGCACCGTAAACGTTGAATTGAGCTCCCTGAAAAACATTAGTAAGAGTCTAACTGTACTTGGACACTTTTAGTATGATTAGATAACGCAATTAGTCTGGTGAGATGAGCGCATTCGGCCTGTTGTAACCTTACCAAGTTTTAATCGTAAGGAACGACTCACAATTATTTAGACTACCTGAATTTTGCAATTTAAATTCTCTGGTGTTTACACAAAAGTACAAATACATATATTGAATCTCGCACAAAAGTTTTTTTTTTTTAATTCGAAAAAGTGTTTTGTTTTATTTATTTTTTTCCATAAAGAAGGCGTTGATACACTGAGTCACAGTCAAATAAAAAAACTTCTTTTGTTGAACAACTTAACAACAGTTAAACAAATTCTTTTGAAATGCTCCATAAAGACTTCAAGCTCCACGTTAGGAGTGGATATCTGATTGACTTAAGTTACAAGTTTATACGGATGAAAATAAGTTGGGATGTGAAAATATACCAAGATTTTATCATCAGCAAACCTAGCAGTAAAAATTTCACTTCGGGATCAGATATATGAACGTTTAGTCATAATTTTTATTATATAAAAAGTAACACATGGATTTTCGTGATCTGTTTTTGCTAATATGATCTAAGATTAATGTCTCTACGTTTCCTTATGACCTATTACTATTTCAAATGCTTGGTATTTATAAAATTGTACCACAAATAAGTAACCCTTCGTAATGTCATTATTAAAGTTCATTTTTTATAATATTTAATTATTCCCATATATTTTTCCTTATTCACCGAAAAAGAAATATTTTACGAAGTATGCTATAGATTGTCGATATAATATTATAGAAAGATATTTTAATATAATACGTACGTGCTAAAGAAATCTTTCTAAGCATATTCCTTATCATTATGATTGCAAAAAAGCTATCGATAATATTTTACAATATTTGTAGAAATAAATACATTTCAACGTTAACAATACAAAAACTGGATTCTTCAATTGTAATGAATATGCTAATAGACCATGACCTGTTTCGTTTCACGAGTAAGCATTTTTATCTCACGAGAATGCTTGCTTGTAAAGCAATGTCTGAGATAAGCAATACAACTTTTGTTTAATATAATATTAAATAAAAATATGGTATACTATCAAAACAACTCGCCACCACCGCTACGGATTTACAACCCTCGTGGGGCGTATATCTTAACAGAGCACCGCATAGCGCTTTCAAATGATTAAGAGAAGTTTCTTAGAAGCAGTTATCCAAGATTTTCTTTATCATTGGATATTGGGAAATATAAAATTGATTGATTGGAAATTATAAAATAATAATGACTGCTTATTCCCTCATCATTTAAGTACAAAATATCCTTTCGACTAGATTTTATCGTGTCTTCAAAATAGACACCAAATGATATTTATCAAAATACAACACAATTTGTGCCGGATTATATAATGTCATTGTGTCATTTTCATTTACATTATTTTGCAATATAATTTGTGTCATTTTTCCAAAACATATATAGCAACTGACTTCAGTAATTTGTTTTGTGAAAATTTCCATTGAATATAATAATTGTTAATTTAGTTTTTCCAGTTGCCAACAAATGGAATAACTTTATTATTAAATAATTACGTATTTAAAAGGGTATAATAATATGAATTGCTAGATAAATACGTTTTTTCAGTGCTAAGAACCAACTATCGCGGGATTGTATTTATACGGAGGCCTTAGAATGCTACCTCTTGGCTACATACATATTTTCTGAAAATAAATGTCAGGCGACTGTTCCATTATCAGCATTGCAGACAGAAGCACAGTTCTTTTTTAGGGTAGGCATAATTTTATATTTAATGATAGTCACTTGAAGCTTAGAAAGCGGTTGATGGTTATTTTATCAAGGGTTGTAAAAAAAATAAGAAAATAGGATGACAAAAAGTCCGGTGGTTACCAATCATGACATGATGTATTCTCAAAATAACAAATTTACAAATACAGACCATGGTAATGTTAAAGTATCCTTTAAAGTCTATTTAACATTGGGAGCAGAGATTTAAAAAAAACCATGCCCCATTTATACAATATTCTCATACCTTCAAGAACACAAATGTCTTGTACACTTCTAAAGCCATTAGTTACAATAATAAATTATTTGTTTTTTTGAATATCGATTTTTATGTTGTAGAAATAAAAGATAAATTACACTTTTTTTATGACCCCCACATGTGTTTTGAACAGAAGGAAAAATATTTACCTCGATAGACTTTTCGAAAAAAAAAACGGCAATCGTACATGATTCGAGCTTTATTGGCTTCTGAATTTACTGCGTGAACCCAAATACGTCAGCTCTCCCCCCATGTATCACTGATAATTTCGCGTTATATGCCAAATCACAATGCCATTCCTATACAGCAATAGGCAATTGAACGTACGATAAGATTGTTTTGGGAGTTATAGCTTTTATTGGAATTCTTTATTTGTGTCAACGAAGGAAATCCGGTGTAAATTTACCTTAAGATATTTTTGTTAAATAGAAATACATTGGTATTCCTATAAAATTATGTTTTTATCCTTACATATTTCGAAAAAATAATAATTAGTTTAAAAGGTCTCTGTGGTATAGTGTAGATTTTTCATAGCGAACAGGTAGGTCCAGACAAGCTCAATATTGAAAAAAAGCATTTTAAATTTGAGATCTTCGATCTTTCTATATTGGCGTTTGTGATGTATTTTTTCCTCGAATCGATCTCGTATGACTTAAACAAATATTATCATTTGAGAGTTGATTTCGTGTGATTTAAAACTGAAAAATATTTGAGATCGTAGTCGTTAGTTGTAATGCCTATTATATTTTTAATGCGTTCATTTTGATATATCTTTAAAGGTAACAGTTAGCATGAGCGTAACATTGAGTGATGATATAATCAATTTCTTTTCTGAAAATGTTAATTTGACAGACAAATATACCGATCAAGTAGATTTTAAACAAAATAAATAAAGATTTAAGATATGACACATCAGAACCACGATGAGCATCATCCAAGGAGAGCATCCAGTCATAATTTACATCTCGCTGAAGAGGAACGCAGGTAGTCTGCCGAATGAAAGAACACTGGGTCTTTCTACGAACGCATCTAATCGTAGAAACACCTGATCACAAGTAGTCTAGATCAATCCCAATAACCAGCGTCGAGGGGGAGATCAGTGGGCTCAAAGGGTAACATGCAACTTGGACATTGATTCATTCATATTATTGTGTAACAATGAAAACCCTAAAAATTTCTACCTAAATACTTTCTTATTGATAACTCTACGATATTACTTAGTATGCACGTCAAAAAAACGAATTAATTAGAAATACTTTCACTCAATATAAAGACTGCAGTTAAAAATTATTGATCATTGAAACTTTGTATTTAATGTGATCGAATTAGTTTTAAAATAGTATGTATAGCTAACGTGACACATAAATTTTAAATGATGATAATATTATCTTTCATTACTATGAATGTATGATAAAATATTTGTATTTTGGTAATGTGAACAGCACATATCCGCATAATTATTTCTGTATAGTGGAAAATTTGTAATATACGCTATTCTTAGAGTTAGACGCCATATTTTAATCCGTACTGTCAGTAATAGTGTACATATAATAATATTTTATTCAGTATTGCTAGCCTATATAAAATATTATCCTTTCAAGTAGTCCTACCCTGAGTCAGCAAAATAATTACCTTGGCTTATTTGTTTCTCTGTTAAGCGTCAGCGGCTTATGTGGTCCTTAGTAATTTTCAGCCTACTCAGGAAAGCTCTGTCGGAATGATCGCAGTACGAAGCAAAGCTACGCAACCGGTGTGGCGAGAACTTTTCAAAGATTATTAAATGTACTAAGACTACTTTTTTACATAATTATTTCACTGTTGGGGAATTAAAAACTGAAATATCTTTCAACCTTGGAATTAATTGCTTGTTAACCTTGGATAACGTGAAATAGCTCAAGCCAACTATTTATTTAATTGAAATTTTTTATTATTTTTACAAACGGGTGTTTTTAAATAGAAAATAATTGTAATGAGAAGATGTTAATCTTAATACAAATATAAACAATTATTTAATAAATTTGGATTATTGAGATTTTGTACACTTCCATGTATTTTGTCACTAACGACCCGGGTTTCGCCTTTCGGCATCTTCAGGCATTCGAGCACACGAATGGACTCGAACTGAGAGACAGTAAACAGTGTCTAACGTTTATATAGAAGATACAAATGCGACAAATATTATTTACGAGGTAAGATATTATACGTCTGAGAGCCACACTGATACCTGAGTTAAAATTTCGGTAATCGCCCTAATCCTTATTTTGTAAACACCATATTAACAGAGTGGCGAATTGCCGCTTTTCAACTTCTTTTAGAAATACCAGTGATTTTACAATTATAATAGTATTGTGGGTTTTGACGGGATGTAATTCGACGAATGGGTAAATATATACAATCATTCCACATTTAGTGACATCTGTTAGGTGTTTCAACGTATAGGATATAATAGCAGAGAATTAGGAAGGTTCAGCTGCTCATTCAAAATTGGCAAGGAATTTAACTGGGCTCTATTATCTCAATAATCCAAATTTGATATTGAAATTCCATCAAGCACCCTCAGTCGATGTCTTAAATTATAATTATTTAATATTACAAAACAAACACTTTCAAGGTATTGTTTGCTGTTTTTTTATGTGTCTCACATAATCTTTCACAATATAATGAAGTCTTATATAAATCCATTTCAGCCTTATCAAGAATATTGAAACGGTAATATTTTTTTACATGTCCGCTGCCAATGTGGAGCATGTGGACTCGTAATAGAGGTATCTCAAGAGAAGTTTTTCTACGAGAGCTGCTTATTACTCAGTTTCTCAACCTCTCTGTTTCGAACAGAGTAGGGATAGAAAAATAGAGCTTGGAAAGTACTAATTGTTAACTAATCGCTTTCGCTACGCCCCGTTTTTTTATTATCTGATGGGTGGTGGGGAATTCTAGACAACACAAACATCCATACCTACGAACAGAAACGCATTGCACATTGTAACGGTATTTTAACCCAGGACCAAAGCCAACGACGTTGAATACTGCACAATTGACAATGGAATCTATATATTTTTATGAAGAGTAACATAAATTGATAAAATAACAAACAGACGTTCATCCGTGATGTTTGGTACAAAGAGATTATCTACTCTAAGCAGTGCTTAAAAATAATCGAACGAAACAATACGTCATATTAAAAAATATAAATCTTCTCTTCTCTTCTTCAATAAATATAAGCACACTTGTTTTATATATTGCTAACAATATCTATGAAATCAATATTTTAATGTGTATGATTTATAAAATATATCATTTCCACGGTAGTTTCAATTTACGTACCTGCTTAAAAATTGCGTCGAGTCCAATTAATGACATAGACTCTAAGACTTCCGTTATAAATTCGTCCCAAAATGAAAAATTTAAGATTTAATAATTATTCACTCTATTAGAAAGAGGGTGCAAAGAGAGCTAACGGCTAAAAAACATTTCCTATCCCTACCTTTCTGAATGTTCAGGTTGGTTGATTTTAAACCAATTCTTAGTAATCACTTTTGTGTTAACTGTCAAAGGTTGAAAGATCGTACTATCAACTGATGATTATGCTCGTGATGAGCCAAACCGGTCCTGATCGTTGTAGACATGTGGAAGTAGTACAAAACAATTGTGTTTTATTTTTAAAATACAATTCTAACTACATACCTTTTGTTGAAATACTCGATGCGCTTCTAATCGAAAATGGATGTGATTTAAAAAAATAAGATAAACGTAAATGAATGATTGCTGGATTTATTTTCTGTATCCGGCTTAGATTTATTTTTATTATATGTGATGCAAAAAAACATTAAAATACGTATGCTTTGTCAGAGAGAGAAAATGTGCATTTTTTTATTTTATTTTGGGACAATTTCCTCCGGCCATGTTTCGGTGGAAAAAGCTCCGACGACTTAATTTCATTTGTATATTAAGACAAAATACAATGAAAAAGCTTTATTCTGGTTCGTGACAGTGGGTAAGGTAGGCAAGATAGGTATGCGGTAATTTGTTTCCTTTTAGCATTTCCAGACCTTTTACGCTTCAGTATTTGTTTATAAAAGAGTTTCCGCTTTTTTTTAACATGCATTTTTTCTTATAAATATTTTTCACCATGTGAAATTTTCCAGGTAATATAAACACTGTACGAATGGTGAAGTATTTGAGTTATATTCAAATTTATTTACAAATGGATATACACATATAAAAAAGTTAACTACGGCTTATTTTTAATCTTAATTTGATAAGTTTCAATTTAAAGTTTATTATTTATACACGTATGTTAATCGTAGAAACGACGTTTAATACTACCCTTATAATTTATGCAATTTCATGAATTTGTTCGGCTTTTGAATAGTACGTTAATTTTAGTAACAGTTACATATCTTACGAGGTTGGACCAGTGAAAACTTGTTAATTGTCTGTTAATTCCCATGAATCCCATAATGGACACTTTCAAATAATATTTTCAATCAATATGTGCGCAAATACCTGCCCATGATGCTTATACTTCTTACTATAATATCCGATCCAAGAAATGGCGCGTAAAGAGAATGATTTACATTTACATTACACATCTTCTGAAAAAAGGGGTTGAGCGATGATATACATGCAACTCTCGTAAAACAACATCTACTAAAATGACAAATACAAGAGTACAAATTGGAAGTGGACATAAAAAAATATATTTTATGAATAAATATACACCCGAGCCTCTTTTTGCACGGGGATACGTTCCAAAGACTACAATGCAAAAAAATCTTAAATTTAACGAGCCAGGCTCGTATATTCAGTTAGGGACTGGGCATGTCTAAAAATGAGCTTTGTAAGTTCTTCAAACTTACGCCAACATTACGAGCAATTCTTGGTAAAAATTGAACTTTTGTTAATTATTCAAAGACAATCATTCTCGTATGAGGTTTTTTTTTAAGTGTTTTCCCCACACAAAGCCTTCAGCAAAGACTTAGATACCAGTACTTAGCTAGCTTACATGCGGGAAAGGGATATAAAGACATAGTCTGTACACACCCTAGCACTGACTTTATCCAGGAAACTAGGAGCCCGCTTCGCGGACTTCACATAATAGTTTCAGTAGGAAAATAGATGTAGGAAAAACAAATCGTCTAAAAAAAGATGAGGTGCGCATATAAAAATGGTAGATAACTTTCATCACTTAAAATAAACTCAAAAAACGAAATTCGAATTTATTTATTATTTATACATAAAGATATTTTCATCAAGTTATACAAGATACATAAATGAACAAGTAATTAATTTTCATAGTTTTCGATTTAAAGTAAATTTAACACATAACGTACGGTAATCATTTTTAAATCACGTTGAAATTGCGTACCTCGTTCGTCATTGTCATTAATTGTTAGAAAATGGTTAACAATTTTACTGGCAAGTTGAAGAATTGAACTTACAGTTAGTGGCACCACTTCTTCATCACCACTACTATGAACTGACGTGGAATCATTTATATTATCTGACTCAATCTCTAGTATGTAGTCTTCATTAAACACTTAAGCCATGCAAAAAGAGAGTCGGGCGTAGTAGGCAAAGAAAAACCTATACAATATAAACAAACTATATTGTTGGCATCCTCTTTGTCCTAATACTACCTTTCAGTTTTTATGTTCTAAATCATCCTATTATTCCAATTTCCACTGCAAAGCTCAATGATTTAACTTAGGCATTAAATTTTCCCATCGAAACTTTACTACAATAGAGAGGGTCTAATAATCATTAAGTATCGGTACTTCAATTTAATATTGAGATCCAATGAAGTTTTTATCGTCATTTAATTATAAGCACTTAATCTGAATCTTGGAATAAAAACTATAAAATCTTTATACATTGGCTATTTGGTCAATTTATGATTTTTTTTGCATATCTTTAAAAATTATGTTCAAATAATAACTGTGAAAAATGTACTTTACATAGTTTTAAATGTATTGTCATATAGTCACTTTAATTGCTTTTCGTGACATCTTACTTTGTATAACGATCATCATATTTCACTAAACCTTTTGGATTTAATTTTTCATAAATGTTTTCAATTCTTTATAAATTCTAACTATTATTTTTATAAAAAAATATTTTTTATCACTTGGAAATGTCCCCGTTCTGCTGTTTAAACGGTCAAATAAAAATCGTGATGTGTATATAATAATCACTTTTTAGGATTTTAATGCCTTAACAGTACATAAGCAATATCAAATTAGAATGTTAATTCGATATGTTTTACCTATACTTGAATTTGTAATAGTTTTTATAGCATTATTTTAAAAAAATTGAAATAACTTTTTAAGCTTTTCGTGTAAAATAATGTGTTTTAAATAAATTTCGCTCAGTTCTATGGCTCAGTTGGTAACGTCGTTGGCTACGATTAAGGATGTCTCTGGTTCAAGTCCCGATGCGGACAGTTTCATTCATTATTTTTTCAATCGATTTATGAATTTCTGTTCGTAGTCATGAATGTTTGTGATGTGCAAAACTATCTCCCACTCATCCGATGCTTAAAAGCGGAACGTAGCGAAAGTGATTAGCTAATTACTAGTCCTGTCTTAGCTCAATCCGTCTATCCCTACTCTCTTCGAAAAAAAGAGGTTGAACAACTGTGTAGCAAGCAATTTTCATAGAAAACGTTTCTTGAGATACCTTCATTAGAAGGTCATATGCTCCACGTCGGAAGCGACGAGGTAAAAAATTATTGGTGATGGAAGTATTTGTTTTTGTAAAAAAATAGCAATAATGGAATTTATGTATTTGGAAAACACGACGTAGGGGTAAAATTAAAAAAAAAAAGTGTTAAAAAAAGCTCTTAATACAATATTAATTTTGAGTAAAGCGACAAACTTGATTTTCAACTAATATACATAATTTTCTTATAAAATCAATTTATATCTGTAAAACTACGTCATATTTAGAATAATTTGATATTAAATAGGCAAATAATATATTCCTTTAAAATATACACAAAAACAGCCTAAAAACATTTGTTGGAAAATTTATATATATAATAATATCCCATTACAAACTGTTTTAATGAACCGCTTTAAAAATGACTATTATATCATATCTATCTATATATATGTAAAAATGAATGTCTGTTTGTTGGTTTGTTGGTTTGTCCGGATCTTATAGGCTCCTAAGCTATTCAACCGATCGCGACGAAACTTTCAGGAAGGACTTATTGTGATCATGCCGGAAAATATTACATAAAATAAATGTTTGTTTGTCCTTTACGCGTTCTTTTACCATTCATACGATTTCGATGAAACTTCGGTGAGTTGTTGTGCACACACCCGTGAAGGGTTCTGAAGAAAAAAAATTGAAAATCTAAAATTGAAAAACATAATCAAATACGTACATACAGCGACATCTAGGAAAAACCTTCTGATTTATTCGTGTACGCATCAGACGAAAAACAAAAATATTGTGTTATAACAAGTGTGATATTGAAACTCGGGTTCGGGTCGGGCCAGACTTGAAGATGATGGGCTCGAACCGGAAGTCTATGAAATTTCGGCCTGTGCAGATCTCTAATCCAAAACAGTTCAATAAACAGAATTAAAACACAAACCCTTTCTTTCTTTGAGTGGCATTGCAACGCATGCCGGGTACTCACTAGTAGTTAATAAATGTAACAAACATTTATAAAACCGTTTAATTTATAACATAAGTTGAAATAAATTTAACATATTTAATTTCTATACCAAAGTGTTTTGTTTAAAGCGACATAACTCTCTCTCTCTCTCTGCCATTACACAGTAAATCATCGACTCTGACACTTTCATAATTCAAATAAACATGAGTTACACATAATCCTTATCATCTTATGAAACGAGTTAAATATTTTGATTTGATTTCTACTTATGTTGCTATGAATAATTAAACTACTTTCGGAAAACTCCCGAATAAATTTCCATACAGGCATATTATATTTTGACTTATGACTTAGACCGCAGGATCTCTATGCATTGACTCTATGAAGCTTATAAGAAAATCATGACTAAACTTTGATTTTTATTGAACGTTGTTATTTCATTAGTGAAAATAAATCTTAACAAATGAAAGAACGTAATTCTTATCGCGAAGTATTAGTTCATTTATTTACATGTATAATATATTTTCAAAAAAAATATTCATATTTCAGTTAAATTACAACTTTTAATTTGACTAAATGAAGTGTCTTTTCAATTTATTTATGAGATTCCACGCTCACACACCAGTAATTATAATTGTGTTGTGCATGTTGTTACATTACACATTCTTAATTTACTAGTAACCGTACTCGTCATAGATGAAGGTATTGAAATTGAAATGCTGAATGTCTAAGGTAGCTAGTACGTCGGAACTGTGTGTGCATTGCATAACATTTTATTTTATTTTATACACACCGCGAACGCTTAGGTCATGAGAAAATTTCATAGCTACATGTGATATGTGATAGTAATAAGTGTTTGCTTACAATCAACGCGCGACAGCGGAGCGGGCGCGGCGCTTAAAACTGAAATGCATAGTATGCTTTTGCAATGTCCGTAGTTAATGCGCAGGGACTGGAAGTTTTCGCGACTTGTCTTGAGCGGTTTCACAATTCAGTTTCAAACGCCGCTCCATCCCGCATTGATTATGGCCAAGCACTAAAGTGTCTACAGAGTTATCTGGGTTATTATATATAAGATAATAGTAAGATTTGTTTTATCATATCTAATCTAATCGACGTAATTGCTGAAAAACTTAAGATAAAGTTAGTGAGATAAATAAGAAAGTTATAAATTTTCTTTTAATAATAATATATTCAAGTGTATATTAAATGTTGAAAAATTGTAACGTAATGATTACTTTGCGCTAAACGGATAACTTGCAATAACAATCTCTATATTTAAGTTAAACACCTTTATACTCTGCTGATTCGTGTTTCAATAGTATCTTTTATTCCATTTTTGGTTCTATCGACAACATACATCTTGACAGAACGCATACATCTAAAAATAATTTATTTATTACTAAATTAGTGTCTTATATCTTATATCTTTTATTTAATATATCTAGTTCGGAAGGTAAAAAGGAAAAGATTATGACCTCACCTTTTGAAAACTGTTTCCGAAATAAACCTTTGATATAAAAGCTGGAATAGTACGGTACTCTATTTTAAAAGATGTCATTTTTCACACCGAAATCAATGATTGATATCCTCATATCGAGTTTGTCTCGTCGTAACATTTTTTTTTTTGTTTTTTTCTTCTCGAGTATAATCATTCTTTATCAAGTCTCTTTTTGTCCTTCATTATTCGAACGATCGACTATAACAGAGTTTTTACAAAAAACACTAGGTATTTTATAATCAATTTTCATATTTACTATCACAAAAAATGTAAATGATTGTCAGTTAGCTAAACGTTCCTGCTTCACCTCGTTTTCTGGATCCATAAACTACACATCCAAAACAAAAAATACAATTATCCATATTCGGTATTTTCTATAAGATTTTTAAACAAAGAAAAATTATTACTTTTCATATAAATAGCCTTCCTTGTTGAAATTTATATTTTATCAGTTGATAATGCTGAAGATCAGCGAAACCGTTCCTGATCAATATATAAATGTTGAAGTAGTACAAAACAAGTTTGTTTTATTTTAAAATATAATGCACCTAGAATTGACATTTAAAACCTTGAAGGAGTCTAATATGTTCATTAATTCTAATAAAAAAGCTTCAACCCCTCTAACCAATATATCTGGCACTTTTGTTATCGCATATATTTCATGAATGCAGCTTAAACTCAATGATTCAATTTTACATTTACCATTGAATAGCATCTTCTATATATATAAATTTTTATCCTGTAACATTAATTTGGGTGTTGCTAACTGATTTTCAATATTAAATTATCACAGCAAGTTTTATTTATTGTTGTCACGGTTTGCAAAGGAGGAATAAGAACGCAAAAATAGGAAACAATGTAGATATTAATGATAACCATAAATAAATTATACGTCTTAGTATTTTATTAATCTTTAGGTTCTAGTCCCAATGAAATATCCTTATGTGTATTGCTAAGTAATTTCGTTCAACAAAGTATAGGAAGACAACTTTGCGTTGTTTGCTGAAGCACAAATTTGTGACTTTTGCACAATAAAATATACCGCAACTAGTTAGCAACTGTCATCAATCAAAACTAACTTGTATTTCATTACATTAAAAGTTGAGGCGACACGGCACATTTCGTTGACAATTATTCAGAACGATTCTGGCCAGGCTAAATGTTTTCGAAATTTTTAATAGCTTTTATAATTGAATGAGTTTTTCGTGACAAGATCGGATTGATCTAAATTTGTTTACTCTGGGAATGGTTTTGTTTTGATTGGCATTTGTCTGATAAAGGTCGCAGTATTTAATTATCGATGAAGTTGAGGAATGTGCGATAGTAATTTTCAATATTTTGTCCGTATCCGCACTCAAAGAAGATGCGTATATGGATGCGTATTTTTTTAACTTTTTTCAATCTTAACTGTGGTGCCAGATACGAGATATTTCGTACGAATAGTTCATCTGGCCTGATAGAGATTTTTTGCACGAACTTCAAGGTTGCATCATATATTATTGCGTCTAAATGTGATGATTTAGTTGTGATTAAAATTCTAGTATATCACTAAAATTTTTGATCAAAGTTTTACTTGTTTTGACAGTCCCGGCTGATACTAGCGCACGGATCAAGCGTTCTTTATTTATAACGTTGTAGATTTAATCTGATATATCAGTGTAAGGAACTTTTTTCTTAATTTGTGACAACCTTAACTTGTATAAAAATACTCATTTATATTTTATGTTCTCATGCCTGATAACAGTTTCTATGATTTATGATAAAATTGCACAAATTTAAAATGATTTAATAGTTTCAAATTTTACTGTGCAATGATCTGTCCTGCACTAGTCTGGGTCCAATCAGAGTCATGAAAAGTTTGGTTACATATCATATTCGTGGTACTAACGTTTATTTTCACACCAATTCAACACGCGATTCTCTTTTTACATGGTCTTTTTTCACGGTAGTCTCTGGAATGTATCCATAGTTCAAAAAGAGAATCGGGTGTTTATAAATTCTCAAGTATTACTTACCACCTTAAAAGATCTTATTCTCAGATTGAAACTGAAATAATTTTCCTCAAACTTACTGTTATAAATATACATATTGACAATTTTAGTATCGTAAAAAAATCAGCAAGTTACCAGCTTTTAAAGCGCTATGAAACAAACATAATTTTACATCGTATGGAATGTTTATAAGCGCCCTTAATAATAAAGTATCTCATCTATGTTCAAATATTACAAAAGCAAATGTTGTTAGTAAAATTCACAGGAAAAAGTGGAATATATTAAATATATTATCCACATTATCGGTGAACTAGTTTCATGTAGCTTTAATTAGTTTCTATTAAACACAAAATACCTCAACACACTTGTTTATAGAATAAGAATAGACTTATGGGATATTGATTTTAAAATTCAGTTAAATTATTACAAAGTATTAAGCGTTATTGTGAGTTTAAAGATTGAAGAGTACTATAACTATGAATAAATTAATGAAAATAATAGTTGATGATTAGTGAAAATGAATTTACTTGAAATATAAAAAATACAAAGCACTTTTTAATTAAAAAACCGAGAATGCAAAAGAATTTATCGTTATAATTATATTGAATTAACTATATTGTGCTTGCTGTGTGTTGTTATATTTGTATGTATTATAAATAATAGCTCATTCAATTTTTGATTATGTGTTCAAGATAGTACGACACTATTTACGTAAAAACGTACGTAAAAACAGTGACTCTAAAATGTCTTTTACTCCCCATTTTCAGGAAATGAATTTATCGTACATTCTTTATAAAATGTAAAACACTCAGACTGCTCAGGCTTAATGATACAATTTGAAGCGTGATTAGATAAGAATCATCCCTTTTTCCGAGTGATTAACATAACAAATATCTGGGAACACGGCGTATAGGTTCTTTAAACCGGGATCGGGGAAATTCATCCGCAAACCAATTCGGATTGATTGAAAAACTTTAGTTTAAGTATCCGACATTTTCATTGAGGTTGTATTCATCTTTAATTATTAAATATATATTATATGAACTTGACTCTAAAAGTTTATTTTATTTCAACAAACAAAATTGAAAGAATATAAATAATTACGTTCCATAGTTCTTCGAATTTCACATTGTATCATAAAATTTAAAACAACTATTTTTATACTTTATTTCAACTCTTTTATGTACCTATTTACTCGATTTAAGCAATAATTTTACAGAAGTGTTTTAAGATAAAGGAAAAATGTACTTATGATGTGTATAATCATAAATGCCACTCTCCACAAGTGGAAAATAATATATGAATGCACATATACTGTCTATATTATTGTGTATATATATAACTTAACAGATCAAGTGCAATATCACTAGGAAACCGTGAAAATGAATTTATCAATTGCATTTACATGCAAATTGTCCAATACAAAATCAATAAATTGAGTCATTTAGATTATATTACTATATTCTACAGTAATTCACTCATATTTTGTTCAAAGTATTAGAATTACCGCAGTATCGGTTTTATTTGATTTCTGTGGCGTTTTTGCTTTTATACAACTCAAATTTGATATTTATAAATTGATAGATTTAATTTAAATTTGACTTATTAAATTAATAACAATTGAATTTTTACAAGTATTTGACTCGATCAAATTGCTTCTTCTTCCAAAGTATAGATTCAGCTTGCCAGTGGTGATGCCAATAAAATCGCGGTACCGTTTTCGGATGTCAGCACATTCCACGTCTACGTGATTGGGTTCAGACGAGTACTAGGTTACACGTTATGGGCACCTTATGAATTAGTCGGTGCCACTCTTTAGTTTGGAAACCGCGAAATTTTTACAAATTTTTTTATAAAAATGTTTTCTTCCAAAGACTTAATAGATCAAATGGCTAAGCGCTACTCTCACCACCAGCCCTCACAGTTCAATATTGATTTATTTATTTATTGTAAATTTAAAAAATTGAAATGCATGGCATTACAGCTGACGCCAATGCGCGATGCATTTCACAAACATAATAACAGTAACAACAGTAATAATAATTATTGAAAACAGTACTACTAATAAAAACAATAGTAAAAATAAAAACATTTTTTTTTAATTATTAAATACAAACTTAAAAAAGACATTATTAATTTAAAAGGAACAAATATTTAGTGAACAGTACCCAGAGTTTAGTGCTGAAAATATCCAGCTCTCTAGGCAGTGCATTAATCATCCGAACGGCTCTTGCAATTGGTGACTCGAATGACCGACGCGAAGAACAATTTTTAAGAATAAAAATTGTCTGGCTATGGTTTCGGCCACGTAGATAACAATTGGGAGCATGTAAATTAATAGTCATGAGAATTTCAGAATTATAAACTCGTCCCTGAAGAAGAAGAGAGAAATTATTAAGAATTGAAAACGATCTTCGTGCTTCAAGAGAGTGAAAAGATAGCATTCCTAAAAGAAATTTGGTTGGGTAGTACTCTTTTAGGGAACTATTTAAAGGAAAATATTTAAATTTTTTGTAATAGAAATATCGTAGAAATTTTTTATGAACTCGCTCCAATTTGAACTTGTAGGAATTTTCATATGGACTCCATATAATAGATCCATATTCAAGTGTACTGAGAACCAAGGAAATGTAAAGAGTGCGCAACACAGTTGGGTTTTCGAATGGCTTACTTTGCCTAACTATAAACCCAAGAATTTTGCTAGCACGCATACCAACGGAATTAATATGTGACTGAAATGTGAAAGAAGAGTCAAACGTTATACCGAGATCAACAATTTCAGATAAACGCTGTTAAGTATTATTCGATATCACATAGTGATATTTAATAGGAAATCTTGAGCGAGAGAAAGAAATGCAAAAACATTTCGAAATGTTGCAGTCAAGTTTGTTTTTTATAGACCAATTTAAAATCGAGTCTATATTATGTTGCAGAATAGTACAATCAGACTCCTTCTTGATAGTTAAAAACAGTTGTAGATCATCTGCAAAAAGCAGATACTTTATTCCACTCATACTTTCCACAATATCATTAATAAAAATAAGAAATAAAATCTATCTATTTCTATGGCTTTCAAATTTAGACAAACAGTTTAAATAATATTTGCGATAATATTATTTAATATCACAAGTAGACTGTCATCTGTCATCCTTTAAAGCTTCACGAAAAGTTTTCCTAGCCATTGTTTAAATTCTTAAGTAACGTTGTCCATTCTCTAGTCTTGCTTAATGAAGGTATTTTAATTAATAAACATCACGACCAACAGTTACCTCCAGGACACACTCTTGTCTATGAATGGAAAAATTCTAGATAAATTATTACTTTTAGTTTTATTTTCCAAGGGGTTAGCCAGAGTAAGTCTAAGTACGTATTGCTTAAATGAATGGCGGAAGTTTAAATAATGGTGTTGTTATTTTTCATGTAAACTCTTTCACAACAGCGCAGCCATTGTGAGATTCCAAGATGTCTTCTGAAAATGTGTTTTCCAAAGAATCTCTCCGTTGTTTCCGGAAAAAAAAATCCTTAGGGAATTATTTATAAAATATTACACAAAAGATTATATTATAACAATTTAAAGAAAGCCGAATACAAGCATTGTGTTGTAATTTTGTTTGGAGTGAAATACTGTGAAGTGCAGTGACTTACAGCTTACCTAAACAAAAAAAAACACAGCAATCAGGAAAACATTTAAATAATCTAATTTAAGACATCGACTGAGGGTGCTTGATGGAATTTCAATATTAAATTTGGATTATTGAGATTTTGTACACTTCCATGTATTTTGTCACTAACGACCCGGGTTTCGCCTTTCGGCATCTTCAGGCATTCGAGCACACGAATGGACTCGAACTGAGTTCGAGTCCATTCTCAGTTCGAGTCCATTCGTGTGCTCGAATGCCTGAAGATGCCGAAAGGCGAAACCCGGGTCGTTAGTGACAAAATACATGGAAGTGTACAAAATCTCAATAATCCAAATTTAAATAATCATTTTTATAAATCCTGAATGACGCATAATCTGTGAGTAATTTTTTATTTTTTAACTATCAATTGTATTATAATCATATTTTTCGTATAAGTAAATTTCATCAGTCCGTTCAACGTGTACCTAAATAGCTATTTTTTCAAGTATTTCATAGTTGTTTTACTTTTAACACATTGAGTCCCGGAGCCGTGTTTTCACGTGATACAACAATCATCGCTTGAGTCCCGGAACCGTGTTTTCAGGTGATAGACCAGCCTATCAAAAACAGTCATATTTGAGTCATCAAGCGATACGTGTTACAACGGAATCCTGATTTTAATTATAGCCAATACTTAAAAGTTTCCAAAACAGTCATCTAATTTGTGTTATTGCCAAAATAAGTTTTGATTTTATCGACTTAAAATCTCAATCGAATTTTAATAGCTTAATATTCCCCTTTCTGGAGACGATATTACGGTGACACCGAGTCCACTTCGAGCTACAGTTTCGCAAGATCTACACGACAGGTTATCGGGAAATATGTCTAAGCACATATTGATACAGATACCGTCAACAGAAAAAAATAAGCCCTGTAGAACATGCAAAGTGTGTGCAAAGCACAAGAAAATGAGTGAGACTCGGTACATGTGTAAACATTGTCGTGTGGCTCTTCACAAAGGAAAATGTTGGCAATTTTACCATACAAAAATTAAATAATAATATGTTTTAAGCAATTCCAAAAAGTTTCATTTGATTTCATCCACTATTTCCGTAGTTCACTTTTAGTAAACGCTTAAGAAAAATGATATTTCTTCAAAAATGAGCCGGGCACAGGGGTTTATTTACCCGATTTTGGCCGGACTGAAAGTGGTTTTATGCTGTAAACTCTATCTAATGTCTATCAGTTGTTATTAGTGCTACCAACTCAAAATTATTATGGGAACTTAAGTTTAATATTTGTATCGTTAGTCCACATTTTTTTTGCTATTTTCAACCGCCTGTCACTAACTTTAATAAATAAATCAAAAAGTGGATAACACATTCGCAATTCGAATTCAAGTTATAAACATTATAATAAATGCTCGATTGATTCGGCGCTGGTTTGTGAAAATTTACATTCAATATAAAATGAAAATCTATAACATCGTTTTTCGCTTCTTAATTTATTTTTGTTTTCGCGCCTAATATTTTAATTCTTTTCGTTAATAAAATAATATACATTTAGAAATTCATTTAATCTCAAATAGTTAAAAACTATAAAACCTTTGAAAAATCATAAAATTTTCTAGTGAGAAAACTTAATATCATAATAAAAACACCTCCGAGTTAATAAAATGAAAACAGTTTAAAACGGCCTTTCTTCGACCTAACATTATTATGACGTCTTTAAATGGAAAATTTCATGCACTAAAAGTAAAAGGCAATAATTTTCCCGTTTCAGATAATGAAATCAACCATAGTAATTTATTATTTAATAGCCGAAATGGTTTTTCCCTTTCGGAGCGACAAATAAAACCATAAATTAAAACCCGAATAAAAGGTTTTATACCCTAGGCAAGTTTACAAGTCGGGTGTCCCTATATAACTATAAGGTCGTTGATATGTGCTATATTTATGGATCCATATGTCCTAAACTACGTCATAAAGCAAAGGGATACTATCAAATTTGAATTTGAAAGCAACACCCGTAACAAGCTCAAACGATCTGCATATTTTATTCTCAAATAATTTATAATCAGAAATTCGTAACCGTTCTATAGTAAAATCAACAAACTATACATATTTCAGGTATGATTTTTTCATCTATACTAGAAAAAACATTGATTTTTACAAATTAAAAACATCCTTTAGATAAGCTTTTATTTTCATTTGGTTTCTATAGCTTACAATAGTTCAGCTATTAAGGCTCAAAGGGGCTAAGAAAATATATTAATTGAAATAACTCTCTTGTTTAAATATACTGAAGATGATATTATTTCCGATGAATTTGACGGTTACTTCCGTGATTTTTTTTAATGTTAAATTAACTTCGATAAATTTGTTATTTCACAACCAGTACAACAATAACTTTTTCTATTTTAATATGATATTTAGATGGTTTGTTACATTTGAAATGAATACTATATTTAAAATGATTTAATGGTGTTATCAAAATACGTTTTATATTATTACATAGTTCGGTTTATATGATCAAGACACGTATCGCACACTTTTAGCTGATATAATTTGCTTGATAACTGATCTTAACAAAGACGTATACGAACACAAAAGGATTGCCAAAAACCGTCGAAAATGTTTTGCGAATTAATAAAATGTCATAATTTTCTGGTCAAGGATCCCTTTGTCACATTATTTGGATTTGCTTGAAGAGCAGTGGTGGTCGATCAATGGAGATGGAAGGACGCTAAGTGTTGGAACATCTCTGGGGACTTGGCGTATAATGGACAGTGGGAAAAACCACGAACCCGGGATTTGAATGTTTATTTACCCTTTGGGAGGCGCTTCATCCCAAAAGTGTCACCGACATTTATAGTATTAGCAACTGGCGTCCTTGGGGAGTTTTTATCACAACGAAAAAGGATTCAAAACAACACCCTATATATGAAAAAGAAAAAAATCTAATACACTTAATTTGAAAAAATATCTTTTTATATTTCTCAAATATGTTGTACATACTACATATTACATAGTTAGGTAACAATTATACAATATTTGTTTTATTTTCTATAGAAGGATAAAATTAAACATTTTTAATCTACAAGAAGCATAATACATTCCTAAGGGACGAATTGTTCTACCTATATTTTCCAAATTAAACTATTTGGAGGCTAAGTATTTGGCAAAATTATTGCAAGGATGGGTGATAGCTTAGTCTTTATATCCCTTTCCTGAATGTATATTAGCTTTACATGGAACAATATTTTTTTAAAACCCTTAACGAATACTGACTGTAAACACTCGATAAATAAAAGTGTTCAATTAAATTTACACGAAATAGAATGAGCCTATAAAGGACCATTGGCGGCCCCATATTGTAAATTTGTTGTTACGAAATTGAAATTTCCCCCAATGAATTATGAATGCGATCGGTGAGATCTTCTTCTCTCTTTACCTAAGTACAATGGATACAAGTAAAAGTCCTCTCAAATATAATTTTCTAGTACGATCGATTCAGCGATGATAATTAACACTTACGATGCATTTAACCTGTTTTTTCTCAAATAATTGATACACATGTTGATCTATTGATAAAGGAATAAATTTTAATTTCATAACATACAAAGAATAAGCATCCTTTTATCAATATAAGTAGATCATACTTGCTAATTTTTCTCAATATTTTTAGTGTATTAAAAAAGTACACAGGTAACCATATGCGATAAAAAAATGTGTAGGTAATGCAAAAAAGAGACTATAGAAATATATAGAAATATATTTTATATAATTTAAGCTGAATGCCAATCGCCTTGGTCGAATAACTCAAATTTTACGATCAAGAATTCGAATCCCCGAATGGAAATTTACATTTATTGAATATTTAATTTGTATCCAACTTAATGTAAACATGTAACATATAAATGTACTAACATGAAAAAATACAGCCTTTTAATAAATTTCAAAAATAAAACGTATTTGGGCTCACGTTTGACATATGAAACTCAAACGGAGAATTTCTTTACGTTTTCATCCTTAATTTACAAAAAACGTGGCATGCCTGAATTGACAAATTTGATACGGTTTCCTATAAGCATATGCCTCATATTTTAAAGCCAATATCCCCCAAAAATTTCCATTTAACTCGAGTCATAGAATTTTTTCAAGCTTCGCTAAACATATTCATATTGAAGCTTAGTTATTACTATTATAATCATCTCACTCCCTCTCATACGTCAAGGCTTAAAAATAGACAGGAGAAACGAATACGCATTCGTCTTCGTTGATTCTTGGTTTGGACTACCCTTAATAAAATATTATACCATAATCCACTGTGCCACTGTTTCCACCATATAAATCAGGCTTTTGTGCAAAATTGCTAATTTTGTTTTGCTGTTTCGTACGCAAAATTAAGCGATTATTATAAGATCATTTTCTTACAAGAATGTTTTTGCCTAAACATGTTCTTGCGTATATTTATTATGATTTTATTAATACAATAAAAACACTAATTATCTTTATGTCATTATAAATTATTGACATTAATGAATCAAAATAATATTTGTTAATATCGAATCTCACCTTGTAATATTCCCAAATTGCTTTATATTATTAAGCTATTAAGAACAAAATAATAATATATTTTACCATAACTTGATGATGAAAACATTTATTATGTGTTTATAAACTAAATTTTAGTATAAGTAATTTTATTATAAGATTATTTAAATTTTCAATAACATATCGAAATTTATGCCCAACACAATGGCATGTTTTACGAGTTTTTCCTACTACAGAAGAGTTTTGCGAAAATACCTGAAGATACCGAAAGACTGAATCCGGTTCGTTAGTGACGAAATACATGGAAATGCACAAAATCTCAACAATTTAAATTTAATATTGAAATTTCATCCAGCATCTTCAGTTGATATCTTAACTTATTAAGTAAAAATAGGTTGAAATACTTGGCAAATTATCATATATATGCATTGTTTTCAAGGTGGGATATTCTGAAGAAGAATAGATGAAAATACCATAGTTCGTGTTGTTATATTTGTCTTAGAACAAGACTAGCATGAGAAAAATCATAGTTTAGAAATAATTGAAGCCAAAGATTCTAGCTTCACTTCAATAGGTATAATCAATGAAGTTATTTTTGTCGTTATGGTTTTTTAACCCCAGGTTCTCACTAATTAAAAAATAGTTGTATAGTTAATTAAATACTGCAGTCTGGTTCAAGGAATCATACAGTTAACTGCGTAGCCGTGTAAAACAAAAGCTTTAGCCTTTTAATAATTTACATAGCTACTCTAATCCACCAGGGATACTGAAAAAGAACCAGGCGATAATTATTGATTTTTTCCCTTTTTAACTTGGGTTACATATTGATATCTTATTTGCATTCAAATTAACAATCCTATTACAGTGTTAAGCCATGATTACACTGTAAACAATCTAATGTTTATCTGGAACAACTGGCGCACGTTTCGGATGGCCTTAATATCAGCTGCCCACAAGCACTTGGTTGGGAAAGGTAAAGTAGAATTAGTGGAATATTGTATATTCTCAATTCGACTTGTTGAACTAAACAATTTTACTAATTCAAAACTTGTGCCGGCCCTTGAATCTGAATAGATTTGATAAAACAATTTGTTCATCTACAGCAGCCGTTTGTTTCACCTAAAATGTTTTGTTATATTCCATTACATAGCTGTATAATACTGAAGATCGACAGGCTCATAAAATGATAACATTTATGCGAAGGTTTACCAGCGATTTATGCAAGCTTAACATTACCAATAGTTTTTTCAATAGAGGGCGTTTATAACCGGACCTATAAACGAGTGGTCAACGATGTTGGCTTTGTTTACGGTGTTCACGGGTTCGAATTTCTTAAATTGATTTTTTTTCAAAGATTCGTTGAATTTCCTCCCGCCAATCCTATCATAGAAACAGAGCAAAGCGAAAGCAAACCGAAAACCGACGACTAGTTATGTTCTAACACTATCGAAACTCTATCCGAAAAAGAGAGATTAAGCGGCGCTGACCTGCAAGAAGTAGGTTCTGGGATGATGGGTATAGGTTGGGAGTTACTTTTAATCTTAATTTTCATGGCTAAATAATCTAATACGAATCGTATAGAAAATGCAAAATAATATAACTTTTAAATTTTCTAAACTATTCCAGAATAACATATCATGTTGAGATAAGCTCAGTTAGTAGTACACAATATGCTACACATCGGGTGCGGAAATAGTAGTCTCCTAATGGAGGTATTTTAAGAGAAGTTTTTCTATAGGAACTACTTGGTAATTAGTTGCTCAATCTCTTCTATTCTAATAGCATAAGAATAGAGAAGTATAGGGTTAAGACAGAGTCAGTGATAAGCTGATTGCTCTTACTATACACCGTTTTCAAAATCGGTGGAAGGAAATTTTACACATCACAAACATCCACTCCTACGAAAAAAAATTTGCAAATCGATTGAGAAATCAATTTATGAAGCTGTCCGTACCTGGATTTGAACGCGAGACATCTGTAACCGAAGCCTTTAACGGTCCTGATACATAGGAGGATTTAACAAAATGTAGTTTTCTTGAGCACTGGTTAAACGTAGTTACTAAAAATCTATTTTTCATGTTATTGCTATTTCTATACCATTTTTTTAAGTATCAGATAGAGTCAGTGGTAAAAAAATTAATATCAGAGATATCCATGACTTTGACTACAAATATCAATTTTAAAACGTAACATAGCATACGTTCCTTGGATCGAATGCTTATTCCTTTGAATTGAGCCTACTCCTTTCAAAAAATATATGTAATTTCGTCGTGTAGAAACTTTTTATGGCGTCGTTTTGACAAGACAAGTTCAAAAGGACGAATAAAAATGAATCGAACGTTGCATATAATTTAGCTCTCCAAAATACAACGTCGCTACTCGGATGAGCAACTTCGATGTCTTTAGAATCTAATATCAGAGTAAAATATAGTCTTATTACTATAATAGTATTAGGAACTTGTCAGTGTGATGCTTTTTTGTGATTTAACCTCTGGCATAGATACTGCAATACTCGGCGACATGTTCCGTTGAGTAGAAGAGTGGAGACTTATTGGCCAAACGTACCAAGGCTTCTCTATTGTTTTTATTTCTTTTTTTGTTTTGTTCCCGACAATCGGCGCGCGAGAGGATGTCACGGAGGCTTGACAGGGGCGGCTGCGATCACAATAAATCACAAGTGTAACGCTGGGACGGCACACGGGCGCAGGAAGGGGGGAGCGGCAACTCGGTCGCAATAAATAAACAACTCAATTCACGACCGGAAAGAAATAGGTCCCACTAGCCCTTCATCTCAACCTTTGCTGATATATATTTTAAACGATTATTCTATTAATAAACGCATGGTATATTGAAAATTGCTTTTACTATTTTAAGTAAAATATTATTTTTGAAGTAATACGAAACATTTTTTCGGTATTAAATTGAAATTTAATTTAGATGAGGTAAAAAAGGCACATTTTTCAGCTGTTGATAATTTTAAGTTAATTAAATATCTTGGATGTTGTTTGAAAAGGAATTCTAACGATGGCGTGCTGCCGAAATATGGTTCAACATTATTCGATAAAAAGTAAAGTTACAATAAATACATTGCTTTTCTTTACATTAGAATAATCTAGAGTTTAAAGCAATTAAGTTTCTTTTCATTATCCCTTTATTTTGATAACTACGTTTAAAGTTTTCTCCTGTACTCGTCGAAGTGTACTTACTTTATAAACATAATAAAAATAAATTAAAGTTTATATTATAAAAAGTCGGTTTCGACTATTATTCATAAATAAAATCTTCTCAATAAGTACAAAAGTAAGGTTTGATTATCAATAAATAAAAAATCCATTCCCATACCCAAAAATATTATATCATATACTCATTCCAATTGAATGACACAAATTAGATTTCAAATATACAATTTAAAACATGAAATTACGTTTTATGACCGATCCTGGAGTTAAAAAATTGTGAATCCCGAAATTTTAATTCCCGGGATTATTAAAAGGGTCCGGGAATGGATACCTTGATTAAAACTTTTACCTATAAAAGACCGGATAAGATTACTAAGAAAAAGGTCGTTTTAAAAGCATACAATTATTTTTAAAATGTACATATTTATTACAAATTGTCCGTCAAACAAAACTTTTGGCATTTCTAACTAAAATATGAACATTAATTTGAAACTAATGTTTTCCTATATTATTCCCGTTTATTTATTTTTTATTTTAATTACAATATAGATATTCTTTATTATGCTTCATTTCAAAACAAACCTTTTTCTCAGCCAGTGGCCTGTTGTCTACCACAGGCCAATGCGGTTGTTCCACATCATATCTGGATAATAAAGTATTCAATTTAACGTTAATAGAATCTTTGAATTGGATATTGAAAGCTGGATGACTACTGTACGGACATACGGTGTTTTCAAATTATTAAAGGAAAGATTGACTATCGCTGGATTCAATTTATTTTGTTTTCCTTTCTTTTTTCAAATGCGTTGCGAATCAGCAATAAGATATTATTTTTTGGATAATATTACCATTTCAATCATTATTTACATAAGTAAAGGTGTTTTATAAGTACAACGTAATATACATTGGTAGTAGGGCATTCAATCCCGGACGCCTTTTTGCTCCCGGGATTTCGGGATTCAGAATTTTTCAATTCCTGGTCATGTATGTAAGAATATTTTTTTTATTTATGAGGAATCAGACTGTCATTTACAAAAAAAGGGGGAAAATAACTAGGCCATAATGATCAAAATAGTTTTATGTTTTATTTTATTTATTACAATATTAAGGTAGATTGTATCAGATAGTATCCAAAAGGAAGACATGTCATTAAATTCAACTTTAAAATATTGTCCTCCATCCGTTTGAGATTTGTTTGAAAAGGAGGCAAACCATAATACATTTAAATTGAATATATAGGTATTATAAAAAACCATGCAAATGAACAAACTGAGGTGCATGTTGTAGTTAATCAAGAAATATTTTATTTGAAATATCAACTATTTTTTATTAACAGTGAATCCTGGGATTGATATTTAGGTAATCCCGAGATTACGGGATTGAATAATTGACTGGGATTGGATACAATAGTTGGTACCAAAGAGAAGTGGTAAATGCCCTTAAATTTTTGTTTCTACTCAGTTACGAAAATTTTGTAATTTATTAGTTTAGAATGTAAACCTTATAAATAAATAACTTCATAATAGAGCTAGTTTGAAGATACTTCTCAAAGAGGCGAAGCACATTTCATTGTAATTAAAAAGCCAACTAATGGAATAACGAATTACCAATTACAATTTCTTATTTTAAAAATTAACTTCCAAAAGACCGACGAATCCATCAGAAATATTCAAATCATTTTCATTTATTATAATATCTGGCCATTTTATTTCGAATACTTTTTTCACGTATAGTAGGTATTTAAATCTTTGAACTCTTCAAAACTGAAACGTGTACGAAATAAACAAATCGACGTTTATCACATGTTCAGAAACTTTTCTGAAAGCAGCCTACGAAGAAGGCTTTCACGGCATTTATTTTTATCATCCCTCTTGTACTATCATTTGACAGAAACATACATTGACAAACTGATATTTTATATCGGATCTCAAAAGTGTTTATAATAGCACCTGCTTTTATTAAAAGCTCCTATTTAATAATTTTAATTTTGGGTTTTAAAACATTTTTGCACATTGTATACAAGCATAGTATTTTGTTTACTTTAAGTGTATGTGATAACACTCTTCTATATATATCTAGTATTAACAAATGCTATTTTTGTTTACTCGGTTAATAAGTTAGTCAGGTTTTTTAATTAGTTATTTAATCATGTTTTTCTTTCTGTCGTAAATTCTTTACTTAATTCAGTGCTGCAAAAGTTCAATGAAAATAATAATGCTATATTTCTCTATAAAAATATATATCTTCCGTAACATTCAGCAGCGTTAATACAAAATTCCAGTTCAACATCATTGTTCAGTATAATTTAGCTTTTAATCTCGAGTTCTAACAAAATATTTTTTCTCTTACGCCATTTATTTTGTATTAAAATTCCTAAGAGTAGTTTAATTGTTTGACAATTAACCTACTATTATGATCTCGGAGATAAAATAACCCCATAAAATACCAAGCATCGCCCTGTTACGTAAGTGGTCATGGAGAGACGATGAAACTGACTATGTCACGTGGTGCGGACGCCCCTGGATAGCCTCAATCCTGCTTGTCTCTTCTTCCACCTAATGGGATTACGGCCTCTTGGACAAACAGGTACTTTCCATATTATGTATTCAGCGGAGCTGAAGTATGGAGGCATTTCATGTGAGGAAGCAAAGCAATTGGTGGGTGAAAGGGAATCATGGATGGGCGGTGGTCATAAGCTCCACATAGTGAACGAATATGGTCAAAGAAGAAGTATATAATTTAAACCTGTGGCGAACCAATCAATACGAGTGGCAACACAGATGAGCTGTCAACACTGGTTGTGGCGTAGACACGGGTAAAACGCGGCATACCGTCGGATAACACAGATGAGCCGCCAACTCTGACGGTCGTCTGTCGGTGGCAGATCTACCCTTAAATTAAATCTTTGTAATAACACAGTTACACAATAAACGATTCATAAAAACCGTTTTCAATAGTAGAATTTTTTTTTGATTTGAAAGCTGTTGACTTTTGAAGAATGTTTCAATAAATTTACGAAGATCTCACCTCATACTAATTAGCGTATACCGTAAAGCATCAGATGAGTATTGTGCTATAAATGTAATTTACCTTTCTTTCAGCGAATCCCAAAATTCTCTTATAATCATTTGATTTAGTAGGCTCCTGTTTCATTCATCTTTAATTTGTTGACATTGCAAACATAAAGAAATGCTCAGTCAATGATTCAATAAAACTTGATTTACGACTATTTTATCGCTGTTTTCAGAGTAAAATTCGCCGGATCATTGTACTTTTAAAAATCTTTTGTTTTATATCTAAGATTTCTTTTTACTCACACCCGTTCCGTCAAGTTTAAACAGCCTCTTATTCCGTATTTCATTTTTGTACGTTCGTATCTGTGCATGATTTATGGGTAAACTTGCTTCGAATTGGACAAATCAAATATTGTAACAGCGCCGTCACTCAAGCATAATTATTTAACTCGCAAGAATTATTCCTAATCTTAGATGGAACATTACTTTTCACGGGTAATTCATGAAATAATAATTGATCAATAAAGAAGTTTGATTAAATCTTTCAAACTTTAATTCCTAACATGATTTTAATATTTTAATTTTTGGAAAACTGTTGAATCAAATGTCACTGTCAAATGATGCTTTTATTTTTGTTCAATAAATACGCATTCAAATTGAATAACTAGATGTATTGTATTACATTACATCCCGCTTTTTTCAACTAATAAGTTCGCGGATATTCACACATATTTCAGTCATAGAATAACTCTGTATTGTATAGCTTAAAATTTTATAAATTCAATGTATCAGAATTATTATCATTTGAATAGGGATATAATACATATTGAATATAGAATAGAATTGATACCATATTATAAAGTAGAATAGAATTATAATAGATTTTATTTTAAAACGTTATATAAACTAATATTAAATTAAAGCTAAAAGCTTTTTTATTGCACTGACTGTTTTACGAAACGTTTTTTTAATAAGCATCTTCGGATTATATCGCAAGGTTATTTATTTTTAAGGTAACCAATTATTCTAACGCTTAACATAAAAATGTAGGGTGGGGTGGAATTTGTTCCATCTACTGGACGTGAGGAGGGGGTATGACTCAAACGATAGTAGTAATAACTACCTTAACATTACTAATAAAAAAATATAATTAATTAGTGTTTGGAGGTGAAAATCCCAAGGGAAATACATTTAATAGTGGTGATCCACTTGTCCTATTTAAAATGATATTGCTAATAATCCATTACTGTTAATAGTTTTATTAATTTATAAAAACTCTATACTATTCGTTTTAATTTGTTTTTAATATACTCGATGGAGTTTTCTACATTATTATTTTTGTTAAAATTAATATCATTTTCAATTGAATGATTTGCTATCTCTCAGAGTGCACAGTTTTATCAAGAGAGGCTAGATAGTCATTTGCAACTCTATTTCAATAACTACGACACTAAACCTCTTTTCTATAAAGATTTTATCTAAATTCGTTAAATTTCTTACATGTTTATCGTGTCTTGCATAATTTTTTTTTATTTCAACTCTAAATTAGTGGTTTTAAAATTAGGGAATTTCAGGATCAAAATATTAGATCTCATTCCCATTGTCAAAGCTAGATGTGAATAAAAAACTTAAAATGCAATTCATCTTCTTGTGTTTTTGAATCATTCTTTTCGTTGGTGAGCTTCTAGATCCGTTAATGCAAAATTAATGGTGGTAATGTGTATGGAAAACAAAACACATTCAAGTATTCAGTTGTTAACACGCCATAGCCTTTTTTAAGTATAATAAGCAGTAGAAAAAATCAATTTCATTCACATTGTTACAAAACATGCTACTGGATGTTTACAGAAATTTTACTGCTTTTTCCCTTGTCACACGATAAAACAAAAGTATTCGAAAAGGTTTGAGTGCGTATTCAATGAAACTATAAAAGCCAAAAAAATATTGGCCTGGTTTTATTCATTTTCTTTTCGAGTGCCGCATCTTTGTTCTCCGCCTCTAGATTAGCAATGCGATAGATATATATAAAAAAAAACATTTGCCAAAAAATAAACTTTTGAATTCAGTATAATAAATATTATTGTATGATGTCAACACGACTTTATCTGTTAAAAGTTTTTTTCCATTTCAGTACGTCGGAAGAATATTCGCAACTATTTCCTCGCTTAATTCGTATTATTAATACACATGTGAAACATTTTAAGTAACGGGAAATTTTTTAATGTAATTGTTTGCAATTTAATTGCCTGAGAACAAATAAAAATGAGACAAAAAAGTGTTTTCTAATTATTTTCTTTCGATAAATTTTCCAGTAGAAACAAACTGAATGCGGATATCCGTGACTGAATGGTAATTTTCGTTAAGTGGTTAAATCTCAGAATGATACTATATTGACGTTTGAATTAATGGAATATTATGTATTTATATCCAAGGCTGTGTTAGTTTTACCCCTTACTATCGATTTCCAAAATTTACTTGTTTGGAATCATTAGTATATTTTTATATCAAATATCTATTTATTAATAATATTACAGAACATGTTTATACGTATTACAGATTGTTTCTTATTTGTATTTTTTTTCAATGGTTTCTTTATATCGTATAATGTCTTCTAAACAAAGATTTTTACTAGAAATCTTATGAAAATTACGTTTAAATGTTGTTATTTATAATTGAGTTTTCTTTCGCGCTGACGATATTGAAATGTCCATCTGGGATTCAGAATCCGGATTGCACGAAAGCACCTAGTGAACATCACGGTACTAATCGCCTTTCAAATCGAAAAATAAATTATAAAGTAGTGTATTCCCTAATGTGTTTGGCGTTCCTCTAAGTTTGCAAACCATTAACAGGTAGTCCATTAAGACATGTGATACGTTTAATTAGTGGAGGATGGAAAGCCATCAGTGCCATGTGAGTGTGAATGAAAGCAGGAAATGAATGGTGACACTGTAACCATACACGTGAATAATTATACCGAAAGTTAAAAATAAACAAAATTTATAACCGACACACATTAAATTGACAAACGAATATTCATAAGAACCATTATACAGTAAAATATGTCAATAATTTAATAATAAATCTAATCTATTAGTTAAGTAGTGGTGTCTAGGACCTGCAATACCGGTATTATCGAAACCAAATTCGTGTTATTTTGGTTGTTTTGAATATTCAAAATATCGTTATTTCGTACAATACAACATATTTTTATTTTTTTACCATGTCCGCTCCCAATTTGGAACAAACAGCGTCCTAATAGAGGTATCTCAACAAACGTTTTTTAAGAGAGCTGCTTGTTACTCAGTAGCTTAATTTCTTTTTTTTTTAAGAGAGTGGGGAAAGGAGGATTTCGCTACGCCCCGTTTTTAGGGTTGGAGGGGTGGGAGGGAATTTTAGACATTACAAACATCCATACATACGAACAAGAAATTACCTAGAGATGTGGACATTTTCAGTGACGAACTATAGGTATTGTTTTCTAAATATTTTTTTGTACCTTAATATATAATATGTCTTGCTATTTTTCTTTCTTCAAATTTAAAAATGCATTATTATTGTACTTTATAAATGCATGGCGCATTGGCGTCAGTTGTAATGATATGTATTTTATTTTTTTAATTTACAAATAAATAATTAAATCGATTAAAAAATCAATTCATGAATCCGTCCGTACCGGGACTTGGACCCGAGACATCCGTAACCGTAGCCAACGATGTTGACCACTGCACCACGGACCGGTACAATAATTTGATGACTTCTTCCACAGTCAAACTCATAACCTATGCTTATATACTTACTTACTTAAAATCGTTAGATTTAATCCAGCATTGATGAACTAAAATTTTAATTAAAGGAAAAAATAAATGTCTGGTTAAATTGACGAATTCTTCGAATTGATGGAATTCAGCATTTACTTTGTAGAAGTGTATTGAAGTTAAAAATAACAAATCATATTTCTCTCCAAGAAATATAAGATATAATTTATAGATATTTCTGCATCACCTATAGAATGGATTCGTACTTTGATTGGACACGTATTCAACATATTTTTCCAGTTCCAATTGACACAAAAAAAACATTCCATTGCAAAGATTTGTGATAATCTTTGCAAAGAATATATTTTACTTCTTTCTTTTTCTCACCATGTAAAACATTTTCCATAATTTTCAAGATTTCATACTTAAATAAATTTCAAGGTTAAGCATTATTTTTGCGATGACAGAATCAAATTTATCCTCACCTTTTGTCGGTGTTCATAGTTGTATGTGTATTTTATAAATGAGAACTATTTCAAATAAACGTATATGGGCTATACGATAAATTGTCGGTAGCTCTGAATGAAATTCAGGTAATCTTTTAGTGGAGTAATATACTTCCAATAGGGGCTTAGAAAAACTCGCTATCGCTTCCATTCAGCTTAAAACAAAAGACAAAAAAGAGTATTTGCAACGGTTCTGAAAACCTCAATCATTTTCAATGAATTAAGGAATAAAGCACTCACGATTGGAAATTTATGCTTGATATGTTATTAATATTAACGTCAGATGAAAGTTGAAGTAAAATAATCAGATAAATCAACAAAAGTTTAAATATTGAAATACATAATAATCCATTAATATTCAGTAAGACTCAAAATAAAAAATACCTCCGTGTGATTTTTGGGGTTTCTGTTCATTCGGTTTCAGAGTTTCTGATGCAGACATTTAATCAACCACTGGCGATCGTGTTTTGTGGCATCATTCTGCATTTCCGCATTACGAAACATTACCATGTGAAGTATTGGCACTCTTTTAAACTTTAAATTGTATAGCATCTCAAATTTGCAACAGAAGAAGACTGGTTGTCATTCAGTCGCCCAACGTCTTTTATTCTTCTATTTTTGTTCAAAAACAGAATAAGAATAGAAGAATAGGGTTGCTACAGGACCTGTAGTGAGCCAATCAGTGACACTAGGTACATTTTTAAGGGTCGGATGGGTGTAATAGAGAATGCAATGGATAAATCGATTGAAATTCAATTTATAAAACTATCTGTACTAGCATTCAAGCCTGTGATTATCACAACCAAAGACAACAGCGTTGGCTAACAACCATCGCTTTACAAACATTAATTTAGATGTATAACATGATTAATATTGTTACGCTTTCGGATCCGTGGCGCAGTTGGTAGCTTCGCTGGCTACGGTTACGGATGTCTCGGGTTCGATTCCCGGTGCGGATGGTTTTCATAGATTGATCTTTGAATCGATTTATGGATTTCTGTTCGTAGTCTGAGTCCTCCCTCCCACCCATCCCATCCTCACGGGGCGTAGCGAGAGCGATTAGCTAACCACTAGTTCTCTCATGACCCTATCCTTCTATCACTACTCTCTTTGAAAAAAAAAGAGAGGTTGAGCAACTGAGTAACAAGCAGTTCTCGTAGAAAAAGTCTGTTAAGATACCTCCATTAGGAGACCATATGCTCCACATTGGGAGAGAACATGAAAAAAAAAAAAAAAAAAAAAACGCTTTCGGATACAATAGCATCCAAGAGTCCGTAACGGAAGGTGGTGGAAATAACATTGAGCACCCTAGAGAATGTAGTAACCTTACGAAGCCCTGTACGAAGAAAGTGAAGCCTCAGAGGGTGGTGTTGGACACAGCGTTGATTATCTTCGAGACTGAAGCAAACCGTATACCTTCCTCATTTGAAAAGGGATTTCGAGCGATTGGCAAACAGTCAGCCCTTGTTAAATTTCCCGATCTACTAATGTGAGTATATATGCAGACGTGTTAAAATATAATATACTACTTACATTTACTAGCTTACGTAGACGCATGGAAGATAATATTTCATTAGAGTACGAAAACTATATATAACTTCCATTGAAGCTAGTACTTAGGTATACTGTTTATAATATATATAACCCTATAATCACACGGATTCGACAATACCCGATGCCAAACTGCAACATGATATTTTTTAAATATATTCAATATATCACGACTAAATTATTTTAACTTGGGCAACCCTCTGAATGAATTTCCCATCATATTTTTACGTATGAGAAGTTGAGAAGTGATGCCATGATTAAATCCTTATTATTTCACAAAACAATTTTTTTGGATACTTAAATATTTAATATCGCTTATTTAAATACATTTTAAATTTAACGATATTGACGTTCATATCGATAAACTGAATCGAGTAGTTAATGATGTTATTTCAAAATATAAAATTGTGTCTAGTTCAAATGTGAAATCAATCAATTTTCACGTCAGAATATAAAATATTTACTTTATTTATTCGGTAAATGTTTCTTTTTAATTTAATTTCAACTAGTCAGCGGAAACAGAGACAGCCCCATCACACATTTTTGACAGCGCTGCCTGGAAGAACGAATCGTTTGAAATGAATACCGACGACAATCTGAAATCGATTGAATTAAAATAAAATTATACTACTCCGAAAATAAAACGGGAGCGCTCGAAATGTCTGCAAAATGCCAAAGGTGAGTATTGTTTAAAAGAATGCCGTTACTTTTGTAGACAGGGCTTAAAATTCTTGCCAAATTCAATTATTTTCTCGTAATCATTTTGACAATGGTGTGTAAACGTGCCACCCAAATACTTTAGCGGACCAAATAAATAGAAAGGACTCTTAGAAAGAAAAAAGGGTCCACAATATTAAAGCTTTCTTTTTCAGGTCATTCATCTATCTAAATAACGTGAACAACGAATACATATCTACAATGTGTGATACTTTTAATGTGGCTGTATCATCAATCACTTTTAGTGTGTTAACTGTCAATTATTGGTGGAAAGGCATTATATTTTAAAAATAAAGCACAGCTTGTTTTGTACTTCTTTCAAATATTCAAAATGATCAGGACCGGTTTTGCTCATCAGTTTATAATGCTCGGTGAAACCGGTTCTGCTAATTATAAAGATGTGGAAGTGGTACAAAACCAAATCATGTTGTGTTATAAAAACATTATTTTTGGGTTCATTCATTTATTTGAACAACTTAGAAAACGAATATTTAATTTTATATACAATTTGTGCTCCATAAATGGGGTTACGTTATAATGCATTCTTGTTAATTATCGAAACAATCATTTTGCTCAATCATCTCAAATTCATCGTAAAGTTATTATTAAAGTTTTCTTTTCAGGGTCATTCATTTATCTAAATAACAGACAGAAAAAATATACGCAACTACACTGTGTGAATTTTTAAATGTGTCTATGTGACTTTAAACTATATTCGGTTATTCAAATCATCAAAAGTAATCTCAAATTCATCGGAACCGTATTACCAACGTTTTCCATTTGGGGTACATCATCTAAATAACGATAAAAAACGAATACAATCTTAACTGTGAGATACCTTAAATGCGGCTGTTTGACTTTAATCTATTTTTTATTACTGATTAAGTAAGTATGACTATCAATATAGTAGTTATCTCGAATTCTTCACTACCTTGCTATTAGCTATCACAATCCTCATTTATTACCACATGCCGAGCTGGGTGATTGCTCCCAGCAATAGCTGTTTGATGTGATGATTTTTCAGTTAGCTCCAAACATAAGACAGTCATCGAAAACTACTCCACTTTGCTTCTCCTCTTAGAGCCTAACGGATTTTTAACCTCACTTTTAAGATGAGGCAAGTAGCTTGGATTAAGGATTTGACTAGTAAGTACTTCTACTACATCTTACTTTCAGTAATGTTGCTTTGTGGTAAGAACACCGCTTACCAATCAGAATAATTCATATTCAATACTTAGCAAAGTCAAAGCCATTCGATGATTTTTTTTATTTAACATTTCAAATCTTGGACATGAGATTTTACGCAATCTTTTCATCTCCAGATGCTTGCTTTCGAAAAATATTCATTAAATTTATCTCAGGAAATTTAAAAGTTCAAAAAATTTACCCATTAGCAATAAGCTGTATTTTAATTATGTTTTTAAAATTCACCGAAAATCCTACAACCACGAACTACTGCTTAAAAGTTATTTTCATATTTGAAATAATGATAATCAAATTACTCGAGGAAATTAAATCATTATGTCATAAAATTAAATTTACAATGCGCATTGTTTGTCAGCCTTTAGTTTAATAAAATAATATTTATGATCATAGAAAAATACTCCATTTATTAAGCTCGTTACGAGTTTTAAAAGCTCTATAAATCTTCATCACTAACTAACAGTATAAAGTAAACATTATTAGTTTCATGTCTATGTTTGAAGTGCATAATGCATTTTGTTGGCAGGACTAAAATAATATACTTAATCACCATATGAAGCGGCACTCTTTGTTCGCCTAGATATTTTTTCTATACATCCACTTTGCTTTAGTTATTATTTTTTTAATCTATCAACGAAAACCAGTTAATTGCTTATGCAAACATATTAAGCAAAAAACAAAAAATATAAAAAACTATTGAGTGAGTTCTTAATATCAATAGTTGGTAGACCATAACAAATTTTCTGTTTAGTAATTAGGAGATCACAGGTTCTATTAATTACTAGGTCAGATACCAAATGTGTGTGTGCACATAATTTATTTTATCATCTTTTCTTTTCGTTTATATTTTTTTGTATAATGTTAAAAACGTTTTATTACAAATGCACATTAACGCAATTATTTAAGATATCGACTGAGGGTGCTTGATTTAATTTCAATATCAAATTTGAATTATTGAGTTTTTGTACATTTACATGTATTTCGTCACTAACGACCGTTCGTCAGTTCGAGTTCATTTGTGTGCTCGAATGCCTGAAGATGCCGAAAGGCGTAACCCGGGTCGTTAGTGACGAAATACATAGAAATGTACAATATCTCAATAATTAAAATTTCATATTGATGCATATGATGAATAAACATTTAATTACAGTGAAAGTTTTGCATTTTATGTAAACATGTGACAGTTTCTATTTATATAACTTTGTATGAAGAATTTATGGTAAAGATATATAAAGAGTGTTAACAGTCAGAAGGAAGCATATAAAAATGTATATGAATTAAGAAAGACTAATTGAAAAATCAGCATATATTAAACATAATTTTTTTTGTTTGTAATTCAAATTTCAGGCTTCATAAATTTTAATTTAAAAAGTCAACGCATTTCAGCTAAAAATCTTCGTATTCGAATCTTTCGAAAATAGTTTGCGTTTGAAATTTCTCATTTGTTAAGAAATATGTGTGCATATAATTAACCTCATTCTAAATATTATGCTAAAATGTTAATTTAGCTATGTTTGCCTGTTTGACATCCATTTGCACGAAAATGGTATTATCCTCAACATCGTCGTATCTGAAATTTTCACCAAATTGTAATTTTTTGATGTGTACCCTCCTACAGACATTTTTTTTCTATGAAATTGATACTAATAAATTCTCATAACTATATGATGTCTTTACAACTGAAGTTTCGTGCAAATTTTGAGTTAGAATTCTGATTAGATCTATTTTGAAGATAAAAGTCTGTCGAGATAAATATTGAAGATCTGCGATTTATTCCGAATCCAGTTATTGACTCATTTGGTCAAAGATCGTGGGCCACACACAAATACGTAGGCCATAATTTATCCACAACAGCATTAGAATATCATTACTTCTTTGTTATTATTAATTTTTTTGATTTGAACTTGAAATTGTATTAATTATAATATTATTTACAAACTACTTGCTAAGGCTTTTAATATGGAATTATAATTTTGCTTCACACAAATTTTCAATAAATATAATAAACATCTGAGATAAACGGAATGTAATATATTTTACAACCTTTTTAAATGAAGAATTAGCAGTGAGCAACATTGTATGTTATCAATTAAAAGTAGTTAGACGAAAATTCAAAAATAATTGGTTAATAATATGTTTTATTAAATTGAAAATAATTCACGTGTTACAATAATTCAATCACTGCTCGAATAAAACACTCATTGGTTTCATTGGATAATGAATAAATTCATTCAACGGAAAGCATTTGACGTTGTTTGTTATTGAGTTCGTGCTTAACAAAGCGTCAAAAATTAAATAACTATTGTGTTTACAGAAAATTATTAAAAATTTAAGCACTGCCAAAACGAGTAAATTTAATTTTATAATTTGGCGATTGCCACACAATGAAAGTAAGTACGGTGAAACGAATGCTATGAATAAAAATACCGTGCAGATAATATCGTCGCTGTTCTGGAAGAAAACAGTAAACCAAAAAGAATTACATATTGAGTTAGTTGCACAAAAATGTTTCTTATTTCAATCTCTACTGTATGAAAGAACACACATATTTTTATAAATAACACGTTTATTAAAAAAACGTTTAGTATAAACTAACTAAATGAAAAGGGTATGACATTTCATACATTTGAAAAACTTTAAAGCCCAATTACTCAAAACTAGTATTTTTCAGTTGATGTTTTTTTCCAGAACAATGAAAATATACAAATATAAATAAAACACTTGTAATATGTTTATTAAAAAATTAAGGTAAGTAATACATCTGAATAACTTCAATAAAATTCCTACGTGATTAGTTTGTGTGGCGAAATATTACTAATTTCTTTCATGTCATTATAAATTTCACCATCGCTTCAAATATATATAAAAGTATTAAGAGATTGTTCAACGTGTATTTTGGAAATATTAATGAACCTTTATGAAATATAATTTTCATTTATAAAAAATAGATTTAAATGATGCATCATTTAATAACAATGCCAAACCGGTTTAATAATTATTATTACAATTGCTTATTTTCATTCAATTCAGTGCTTAATTTTTATTTAATATATCAAATCTGTATGCGAAGAATAAGCCGAAGTGTCAAAGCTTGACGGTAATAACTTTTAGTTTAATTCGATTTGAAAATAGTCACGAACCGAGCTGCAAGCTTTGAGTTATCAATGCCCAAATGGTTTTTACAAAACCTTTCACATTGAAATTGTAATTTTTTTGCATACATGGTATAATGTCCAAATATTCACACTTTCATAACCTCCGACAGTTTTCCAAATATTACTTACCTATTTTAAAAAATAAAACACAATTCATTTTTACTTCTTCCACATATTTATAATGATCAGGACCGGTTTCGCTCATCACGAGCACTATCAACTGATAAAAATACAAACATAACAGGCTTATTTATATAAAATTGAGTGTAAAAATGAAGGTATATAAAACTGACGGTTCATGAACTAAGACAAGAAAATACTGATTAGCAAACAAATTATACATAAATCAAATAAAGTAGTCTGCAATTAAAATGTTATGGACCTCTTACAAATCAATAAATACTAATCTGAAATCACAAATATAGCTACAAGTCCATTAGCTGAGCAAAAAAAATTTTTTTTAATGAAATTGTTAATAAAATAAAAATTTAATAAAATGCTTTAAGCAAAAGTGGATTGGGAAAATTATATCAAAAAAATAGGGAACCATTTAAAAACAATCAAATGTTAAGTATGTAATTAATATTAACAATAAACAGCCATCGGAGAACACAGAGCAGCTATGAGCATCTATCAAATTTTTATATCTAAACAACAAAAATTAAAGAGATAGAATCAATTCTAACAAGTTAAAAATAACATTACAGGTATAATACAAATTAATGAATAGGATATAACAAAGGAGAAGATGCAAAGACGGTTTGCTCATTCAATAAATTTGAATTGGGCATAAATTTATATCTATTTATTTATAATATCTCTTGTTTATCTAATTTTAAAGATTTTTATTTATATTTAAGTGCAAGATTTTGAAATTTTGTTTGAAACGTATGTTTATTCAGAAACGTTTGACATAACAGAAAATTTCAAAATCCTGCATCGAGCTTATCTCATGAGACTTAAAAAATTCTAATACCGCGTTGGCTAATAATAGTTGCATTCCCAAATATTTTTCACATAATTCAATCTAAATACACATACATATTTTAATCACATACTTGCTTCCGACAATCACTCTTTACTGCTGTAATTTTATGTCATTAAAAGCTGTTACATTCCGACATATATTCGAAACACCTACTGATTAAATTGACGCTGTTAACCAAAACTTAATATATAATAGATATCGATTATGAACATTTTCTTTCCATCAAGACACATTAACCATTTTAGCATCCTGTTCGGCCTTGTCGGCCTATTTCTTTAGAGATCGGCTCAAAGGTCAGCTACCTTCCGGATTACCATCATAAACCCTACGGATAGCTCTAGAACTCCTGTGTTTGTTAGCTAAGTTTATCTTTGAAAACCATTTCACACCAGCGATTGAACAACCAATATATGAAAGTGTAGCTACGGTGATTCAAACCTTTGATCATGCAGTCAGTTCATGGACAGTTACAACTTGCTGCGAATCCTTCACATAATTGCAGGGAATATTCATAAGTGCACTACTGTTAAACTACGCATGAAATAGTTAGTGATGATTCGTGTTCTTTTTAATATAAAATAATATATATGTACGTATCTATGGGATTTGATTTAATTGATAAATTTGAGCTTTATTTATGATTTAAAAAATACACGAAACTGTGTATCAAGTAATATTGAACAATTCCACGAATGGAAGGGAGGGTTTATATTATTAGCTGTGTGTTGCCACGCAATTACTAATAATGCACGGTATTTCTAGTTGATGCGAAGAGGGAGGATTTAGGGGCCAATAGCAAACAGCTAGACAGGATATAAAAACTAGGAGATAAGACAGAACGTGAAGCTTAATTTATTTTTATTGTAAGACGTTTTTTTAACAAGTAATTTAATAATTTTCAACTGTTTTTTAAATTAGTTAGTGGCTCAATTTCTCATTACAGTAAGTGTAAAGATAAAAAAATAAGGTAAGGAATGAGCTTCTTCAAGCCTTGTTTTCTGGGCGAGATAGAGTTTATTGGGTGGAGAGTGATAAAAATATATGAAAAACCGTTGATTTATTTATACAAATCCACATATTGATTGAAAAAGTAATTAATTGTATATTCCACTCGAAGACCATTACCTGCGCATTCAAATAGGACAAATGGACAAGAGCATTCACGAGTTTGATATTTCAATTGATGTAAACTTCACGTCAAATATTTTTAACCAACTATTGGGAGAAAAAAAAATATTTTATCGCAATCGTGTTATTATTGAAAGATGGGAAAAATAATATAGAATTCATAATAAACGCGTTTGATAAATGAGTGATAAAACAAGTATCATTCGTATACATGTCATGAATTTAATTTAAGGGTTGTTTTCATTTGTAAATTCTCACTAACTGGTCGGAATCGGTTATGTTTTTTACTATTTCGTTAAAAATATTTACATTTTTGCTTTGATAAATCTAATTACATTTTTTCAATAATAAGGAAAAGTAAAAGATATGAAATATTTTTATTACATGATTAGAAGACATCCTTAGTAAAATCGATAGTATTGTTATGCTTATGGCCGTCTTTTTCAGTGTATCAGTTTTCTAAAGGCTGAAATCCATGTTGTTAGAGATATTTTAAGGAATACAGATGTTGTATTGAAGTTTTATCAAAAACTGTTATTTTTTTTTAAATTTTGAATTGTTAAAATTTTGTACATTTCCAGGCATCTCGTCACTAACGACCCGAGTTCAGGCAGAGAGGCATTCAAGCACACGAATGAGCTCGAATTGCCAGACAGTAAATAGCTTATATCGCTTATATCCAACATAAAATACGACAAATTATTATCATTATGTCTTAGGAACTGCATTGATATTTGATAATGATGACTTTTAACCTTAATTTAGAAAAGAACTCGTATGACTAAACAATTGCAGGTGACCAAATACCAAAATTATTATTATGTTGATCTAATAAATATTTCACCAATAAAACGAATACTGTAAAAAATCGGCTTGTTCTGAAATAACTTTTGTGTGTCTCGTAATAAATTACATTATTACATAATTCTTCTTTATGAAAATACAATTCGGATTTCGTGTATGGTACCATGACATTATTTTATTCTCAGTGTCACTGATTACTGTTCGTACTACATCCAATATTTATAATTTAAGTGAGTACTGTATAGCAAATTGGGGTGCAAGTGAATTTGTAATCATGATTCTACGGCATGCGATGAGCTTAACGTGCAACACATCGTTAGTTTTCAATTATCCACAGAACTTGTGTGCTCAAAATGCTAGCGATAAAATGAATTGTTTATTTGTCCAGAGAGGCCTCGCGTTAGTTTTAATTGGGCAAAAGAAATAATAAACTAAATTATGTGTACGGTGTTAAATTGATTATTTGGCTCGCTACAGATAACACCACAAAATGATTTTAAAAATCTCTTTTCGTTATTTCATTTATAATGTCGGTCTCTGTGCTTATTGCTAAGAGTTTTACACTAGCGTTCTCGTGGAGCTGGGTAAAACTCCCGGTACCGTCAATATTAAATCCTTTATTTTTTATTTAAATTTGAGATCTCAACACGGGTATTTGTGATTTTATTTCTCTTCGAAACGTGACTTTCGGTTAAAAAATAGGCGTTTTGGCAATTATTAACCATTATGCTAAATATTTTTTTTTATTTTCTTTAAAATAAAAATTTGTGTCATTTTCATTGTCACCATCATAGCCTGTTAAATACTATTATTAACACTGGAAGGTTGTTATTACTGCCTTTTATTGGAATAGACGTCTAGTAGGCGTGGGGTTGAAATTAATTTAAACATAATAAAAGTACGCAACTTTTCTCCCGAGTACTTCATGGCTACTGTTAATGCCCATTATGGTTAATCAAACTCATATGCATGTACTCCTTTTGAGTTCAGAGTTACTATTGACCAAATTACTATGTAATATTTGTATAATGAAAAAAATTACTAATTCCACATGTTTTTAAATGATCAGTACTGATTACACTTATTGATTGTGGTATTATTTGTGAAAATCACCAAGTACAAACATGAAAATTTCATTTCATAGTGATATGACTTGTGTGTACTTCAAATATCTCTGAATTCGATCGGATCAGATATAGCTAATCCTTTCTATAATGATTGCTTGATACAATGTTTAGTTGGTATAGGAAAAGAGTTTCAAATTACATTTCTGTAGTGTCCTGTGTTTAATGCAATCCTAAACTAAAAGGAGAGAATTTCAACTAACTGCATGCGGAGCAGCAATTATTTTCGTCAGTGATCCCACGTAGTCACTATTAGCTGTGACACTGGTCACTATTTACTGCTAAAATTCAGTAAAACATACACACTACAATGGGCTTCCTGGACAGAGTTCCGGCACATGCAATATTGCACTCAATTACTCAATCGGAGTTGCACTAAAAATGAAAATTAGCTTAGTCACTAACGAATTTCAACATTGTCATACATAAATTTTTAATTTACAATTCTAAATAGTGTTTGAAACTGCATCTTTTATAAGTATAATAACTTTAATAACAAAGTTATATCTATTGACAATCAGTGGAATAATAAAGCTATCAATTCCAAACTAATATTAGAGTTGAACTTATTTTTTCAAACATGTCGGCGTCCAATGTGGAGTGTATGGACTCTTAATGTCGTATATCAACAAAAGTTTTATCACACTAACTGCTTGTTATCTATTTGTTCCACTTTTCTTTTTTTTACACTGTAGGGACTTAAAGATGTTGATAGTTAAGGATTAGTCTTAAGCTTACCGCTATACGCCTTCTTTTTAAGATTTGATGGTTGGGATGAAATTTAAACAATAAAAATATCCGTTCTTTCGTACACAAATCAATAAATTGATTGAAAATTCAGTGAATGAAGTTTTTCGTATGGAGACTAGAACTTATTGCAACCGAATTAGAGAAGGCCCAAGATAGTTGTTCATACAAATGTGTTCACTTTTCAAGAACAGCATTGACACTATATCTGCCCTATACAGCAGACAATCGGTAGAGTAATATAAAAAGGAATGCTTAAATAAACTGAAACGTTTTCAAAAGTTCAGTAAAGTACCATTTATTAATTTTTCGCATATCTATAACCAAAAATGATGATGATTATTGTTTGACAATTTTTAATATTAAATCATAAATTTATTATTTTACTGTTGTCTTAAAATCTGTAATACATTTTTGCTTATTTCTTGAATACATATTTTCTCAAGATAATTTTCCTCTGCTGTTTTCTACATATTTTTCGTTGATATATAGCTGACGTCACAGACGATGGAAAAAAAACATTAAATGCTTGTGACACGAAAACACCCCACGATAATTATTATGAAAGAGATGTATGAACACAATTTAACCTTTTTCCTGTAAACGTGTACAAATTTTCTAGCAAATACTAGCACCTAAGGCTCAAGATCCCCTAATTCATCACCAGTCGTCCAAGAGTGCGGCTTAGAGGTGGGTGGGAGAAAATTCGGGGGTCTAATGACCGAGTGCGGATGGGGGGCTCTCAAAATGTGAGGCGCTTAACGATGATTCGTCGACATCATGATGGTTATTTATTACCTTCATTTATTTCTATGACAAATCTTTCCTGCGCGTAAATAATTTTGAAAAATTTTGACCTTAATTGTTGTAAAGTGTTTTCATTGTTGCGCCGGAAACTGTGAAGGGTATTCGATTTAGAACCGTAACTTTTTACAAAAAAGATTTTATGATCTTACGCCAATAAACAAGTAGGTTGGCAATACTTTTAAGTAACGATTGTCTCTTCAAGTACAATTTATATGCTACAATCTTGCGATTGCTTTCAAAAAACTTAAACTTGTTAAGAATTGTTACATTTTTAGGTATTGAGTATTGTTATTTTTAGTATCGTACTTCTTAATTCACCTTATAAAATAAAAGAAAACTGTACTCTCATTTTTAATTAAGGGTAAATAGAATACTTTAATCATTAGAAGCACTCTACGACAATGTTAGAATAAAAATACTTATCAAACAGGCTAAACACGTGTGATACCTATTTACACCTCCAGTTAAATGACCAAGTTATTAATGTTTAAATAGCATTAATAATATTTTGAATTTTCATCACTGGATCCATCTAAAATATATATTATAATTTGGAGTAACTATGTAAAACAATTTTCAAATGTTATTTTAGGCTAAAGTGATGCATATCGACCGTAGAAAGGCAAAAGGACGTAAGTCAAACAAAAAAATATTGTGTATAACACAAAAAGTTTTAATAAACAATATTTATAAGAATAATATATCGACCGTAGAAACGCAAAAGTACGTCTACCTCGGTTTTTCCAAAATATTTTCTTTTCGATAATCACAATGTGTACAATTCAATAAACATTTTGATTGGGATATACACAATAATTTTTTATGGGTGCGTTACGTCTTTTTTCCTTTCCACAGTCTATATAACTTTAAAATATCTGCATTTCCCTTTTAAGGTGTTAACTGTCAATTCTTGGTGGAAAGACATTATATTTTAAAAAGTTAAACAGAACCGACTGTTTTATATATCTTAATTTTTAACATTCAATTTTATATAAATAGCCCTGTTACGTTTGTATTTTTATCAGTTGATAATGCTCGTAATGAGCGAAACCTGATCATTATAAACATGTTGAAGTAGTACAAATGAATTGTGTTTTATTTTTTAAAACTTTAGAAAATAAATGAGTTAACTGTAAGAATGTGTCACTGCTTTCTTTTATAATTAAAAAATAAACAACCATTGTTTTAGTATAAATTTGTCAATTTTGTCAATTCTACGAGATGTGCTAGAGAGGGTGGTAAGTTTTTCTATTATTTGAGAAGCATCTAAAGACTGAATATATAATGCTGTAAATAGGTTTATGTTAGCCATTGATTTTAATCATGTAACTATTGAAAGTATAAGGAAAAATTAGGGGTGTGTAGGAGTATTTCAATGGAGCCAAAGTAAGAACTAACAGAAAAATAATTATTGAAAGTCTGTAAAATATATCTATTGAAAAACAGAAACGTTAAACATGTTTTTTAATGAATTTTCATTAAAACAAAAATGATGTTGTTATAATATATTATTTAAGACCATGGTGTATTTTAAAATTTGTAACTAAGGTGTCATTTGTAACTGAGGTTTGTTAAAGATCTGTTTACAAAAAATAGTGTAGAATTTGTTGAAACGCGTAAATGAAAAACTAATATAAATAAATATTAAACGCAGAGGCCTGTGTAATCGTACAAATCATTGGTGTGTATTTTGTTTTTAGAACGGTCAACAAGCAAGCTTAATTTCTGTGAAAATTTTACGAAATATTATTTTATCTTTCTGCTATGGTAAACGCGATTTGTTTTTTTTATTACTACCAGGTCATAATTTTAAGCGAGTATTTTTCTTTATTTTTATGAAAATAATCATGAACAATCATTGTTAGTATACAAAAAAATCTTTTTTCATTTTCTTTTCACAAACATTTAAAGTATGCATATAAATAATAGTACGAAATCTTGAATAGTTTAACGGCAGTGGCGTAGTTCTAAATAAAATGGTGCTAACCACTGTTTTTTAACCCTCGTAATAACGACACCTCTCAGATTTTTCTGGAATACATTTTACAATATTTCAACAGTTAGGAATCTTTTTTTTTCTATTTTAGTATTTATAATGTTAAGAATTATCCTTTTGAAAACTTTTAAACTGTCAAAGAGCACTCCGGCATGATATAATATCCCGAGTTGACTCGATGGGCTTTAATCCGTGGTCTTCAAATTATTTTCTTATCATCGAAATATTGGTACCTACTTCGTGACACTTGAAAGTTTTAATCTGCCTTTGATCAGAAGTCTCATCACTCATGACCAACACGATTGATTCATGTATAAGATTATTTTTCAACAGCACAATAGAATTGAATAACAATATATGTATTATACTGAGGGATTTAGTTAATATGACTAAAAATGATTATCGAAGCCTTCATCAAACATAATATATACCCTATTCTACATTGTAGTTGTTTATAAGGGTTCTAAAATATTAATTTATAATGTGTATAAAGACATTATAAATATTAATTTTTATGCCAAGACTAAGAATCTTTCAATTATTTATTTATTTTATTTTTCAGCAATGAAAATCGGGCACGCACTGTTTACATAACTTTAGCGCGTGTCAAATTTAAGCATTATTCAAAAATATTCTTTAGCCATGAACTTTACTCTTTATTAAAATATGGAAAACTGACTATGAAGTATTTCAGGCATCAATTTTTAAATGGTACATGCAAACAATAAAAGTACAGAATTTTCTTATTCTGTATCAATTTTACCTCTTCAATGTTTGAGTAAAGAAAATTTCCCGAGTATATCTTTACAATTAAAGCGACTTCGTTTATGTTTAATAAATATTAACTTTTTTATTCAGTTTGGCTGTTGAATATTTAACTTGGTGACCGTTTTAATTATTTCAAATTGTGTTAACTGCCAAGAGTTTTCCTAGATCAGTGATAGTGAACGAACGGCAGCGTCTTGAATTTTCATCTGCTTCTGTGGTTCACTAATATGGCACTAAGCATTTTGTATTGAGACGTGACAGAATGATTTTTAATAAATCTGTTATATTTATTATATTTGATTTCTATTTTGATAGTGTAAAAAAACAATGAATAGACCTATAAATTCTTCTTTTTTTTACATTTTCAGTAAATTTTTTGGTAATAATAGTTGATCTTGACAATAATTATATTTATACACATATAAAATTATACATAAAAATATATTATATACCAACCATTTCCGATTCCAATGTGGAGTATATGGGCTCCTAATGGAGAATCAAGAGAAAATATAAGTTTTTCTACGAGAACTGCTTATTACTCAGTTGTTCAACCACACTTTTCCGAAGAGAGTAGCGTTAGAATGATAGAGCTAGGACAGGACCAGTGGTTGGCTAGTCGCTCTCGCTATGCTCCGCTCCCAACATCGGATGGGTGGAAGGAAATTTTAGACATCACAAATATCCATTTATTCGAACAGAAATCCATTAATCAATTACAAAATCAATTCACGAAACTGTCTGTTCTGGGATTTCGAGCCCGTGGGATCCGTAACCGAAGCCAATGACGTTGACCACTGCACCATGGACCCCACGATTATATATTATAAAATATTTTTTTTTATGACAGTATGTTTTCAGCTGATTTATCAATCTATGTATAATTTTCATACAAAAAAACAGAATTTTGTCCAAAAGCAATATTCATCTCTGGTAGGAAGTCGTTGAAAACCAAAAAAATCTTATCGCTTATTCCGTTTTTGATTTCTTTTGACACAGAGTCATTACTAATAACCGTTTGTCAAGATAAACCGTTTAGCGTATGAGTGATATTTGAGCTTCCTTTAATATATTTATGATTCCTGATCGAATGTAGTCAAACTATACGTTATAAATTACAAACCGGTTATTTATTGCTCAGGATTTTATGCAACTTACTAAGCTATGGATAATTTTAATAACTGTGAATTATTATTGGTGGAAAGGCATTATATTTTTAAAATAAAACACAATTTGATTTTTTTTTTAAATTTGGATTATTGAGATTTTGTACACTTCCATGGATTTTGTCACTAACCACCTGGGTTTAGCAAAATTCGGCATCTACAAAATCTCAATAATCCAAATTTGATATTGAAATTCCATCAAGCACCCTCAGTCGATGTCTTAAATTATAACAATTTGTTTTGTTCTACTTGCACATTTTTATCATTCTCATGATCCCCGATCATTATAAAAATATGAGAGTCAGAAACCAATTGCGTTTTATTTTTAACATATCATTTGTGTTAGTTTAATCAGTCTAGTAAGAAACTATTTGACTTACTTGAGAAAAGGTTTGCTATAGCCTCCCTAGAATGTACGTTGAATAGAATAATTTCTTGCCCTTGCCTTTTCGCTAGTATAAATTTGTGTTTGAACCACTAACGATCCTTTGTGCTGGCCATAAAATTTATGGAAATGGCGCTCAATTATATGAAATGGTGTAAAGTGGAGGAGATTGCAGAGAGAGAGAAAGAATCAAAAACTGCCATGAAAGTAAATTACATTTGCATTCAAAAAATCAATGTACACAAGAATAGAGACTCCATACGTACATTAGTTCAATCGTTCAATCAATTCAAAGTCCAACAGCCACCATTATAGACATATTTTAATATTTATCATTACAGCTAATTTAACAGTCAATAACGACAGATATTTGGAATTTTTAAAATCACATGATATCAACTCGAGGAGTAAAAGCTCATTGCCTCTTATGGTCTTAGCCATACTCAAAATGCGGCTCAGCATTATTATCATTCTGTTTTAGTTTAAAAAATATTTGTTGATCTATCAAGTGACGGAGCCATCATCTTGAATCAAACGGTTTTCAACCAATACTGTTTTTCAATATATGATTTTTTTTGTCATATCAGTATAATGTTGCAGCCCGCGTAACTGAGCAAACATACGTATGCGGCGCGAAGAAAAAAAAGTTGAGTATGGCTGGTCTAGCTGTAACAGCTCTACCTTTTAAAACAGATGCTTCTAAGTTCACATTACTTTTTGTCAGCTTAATATTTGATATCTTGGGCATAGGTGTTCGTGAAATCTCTGCTCCTACAGTTGAACCTGAATGAATTTAAAAAATCTTTAAATGAGCTTAATTTTAATATTTCACATTCCAGAATCCCTCAGCTCCGTCGAATACACCATGTGGATAGTACCAAAGTGCCTGAGTAAAACAAAATGCCACTACTTGAACCCAAAACCATCTAATGGATAAGATAGACTTCTCACCAGTTGACTTCATAGACCGTTGCATCATAGTATCAATTATTTTGAACGTAAAATTTTTCACGAGAATTCAGATTTCAATTATATTTTTTATTGTATCAGTTAATTGAGTTCCACTAACTCAAAACGAAATTTTTAAGCATAACCTTTTTTGAAAGAGCGGGATAATTATTTATCCGATAAATTTAATAAGTACATTCAAGACTGATTAATACTTTTCATCCTGAACATCGATGTATTCATTACCAATGTAAAAAAATCTAATGATATCCATACTACACAATCTTCTCTACGCAATATATAAAATTGTAAATTGCGTCCGTATAAAACATATGTATATAGTTTTTACCGTCACCAGCCATTAAGCACCACATGACCCTGGCGACGATTCCTCTTAATGGAGTTGTCACAATTCTCTAAATGCCTCGCGCTATAGTTATTTCCTCCCTGACCATTTCCTTTTTATTTATCTCCGTCCAGTTCTTGTACTCCGTTTGAAAAAACTCCGTTTTTTGCGGGCCGAAAGGGTTGAATCTTTTTTCCCCACTCTCGTATAAAATAAATTTACCTACGATTTTAATTCACTCGAGTTGTTTTCGAGGGTGATTTTTCAAAGTTTTTAAATATTTATGCGCTTTTGGTTTTCTAATAAGGGTCAACATTAAAACTTCCGTAATTTGGCTACAAGGCTCATTTTGATTTCCCAGAAGTTTTTTACGCTAATCGCACGAAAAACATTAAATATTTTAACAAATTTATTTATCCATGATACTGAATTTTTTCTGCATGTAGAAAATATATACGCAAAACAATGTTGCTGTCTAAATTCTCAAAATAAAACGTTAAAACATTGAAATGGTACACAAAATCATTTTGATTTTACAAATAAAACAACATCCATCATAGTTTGCTTCCTATTTGATATCATGATCTTTTATACTTTAAAAAGAAGTCTTTTTAAAGCGATATTTTCGATAAAAAAATTCTGGGCGTTTAGTGTTCAACTGCTCTAAAATTTAATTTAAATTTCAAGAAATGTTATAGTATAAATTGATCAGGGGAAGAATACATTTTTTCGTGTCTTGATTTAGTTTTTTAATTCGTATCTTTAACTGAAAAGTTTCATATTTGTAAATCTGTCTTGATAATCAATCCAGTACACTTTCATTGAGTCCAGGACTTGGTTATTGAACCTGGGAAATCACTTTGAAATTTGAACACCGAATAGTTCCACTTCTGGCCATAGATATCAGTTTTAAAACATTACGTACATATTTAGTAAGTGTGTCTAATATAAAATTGTTATAGAAGTTGTTCTACGAATAATATTTGTTATTCAGTAGTTCAACTTATCTTTTTTGAAGAGACTAAAGACTGAAGGTTGAGGCTATCACACAATAAATAGTTATCCAATCAATACCGATATGTCTAATTTTTAGGATTCGATTTTGGAGGAAATGGATATATCACATACATCCATGAAGACTGATCAAATCGATTAAAAAATCAATTTTTAAAGTTGGTCATAAAGAGGCTCGAACCCATGAACACGACAACCTAACAGGACAACGTTCACCATTCAACTACAGACTCGGAATACTAAAAATTCAAGAGATAATATAAAATAAACTCTATAAACAATGGTAAGCTTTCATTAGAAGACAGCTTTTAAATTCTTAATTCAGTAACGTTTTACAAATGATTCTTACAATAACCAAAGATCATGGTAGATAATTAAGGTAAAATATTCACCGAAATCAAATTCTTAGTACAAAGCATCACGCATGTTGACGTTTTTGCCTCCCGCAATAAAAACGACTTCCTCAAGCAACCGGAAAATTATGGCGCCCTAATGAATTTTTCACTAAAAAATAAAGTGCCTCTATGCACGAATATGCTCTTTTGCTATAAAAGGCGTCACGCATCCAACCCATAGATCAGAAATGTATGCCATTGCAGTCGTTTTCTGCCCGAGACTCGGCCCGTAAAAATTTTCACTATTCTTCAGAGATAGAAAAACTTTGTATATCTAATCAATTATTGATACAACCAGCATGGACTTACTTGTCGGTTGGTCAGTTAATAATTATTCATGAATTTTTCATATTTGAGTATTTCTAGAAGTTAGAATTAGGTAATTATTTAACCAAATTTAAAGCAACAGATCAATTGATGTACAAATAATCGTTGTCATTCTCTTCATAAATTCTTTGAAAACGATTTTCAAAACAGAATTATTTCCTGCATAAACGGTCATACCTTTTTGTCTATAGTTAACTAATGTCAGGAAGTAACCAGTTTTGAAACAGTTATACTTTTTCATAGATTTTTAATGTAATACCAACCGACTTAGTCCCATTTTTAACGCCCATCTTTCCACGTCAAATGCTCGATAAAGAAAATAAGTAAATAATTATTTTACTAAAAATTGCTAGCACCGTTTGATGATTTCTTCTTTTCATTCATGACGTAAATTATTCATATTATGTTTTATAATCCATGTGCACTCAACGTGAAGCGTATGATTTTTTAATGGAATAGAATATATTAAGCAAGTTGGGTATTAAGTCGTTGAAGCTTCTTTTTCAGATAGAGTAAGGATAGGAATCGGGAAATACTAGTTGTTAACTTGCTATTTCTATGTCCGTGGATATAATCTAGGATGAGAAAGAGCATTTACATCCTTTCCTTGCAACATAAATGCATAAATTGATTGAAAAATTAATTCATTTAAGTCTCTGGTCAGGGATTCAAATCCATGATCACGCAACGAATTGGAATAAAAGCCCAAAACCGCTGACCTCACGACTGTGGTACGGACATGATATTGAAACCCGAGTTTCATCTAACATTGCGCATGTTTAATTCAGGTCAGTCAGGATTCTTGAAAACTTGGTATTGAATTATAAAACACATTTATCATGAATTGAAATAAAAAAAATATTAGAACTTGAAAAGTCATTATTATATGCTCTTAAATCAAAGATAACAAATCTCTTACACATAGGAAGGGTATTTTGAAAATGACATTGATTCTCAAACACACACTTTTAGAAAGGTAGCTAGAGTACGATGTGGAATATGGCGAGCACGTTATGGAATATTGTCTTTTTATTTGAAATTAAGTTGATGTTTACTGGTTTTATGTTTCGCACCCTCCAATGGGAGGGGCTAGTATATCGTAAGGTTATATCGGTTCTTTATGGATTGTGCTCAGGGAAAATTTAAGACGACTTTTATATTGTTTTTAGTGATCATTCAGCTCAAAAGCTTTATACGAATCTTTTTATAAGATTGCGCGATTACCTCCGGTTTTCAAAAATTCTTTATTAAAGATTGCCGCGATGAAAATATTCAAAGAATCATTTCCTGGAGATATAGAGTTTTTATCATTATTATTTGGTAATAACAGTTGAAAAGTTTTCATAAATTATCAGCATGTGGCAAATACGTTATCCATTTTAGTACGCCATTTTTATCATCTACTTTTCTCTTCTTTTATACAGTACGGGCCATTAATTTCGTACATATTTTTTAACATTATAATATTCTCAAGTATAGGGTGAGATAGAAAAATCTACTACAAACTTTTTTTAATTAAAAGTTTTATATAATTACATTATTTTCTATTCATATAATTAGTTTGACTTATTAAGTTTCAAATAGAGTGATATTTATTTACTTTTATATTTAAACGCTACTAAATTTGATTAAAAGTTAATTAAAAGCTTTTTTTTCTAGGTCACGTGCTGTAGGCAGTGACAATTTTTTGTTATTTTAAAATAAATTTTAATTTTATTACTGACTGTTACTTGTAAATATTTTTTCAGTTTCTCCTTGATTATTTTTTGTTATTTTTTTAAATTACCATTAAAACATTATACAATATGGTTTAGCAATTATTAAAATATAATAAACATAGTTTAATGAAGTTAAAAGTATGACACTGAGAAGAAAACTTATCCATAAACAAAACACAGTAAGTGAACTTGGCAACAATGGCATTTGTCACACAATTTGAAATGTCTCTCAGACACTGATTGTAACGTTATCAAAGTTCCTATCTTATTTTGTTAGTTGGTTCCGATTGTTACTCTGTTTTCCTGAGTACTCACGTAAAGCACATAAAGTTGTTGTAGATTTGAACAATTGGACAAAAACTGAATATAATACAGTCATAGTTCAAATCTAGCTCTATCGATATCCCTAAAATACAGAAAAGAATTTAACTGTCGTCTGAGATACTCGCCAGATAGCAATGCAAATTGCTATGTAAATTAAAATTTTCAGAACGCTTAGTACTTGTCTCCAAGTACCGTAAGCTGGATACACAACGAAATTTAAGATTCAATATTACGATTTCAAGTATATTCATGATATAGTACTTTATTTTGCAAAGATTGGATCTATTTATTCAACGTCAAGTTATTAATATCCATTTTAAATCTTATTTTAATGCTGAAAAGTTTTATCTGGCTTACCTTGAAGATTTTGATCTTTCACAATATCATAAATATTTATGCAAACTCATCCTAAGCTCAGTTATGAACTCATGAATTACAATTCTGGTGTAAAAAAATAATCCCTGCTTCAACAATGTCAATCTAGATTGTTCTTGGAAAAGGTTCGAAATGTTTGGAAAACGTTTAGAACGGTATACAATGTGCGAAAAATTCGCTAAATTATCGAAATTTTCTTCGCAAATTTATTTTATTTTTAAACACCTATTCCTACGAGATACTTTACATAAATATATAAAATTAACGCCTCCATTATTGATTTCTTATACCTTATTTGACTGTACAATGTTGTGTTTGTTGTGAGTTGCATAATATTATATGGTATATTTCAATAATATAATATATATCAACTTTCAAGAAGAAAGAAATCAATTTTTGAGTCAAGTTAAATAAAATAATTGGGTGCCATTATTTATTCATAAACTTAATTTTATCGGAAATTAAATATGTAAAGCTTTAATAATTGCAATGGGTACGGCGTCTACTTTGCGGAAATTCATTTCTACTATAAAATTAAAAATAATGACATCTTTATTCCAGTGGTTGCGTAACTACTTGTGACATGTCGCCTCTTTGAGATGTATCTTTATACTCTATCTCAGCGGTTTCTAACCTATCACTACAACGTCTCCCCTAAAAAAAAAATTTTTCCCCGCCTCTCTACGTTTAATTTTTTAAATCGATAGTATAATATAGACACGTTTTAAATAATAAAAACTTTATTTAAAAAAACTGATAAATATAACAGAATAATAACAAGATTTTGTGGCGTAGCTAGAGGTTTCACCGTCCCCCCACCATTTTTCCGAATAAAATGATTTAATATTTACAATAGTGTTGAATTAAGGGTATCTTTAAAATTATTATTTATTTTAAATCATAAACTATCACGGCAAAGAATATTGGGAATTTTTTTATGTATAATTATAATTTATTGACGATATAATATGTACGATATTTTTACAATTTGTCATTTACAAATGTTATATTTAATATTAAGTCCTGCAAGCTTGTTCTTGAAATATGTTAAAAAAGTCTAGTCTTAAAAATAATTTTCATATATATTATTTATATGAAAAACACAAAATTATTGATGAACAATCCATTAATATATTGTACATTAAAATTGTAAACTAAGTTAAGACACGATATTTAGTAGATTTTACTAACACAGCATTAACTATGATAAAATTATTTCTCCTTGCTTTGCTCTTAGCAAACTCGTCAGCAGCATTATCAAAATCTATTTTATCTGCCAGTTGGTGTTCTATAGAAAGAATTGCATAATTTTTTTTCAACGCAAGTTGCTCACTGTCGATGTTAAATAGTTTTTTTTTATTAATTTCAACCACAAAATAATAATTCGGCATCTTGTGACTGTTCACGACAATTTTTTTTTCTACCTCGACATTGAGGCTTCATGATTATCCTTTAGATTATTCTTATTTGTTTATTACCTACGGAATTTTCTGTTCAAAAATGCTGCCTCCAAGAGTATAATTTGTCAATGAGCAAAATAAACTGTTATATAAAAACTTTTACTGTTATGTTACGATATGAAGTTTTATTTATTTGTAGATATTATGAAATGAAAATTATTTTTAATTACAAAATTTCGGCGCCTTCCTGGTTGGAAACCACTGTTCTATCTATAACTCTAAACCACTCATTTTCAGAAATTTATAAGAGTCCTGGTTCTATCTTTACATCTTTACTCTCTCCGAAAAAGATAAGTTAAGCGACTGAGTAACAAGCAGTTCTCGTTGAATTGCTGAGAAATGCATACGTGAGAATTTATAACAACAATCAATTGTGAGGCACAAATATTCAGATACATTATTTACCACAAATGGTTGGTAATATATATTTTCGAAATATAAATTGGTATCATGTTTAATGTGATTGCATAAAACTGTAGGTATCTAAAAATATTATAACACTGCATTAAGTATTGTATTTTGTGACTATTTTCAACCCCTGTGGTGGGCACCTTCAAGTTAGTATTGGGTTACACGTATATCTAATTATGTATGTATTGCAAATAGTAGGTGTTAGTATAGCAACACACCGATTAAATATTAAAATTATGAGAATTCTATGATGGCTTCCGTTCGGGTTGCTATATTTTTGACGTCATACGAATTAAGGGTTGCCCATTAAATTACAATTTAATGAAAAGGGGCTGAATAAAATTTATATCATGATCACATGAACGTAAAACGCAGTGAGCCGAGATGTTTTATTATCGTTTTTATACAAATGCGTGAAGCGAAATTTAATTGAAAAGTAACTGGGAAATGCGATTTTCCAAATCATAAATAATTTAATACTATAATTAATGTTACGCATTCAGTTAGTTGAATTTCTGATTTAGTTTCCGTGAATTTAAATGTATGTACGTCACTAACATAGTCAACGCCTGAAATAAATATTTTTTGGGCTTCATTCGCTCTCAGAATATAGCATATAGATAATTAGTTTATTATATAGTTATATCAGTGTAAAAACATATTTTTCTTTTTCCTAATAAAGTTTTATTAATAAATGAAGGTAAATTATTAAGAAATAGTTTCTGATTATTTTTATTTCTCGAACGGGTACACAATATGTCTTAATATCTCTTTCCTTCGTGTATTATCTTACTAGAAATTCTGTCAGGTGAATTCTTTGAATGACGAAATTCATCAATCAAAACCTTTTACAAATACTGATTGTGGGTTTTCTGTTGTTAATTTGTTAAATTCTTAAGAATTTTGAACTGTTTGCTATTTTTTTAATTTTTTTAAACTATATCCGCTCCCTACTCAGAGCATATGATCACCACACGATGCTTTCAAGATTCTCTGTCCCCCACGAGTCTTCTTACTTCCTCCCAGGTCATCACAGTGCCCCGTAGCTCTGCCAAGTACACCTTACGGATGATCATCCGGTTGGTAGAAGAAACAGACAGGACTCAAGCTCCCTTGGGTTATCCGCAGCACATGTTCAAGCAGGTCCATTTTTTTTATTTTGTCCGTCTTTTTTTTTATTTTGGGCGTAATAAGAGACTGACCCGTCCGCTGTCTTACTTCCGAGTTCCTGACAAAATAAATCCACCATACCCCTAGCATTCACCACAACCATCTGTTTTATAAGCACAGTATACGGTTACCCTGTGGTTAAGTAATGTGTCATGATTCGCAAACGTAAAGAAGCACCGTCAGAATACATAGGTGGCACTTGGTTCTGACCGAGTACTAAGGGGTTAGTCCGTCCGCAGCACATGCATTGTTTGTTATATGAATTTAAACCTAACTAATTTTCGAGAGTGATTCAAAAGAAAGCACATAGAACTTCTGTCAAAAAGTTGCGTGCACAAGTTATTCTCTACTTTCTATTATGGAATTTCTTTTCTTATGCTTTGATGAAATTATGATCATTTTTATTTGATGTAAGTATTATTATATATAAAAACATTACTAGTTGTTGATATTGAATATCAGAATCAATGCAGTTTCACGTATGTACGTATAATAATTTCTTGCCAAGTTTTGTGTAAGTACGGTTTATATATCAGAACAATACCTGGTGCTGTGGTATAACGATAAGAGAAATGAACTTAAAATAATACAAATGCTTGAATAATAAACTTCAATAAACTATAGATTGTATATATAATCGGTTTATAAATTGTGTTTTGCATGTTCCCGTTCAATTAACTTTCATAGAAACTCTATTGAGCAAACAGAAATTCACTTTATGGAGCTTTACTCCGTTCTATACTATAAAGTTCGTTGTCAAAAGGCCAGAAGATATTTTACAGCTCGTGTGTTGTTAATTTAATAATAAAGCAATTCCGTGTAAGCTCATTGATATTAAATTAAATTTTGTATGCATATTGGAATAGCATTCCACTTAAATCAATAATTCCCCATAGCTAAAATGTAATACAAATATAGCAAAATATCTGCTTTGATGTTGACTTCTTTTAAATTTATTAACAAGTAATCAAACATAATTAATATTTTTTACAAAAGAAAAAAGCTGTCTCCTAGAAACTTATCTAATTAATCGTGATTGTTTTCAGATCACCGCGATTAAAATAAGTCGGAATTTTAATTGAAGAAGAATCCGGCTAGTGATACTGGTAATTTTATTATTATTTTATACAAATGAACAGTAAAGAAAACCTCTTATAACAGATTTACATGAATAATCATGATTGAAATATTTTACCACTAGAAAAACACTATTAACATCGAAAATATTATTTTACAGTAGAAGCATTTTTATTTTCATAAATTTCAATTTAAAATAGAGTACACATTAAAAATCACCATTCGTAGAATATAATCAGAGTAAATAGTTAATATTTTCCCGGGAGAAAAACAGTCTTGCTTATTTTGTTATTCAACAGAGCAATAATTATTATTGATGTATACATAATTAATATCATGTTTTATAAAGAAGTTCACTCTTTCTTTCAAACTTTATTAATCATATTGATTATATTTATGAGCGACATAAGTTTACAGTATATTTGAAAAAATACTTGAAATTAATCCGTTTTTTCAGACAATCCACTGACATCTATAATGTATTTAATTTAGACACAAGGGTATTTTTAGCGATTAGGAAAATCATTGTTACTAATTTATAATCAACATATGAATGTGAATATTAAAAAATGTGAATATTTTAAAAATATTTTTTTTTGTACTACTTCCACATGTTTTTTCATGGACATGATCATTATAAACATGTGGATGTAGTACAAACAAATTGTATTTTATTTTTAAAATATAACGCCTTTCCACCAAGAGTTTACCTTGTTAACACCTTAAAAGTGATTATAAATATTATGTAGTATCATATTTCAGGTTAGGATTTAATTTACTAGAAAAGACAATTTTTGAAGTGGTTTTCATAATTATTGTCTATTCTATATAACATATTTTGAGATAAGACGAGATCTTAGCTTTATTTTTTTTAACATAGTGAAGTATCAACTCATTCATAGTATTCGATTTTAATTTAATGAGAGTATTAGTGAAATAATTTTCTTAAATGAACATGCAATAAAAGCATTACCATATTCTTACGTACTACATGTTTACATGTCACAGAAAAAGATATTAGTTTCATGACTGATGCGGAATATTATGTCATCCGTTACCTGTCAGGTGGCACCAGATAAGCGCCGTCTTTAGCAACAACAACAAAAAGGGTTTTTTTCGGTAGATAAAAACGTCTTTGTTTCACCAAAAAAAAGAATAACATATACGTTTGGAAACGAAAAAGGGACAAGGCTATCTTTCCAGGCGTTTTGATACCAACCCTGGCATGTCTTTAATATTTTACACCGAGGATTATACGCGACATACCGTTTTAGCAGCAAAAAGTGTTTGAGAACACTATACGCTTCTGAATCCGTAATACATTATTTATGCTGACTGTTTGTGCAAATATTATTTGTTCTTTTGCTTATCCTAATATTTATCTACGGTTTCATATGGAATATGGATCTTTATCAGAGTAGTAGACCTTCGAATACATTCACGCAACTCACGTTTGTCCAATAAATTGAGATGAACCACATTTTAACGATTTTTAAATAATAGAAAGGATAACACAAATTTACAAAATATAAAATATTCACAAACTTTATTTTTTGTATTGTGACTATAAATCATCTGCTTCCAGAGATTTTTCTCTATAACACTAAATATAGTAGCCAAATTGGCTTTCATTTTGCTTTTGGTGTTTTACGTTTTCAATTTTTTTTTTTGATGGCACCGTTCCTTATTTTCAAGTATATATGCAAATAATAGCCTTTTTACTCGAATTTAAAGAACCAATTTTAGTTTCTTTTACATTCTTGACTCTTTTTTAAGCGTCAATTTCTGGATATCTTATTGAAACTTTTTAAATGCGGCTCCATTGGATAACGGATAAATTAATGTTGCCTTCTGGAATAAAAAAGCTCCCCAATCCTTCGTTAGGCTGTCAATGGTTCAAACATTCGAATGTACACTTTCATAACGTAAATTTTCAATCGAATTATCAATATGTAATCAAAGTCATGGATGTGTTTGACGTTTTCACCCCACTTCAACCCCTCATCATCAAAACTACAAGTCTTTATCTATATCCTGTTTTATTGCATTACTCTCTAAAAGAGAGCTTGAGGGACGACTTACATCGAGATGTTCCAGTATAAAAATATTTTATATAATTGGAGTATATAAAAAGTATTGTTAATTATGTCATTGTTGGAACTGATGCCGAGTAGTCAACACCGTTATCTTCGTTTGCGATATCTGCAGATCGAATTACAAAACTGATTTTTCACGCGTTCCCTCTTATCCTATAAAAACGCGGTATAGCGATAATGATTGGCTAACTAGAGTTTACGCTTTGTATTTTTTCACTTATTGCTACACTGATACACTTGGTGTATAAATCACAGAACGTGTCAGTGTTTTAGTAAGTATGGATCCCGTTAACCTAAATCCTAGAGCCGGAGAGCAAAGTTATAAAGTGGCACTTCTACTAATCCTATCCTAAGAAAATAATTTTATCTTTACTCCCTTGAAAAATAAAGACTGAGTGACTAAATAACCACCTCCGTTGTAATACTAGATAAAAATTTACGCGAACATGGTTTTATATGATTATTAAATTTACCCTATTCTGAAATTCACAATCATTTATTGAGATTAATTTTAAGAAGAGTGAAAAAATTGTCTTATACGTCAATTCAGGAACCTACTAAAATTCAGCTATTTTCAAAAAATAATAAATGGAAACTTTACTGTCTTGGTATTCGAATAAGATATTAATTTTATTCTTTGCCAAAATATTTTTTTTTCAAATTGCATCATGAATAAAACCGATTCCAAGCGCTACGTATTTTAAAACATGCATTCATTTCTGTCGTGGTAGCGGCTCTACATTTATTAAAGTGTACCCGTGACAGATTTAGAAGCTCTGTCCTAAGTAAAATTTAAAATACATACTGTCAGTAAAGAAGGCTGATCAATAATATAATAGTATTCTACATAATCAGAAAATAATAATCACCGTTGTAGCCGAGAAGGTGAAGGTTTCGAATGATCGTCTTATTAAATTGCCGTTGTCTCAAGTTTATTCCAAATCATAAATTGATAGTTTAATTGAATGTGAAATTTGTGTTCAAAATTATACATTAATTATTTCAATATTTTTATTTTATTTGTATAATATACATCACAAAAACTACAAATTATAAGTTGATGGCTTTTTTTAATGTAAAAAACATTAAAATATAGTAAAAAAAAAAAAATTGTTAACATTATAATTTATTAAGTAAGTACACTACCTCGTTGTAAATTCACACAAAATCTACTTTGATACATTAAAAAATAGTGCTATAATAAAAACAGTTAAAACAATACATTTGAACATTGTTAAATCTCTTCCCATTGGCAGGCTGGTTCTACATTTTGGAAGAACAAACAATTCATGTCCACGATTTCTCAAAAAATAATCAGAAACATAAAACTTTACATTTTAAAGAATGGCAAAATTCTCATTTTGGCCTACTACAAGACGAAAGAAATTTATATCCTAGCGTTCAAACTATTAAACTTGAGCATTTTTCAGAAAATTGTTTTTAAAAAAGCCATCAGTAATATCAATAAGACAAGTCTCAAAAAATTCTAAGCCTTTTCCACCATAGGGTATATTTCAAGTTCCATCATGGATGTCTGTGGTGGGTGATTCCTTCTCACCCACCTTTCCTATACATGAGTAATGTGAGGGACAGCGATAAGCAATCTCGATTCCTTTAAAAGCCCCATTTTTCTATCATTACCATTGCTGAAAGGTTGATCGACCAAATAACAGCCAATTACAGGAAAACAACTTTTGTTCAGATGTTCCATTACGAATTCTTATGACCCACATTGTAAGTGGACGTGGTTGGAAAAACAGTTTTAAAGAGTTAATATGAGTGCTTGATCACATCACGCCATAATTTGGACATGTATATATATCGACTGTAAAAAGGCAAAAGGACGTAACTCACACCAAAAAATGTTGTATATAGCTCACAAAAAACGTATTAATACACTATATTTATATATATATAATACTGTAGAAAAGGCAAAAAGACATATCCCTCCGTTTTTTTTTTAAATATTTTTTTCGATAATCACAATGCATACAACTTAGTACACGTTTTGTGTGGGCTATTTATTCACAATATTTTTTGTGTTTGTGTTACATCCTTTTGCCTTTCCACAGTCAAAATATATTATTGTTTTATTTATGTATAAATTATTGCATAATGTCACTTCATATTCATATTGGATATGAATTATATTTCTAGGATCTGTGTCTTCTCAAAATTATAAGTGTTTAGTTTACACACCATGAATGCCTAAAAATTGCAATATTTTATCCTCATGTTGATGACATAATTTTAACTCCACGGGTACCAATGATTTCCGTATCACAAATGCTGTACAGGCCACGAAGCTTAGTTATAAGTATCACATGTAATTTTCTTTCAGCCAGAAACCTACCACGTAATCCAAACTGCTAACAAAAATTCTGTTAAGAAATTTGCTGTGTATAAAATGTCGTCGAGGCAGCGTAGACCCACCGTAGAGGAGACTTTGTATTATGCACCACCTAGCTTGGCCTCTCTCCAAAGAAGTGACAGAATATAGCAATGAGATAGCATGAAATGAAAAATGAATAGTAATTTACGTGCATATATATTAATATTTATAATACCGAATATATATTTATAGACACGGAGTTTTAAATAATTTTATAAATGCAGGTTTATTTCTTTCGACTCAAATCCATGAATCGTTTGAAAAATCAATATAATATAGAAATATCAATTCGAGGCATTGAACACTTGAACACTTATCAATCGGCTATGACTTTATTCAAAATAAATAAAAAATATATTTCATTGTTGATTGAATTGAAATTAAATTTATTTAGAGTAACTCCTTTTTTATATTAACAGTATATATATCATCGGCGTGCGGTGGACTTATCTTTATCGCACAACCTCATTTGGTTATGAGCAAGTAGGATACAAGAGCATGCGACGCATGCCTTTTCATCTCGCTTGCACGTTCACTTTTCATCTGACTGAGCAAGATAGAGATAGAGCATATTACATCCTGCTGGAGGTATCTTAACAGAAGTTTTCTACGAGAACTGCTTGTTACTCAGTTGCTCAACCTCTCTTTTTTCGAAGAGAGTAGGGATAGAAGGATAGGGCTGGGATAGGACTAATAGTACGTTAATCGCTTTCGCTGCGCTCTGTTTTTAGGATCAGATGAGTGGGAGGGAATTTTAGTTATCACAAACATCCATGCCTACAAACAGAAATTTATAAATCGATTGAAAAACTAATTTTCGAAACTGTCCGTATGGTACTTGAACCAGAGACATACGTAACATATTGCCTCGAAAATTACATCAAATCACGCATTTATATAAATAGGATAATGATCATGGATAAATTTACGATAAAGTTAATCTGAAGCTGCTTCTCAAATAGGTGTAACACTTATTTACACAACCACGGAAAAGAAAATTACAATATTTGACTATTCATTTTCAACTATGTGCATAACTATTGTTTACCCTAAAACTTTTGACTTTCTAATACAAAAAAAATTACTATGATAATTAATAAAATCTTGAATTTTACATCACTTATAACTATCGCTTTACCTCGATAACACACAATGTTCGGCTTAATTTCGGGGAGAATTTAAATTTACGCAAAAAGCTTCACTTCTTAGTAACTAAGCTTTTGAATAGTGAGTTGATTCTACTATAGACTATGGAGAATATGATACTCACAAATATATTTATTTCATTCATTCAGCTGCTCGTTTTAGCCCGCATCTTTTGTTTGAGACACGAATGTGCTTTTTTGAGATAGAAGTCTATTTGATGACTCTCTTTCATCTTGATTAATGGTTTTCGTGCATCAGGACCTATAAGATCTTTTTATTAACACCAGCATAATGGGAGAGATGTTCTCCACCTATACATGAAAAGTAATTCTGAAGGATTGAATAATCAATGTGGAGCAAAAGAAATAAGCGGTGCGGACCGATTCCGGATATCTCCATTGAATGTTATCGCAGATAATTGCGAATAATAATATAAAAAAATTTGCCTTGTGAAAATTTTTTTAACGAATCCATGTCGATATTGAAATACTTGATATCAGTTTGCATGATTTTTACGTTCTCTTATTATTTGTAATGGGTTTTGGTTTGGATTTAGATCTACATGGTTATTTTTACTGAAATCATAATTCACTTTCAAAATGTATTTTTGTTATTTTATAGAATTTTTATTAACTTAGTGTAAAAAATAAATTAAAATAATTTAAAAATAGTAGTCCATTTAGTTTCATAAATTGGCATTGTTTTTCGTTTCAAGATTCTATTTATTTTCATACAATTCTATGACATCAATTTACAAAATCTCACATATAAATATTATGTTTGTTAAATCAATAGCACCAATTAAACTGACGGTATATATGAAATTTAAAAATATACTAGAAATCTGTTTACTTGTACAGACTACAATATGCGACACACGTCATTACAATCAAATACGTTGGAGTCAGATTATGAGACAATATCAAAGAAGGAGACCAAAAAAAATACGGTCCAAGTCCATTGAGGGAGGTTAGTATTGTGGGAATACGTCAAAACTGTTATTTTAAATATTTTCTTAGTATTAACGATATCGGTATTATTTTTTTTTGGAATAACTCAGTGGAATAACTAAGTTGGAATAACCAAGTGGAATAACTAAGTTATCAATTTTTAATTTAATTTTATATTATTGATATCGGTATTGGTTAAAAAAAATTCTCCGATTTGGAATTATAGGATATAGTCATACACTATTTTGGCATCGCAACTAGAAGATTTACCTAGGATAGTTCTTGTGAAATTAATTCGTTTTATGTTACAATGAAGTTCTTTCAAGTAAACACCAATTCAAGCAATACTCTTCCACCTTCGTAAAATTACTACCATACTCTTCTCCGCCCACCACTGCTTTTCCATCCTTTAATTTTGTACGGTAATATCAGCGGCGTAACAAACGCCAAGCGGATCTACAGTTTCTTTCCCTTTAGTTGGGAGTGTCTTTGGAGCAACTGCCCAAGACTTGGTGGCGTGCACTTAAGTGTGAAGAAAATTAATCTCTCCTGATAAATGAAAAGCTTCTATGAGTTGATATCTACTTGTTCTCCGTAATTTGTCTTATTCGCCACTAAGTCAGCGTGGCCGATCGGTCTAATGGAAGGTTAGACTGACTTGCGCAGCTTTCCCTTTCAACATGCATTAAATGACGCTCACATAGGATATTTTCAGCATCCTGCTTTATAGCGTCACATTTTCGTGTGAGCCTATCGACTAACCGGCCAAGCTCAGAGAGATTGCCAGCGAAAGCAAAAGTACTATCGATTTTTTAAATATATATCAACCAATCGTTTATATTTAATATCCATATGCTGTTACCCAATATCCACTGGAACTATCAGATTACTGTGAAATAAAAATAATATTCACACATACATAATACGTTTGGAACGCTGTAGATTATAAAGAATGATAAAAATGAACGCGTCATTATTTATTGTAGTGATCCTTTTACTACCGCAGGCGTTTTTTCTACGCGACTAACGTATTCTCACCCAATTAAGGGTTGGTAGAGGTCTTTATTTAAGCCCGAAGCGGAGTTTTATTGCTATATAACTTCATCATTTCATCCCTTTAAATTGTCGCGGTCATTAAACAGTGTTTTATGGTCAGACGTCGGCATAGTTAACAGGACCTCCTCACAATATATCCTTTGCAGAATTTATTTCTTTTAAATTAGCATAATTATTTATGCATTCAGTGGGACTTGTTGGTAAAAGGAAAACATGTTTTATCGTTCGCAGTTTCTTGTGAAAATCGATAACAAAGCATTAAGTGACAAATTTTATCTTTTCTTGTTAAAAATAGACACGTTTAATAAATTTATTGCGTAATTTATGACTTACCGAGAATATCGATCAATCAATACTTAGCCCGAATCTATTCGGTTCCAAGTAGGGACTCCAAGTATTCGAGTATATTCAAATATTACGAATTATTTAAATACACATTCCAATACCCTTCCAATGCATTACGATATTTAAAATTTGCTGCTAAGTCTTATTGCTACAACGGTATTTATCAATTACTGAAATTATAACATGTTTAAACGGTTTTTTTAGCCTCGACTCATTTGTCAAACTGAGTTGGGTGAAGGCAAAAATAACCACTTATTGGGCTATTCGTTATTGTTCTTGAAATTTAGAGAAATTGTGATGTATTCGTCGATTTTGTAAAATATTTCATTATTTCAATTTCACATACGTATAAATATATATTACCCCATATGGTGACAAGTAATAATCAGAATTATTTAAAATGGTGAACAGCCGATTTTGTATTAAAATGCTGAGTGGTTATCTCGCCAGGGCCCCCATTGGTACGTTAATATTAGTTGCTTGTCGATTGATAAATTGGCAGCCATATTTTGTTAGAATATATTATCTGTTCGCTGTTCTATCAGAAGAATTACATTAACACTTTACTTTGATCGATTATAGTTTTACGTACATGTGAAACGAAAATTTATAATAGGTTTGTTACATTGTTTCTTCTCTACTGAAGGAGCTGAAAAGTAGAGCACATACTACAATTGCGACTATATGTCCTGTTTTGCAAGCTTTTGTAGATGTTGGTATTGCATATTGTGGCAATATCTGTGAAGATGGAAGCAGAGTACCACAATCTGCTGCATAAAGTGGCAGCATTCAGGATTGCATTATCTTGGCCGTCTCCTTGTCCCTACTCCGGCAGCTATTGGCGTAATCCACAGATCTTGTCATCACGCGTAAACGTATACTTCCCCAATGCTCCGAATAAAAACAAATACAATGAAACAGACGAAGGATCGAATAAAAATTCCTACTTGACAAATACACAAGCCGAAGAAGAGGTTGCGAAAGTGATTTCTTAAAGTTTAAATTTAATTTTTAATTTCATTTAGTAGGTAATTCTGAAACCCGTTGGTTGCTATGCGGGATATATAGTAATATGACCAATAAACGGTCATATTACTACACTTACAAGTAACACATTACTTCTTTTCAAGAGGAAGCAGAAGAAACACTCACCATTACATTTTTTTTTGAATTATCTATTGACTTAAAATGAAAATAATCAGGATCGGTTTCACTCATTCGCGAGCATTATCAGTTGATTAATGTTCGCAATGCGCAAAACCGGTCATCATCATTATAAAATGTGCCGGTAGTACAAAGCAAATTGTGTTTTATTTCTAAACCGTAATGCCTTTCCACCAAGAATTGAAAGTTAACTCCGTGAATGTGAAAAAAAATAGTAGTTTAAAATCATTCGCATGAAATTATTATATATTTTTTTTAGAATCTGTTATTTTTATGTATTTTAAACATTAAACAAAAATTCCAAATCCTCGCTAAAAAGATAGCCAACAAAAGCTGAATTTATATATTATGATATCAAAATTTAAATTGAAAACTCTCCCCGAAGCCTGGCTAAAAGTGTATTTTCCAAAGTTTGTTGACGAAAAATACGTGCATTTGACGTTGACAATAATTGACACAGAATAAAAAAAACTGCTTTCATGGCAAGTCGCTAAGAGCACTGAGTAATTATTTCCCAATACAATTTCCGCCATCCGTTTGAAGAAATTCCTAAAGCCTGATAAAATTAATACGTACCGGTTACGTATAGCGCTAATTTGAAGAAATTTCACAAGGAATCCAGAGGAGTACGTGCCCACCGCTAACGAGTTAAATCTCCGCAGGTTTTCCCCTTTTTCTGGTCCATTGTTGAAGTAACAAATGGGGATCCTTCCCGGTGGTTTCGTTTTTTTATATCCGACTTTAATCGCATTCAACTTTTCATCTGAATATAAAAAAGTATGGTAACACTTGGGTGTTTTTTTTTTTACTTTCGCTCAAAACTCGCAGAAAGCAAGCAGACAGAAAATATTGATTTAATTTTTTATCTCTCTGTATGTTAAAGTAACTTTGACCTTCTTTACAAAAAAAGTTTAATCGCATTATCTTCGCCGTTCTTCGAATCTTAAATCTCTTTTGATCTTAGATAAAAATAATATTTCACTTGAATGTTTTTAACCGCCAATACTTTGGGGAAAGACATTACATCTATGAACATAAAACATAGCTTTTAGTACGTATTACTTCAATTTGAGCTATAATTGGGACCGATTTCACTCAGCTAGTATGAATTCTCACTAAGCCAAAGCGCAAATATTTTTATAATTACAAATCTCACGGCAGTAACTCAATATGAGTAAATCACTTATAAAATCAACATTAACAACCATTCTATTTTTTTTAAATAAAACACAATTTGTTTTGTGGTTCTTCCGCGTATTTATAATTGTTGATAATGTTCGCGATGAGCGAAACTGGTCCCGATCATTATTAACAGATAGTGGTTTATTTTCTAAAATAGAATTCCTTTCCACCAAGAATTGACCGTTATCACCTTAAAATTAATCCATACTTTTTATCGCCTAATAACCAATAGGTAAATATTAAGAAAGCAGCAAAACAAAATATAGTTCGAGCCCATGGTGTAAAAGGTATAGGTGTGCTGGATAAAAAATGATAATCACTATTTTCGCATTTGTTGACGTCATTGTGTGTTTATTGAATTACAATATATTACGTTTATAAAAGTGTTTTCGTGGCAATAAAAAATTGTCAAAGTGATGTCACATATTTTACAAAAACAACGATCCACCTCACCTATACTTCTAACACCGTGGTTCGAGCACAAAGTCTTTGCTAAGTTATCCAGACTCAGATTCAGACATTTTCAGTTCACACTGTTTGAATGTTTTTACAAGATGTCACTTTCTAATTTATATATCCAAGACCACACGTTTGCAAGTTCGTCGCAACAAAGTGACGAATTTATGTATCATCGGCTGTTTACCGATTTCGTTTTCTTCCCCTTCACCTTATGCCTGACGTGAATATTTCGATAACAAGTGTGTCACGCATTTATAAACCTTGTCTATGACTTAAAATTTCACGAATAAACAGCTAAAACAACAAAATAAATCATTTATTGTTCATTTCCTTCATTATTTTATAAAAGATCTTTTAAAAATCGGTTTTAGTTTTTATGTGAGTTTTACCTGACATGAAAAAAATATTTTCATAATGAACTCCATTTAGATGATTTTTTATGTTTTGAAAAACTATAAAAAGTTTACCAATATTGAGTTTCGTAACTTTTTTGCACCGCAGTTAACTAGTTGGTGATGGATAACAAAAAACATCTGAAATATCCGGAAAATTTTACTTCTGTTTTTCAATAGTTTTCTCTAAGATTTCCTTTTACGAGCTTCTTTATCGTTAGAAAACTTGTTTTACTACTTTATTTGCCTACTTCAAAAAATAGACGTTATTTAGCGTAAATTTAATACATTTAGATAAACAGCGATTTGTTATTAGTGTTATTTGAGAAAGGAAGAAAATTACCTGAACATTTTATCTACCGAAGTATTACAAAATCATGAATATGCTTGGTTGGCTATATACAAAAAGCCTTTCAGATATTATTGTGTTATATATTACAATACTTTTATTTATTAAATAAAAATGAAATATGCTTTTATGTGTTACTTAACAAATATACTAAACTATTTGTTGTAAACTTCATTTTCTTTGGTTTTTGATTTTATTTTTTGTAAGATAATAATAAATTCCAGTATTTTAAGTCATATTTATAGCCGTATGGCAACATACTAAGCCCGTCGTCCTACTCGGTAACATAATCAACAGTTGAAATTCTAAATGCGCTTATCCATTGACTTTTCAAAAAATGGATAGATTTATTTCCAAAGCTGTGAATTGCTGTCATATTTTCAACCCTTACAACCAACCATAATACCGTTTCTTTCAAATGAAACTGAGTAGAGTGAACTATTATCTGGCTACTAGTTATTTTTTAACCATATTATTCTACCCTCAACATCTCTGAAAAAAGCTTGAAACACTAAGGGCTTACAATACTTTTGCTAAAATGCTAGATTTAAAGTCTATATCCTCCATAATATGTAAGGATTGCAATACCGGTTTTGAAAATGAAAATTTACTATTATTGAAAATTAAACAAATTCTAAATTGTTATGTTATCCACCACATACATTGAAAAAATTAAAATAACATTTAAATCTTAAAAGACTCGTCTTAATTATTTCCAGATTCCAACATTTATGAAGTAGCCTTTTGATGTAATATTTTAATTCAAATATCCACAATATCTTTATAAAAGCATTCAATATGAAATATCTTACAACTAGTATTGAATTTGGATTATTGAGATTTTGTACACTTCCATGTATTTTGTCACTAACAACCCGGGTTTCGCCTTTCGGCATCTTCAGGCATTCGAGCTCACGAATGGATTCGAACTGACCAGTTCGAGTCCATTCGTGTTCGAGTACAAAATCTCAATAATCCAAATTTGATATTGAAATTCCATCAAGCACCATCAGTCGATGTCTTAAACTAGTATTGATTTTATGGTCTAGCATTGCGATGCTAATTGGACGTATTTTTTATTTGTCATTTTTTTTTTTGTAATACCAGTATTGAATAGGAAATATCGGTCCGGTATTGATATTATACTTTCACATTGAGAGTAACATAATTGAAAAAAAAACCTAAATATATTTTACTCAATTTTATCGTAGCAATAATTCAAAAGATACAAACGCATTATTCAAATATGTATTAAAATACTAAAAATATGCTTAAATATTACAATTATTTTAGAAACAGACAAGTTTTTATTAAAAAAATATCTAGCATTACAGCTGATAGCCAATGCGTAAAATATTTTGAAAATTAAGATAATACAAACTCGATGAAAATATTTATAAGTCACTCGTGTCCAAGATCATAAATTTAAGTTGAAAAAATCTAAATTACACATTGATTTTTCTGGGACTTGAACCAGGACGCACCTGTTCTCTAAGGCAAACCTCTTAACACTATAACACAAAGGCCAACTAAATTTTGTATCTTTCTTGAAACTAGTACGTCTTATTACACAAATTATCTCACACCTTAACATAATTATTAATCTTTATTAAAATATTGTCTTCCTTTATATTATACCAAAATTCTAGAGGATCATAATAATACGAGTAGTAAACCTCTAGTCACTCTATGATGACTAATTATTATCATCAACGATACGGCTCCATCTACGTTACCTTCCTCTAATTAAATTAACATTTAGTACCGTTGAAGAATGATGGAGCCAAGGCACCCCTCCGTTCTAACTACTAAAGTTACTGACTATTAATGCGCCTAAATTATTTTGAGGATATTAAATTTCAAATTATAAATATTTAGACTCTTTCTTACAGCTCGATTTTCAAATTCTTCTTGTGGCGATTTTCAAATTTGTCGGCAAAGACTTCTTCTACCCATCTTCACAAAACGAAGGGTCTTTTTCATTGTGAATGTACATCTCTGCGGAAAAATTTCCTGATTTTATGCCTGGTCTATTATCGGCAACAGTTGTTATTTTCATAGCTACCCTCCGGAGTTCTTGGTTCTTGGTAACCCAGTGACCTATACAATTGATATTTTACCGACTCTTTAATATTAATTTACACAATTTATTTATTAAATTTGTATTTAGATCTGCACATGTCGAAGGTATCAACTATTAATCTTTATTTAGGTGTAACCAGTCCTTATATTCAGATGGCAAAAAATTATTACCGAATTACTCTTAGCTGCAGCATAAATTCTATTGAAATTCTTATTTTATTAAACCATAATATAGCATTTTAAATAGGACTATAGTCAAAATTTAATCTTTACCATTCTCCCGAGTGGCATATTTGAAATCGTGATATTAAAACCGACCAACTATTTGTTTTAGCGTGATTTTTTGCTTTTACACAATTATAGAAGACAAAAAGTTTTATTAAATATAGTATGTGTATATATTTAAAAACACTTCGGCCCTTTCTGAATATTGGAATCTTCATTTTTGCCATTATTTAGCGAATTTTTAGATGCAGATGTTCATGACTCATGCATGACTTGTTTTGGTTTTAAAACAGTTATGTTGCTCTTCTATGTTACGATTTTATTCCATGTCTAATTTTTATTTTTTAATGTCTATTTACCGAATTTGATCAATGAATTTCTCTCCAATATTGTTTGTCTTGACATTGTTACGAATCTTATAATTTAAGATATCAACTGAGGGTGTTTGATGGAATTTCAATATCAAATTTGAGTTGTTGAGATTTTGTACAGTTCCATGTATATAACTTATATTAATAATAACTTAAATTATTCCTTAAACTAACTTCAACCACGAATCAAAAAAAATATGTTGGATTTCAAAATTGAATAAGTGCGACACACTTTTCTGGGCGATTACGCAAATGTTTTACAAGGGAACACCACCATAAGAATTTAGTGGGCAAAGTTAGGACGTTGGACACGGCTTCTTGGTTGAAAATAAGTATGTATGAAGGTACTTGAAACAAACTGGCGCAGGGATATTCAAAGCATGCGGTACTCATTCCAAAATATCAGTAAAGCCGACCGATAGCTTTTTATTAGGATGAAATTTCAAAATAAAATGCCAATTTACTTGATAACAAAATACACATAAACAATAACTGATATCTACTGAATCTTTAAGCAAATGATTTTGTACAATTATTATGTTTATTAAGTAAGTATAAGGAATGGGGCCTTATGTTATATATAACAATGTTGGTTCATAATACATATCATCGTCTCAATTGCAAAATTGTATATCTGCAAAATCAACATTTTTTGGGAAAGTATAAACAGTTTAAAAACCGCTTTATCGAGAAAAAACAAAAATGACAAACACGTAATTAGTATATATATATATATATATATATGTGTGTGTGTAATATTAATAAAGCTGTTTTTTTTTTTAATTCATTAAAATTGTTTTTTAAACTGTTGTCGGTGAAGTTGGTAGCGTCGCTGGCTAAGGTTACGGATGTCTCGGGTTCAATTCCCGGTGCGGACAGTTTTCATAGATTGATCTTTCAATCGATTTATGGATTTCTGTTCGTAGTCTGAGTCCTCCCTCCCACCCATCCCATCCTCACGGGGCGTAGCGAGCGCGATTAGCTAACCACTAGTGCTGTCCTGACCCTATCCTTCTATCCCCACTCTCTTTGAAAAAAGAGTTGAGCAACTGATTAACAAGCAGTTCTCGTAGAAAAATTCTGTTAAGATACCTCCGCTAGGAGACCATATGCTCCACATTGGGAGCAGACATGGAAAAAAATACTCTCCCGAAAATTTTTGATTTTTCTATGGAAACGACGATAATCTGCTCTTCGTATAAATTCACACGAATCCGAATTAACGGATTTGATTAGTATTGAACCTAAGGATGGGTTAGGTTAGGCCACAAAAAATTCAAATGCTACTGTATCTATGAGAGGCTGTTTGTACGCATTTAAGAATGCAGATAATTATAATATTTTAATTTTATATTAAAGATTTAATTTCAAAACGTAACCTATATGTCGAAAAAATAGGTCTACTATAAACAGTCTGAAGATGCTTATAAATGAAGCGAAACGCGTATCAAACCTGGTTAAACAACCAGTAAAATGACAATGTTACCAATTTTAGTTTTATATTGAAAATGAATATCCAAAAAGTAATCGAAGTAGGTCAACAAATATTTTCTTTCAAAATGGCTAAGTTGAATAATTCAGATCCATTCACCATATTATCGGATTTTTTCCTTTTTTTCTAGCATAAAGAGTGACCTATATCCCGTTGAGGGCTTATTTTAAAATGAGAAACGCGATATGGTAATTAGCTATATGTATACCTATACCATCCCTTCGAGAAAATTACCAAATTAGACCTATGGTAAAAATTAAACATTGGGCACAATCGTACATTTCCCTGTTAAGCACGGTCTTGATATTTTTGATAATTTGGGGTATTTTGCTTCCTATTGGATTGACGTTCTTTGTATTGAAGTTCATAGTTTTATCTTTTGCGGTCTTAATAATAATATGAATAAATTTAATATTTTATCAAAACTGCACTGGTAATTATGCAGGTAAAATATTCTATATAATCTATATAATCTTGAAATACAAAATGTATTTAAGGAAGAGCTATTTCGAAATGAAATAAGATCTTCGATAAATGTGCTTAATTCAGCAGTCCAGAATTCATTTAATTTTTTTTTTTTTTTTTTTTCCCATGTTTAATTAGACACCGAAATCTTAAAATACTAGTTGCTACTTTTCTTTTTTTACAGTGATAACGAAGTGAGGATGGGATTGATGGGAGGAGGACTCAGACTACGAGCAGAAATCCATAAATCGATTGAAAGATCAATCCATGAAAACCGTCCGCACCGGGAATTGAACCCGAGACATCCGTAACCGTAGCCAGCGACGAAACCAACTGCGCCACGGACGCCGACGTCATTTAATTAGACACCGAAATCTTAAAATACTATTACATGCAGTGATAACGAATCAAAGTTTATGTGCTGATAGGCTGTCCAGTAGAATAGAATAAAACCCACCCTACCCTTAATTTTTAATTTAAGAATTAGAATCATTGTTTACCTTTGAAATAAATAACCTAGCGATATGGTTAGTCTGAAGATGCTTCTTAAAGAGGCGAAACGTATCAATTTAGTGATAAAGCTAGTGGAATAACAAAGCTACCAATTTTAATTTTATATTAAAAAAGGGTGAGTTCAATTAGCGGTTGGAAGCTTGCACATCGTAATAAGCATTATCAGAATTTCATCTAAATGTAACCATTGATTCTAATCTAATTATTTCTAGTTGATAATAGGTATTAATTTTAATTAGTTGATTTTTGCCGACGGTCCTCAGAGCAGCGGATTGCAGGATTGACAAAGGAAATGTAGTTATTGCGGTAGGCGGAGGTCACGACCCTCACACGTGAGGAACTCCACTAAGAAGAAAAAGAATATTCTAGTAATTACTTCCATCAAAAAGATCTTTTATTTTATCTTTATTTATACAAGATAAAGGGGCTTTCACACACTTCTGAAAATCGATTTACTGATTCAAATAATACGAGGCAATATCTTTATTGAATCATTATTATTTTGTGCGAAATGAATTTATCATTTTAAATCAATCACATTAAATTATGAGCTAAAAAAATTTACAAGATTTCATAGCCTATATTCATTATTGACATGAAAATTTGTACGAAAATTGTAGTAGTATAATCTTATAAAAGCGTTTCCAACTTAAAACTAAATGCGATCCTAGGAAGACGCTTTGATTACCGCTGGTCTATGCAATATAGCCTGACAGTTGGTATTGTTAGTAAGTGAGGGTCAAAAATGTTCAGTCAAATAATTATGTATCTACTTTAGCACAGTGACTGAGCTAGGGATAAGGATCCCGTCTCGGCGATGTCGGATACACTCTTTGTTTCACTTAATGAAATTTTCACAATCCCTCTGCAGCCAGCTAGGGAGTCGGGAGTGCCATGCGCTGTGCGTCGTACGCTTAACACAAAAGGGTGCCTTTATTGAAACGACCGCAGAGGGCGGCGCAAGTAGGAGTGAACCGTTTTCCTTCCGATCATATTCTGACAGAGATTTACAACCCCGTGTTGTTTATATTATTAACATTTAATATCGCCTAACGGGAGAAAGCCATGTATTATGATATTTTTAGCAATGTAATAAATTGTATGAAGGAAAGACATAGCAAAGTATTTAGTTCACCAAACTTGTTTGTCATATTGAAAGCCATTTCGGCATGACGCATTGTCTAGTTCTTTTGGGATAATAATTTATTAAATTGAAAAGAAATTGGGCATAACAATCGAGCCAAAATTTATTCTTTCTATTTATTATGAAAGCTTCGAAATAAGGAGTAAGTAAAACCAAATACGGTTCGGAAGCAATTTATCAGACAGATTTCATTTTTTGAAGTAAGCAAAGACTTGAAGTAAAAACACCTACATTAAAGATTTACCGACCTCTACTCTAAATTATTGATTTATGAAAGGCTAATTGATCAGTATGTGAATCCATATTTTATGTTCAATGGATTTGGCGGCTAATTCGCTGAGACTCAATTTTAATGGGAATTTAAATTGTATCTCATTGATATTTCCACTAATTGTCACTATGGAATGAAGAATTGTTTCACTGAGTAACACGAGTGGAATTAACAGCGACGTGAATTTTAAATTGAGCTTATTTTAAGTTGAGAGCTTCTGCTGCGTATGCATAAATGACACGCCTGATACAATGCCCCGTGCCCTCTAAATTGTAGACAATTACAAGTTACAACAATGCATGTATATGGGGGGTGCAAAAGATACACTGCCGCTATGCGCTTTCGTAAAATTTTGTGAGCGTACTCAAAAAGTCGATTAAAATTATATGGATTTCGGAGAAAAGAAATACAAATAGCAATTTGCAATAAATCGTTTTGTGTTTCTTCTGCCTACTCAACAACGGCTTAAAAACACGTAAATATGACACTGATTATTAATTTACTCAGTTGTACAAAAATAGCTAAAAAAAGCTCCAAACAACGTTTTCAAGTGGCAGCCAAACAATTTGATTTGGATTCACCTTTGGTTGTGTTTGACATGTAAAATGACCGTTTTCTTTTATACATAGTTTTAGTAGTGGTTTGTTTAGTGACAGAATCATCATAATATATTTTACGAAATATTTTAGTGTCTTTATATATTTTTTTGTAGATTAATAAGTAAACCCTGGAGTAACCACAACCTACCTCATCAGAGAGGATGAGAATAATTAGGGGTTAAGAAAGGATTAATATTTAGCTAATCGGTCTCTGTATGCTCCATTTTCAGTTTCGAATAAGGGATGGGTACGTAAAAATAAAAATATATCGCCTTTTAATACTAATCGATCGAAAAACCTTTGTATGAAAGTTTCCATCCGGGGATTTAATCGTGTTAACCAGAGCTTCCAACTGGAACTGAACCGAAACCCGGAAAAAACGTTATTTTTGTCAGAACGAAAACCAGAACCGAAACCCAAAAAAAATATCGGTTTTTTCAGTTCAGTACATTTTCAAACACACGCAAAGAAATCTTTCACGATCGTGTGACGCATCTCGGCATAATTCTCATAATTTATAATATATTTCTAAAATTTATGACTACGCAACATAACCATTGGTTTCTGAGCGTGACGCCGCATCATACAAGTACCATAATATATTCTAAATTATGATAGAAATTATTTTTTAAATACAAATAAGCCGTTTTTTTTTTTTTTGAAGAAACTCAGAACCGAGCCGATATACATTGTTTACTTGAATGGGAACAAAAACTGAAACGAAAGAATTAACGGCTTGAAGCCCCGGTCTTACCGAGCAACCGAGGACGACGAAAGCCCAAGACTACTCGACTGCGGCACCAGAAACCAGGATAATACGATCATATTTTACAAAGTAAATATTTCGAACTGTGACAAGTGGTTATAAGGGTAGCAGTAGCGTAAAAAAACTTAGTTTTCTCAGCTGCAAATCGCAGTAAATGATTCAATGTGCAAGTTATTCTAGGTTGATAGGCTCAGATTTGTGCCAAAATATGCGAATAACTCTTATCAATATTAAGTTGAAAATCTGTATCAGTTTTTATTTTTCAATTTAATTATCGCATATTTCAAGGTTTTGTATGACTAATACTTCATTCATTAATTATTCTCTAGGCCAAAGGTTGGCAACAAATGTGTACATAATATTGTTAAAAGGGTTACTATGTCAACGATCGAGTCGATACATTATCACACTATCAATGACCCATAAATTGTAACAGAATGATATACTCCGCAACTGTGACTAGTCCAATTACTAGTTAAGAACTTAACACTGTCCATGTGATATTGTATCTTACTCCACTTCATCGACTATCTATCTATAGTTGGTCAACTCCACTATATCCGTTGTTTAATTATGTACCTACCCATTTGAGGAAAATAAATAGTATAAAAAATGTAGTAAAGGGAAAATGAATTGAATTGTTTCAATAAATACAATTTTCAGTAAGGGTTGATTACATTAATAATGGATAAGCGAAACAATTCTTCGCAGAATTGGTTCCTCGAGTATCCGTTTTACCGAAATCGATATTCTGATAAAGTTTTTTTCCAGCTAAGCTGTCCAATTTCAAAACCTAATAAGCGTTTTAACAAAAAAATTTCGGTGTGATTAAAAAACATATTCATGCATTTCCTACGTCTCACCAACACAAATTTGACAATATGCAATGTTGAGTTTACTTATATTTTCACTGCTTCAAAACCAACAACATTCTAAAGAAACAGGATTGATCAAAAAAGGCGTAACTATTTAGGTTTTAAAATTGGGTAGCCTTGCTGTAAGAATAGGATTCAGAATAATAAAACAAATGAATCGTCCTTCAATTCAAGTAAGATTAATTGTACTCGACGGAGTTGTAGGATTCTGGCATTTCATGGAAGGAAGCTAAGCAATTGTCGGGTGACACCGCATAGAGGCCATATGCTCCACATTGCGATCGAATATAGTGAAAGAAAAAGAAGAATATTTTTTTTTTGCTGTGTTGACTGAATCTTCTCCGTGAATCGTTTTTTAGAATGATTGAGGCAAGTTGAATCTCTTTGATTTGAAAGAAAGACTAATCTTTTTTGGGTTGAGAGCAGTGGTATAGTGGGGCGGGGGCGCGTGGGGTCAACTCTCCTACACTTTTTTCTATACGATTTAGAAATTTTACGTAATATAAATTGTGCATTTTTTTTTATTTTTTAGACCCAAAAATGTATTCCCTTGTAAACATCGTTTATTTAAAACGTGTAAAAACGTTATAATAGTAATGTCGTGATATCTGTTTCCACATAGTTTCCAAAAATTAAATAAAAGACACTACGGAATAATTTATTATTTTTTTTTCTGGTGCACAATACTAATGAAAAAATTATGCTCGACCTCAAGCGATTCACTACCGATAACTGTTATCGATTTGATAAAGATTTATTTTAACATAAATATAATAAAATGATTTTTGTAACTACGTAAAGGGAGAATGTTCTGGTGGAAACTTGTTGGTGCGGAATTTATATGGGGTGTTAAAATATTATAATTTATCAGCGCTCATAGACTTTTTTATTTTGCATTACACCACTGGTTGAGAGCTAGTTTTTATATGAATTTCCATGAAGATGTAAATATTCTTAGAATTAGGTAGCGAAGAAAGGATTTAAGTTTACTTTAACCTTAAAAATTATTAAACCTTTTCTAGACGAAACAGCCAAGCAATTTCTTGGATTTGTTAGGTTAAATATGAAAAATAATATTATTTTCAAAAATTCCCAATGATAATGGGATTGGTCAAATTCGTTTTGTGGTCGTGCACCCTAGGGTAAAGCAGATGTAGGCAATGTTTTCTAGTTCTTGGACCGTATGCTATTTCTTATTTCAGTTATTCTTATACAATGAATGCCATAACAATATTATACAGTGATCACAAAATTTTGTGTGAAGTTGTACCTTGTACTTAAACCACGAGACTATCAATATTGGCATTGGTATGGCCTAAGGATAATTGCATAGGATTTTCGAGGTTTTCGTCCGTTATCCTTGTCCGAATTTCAGATTTATTGTGTTTCACATTCGAAAAAAACTGTTCACGCATATATTAGCGATAAAGTGCAAGAATCCAACAAACTTCGCTGATATGGTTCAGGGCTAGATGAGATTCATAAAGGTAGGAACATGTCCGCAAAATGATCCATTCGCTATAAAGTTAGGTCGTTTGAATTTGTTCATTCGCAAACCATGCATGTGGAGTGTGTTCTAATTAATCACTCTTTGGAATTCAGAAAAAAACAATTGGATTACAATCGGTACCCATAGAATCATATTTATATTCGATCCTTGGTAAAATTATGCAATTAGTTCAAAAAAAATGTGTTCTATTTTTGTTAATATAATGTAAATTAAAATTAAAGGTAAATAGATCAATTAAGCATTCCCAAAATGTATACCAATCAAATGGTTCACTGTGGAAATGGTTGACAATGTATATTTGTGTGTATATTAATATTACAATGTATATTAATATTTTACCTGACCAGCAACCAAATGCGATTTATCTTCTCACGCTCAAAATTTAAAGAATTGATTAGGCAACAAAACATGAAAATACAGTATTTTGTGAATATTCATTTATATGCCAAATACCGGATGACGCATATATAGAGGTTGGGTGTGTGGGGTCGAAGTGTTGATTCCATATTGACCGTGGAAAGGAAAAAGGATATAACCCACACAAAAAAAATATTGTGTATAGCCCAAACAAAGTGTGAATTAAATTTTATACATTATGATTATCGAAAAAAAATATTTTGAACAGATGGAGGGATAAGTCATTTGCCTTTCTGCAGTCGATATATTATATATTTATATCTAAATATAACATATTAGCACTTTTTTTGTGAGCTATACAGTATTTTTTGTGGGTTACGTCCTTTTTCCTTTCCAGTCGATATACATTCGGGTTAGGCACCAAACAGGTCAAAGACAGTAAGTAGCTCAATGTAAATGAGGAATAAAACAAATCTTCACATTTATTTATCATTTTATTTGAGAAAATAATATACACATTATTTACTACTAGATAAATAAAAATTCACTGTTGTTTTGAATTATTTTCTATAATTCTTGTTTTCAATATTTCTTTATGTTGCACAATTATAATGAATGCATAAAATATATCCTAAGAATATATGTAAGGAGATCTCTATCTAAGATTCACCAAATCTATGGAAAATATCCAAATCATTATTCATATACAACAAAATAGTAAACAGTAAATACTTTGGTTATAAAGTACACATAACTCCGAAAAATAGTTTTGTTTTCCAAAAAAACTGCAGATCAAAATTTAATATACACATCAATTTCTGTTCTTAATTTATCTGCCAGTTACTTGTCTCTTTAAGAGTGAGTGAAAAGGTTTTGATTTTGAGACCAGAGACATCTATTGAGTAAACTTTCTCATTAATAGATGTCTATGTCTCAAAATCTGAACCTTTGCATTTATCCTTTATAATTCATTTTCATGGTTTGATAATAAAATTTCGATTATTTTTATCAATCTTTAAATATTATTTACATTAAATTAACATTACGATAATTTGTACATTGAATAAAAAAGGCAAATAGTAATGAAAAATCAGAAAAAAGAATTTTAATTACTTTTGGGTTGTTGAAATGTGTTATTACACAAAAAATATACAGACATCCTTTACCCTGGATTGAAATTTAGCAAACTTTCATAGAAGTCAAATTCTGCATTGACAACATGTGTCCAAACATTCTGTATCAGAAATGTGTCTAGATTTACAAAATGAATTCTATGTGAAATGAGTATTTAGATATCACCTAGGTAAAGTACTCTATCTGTAAATGAATTATTATAAAACTAGTGTTGAATATGATTCAATGAGACAATTCTGAAGTAAATTTAAACATTTTATAAGCGATGAAATTTTTACATTTTTTTTTCTCGATAAATATTTTAAATCAAAAAATGTGATTAGAGTACATAACGTAACGTGTCGATACGTTTAATTTTGATGACATTTTTAAACTGACATGCGTCGAAATTACTCGGTAAAATATTTTTAAACTTTCAATTTGAGAACATACAAAAGTCTAAATTGAAAATAATCAATAAACTATTTACATTAATTAGAAATAAAAAGATCTAAATAATGTGATGCCATCTATGAAATTCAAAGTGAATGAAAAAAAATGTATTTGGTTTATTTTTAACTTTGTATATTTAAAAAAATCATTAATGTATTTATAAATAACTATATTCTGTCAATGAAACCATTTATTAATTTCTAGTGTTTCCGCACAACAGTTTCCCGCACTGTGACTAATTATATTGATTTAATTAGTAGAAATAGAGGTAGTTGCAGGTATAGAAAGATGTCATGGCGTTAAAAAACCATTTCAATAAATTTCTAGTATTGTATTCATTATACCTTATCAATGCGGTGCAATTTTCAACATGATTATTTATTCATGGCATAAGAAATAACAAAAAAAAAATCATTTTATGAAAGGTTTGTAGAATGAATAAAGTCACTGGTCTTGATATTGTATAATCAATGGAAATAATAAGAAAAAATCTTATAATTTATACAATTTCATTTCCTTACTTAATTTGTCTTAAAAAATTATAAGTTAAAAGTATTTTTGCTTAGATAGATATCATTGGTGTTTAAAATGCAATTTATTTATGAGTTATTCTAAATAAATAATAAATGTATAGGAATACCGACTTAAAAACATAATATACAATAGACTAGAAAGATGCTTAGGTTATAGGTGTACTGGTTAAAACTGGGTTTCAATTATTTTATCTGTACAGAATCAACTGATTCAAATTTACAATAAACCTAATTTGATCTTTTCATATTTCAATTAAGATATTAATATTTTCTTCCATATATACATTTGAAAATAATTTTACGAATTGTATTAAAAGTTTCTGTAATACTTGTGAAAGAATTAATATGTTAAGAAAAAACTAAATACACCAAAATAACATGTATTTGTATTGATAAGTATTTACAAAAATAAATTAGCATTAGTTTACTGATGGCACAAAAGATGACACGATTTAATTATTATTTACATTAAAAAAATATAATATACAGCAATAAACACAAACATTCAGGGGCAAATGTAAGTGTTTTTATTCTCTGAAATTTGTTTCCTTCAATGGTAGTATAATGAAAATACTTAAAATGCTAAGGTTTTTAGAACCAATATCAATAATCCACTTTCAACTTTGGTTTATACTAAAGCACAACAGTTATTTAGTTTATCCTCTTGTATTTTCACAGAATTATCATTTTATATATTTTACACAAAGGCACAAAAAGATAGTTTGTTATTCTGTAAAATATACATAATACACTATGAAAGAGTTTTGATGAATCTTTTCTACGAATTTAGTCTTTGGCATTCATTAACAAGATTTACTTTTTTCAGTCACTAGTTATTTTTGTCACGTGGTTACCAGAAACTGTTACCACTTTTTATTCACATTTTACAACACATCACTTAAAACTGTATTTATAAATACATATTAGGTCATTGTTTTTCAGAGATTCTTAGTTGGGATGTTAATTAACTGAGGAAAGGGAATTCACATTCACTATCGTCTTGCGATCCATCGTAACTCGACGGTGGAGTATCTAATTGTGGCAGACCGAGATCCAAATATTCTTGGTTCGCGGTGATAGTTAAAATCCTGTCCAAATCTTCAACCAGCTCACTGAATGAAGGTCTGTCAGCAGGCTGGAAAGACCAGCAATCTCGCATAAGCATATATCTGAAAAAAGAAGAAATTACCAATTTTAATACAAATTATAGACAAAGGGTTTGCGATATCTCTACAATCTCAGAAATATCCTCGTAATAAATGTTACAATATTTTCCTTATCGACTGTGGAAAGGAAAAAGGACATAACCCACAACAAAAATACTGTGGATAACTCACACGAAACTTGCTAATACGCTATATTCATATACAAATATATCAACTGTAGAACGGCGAATGGACTTATTTTTTTTTCGATAATCACAATTCATACAATTTAATACACGTTTTGTTTGGCTATACACAACATTTTTTGTGTGTGGGTAACATCCATTTTCCTTTCCACAGTCGTTATTTATTGTTGGTATTGTACCTAATTCCTTAATTATTGAACATACTAGGAAACTAAATATGGAGAGGATTTCACAAGTGACAGGGTATGAAGAGAGGACGAACACACCACTCACCTTTATAATTATTTATAAAGATGTAGAAATACCAAGGGAAATAAATTGTAAGCAAGCCACTTATTCCATTAAAAATATTATTCACTAATAAATGAATATTATTAAGACTCAACTTGACTATAAAACAAACATGCCATATAAATTCATTTAATATTTATAAGTTAACTTGGTAAGATTAATTAGTAAATCAAAAAGTTTTTAACGGAAATTTTATGAATTTATTTTCTTGAAGCCAAAAAAGCTCACTGTTATATTTATATCAATTGACTATTATATATAAAACCAAGAGATATTATCTAACTATCAGTCCTCTTGACTCATCAAGATTGACCGCAAGTTCTTGGAATATTTAAGAACTGCAAAACATAGCTGAAAATGGAAGACATTCAAAAGATAAACAACACACATGAATCATTTAGTATACTGTTTTAGGAATACATTATGACCCACTGTTAAAATCATTACCATAATATTTATTATCTTCCAATTTAATGTTGAATAATATTTTGGCATGATGCATTTAGGCGTATAAAATTATTTTAATGCCAGCTACATTTGAATGAAAATATTTAAATAAATCATTTGAATGCAGTAGCTACATTTTCTCTATGACCTTGAGAATCATTATTGTAAATTTAAAACATAGATATTAGATGGGCTCATGCAATTTTCTTTGCACAAAACAATAGGATTTAATTTGGTATACGTTATATCTATTATGTATGAATATTTATTGTATTGTACAATTAAAATAAAATCAAGTTATGAATATTCATTTGTCCATGTCAGTATCCTAAATATTCCCAACAAACCAATTCTTTATTCAAATGACATACAGTAGCATTTGGTCAGGTATGGTAACATTGTTTTATTCTAAAACAGTATAGAAGTTTTGATAAATGAATCTGTCAAATGTATTCATAGCAGCAAATAACTAATTAGATTAGTTCAATTTAACTTAAAGAAATTAGTTTATTGAAATAGAAGCTCTGTGTCCTTCCTTTTGCTAAATTATTTCTAAATCTACAATGACGTGAAGAGATCTGCATAGTCTATCTGTATCACCATGTCTATTTATTAAACCAGGATCGTCAAAAAATAAACATGGTAGGTGATATAAACTAACATAACAATAGCATACTTTAACAAATAAATTATATTGGCTAAAATTTCAATCTATTTCTGTAGTATTGTGTCAAATCTCTTAACAGAATGATCACTTACACTTCTAAGGAACAACATGGCGGCTTCTCCATTCTATGACCGGCACTCAAATGGTGATACATGTATTGGCCAGCCACAGTAGGGTATGGGGTACCACCGAGGGTCATTATTTCCCATAATAACACTCCAAATGACCATCTGCAAATAGATAAATATAAAAATATTATAAAAATATATTAATACCTGGCATGAGTGAAATCTGTATATTAGTGTGACAAAACATTAGAGACAAACTATATTTATAAATACAGTGTATTTGACGTCTACACTATAAAACTTATCAAACTTCATAGGTATCCAAATGTTTCAAGGACACATACACATTGAAGTTTTAGATAACTTGTGTTGTATTTACTAGGGCTGTGTATTGTCCCACAATCCAACTACCAATTTATAAAATGTCAAATTGAATTTTTTCTTAACAAGTTGCTACAATTTCTGGTTTTAACATCTGGTATTAATATTCATCGATAAAAATTAAACGAGTACATTGTGAGGAATGTCACCAAAAAAATAGAAAGTGACAGAAATACTTTGGTCTCTCATATCGTACATTCATTCTCGCCACAGATGTGCGAATCCTACAAATACATAATTTTTATTTACTCTATGTAATTAAATGTGATATAAACGAGGAACAGTTTATTTGAACTGAAAAAAAATATTCCAGTGACTCCCAAGTGTTGATTGGACAAAATTTTGCTTTAAAACTTATTATCTTATTAATATAAGATAATCTCCGGTTGCCGTCTCCATAAAAAATTGATCCATACCAGGGACTGAACATTTGTTTCAGGTATACATGCCTAAAGGGTTAATGGTAGATTTACAAAAAGAAGAGAAGAAAAAATGAGCTTACACATCTGTTTGTGTTGTGAATACTTTGTGATACAAGGATTCAGGCGCCATCCATCTCACTGGCAATCGTCCTTCTGTTTTTTTTCTATAATAATCATTTGATTGAACATCCTTTGCTAATCCAAAATCTGCTATTTTCAATACAAAATCGTCCGACACAAGCACGTTTCGGGCTGCCAAGTCTCGGTGAATACACTAAAAAAATCATAAATATTTACAGTTTGTTCAAATCATTTCATCCATAGACTGGAAAAAATTAATACAGACGGTTTTTAATTCTCATGTTATACTTTTTTATGTTGTCATTAAAAGTGAGTTAATCTAGCTTGATGAATTATCATTGATAAAAGCTTATCCATAAAACACTGGAAAATATTTGAAATAAGAACATTTCTTCACAAAATGTTTTTCTGCCGTATCTAAATTATATCACAATTTTGACCATCACTCCTTATTAAACACTTTTTGTTCTTATGAAATATTGTTGACTAAATATTGTAAAAAATTAATCAAAAGTGATGTTTAAATCATTTTGATGGTGATAAAATTTGTTGTACTAATTACAATAATTGGAAATACTCGAATAAGAAAGCTGTCCTGATCATATTATATGTTGAAATTGTGGAATTAGTACAGATTATATTTTATTCAATTCAATTGTCTTATACTCCCTTAAGGTGTCTACAGCCCCTTCTTGACAATAATTATGTTACTTGTTCAGGTAACCAATAAAATAACCAGTAAATGAATATGAATAGAATGAATTTAATTATGAGAATAACATTAACTTACTCTTCGTGAAGCTAAGTATTCCATTCCTCTCGCAACTTGATATGAGAATGACACCAAATCTTTTTGCGTCAATGCCTTCTTTTCTTTGTAAGGATCATCAGCACCATTTGTAGGCTCATATCTATAATTAATTCAAATAATCAATACACTGTCAATGACATCAAAATAAGTATATTATAATACAATAACAACCATAGTTGGTTTTTATTTTATGTAGTTTGACCTACCCTGTGCCTGTTCGATGGTTTCTCAGAAACTCCCGTAGATTACCATGAGGTGCATACTCTACAATTACAAACAGTGGACCTCCTTGGGTACAACATCCGAGCAGATTTATTATATTGATGTGCTTTCCAATCATTTTCATCATTTCCATTTCAGATACTAGAGCCATCATTTCGGCATCAGTGTGACCCTCTAGAAAAATCGTAAAAGACTTAAAATAATCGACAAACTTATCAACTGTTTTCTGCCTGCAATTAAATATCTATTAATATAAATGCATTTTTAGGTTAAAAATCAAGAAGTTGTCCAGCAAATAATCATACCTTTAAGCATTTTGACTGCTACCACTGAATTGAGTCCCTGTTTGAGAAGACCATTGCCTTCAGCTATGACGACTTTTCCGAATTCACCTTCACCGAGAATTTTTCCTAGATTCAGACTTTCTCTCGGAAGTTCCCAATCAATATCCACAGGGAGTTCATACTCAGATACAAGCATTGAATCACTATTTAAACTTGAAACTTGAGATAACTTTTGCTTTTCTATCTTTACGATCGGCATAAGCTGTGGAAAAGCGATTTAATACTTATTAAATTGTGTGATTTTACTAATGTATTTTTGATGTAGTCAATATTTCAACACCTCTAATGAATAAAGCAGTAACTTGAAATCAATTATTAGTAAATAACTTTTTTTGCTCTCTTGTATAGTGACCAAAAGTGAGTTACTGTATGGTTCTTTGGGGTTGTCAATTTGTTTTCTGGTGTAAATGGATTCGAAAAAACTTACACAATGTTAATTGTGAACTATTATAACCTAATATTGAATGTCATAATGATTTTTGATACTAAACTATTCAATTATGACATGCAGCAATTAAATTTAACAAACAGTTGTTTTATTTCAGTGTTGTAGTTTAATTGTATTTCAACTGTATATTTATTTATGTACACACTATTTACAACTTAACTAACATATATTTGAGAGCAATTAAGTCATGCTTACTAATGGTTCAGTAACAGTGGCTGATGCAACACCATTTTCTAGATTTTGTTTCTCAACAGTTACTCTCTTTGTCCAGTGAGTAACAACTGAAGCAGCTCTCGCAGTTTCAATAGCAAGAAGTTTCTTTTCTCGTTTCAACTTCTTCAAAGTGTAAAGGAAAATGAAGCCAGCTACGAAGAACAGTGATCCCAAAACAGCAGCCAATATGATGACAAGCATTGACTGCGGTCGAGCAATCACAGGGGGCTCTGGGTAAACTGTAAACATACATTTTACTATTAAATGTTATCTTTACCATTTATTATCACCAAGTCTGGGATTACATTGAGTTCAGAATTAATTTTAATACTGATTTGATAATGACTTTCTACAATAATTGTGAAAATAAACATTTACAAACTCATAGGATTTTACAATTGCAGGGTCATAAGAACCAGTTATCATTGAAATATAATTGGGAAAATATATAACATAGAGATACTTTCGTATTTTAAATTGGTGGGTTTTGTTATGATAAATATCAGATGACAATGTTATTGTAAGAATTAAATTATTAATAAGGTAAATGTGCGAGTAGTTGACCTTTTTCAATAGTGTCCAAAATAAGAAACGTATACGCAGGATTGCTCTAAATTGTAGAGCTCAGACGAGTGAAACCATCTTTGATTGGATTGAGCAACTAACACATCACCATATATGTCATTCAGGTGTCATAGCGGCCATTTAAAAACAACACCTTATGCAGTAAGTATTTTATCTTGAATTTCTTAAGAGAATTGTTAAGGATATCAGTAAGCATATGCTACTTGATTCCACCAAGAGTGGTCTTACAGGAAGCTCTGGTGAAAGGTTGTCATGAAACCCTCTTATTAAGCATGGTCAACTATTAAAAAAATAAGTGGTCAACTACGGGAACTTTCAATTTTTTAGATGGTCAACTACTGACACAAAAACATGGTTGTTAAAAATTGAACACAATTTTTTTATAAGAGACCTTTTTCTAATTTTTGTCTTATCATGTTAATTTAAACATTTGATCCATTATGAATACACTTGCTTTGTCATCGTTTGATCTAATGATAAACATTAATCGTTATTTTTGTTGAATTTTTCTCTTAAACGGTCAACTACTGGTACATTTACCTTATGTGTTGATGCAATATTTTATAAAATTATTAATTCATCGAGAACCCCCAGTTGATATCTTCAAGTATTGGAATTGTTGTGAATCACTTTCTTTTTATATATAAATTGACTTTTCTAAAAATATAGCTTATTGTTATGTCAATATTGTGTAATTGTTTTGCTTACATTCTAAAACAGTTAAATACGCCTTTGCTGAAGTCTGCCCAAGAGAATTTCCAGCAATACAAACATACCATCCTTCGTCTTCCATCGTTAAATTGCTTAACTCCAGTACAGCAGAATTATCACTGTTTTGACTTGACTGAAAAAAAAGAATACCTCATTTAAATTTTAATATTGAAAATAATGTTTGCATGAATTTTATGAATGAATAAAATAGGCTTGTTTAAACTCTCCATATTGTATTGCTCTAGACCAGTGATGCACAAACCGCAGCCCGAAATTACAAGTAATAAGTAGTAAAATTATGTAACTAAATTTAAAAAAATAATAAAATGTATATCTCGTCTAGTATAATAATTTTACAACACTTTTACCCTCTGTGACCCGTGAAAAATTAGAAAATGGATAAACTAGCCCTTCTTTCAAATAGGTTGTGCACCACTGCTCTAGACTCTAGAAGAATTATTATTCACCGTAAGAAGAATGTGGTTAAATATTATAGAATGTATTTTCAATGGTAACTTTGTGGAAATTCATTTTTAATATAAAATTAAAATTGATAGCTTTATTATTTCACTGGTTGTAACAAATGTTGGGTGGGTTTCTATGAGAAGAAGAGATCATGGTATGTATTTTCAGGCCATATATTATTAGGTTTGCATCCCTTCATTTCACTAATTTTTACATTCTAGATTTCAAGCTTCTAAATACTTATTATTACATATTCTATATAATTTACAAAAGTAATAAAGATATCAAAAATTCTTATGTTGTGTAATTATTATTGATTACATAAAAAAAAGTTCATTACAACAACGTAATTATTAAACACAAATGTGATAAAAAATAATGACAGTTCTTGGATTTCTTAAGGAAACTTTATGAAAAAGTGAAAATGTTTTACAATCTTTGGTGATGTTGTTGTTTATAGAGTTGCAAGCTTTGCACTCCATACTAATTATATATTATCATTGAATGGAAACGAGATTTATTCTGTGAGTCTTAACCACACTTTTACCCAACATAAACTGTATTGATACATGATAAATACAGTGCATAAACACATTTATAATAAAAATATTAAAGAATATATTAATTATTAATTGTTAAATGATACAAAATTAAAAGACAATTATTATTTAATATATGTTAGTGACATCAATATTGAAGAGATCGCAATATATTATTTTAATTGACAGAAGACTGAATAATATATAATAGAATTGACATGGAGATGCATGCATTCCTCCAGAGAAAGGAAGTCCCATAACCAAAGAATTATACCTTCACCGAAATAAGATTTTGTTCCATAGACAGATTGAAATCAGGAAATCCATGGGGAAGCTTCAACCACTGGATGTGAGGATGGAGATCGGAAAGAATCTCACAACAGAATGAGGCATTTTCACCGACCAGTCTTGTGGTGTTCGATGGGGGCATCGTCAACACCGGCTTGTGTAGAAGTCGCTCTAAAAATAATATAACATAGATAACTTTACCTAAGGAAAATATTATGGTTAAAAAATTCGATACATCATCGAAAGGAAAGTGATAATACAAGATAAGTAAGTTCACCATAAATATAATAAAATATATCCACCATGATAGTATACATAATAGGAAAAGTATAGAGAATTAAACATATTATCATTGTGCACAGTAAATTTAATATGTATACGAAGCAATGTTAGGTAGCATCAATGGTCAGACAGGTCTCCAATGATTGATTAAAATTCATGTAAATCATCCAGGTAAGTTTCAAAACACTGGTCCACTGGAAAATTCATAGGGGGAAACCTGAGTGTAATAATGTTATAAGTTTTGTTTACGTGAAATGAGTCTGTGCCAATTGAATATTACATATGTGAAAATGGAGAAAAATAATTCAGTATTATCCCTGAGTGTAAACATATATCAAATAATGGTGATGAGTGTCTGTTGATGTATATTGGATAATTATGATAGTTATGTAACATTGTTTCACCAAAAGTAATGTATGTAATTATTTATCTTAGTTAATTGTAATAAGGTTATAAATTGAAGGAAAAACTGATTCAATCACCCACAGCCATTTTTTTTAAACCATTAATAACATCAATATTTTAGGGAAGAATACAAATAATTTCCATACACCATGAACACAATAACCTAACATTAACACAAATTAACAATAGTGCACATTGAAACAAATAAGTTAAGAACATAATTATAACACAGAACGCTTATGTTTCCTCCACCAATCTTACACCTGGTTGCCATCCACCAGATTGTGTACCTGTATTTCAATACCCGTGGGTATGATTGGATCCACATCATTATTCTCGGGCTCGTAAGTTAAATTATAAACACGTAACCATTGGACAAATGGTTCCAGATCTGAGGTCGGCGGACAATGAAAGGAAACTGACGAGTTGACCAATGCTGTTTTGTTGCCTGGGAATCCTTCTTTGATGTATGGCTTTGATGGATATCGTTCTATCAATATGAAGATATTGGATTGTCAAATCAATGTTTTACATTTTAATAATCTAATTGAGATTAATTGAAAAACTGGTTCGAAAGATAGATTAGTATTCATTACTTATCAAACAAGTTAGCTCACATAAAAATCAAATAAATTCTGGCTAAGAACTCTTTCATAAACCTTGAGAATATAATATTAGATGTGAGTATGCCTTGAGACAATAAATTCATTATTATTATTTTGCATCTGTATATATCGCATTACATCTTCTTTCACTTATTTTTTCGATAAATAATACATATTAAATATATAAAATAGTTTCTATGTATAGAAACATGGTACAAAAAGAATGTGATAATGTGATTTGCTCCAACATCATGTAGCGCAGACAGGAAAACGACACTGACGAAAGGAAATATCTTTACATGGAAATTTTACATATCATACAAAAAAAAACATACCTAAAACTTCAAGAACAAAGGTAAAATCTATGCAGCCCATCTCGTTGCATACTTTGCAGGTATAGCTTCCACTATCTTGTGTTATAAGATCTTCTAGCGTCAATGACCACCTCGCCATTGATATGTCACCCAGTTGCCTTGCGGGCGGACTTTGATCATTCTTAAACCATGTTATATTTGGAATAGGATTTCCTATAAATGAAAGAAATATTTATAACTATGCGTTACTACTATTACTTAGAAAGTTGTACTTATAAAAAGCTAAAGTGGGGCTCACACAGTTAGTAAAATTTTAAAAAAATTGATAGCATCCTTCTAAAAAAGCATGCGTCCCATGTGTTATGTTGAGTGCCTCAGCAAGTATTCTTGCAGTACTTTCTTGGCGATATATTTGGCCAAGATAAATTGTTGTAAGAGTTGCACTTATTATCTATTTCATGAGATATGGTGGTTTCCATTTTTACTTTGTCTTAATAACTTCACTGTATAGCAGCACTGCTGTTGCGGTATACAATATTTGGTTAAAAAAGGTAAATATAATTATTATCGCCAATTAAATTATACAATAATAATAGAAATACACCATAAAAAAATATGTAATTTTTGCATACAATTCTGCACAATGATTTTATAACCTTTATTTGAAATTTTCCCACATCTAAAAATGACCAATGACTATTAACCAATATTAAAAAAGAATCTTCAATAAGAGGATTAAGAGTTTGTCTTGATCACATAAACTATCGCGATTTAGAAATCAATGTGTAGATAAGTAAAGAATCAAAAAAATACACACCCTCTGCTGGACACTTCAACTTAATGTAGTTTCCAGCGGGTTTGGCTTGAAATCTGTGCATCTTCTCTTGATTCTTGAAATGTGGTAGTGTTTTAGCAGCACTGGCATCAAACCATCCTGCTGCACCTTTATTGTTGTCCTGTAGAAGATCATAAAAAAATTAACATAAGAAAAGACACATTTCAAATATGTGAAAAATTACAGAAAAATTAATTGTACATACTTACATAATTGGAATGCCAAGCCCTGGATTTGGGAAAAATTCAGTTTAATGAAATAACACATTTGTTTTACTATCTGCGTTATAGTCTCTGGATTCGTTTAAAAACCTACCAACTTCAACATACCTTAAACTCAAATTATAAGAAACTTAAATATTGATTGAATTGGTGTAAATAATTAAAGTCCATACATGAGATTGCTGTGTTATTACCTGTTCAGTATCTCGTGAATCTGTAGTTTTCGTATTGGCGGTAGCGTCTGGCTGACCCTCGTTCGATTCCTTTTCGCCATTGTAATAATTCTTAGCTTTCAGATCAAGAGTCTGATCATCATTATCATAACTATCATCGTCAGCTGACTCTGTAAGTGATACCGTGTCCGGAAGACCGCGCTGCGAAAGAATCTCCAGGCGATCACGTTTTGGAATGTCAGTATCAGCTTGATAACCTGAAGAAACATTATTTTTTATTTCCATTATAAATAATAATGATGGATTTCACACTTTCACATTTTGAATTATCTCCACTGTTTCGGGCATCCTACAAATATAATTCTACACAGTGTACAGTGTCGAATAAACAAGCCCACCTACTATAGATGTACCAATTTAACTTGGCCACTAGTGAGGGCGCCACAGTCACGTTAGGAATGTTGCCATACTCAACCAAAACTGAAATTTCAATAAATTCCAAAACTGATATTTTAGAGACGGTTATTAAAAGTAAACAAGATATTTATTTAGCAAAAAATTACAATGACAGAAATTCACTCTAGTTCCAAATTCGGCGGCGGCCAAGTAATGTTGATAATACTATTCATTTAATTTTCAATTCCAAACCATTATTAATTTGTTTTGAAAATTGTCACAACTTTTAAACAAAATATTTAAATCGCTATTATTGCAATATACGACATTCGTCGTCCCTATAGCAGTCGCAAATATCATGATTTTCCCCCGTAAAACAAGATTCTATTTGCATACTTGAATTAATTGCATATAATATGACTAATTACGAATACATTCGTTTAGATGTGAATATATACCATATTAATAAATAATAACCTTTATCCAAAATTACGATTACAAAATTATTGAGGCGAAAAAAGGATTTAATGAATTTGTAATCCCTGAATTTATTTTCTCCAATAACACGGTTTCCTATGCCCTGCGACTTTTGCTATTCGATGACAATGAAACTCAATATCACATCATTAATTCGATTTTTATCAAAAAAAATCGAAAATACATAGGTAGTTTGTGAGTTCAAACGACAATTTATATGCTGGAATTCGGAATAGAAAAACTGTCATAAATAATGTCATCCAGTCGGACGGACAGCTAATCTCGTATAACTAACACAAAACAAATAAGCCAGTGACCGCCTTACCTTCCAAGACGTCTTGTAAATTTTCCGTCGACTCTGCTCCAGTGTTTTCTTTTTCGTCGTTCATTTTCAGTGTAATGTTTCGGCTGTCAGTCATAATGTGCTTTTTCTTGTTCCAGATGACGCAGGCATATGTCCCCGCGTCTCTCTGTCTAATCGACTTGAATATTAACCTAAAGTAATAAAACAATACAGTATTTAGTAATCGTTTTAGATCGTCTTAACTGTTACGCAATCGAAAACGCAAAACTTAGAAAAGACAATATCTTTGGAAAATACCACAATGTGGAATATACTTTGAAGATCCTTGGCGCATACATCATTTTTTTACCCTTGGGGTTCTACTGTATTGACTTTTAAGCATGCACACTTTTGTCCGATAGAAATATCTATTGTAGATATTTTTTATCAGAATGATCTTGGTGAGTTATCATTTGATAATGAAAATATTCTTCATAACTTGCAATGGTTTCCACTCATTCCTTCGTGTCGATTATATTTATTAGTATTGCACAACATTTCGTAAGTTTCAGATAATAGTGTTACGCGTGGTAAAAATACATCGTAATTAAAATGTACTTTTTTATTTGATAGTGAATTACCTATTATTAACACATGGTAATCGCCGAAAATATCGTAAAATTATTTTATTTAAATGAATTTAAACATCAGCGAATATGTGATATTTTATGAGAGTCTTACGCCTTATTCTTACGATGGATAAAAAACGTTTCAATAAAGTAGATACGTACTTTATGAAAATTATATTTAAATTCTCATATTATGCTAGTAATACAGAGATCAAAAATATACGCTTCCATATTTTAGTTATAGACACCTACCTAATAACCTAATCACATTTCAACTAAAATATGCAGCAATACTTTTTAACGAGCCTCTGAGAAATCCATAAAATAAATTCTATATTAGAAAATAGCTAGGTATAATACAATACGTATAATGAACTGAAGGCGTTGACTCAACAATAATATTTTAGTAATAGAATAACCAAAGAGAAAAAATATTCACTAATAAAACTGCAATTGGAACGAACTGGAATGAAAATGGAGATGGAAATAAAAAGAAAATACACACATCGATTTGAATAAACAAATCATAAATCTTGGTTTGATTTTAGCTTGTCATGCTATTCAACTTCTTGCTGCATCTATTACTTTTTTATCAACTCTGTGGCAGCAAATTTAAAATATTTTAGTGTGCAATTGAGTTCATAACTTCGGTCACTTTTTCTAAAACAAATACATTCTCTGGTTGACACAAAAATGATGATTTGATATGATTATCAATATTATTAATGAAAAAAAAATGCGTGAATTATGTCAAAGACACATGAAACATCAAATTAATATAACATTATCTAAGAAAACAAGACTTAAACTAAACGGGTTTGAAATTTTAATATACCATGAAAATCATCTGTTTCAGTATTAATTCCACATTCATTTTTTGCCCGTAATTATGACTGGCTGTTTTTAAATAACAAGTTAATTATGGTATGTAACGGATTCATGCATCATTAAAAATAATCTGTATTAAAATTCGTTAATTGTCTTAGAGAACATTTCCTTACACTTTGTAGTGCCCAAAATTCCACTGACTACCGAATAGCATGATGAAAATACTGAATTTTAATATAAACTGCAAAATACAATATACCCAGCAAATAATAAATAGGTGCATTTTGCTTACCATTGTTTTTGAACCTTGACTCTGTTCTCGCCTGTCGTCTCCCGGAGCTCTGAATCATCTTTGTACCACTTCACAGAGGACATTTTTGGTATTCTAGCATTGCATCGTAAACTTAATCTTTCTCCGGTAAATACATCTGCTGAAGCATTGTGGGCATCTAAAAATAAAAAAGAAACACTTAATATAGGCGCGATTAAAAAAACAAACAATGTGAACATACCTTAATCTGGAACGATTAGTAAACGATAACGATATGCGACTTTTCCTATAAGCTTTAAACGCCATCACTATAAGGCATAAAAGCGTGTCGAAGGAGATGAGGTTGTGGAAAATGACACGTCACAAAACGAATAGGATATAAACACAGAATTTTAGGAAATAAAATATTTCAGATTGTAACTTCCATAACTTTTCCGAGATGTGTTGAAAATTGAGACTTTGTTGACATACTGTGATTTGTGACATTATGTATGAACGACTTCCCATGTCAGGGTTAACGAACCTGGGGCCTTTCACGGTTTAAAGTGCAGGCATTTGACTGAAATAAATAAATTTGATTGTTTTCCTTCATTTACCAAATAATTTAAACACATTTTTATGTATCTTTCAGAAATGCGGCCGTATTTGATTTTAATATAAATGAATGCTACCTTCCGACAGGAAAAGGTTTACCACTCCTGGCATAAGTTGTTCATCACTTATTTTTTTCAATTCAAATATATGTGGCTATGTAGACTGACAAAAAAGATCTAATTTTACAAATTATGATAAAAAATGTTATATTATACAATATCCCATCACAATATCGAATGTTGTTAAATTCCCTTGCGATGGCGACAAATATATGTTGATTTATTAGTAGTTGCTCAATAACATTCTATAAAAATAACAGGATATTGTTAGATTTCAAACAAAATTTATTTTAACAACACCTAAAGCTGTTCACAACAAACCAAGAGGTGATAATATTCATCGAGCGTACCTGAAATAATAATTCATTTTTGATTAACTGCACTCTTTTTCGCAGAGTTATGTCAATGTATATTAAGATATGCAGGGCTTGAAAAATATAAATTAAAGTTTATGTGCTTATTCCTTCATTTATATTTCATCGTCTTAATTACGTTATTAAAATTCGACGACATGTGAAATGAGACTTATACCCGCCTTAGCGATACATTCAAAAATACTCGTTGATTATTTTTACGTCTTATAAAAAAAATCTACAAGCCAAGCTCGTTCAATGCACTGGACTACGCAGTGACGTATCGGCATAATAAAGTTTCACAAAAACGTGTAATTAACAATAATAAATAAATAACGAAACGTAAAAAAAAATGATTCAGCAATTGGAGATTTAAAAATTCAAATACCTGCGACTTGTTTAAAGAAACTTTTCAAATACGCTAGTTAAATTTGCCTAAATCAATGAAGTGAATCAATTAAATGAAACAACGAAGTGAAGCCGAAAAAACTGATAAAATTCTTGCAGAACTGAATATGTTGCAATTGTTACCTTATTATAATGCAGTTCTTCCAAGTAAATACCAATTCAATCAATCGAATATTTTTTTAAAAAATTATAAACACACAACAAAGTAGGATATGTACTAAGTATACCGACCCTGCTAGCAAGTCCGAAAGTTGTTTTTTCCTCTTGTAATTTTTTTTTGTAAGAAACAGTCTTACACTAGTGTAATAAGGAAGCGATGTTACATTGTGTTACAAGAAAAGTTCAGTAATGGACATTAACTAGATTGAATTTTATAAAAGTCGATCTACAGTACAATTTCGTTAGTTATTTTTAGAAGTACATATATTTGGGAATCATCTCTTCGTCGAGTAATAAAGACTTGTTCAATCGAAACCAGTCCTATTTATTAAATAAAATTGTAAAATATGCAGGGTGAGTGTTCCTAAAGTTAGTCGTCGCCAGTGGTCGGTCTTTTCAGCTTAAAACTCAAATAATAACTTGCCAATGTATATCTGCTCTATACTGACCTATATGATGCAATACGCAATAAAAAAAGGACATTTTTACTTCGAAAGTTTCGACAAATTGTATGGGGATCGCTAACAAAATATACTCTATATTGTCATGATTTGCATCATTATGTTTTTTAATTGTTCTGTCTACTCTAAGTAAATTCGTTCGCGATATTTGTGAAGTTTCGTAGTGATGACACTGGGCAACGAAAGGTCGACCATTGGATTTTGGGGGTCGACCACCGGGAGAATTGACATTTTTTTGTAAACTTTTATTATTGTATGCTTGGTACAATATTAACTATTTTATTTTTAGTGGTTACAATTACTTAATCCCTGTTAAATGGAATAACATCGAAAAAATGTGTATTAATCATTCATTGACTCAAAATGTCTTTTGAAAGTACACCTGCCGCTTAACTGGATGACCACTGGCGAAATTACCCTATATTGAGATTTAATGTCTTACCACATACGATTAATAAATACACTTTAATTCTCGGATAAATATATTTTACAATATTACTTCGAGCAGCTACTGTAAATGGTTGCATTCAGAATTGGAATTTCGCTAGCTGAGCGTGCAAGTGAACACATGGCCAAACAATAATTTCAATGTATTTCTGAGCCTTCATCCAAAGCTTTCGCAATGATAGAAATAATCAGTATTAGGAGTTCAATTATAAAACAATATAAAGGTTAACTCTATGAATGTTTTTATACAGTTGTATAAATACGATTTATTACTCAATTTAACATGTACTACAATCGACTTTCCATCACGTAATGTAATATCAAAGTCAATATAATAAATATGCCTACGCATAATATATATAAATAAGCATTATTTGTTAAATGACAAGAGAAATGAACGTATGGTTGCATTGCATTCATTGCAATACATCATGACCACCTAGAGAGCCAGTCAAAAAAAACCTATTGTACTCCGACAACTAAACATTAAGTTAATGTTTTTGTATTACAACAATTAAATCCAGATTCCCATATTTCAAAAGATATTATACAACATTAATTTGTCAATTTATCATTTTTTTGTGTGGTAACTATATATATCTATGTAATTTTCAAATAGTGGGTACCAGAGACAGTGGTGGGCTAGCCATACAAACCAAGTAGCCCGATGGCAAGTGGGCCCCGCTGTATGTTAGGGGTCCTCGATAAAATCAAATAACCTTTTAACTATTTCATTTCACGTGTTTAAAAATATAAAGGAAAAAGCACGTCTGGTATTTCATCAATACAAATAAATATCAAGTTTGAATTATTGAGATTTTGTACACTTCCATGGATTTTGTCACTAGCTACCCGGGTTTCGCCTTTCGGCATCTTCAGGCATTCGAGCGCACGAATGGACTCGAAATGTCAGTTGGAGCCCATTAGTGACAAAATACATGGAAGTGTACAAAATCTCAATAATTCAAACTTGATATTCTTGACAAACTGACATACTTCCATCAAGCACCCTCAGTCGATGTCTTAATTGTACAAATAAATATGTTTTCTTACGATATGCACAATGAACTAATACCCCATCATGGTTACAAACTTATTCTCTATGTCTGTTTTGGCTATTTGTAACATGTAATTTTTCGTAATTAACAAATAATTATTCGTACAGTACATAGGAATTAGTATATATGGTAGGGTGGATCCCATTGACTCCTGGTAACCAACATTTTAAGAGCCACTCCGCCACTGACCAGAGGGGTTAGCATATTATCAATTTCTTAGTTCTGACATTAATTATTAAATACAAAGATAACCTCGATAATTGTTTAAATATGCAATTGTTGTAGGTAAATAATTATAATATAATGGTGGAAAGAAAGACGTTTAGCAATTTGGAAGTCAACCTATAGTAGAAAACAGCACCAAGAATTGAAGATTTAAATCCCAAGTAAAAAAAATAGTAAAATACTTATAATGCAGCTAAAGAAGCGCAAACCAGAAAGATTTATATCATAAAAGGGTTTCTATATTCTCCACACACATCGGTAAACATTCCAACCAAAAATCAAAAGCTCCCTATCTTAAAGCTCACGCGTCTACACAAACAATTTTTACGATATGTTTACATTTTTTATTAACCCTACGTTTTATTAGAAGGCATTAAAACAATGCCCACTGAGTAATGTTTTCCATAGGTAGGAAGAATAAAAAAGTATGTAATGTGTTTCAGATTTGAATAATTATGTCAAATAAAACATTTCTTGTGGTAATTCTACAATTTTATGAAGTCTTAATCATTTCATAAAATTGTGAAATCAGTACAAGGTATTTACTATTAATTATTTTTATAAATTAATACCTGTAATTATAGATGAAATACACTCGTATGTTGAAAACAATGACATAATTTAATTTTTATGGAAACAATTAATCGCTTCTGTAGTTTAAAAAATCTTATATATGATACGTCTGCCATTAGTTAAAAGCTAATAACTGCCATGGAATAACAAATAGAATAAAATAATATTTTCCATGGATAATTTGGTAATTTTTATGGAAACAATTAATCGCTTCTGTAGTTTAAAAAATCTTATATATGTTACGTCTGCCATTAGTTAAAAGCTAATAACTGCCATGGAATAACAAATAGGATAAAATAATATTTTCCATGGAAAATTGATAAGTTATCATTATTAATTTATTAATATTAATTTAATTTTATATTAATTAGAATTTATTTGACATGTCGTCGTTATCAAACCGATTATCTGCTAGTTGCACTTTTTCAAGATTTCGACATTTTGATTATTATTACTAGTTTACTAACCAACATTCATATAAAAAGATTGCTATGCATTATAACTTCAATTTAAACTAGTTTTCAAAAATCTGCTTCATCTAAAATTTTACAGGAGAGCGTTTTTATTCAATATCTCAAAGTTATACTTTTGGCACATAGCAGATATTAGTTTGACAAGAACGATTGTTCTTTAAATTGTATTTTTCCTGAAATAGGTATGCCAAAAAATATGCACGATGTAAATTAATACAAATCATACGTAACTCCAATTATTGTTTATACAAAAATATACTATCAGTATGTAGGTATACTTGGTAATTATTTAATATAAATTATAACTCACAGCGACTAAGATTTCAATGAAATTGGTTATGAATGTTCGCATAATTGTAAATTTGTAATTTGACGTCACTGAATCAAAAAAAGTTTTAATAAATATGGGTACCAGTTATGAAGACAGCCTGCAGGTACAATAATATACAGAGTTGAACACCACACGTGGTAGGCACGTGTGCCTTAGCAGCTACGGAAATACTAACGTTTTAAAATCACATTAAATTCCGTACTTACTTACATACAATGTCCGTCAGCAAACTGAAAACAAGCTATAATACACTGACAAATAAAATAGCTTTTAGGCATAATTTATCTTCTTTTTAAGTATCAGCATAGTTTCTCCTGGATACTTCAAGTACTTGAAATTTATTGAAGATTGGTAGTGAAAGCGTTTTTTTCTTTAAAAAACCATTCGTCACTTATTGCAGAATCAATAACGTTGTTGTATTTCAGATTTTTATTGGATGCCAGTCAAAGTTATGGAAAAAGCAGAATGAATGGTTGTTAGTTTTAATGCAGCATCGTCGCAAGACAAGGAATTGCGCTCCTTTCCTTCGAATAGAGATCTCATTGACTTGAAAGGTCGTTTGGTTGATTTACAAGCTTTTACAACTCAACATAAACTTAAGAGTAAAAGTTCAGTAAAAGCTGACTTATATGGGCATCTGTTTCAAGTTTATAGTTGTTGGAATATGATCGACAAATAAATGGACAGTATTAATGTCACATCCTCAGTTTTAAACAAAAACAGCGGTCTTCTTCTTCCAATGTCTCAGAACAGTATCATTGGACTGCGTATATAATATCATTTAATTATTAGACCTAGTAATAATTGTTATTATTAAGAAAAGCATTCAAATTTCATGTAGGTATATGTACATAAACAATGTTCTCAGTGGATACCAAGTATGTAATAAATGTGTACTATGTTCTTGTTTTATATATTGCATTATTTTAATGCTAATACATAAAGGTACTTATTATTCTAAAAAAAAGCAGTGATGAAAGTGTATTATTTTTGCCAGTCTACTCCCTGAAACTGACGGCTCACTCAACGTGTTTATCCTGAACAAATGAATAAACATTAATTTTTCAGTCGATTTGTGCCTAGAGGCATGGATACTGTGATATTTACATTCCTCCCCACCCACTTAAGTACTATCTGATCCTAAAACCGGGGCTTTGAGATTGATAAGCTTCCTACTAGTATGTAAGCCCATCCTTCCTCGTAACCCCATTTCCTATCGTTCCCAAAATCAAAGATTGAGCGACTGAATTATAAATGGTATAACCAACTTCTATCGCGTTGCTCCATTGGGAGGAGGCGAAGTGTGAAAATATACACAATTTTCGTAGTTATCACCACGATTCACACCCCCTGATGGTAGATTCAATTTTTTAGGGGCGTTACAATATATAAAATTAATGAAAAGCGTAAGATTATTGTGTAATTTATTTAAATATAGTTGTAATTAAACCTCAGCCTAATGCCACTAAGCACGCAAAGTGGGTCTGATAAGGGTTGGGAAACGCTTGTTTAGACAATTCAGTATTATCACTGTCGGCAGCAGTCATCAATTCACTACCTTACACCGCCAATTCATCATCTTCAAAGGCATTCAGTTGCTCTTTTCAAACTATCGAATTGAAAGTGTTAAAAATGACTGGTGATTCAGTCTCAGACATAATAGTATAAATTCTCACTTTGATTTTTTTTTTTTATTTCCAGATAATTATGTAATAACAAACAAAACTTTTGTAACTTTGCTGGGTATCAATTTCAATTGACAAAAATATTCTTAACAAACAATGAAACCCCAGTTCCAAATTGCTGTATTTTTACTGCCAGAAAATATAAGTATCTTATTTCAGGAGTGAAAACAAAGCATTAATGTTTGAAACATAAATTTAATATGGTTGATAAAAAGAGTTGAGGAACAATGCATAATAACACTAGAGTTGGCTTGTTTAGCATTAGAACAATCCTATAATTATGTACCTATGTATGACTGAACAGAAAAAGTTAGAAGTTATCGATGTTTGTGATGCAAGTTCTTTGCTGCAATTGAGTTATTTGCGAATGACTTTATCTCCAAGAATGCTAGTATAAAACGGATTTTTTTTAAATGTCACCTTATCTCACTAAATATACTAGCTATGTTAATTTTGGATAAGTTATAAGGTTCTTCCGGAAATCGGTAATTATTTTTTAAATCGATAAATAAACAGGAAATAAATATTTCCCCGTAGTTATTGAATCGAGCAGCAACGTAGGTATTCCAAACAAAAGCAAACACATTGAAAATTTAAATTAACAGAAAAAGTTTAAAGGCATAATTAAATCGATGACGGGAATTATTAATAAAATTATAAAGTAAGTATTTAAACATAATTTTATCAAAATACATAAGCTAAAAATATTTTTATTATTAAAAAAAAACAAGATTTGCACTTTGAATTTGGTAAACAGTAAATCAATGTTGAAATAAAACAAAAGAACTTAAAATTTCAAACGTTTTTTGAAAAGCATTGTTTGCGAAAGCCGACTCGAAAGAATTGTTATTCTCGCCTCGTAAAACTCCTTTTTTCTTAAATATTTAGCTACATGTGCAATAATAATTTATGAAACACATGTGCGTTTACTATTATTGTTTCAGTGCACATGGCTTTCAGAATGGTCATTTGGGGGTTTTAAATTATCAGGGATTTCGTATTTAAAAGGAAAATAAGAATGATGAATAGCAGGAAGAAAAAACGAAGATGAGGGTTCTAAGCTCAAATATTTCAGGGCGGTTATTTTACTGTTATACATGAGAATATGTTCAATGTCACAAAGACAAAATTTGACACGAATATGTTTCTAATAAATTGTTGCGAAAGCTTCTGAAATATGAATCCGTGACGTTCAGTAGCGGCAGCAAATTATTGAATATATCCTAGGATAAAATTTGTGGATATTATAATTTCGCCAACGAGTAGTTATTGTTATTTTAATTAATTATTTTTATGATCGAACAAAACATAGGCATTATGCAGGCAAGAAGTATTTTTGATTCAATCAATGCGAAGTCTCGATTTTTTCAAAAATTTACCATTATGTAGATACCTAACTATAAACACATCGTATTAAATAGACATTAGATAAGGCAAATTACTTATGCTAAATAAGTGTCGGCGTCCGTGGCGCAGTTGGTAGCGTCGTAGCTACGGTTACGACTGTCTCGGGTTGAATTCCCGGTGCGGATGGTTTCATGAATTGATTGAGAGTTTGTTGGCGTGTACCTGAAAGACCTCCCCATCATCATCAGCTCGCCGGACGAAAGTCTTATTCCCTACTCTCTTCGATAAACAGAGGTTGAGCAACTGAGTAACAGACAATTCTCATAGAAAAATTCTGCTGAGATACCTCCACATGCTCCACGTTGGGAGCGGACATGGACAAATATTACTATTCCACGATCAAGAGTTCCAATAGCAGAATGGACATTTTAATAAAATTATTTTTTAACCGATTTATGAATTTGTATCCATATAAGTGATGTATTCTTCCTTTAACCACTCAATCATTCACTCAAGCAGGGTATAAAAAGAAAGATTAAGTAAAAAAAAATCGTCCGTTCTAAGCCTTATCTTTGCCATCGAAAGAGGAAGGTTAACCTATTTACTTACAACAAATTCTCGTTAAATAAGGTCTGCTAAAACGCTCCAAATTGAAAAAATTATAACAGCCTGAAGATTCTTCCCAAAGAGACGAAACATATGTCACTCTTTGTAACACAACCAGTGGAATAAATCAATTTTAATTTTATATTAAAAATGAATTTCCACAAGAATCCACCGGAAAATGTTACATTTAATTGAAAATTCTTGTCGTTGAATTCAGTCTTAATTTATTATTTAGTTGAAATTCATTGGCCTGTATTTATTGGGTCAGTAATTAATTCGATCAATGGTCAGTATACACGGGGCCAGTTATTAAATTAAACCTAACCAAAACTTTATTTACTTGGTAATTGATGCATGTTTATCGAAATCATAAATAATATAAACATTTCTTAATGTACAATTTTAAAACAGCTTAATTGTTTACCACTCAAAATGGTTTAATGAAATTCGTAAGTATATAACCTAAATCAGATTTATTATTTTATCTATTTTACTTAGTTAACCTAACCCAACCTTATTTTAATATTTACTGACCGTTAATTGAATTAGATACTGACCAAATAATTAGTTGCCAAATACTTTTCAAATCAATCAGTGATTATTGTTTGAAAGAGCAATAAACTTATGAACTTATTCGGCTAATACGTGGGTTTTAAGTGCAGTTCTTAGCAATGGGCTTTACATGTTTAGTAAAAGATGGTAATGATTATTAATTTAACAAAAAGAAACTTTAAAATTATAAGTCATGGAAATTTATTGCCACTATAAAATACGGCTGTCACTGCACTTGAAAATATTTTCGATGATTATCATAAGTTGAGCTCATACCAAGAATATATTGACTCGAATATAATATTATGCTCGACTGTGTTTTGACCAATTGATGCAACTCTCAAAAAATACGAAAATGAGTAAATGATTGGATCCAATTTTAAAGATGACAAGCTTCGGTAAAATGATGAAAATTAGAAAAATAATTTGACCACTTTTCGGAAGGGAAACATCATTTTACATTGGTTTTAGGTTTAAAAATTCTGACTCGGCCAAATTGATGTAAGCCACTATTATATCGAAAATCCTTTAGTATAATCCCGTATCTGCAAACATGAGAATTTACAGGAGTGCATTTCACAGATTCATAAGGCAACCCACCATATCGTCGTTGGTCTGGAAGAAGACACTAACTGAAAAATACTAAGACTTTGAAGTTTGTTAAATGCTTGAAATGCAATACCCTTTTCATTTTGTTTGTTTGTAGAAAACTGTTTTTAAGTAAAAGTATATTTTATAAAAATCAGTTTGTTATTCCATACGATAGAGTTTGAAATTGGGAACATTTTGGTATAACCAACTCGATATGCCATTTTTTCGATCAAGTTATGGAAACAGTTCTTACTCTCTCTCCTGAACAATTTCAATTATGAGGGTTACATCAATTGAAAAATACAACGTCGATATTATTTTGACAAATTATATAATGTAATTATAAAATATATATATTACAATAGTACGTAAAATTAATGTAATGTACGTAATTACAATTATATTCAATATTAATGCTCTACCGTTTTTAATGTGATATATTACTGTCAAAAAAGGTGAAATGGGATTAAAATTTCTATTCCACATGTTTATAGTGATCAGGACCTGTTCGCTCGTCGCAAGCATTATCAACAGTTCTTTACTTCTGTTGAATTAATAGCGTGATCGAATATCTGTCTCAAAGTCGATCACTTGATCAAATATATATCTTTGATGTTCATAAAATTTCACATGTGGAACTGATTTTCCGCCGTCGTTGCAGCGCTCAGTCATTTAATTTTTACAAAAATCATTCATGTCTACCAGAAAGTTTCGTAGGTTCAAAATTTGACGTAGATACCAATTTCTTGCCCATGAATGGCACAAAAGTCAAGATGCTCTTTTGGATTTTAATTTATGAATATGGTCGAAGTAGACTTAAAATGGAACAATCAATATTAATGTAATATACACGAGTAGATTCCGACATTTTCGATCTCAGTACTGTTACCTTATTACTAATGTTTTATCAGAAATCGTGAGTGGGTAAACGAGGATATTTGGTAATATTGTTTATTCGTAACGGTAAATACTTGTAGAAATCGCATGCTCTTAGTAAACATGTAAGTGCACCTCTGACTGTTTTAAGTAAGTCTGTTAATGAAGCTGCCACTTAACCAGGTGCTGGTTAACTGGGACGATAAAATGTCTGATACATGATTTTTGAGGAATATTCGTAGCACAAAAAGAAGAAAAAAAGTTTTATTTTCTTCCAAACCTAATCGTTTCCGATACGCGCAAATCTATTATCGTTTAAATGTAAATTAAAGATTTTTTCAAAATAAAATAATATCCATAGTAAGACAAACATTGAGACACTTGAAGCTATTTAGTTTAAAGTAAAAACATAACACATTAAGCTTAAATTTGGATTATTGAAATTTTGTACACTTCCATGTATTTTGTCACTAACATTCGTGTGCTCGAATGCCTGAAGATGCCGAAAGGCGAAACCCGGGTCGTTAGTGACAAAATACATGGAAGTGTACAAAATCTCAATAATCCAAATTTGATATTGAAATTCCATCAAACACCCTCAGTCGATGTCTTAAATTACTTAAATTACATTAAGCTTAGTTGGGCATTACGACTTTTTATTGGCTGTGAAATAAAATGAATAAGCATTTCAATTCGATGTATTATATTTAGGTGTAATTAAATTTGAAAAAATACTGTCGTCTTTAATGCTTTTTCCTATCGTGACTATTCCCTGTTCTGGCAAAAAAAAATACCAATCGTGTTTCGTCGGACAAAATAAAAATCACGATTCACCTCAAAATACCTCTGTCAAAATTATGCAGATATGCAAAATTAGTTCATTCACTTGCATTCATTGTTCTTGTGTTATTTTTAAGGATAGTCAACACATTGTTTTAATGCATTTGATGTTTGATTTACATAAAGTATTCAAAATTCTTTTAATCAACAATAGTACCTATTCAGCTTTATTGTTTGTAAAAATATTTTGTCATTTTTTTTTGGTAATCATCAAACTACTAGACATTTCAGAACTACACGACGTAAGTCTCATACAAATCTGGAAACGTTGTGAAATGCTGGAGAAAATAATTTTTAAATTGATAAGTAATAATAAGCCTGCGTCCGTGGCGCAGTTGGTAGTGTCGTGAGCTACGGCTACGGATGTCTCGGGTTCAATTCCCGGTGCGGTCAGTTTTCATAAATTGATTTATGGTTGTCTGTTCGTAGTCCGAGTGTTTGTGCTGTCTAAAAACTTCTTCATCACCCACCCATCCAATCCTCACGGGGCGTAGCGAGAGTGATTAGCTAACCACTTGTCCTGTCCTAGCCCTATCCGTCTATCCCTAATCTCTTCGATAAAGAGAGGTTGAGCAACTGAGTAACAAACAGTTCTCATAGAAAAATTCTATTGAGATACCTCCATTAGGAGATTATATGCTCTACGTCGGAAGCGGACATGGACAAAAAAAAGTAATAATAAAATACTTGTGTTTTCATCAGAAATTCAGATTTGCCTACCCCTAAATATTTATGCTTGAATTACATTATTATCAACAAAATTTTTATCTTCATAATATATATAATTAGAAAAAGATTGAAAGAGTTGTAAAAATAATTGTTCAAAAACTTTGTTTCACCGACGGTGCAAGTTAATCCGGGCAATGTTTTAATAAGATTTCAAAGAAAACTGATGGACACATCCACTAATGACGACGGCAAACTAATGTCCCAAAAGATCGAGTCAAATACTATTAAACGGAAGCAATGATCCGTTTTTACACGTAAAATTCACTCTCATCTAACAAAATCTTTATACCGTTGGATGACTAAAATTCAACTGAAGATTGTTATATTTTTTAAAAAATATTTCTAAAAAGTTGTATAATATATTTGCCAATTGACAATTTATCAATTATTGCTAATAATATAATGCGCATTTATACAATGTTTATATAAACACATTCCAAGAGCTTAAAGGTCATGTCAAGTTATATAAAAATATCTAATTAATTACTAATTTACAGATGAAAGTGATAAGGTACACTTTACGTTCGTATATTTCGAGTTAAATAACCGTAAAGGGTCAAGAAATTTAGCGACATCTCGAAACGGCGTAAACATACTTAAAACTTCCATTACCATAACTAGCTACCTACTTCAAGATTTTTTTATACTTAACGATTCATTCAATCAACATATGTCTGATACAGGGCTGTACGATCGATGACTGCGAATCTTTGATTAGGAAACTATACTTAAGTGTTTGATAATTATTTTTTCATATATACATACGTATATCCAAAATGCACACATAAATAGCGTGGCAGCAGAAACTTGCGGCTAAAAACAACTGAAGTCGCAGTTCTTAAAACATTTTTTTACCGTGTCCGCTATTAATGTGGAGAATACGGACGCCTAATGGAGTTTTCTCAACAGAAGTTATTCTACTCAGTTCCACTACCTCTCTTTTTCGACGAGAGATAGGATAGGGTTAGTACAGGACTAGTGATTAGCTTATCGCTTTTGCTGCGCCCCATTTTTAGGATCGGATGGGTGGTAGGAAATTTAAAACTGAATCATTAAACATTGTTATTTTTTAAATCGGCTCCTGGATGAAAAGCTAAGGGACACTAGAATGTGGCGACTTTTTGTCTTAAAAGTGTGGGTTTGAGTCGTTCGATTCGACTCGACACAGCCCTGATCTTCTGGTGTTGCCACGAACACGGTAATGTATAATATTATAATAACTACCGGAATAATAAATTTAAAAAAAAAACCCGTAAACAACATAATATTTGACGAAGTCAAGAAGCTACTTAAAATATCATCGCCTTTAGATTATGCCAAGTCCGCGAAGAGCTGTTTGTTTCTCGTGTAAATGTATCTGAGAAAAACCAATAACTTGTCGAATATTGAGAATTCATTGGAAGACTTGAAATAAAAACTATAACCATTGACTGACTGTGTTTATATGATCGTAAAAGGAACTCACGAAAAGCAGACAGAATTGAGTTAACGGGCATCCTTTTACTAGGAAAATCATTTATGATCCATAAATGAATATTTCCATTGGATCGGCGTTACAATAATCTAAAAATGCGTTACAAATTGTCCATCAGAAGTTACAAATTTTAATAATAGTTTAGCCCAATTCTTCTCCATTCTGAATTGAACGAAAAAATTATATAGCGGTATTTTTTCAATTAAATCAACATCACTTCCTTTCTTTGCAATTGAATAACCAGTGGCGGACTAGGCTGCAAATATTATTTCAGAAAAAATCAATACACAAATAATTGCCGAATATACTTATTTTGCTGCGTGTATTTATTTAAGATTTATTTGTGAAAGGATATAATGAAGGAGCACAACGACTTTAAAAACGTCAAATTTTATAAAGTTGTATTTACACGAGTCATTGAATATAACAACGAAATCCTCTAAAACGTACTTAATCTTCCCGTTATCATTTTTAAAAAATCCCTTTGGATAGCATTCAGTGACATTTTGTTACCATTTGGGTTCTGTCATATAAACGCATTTATAACGCGAAATGACAATTTCTAAAATTGAAATATGGTTTTATGTAGTATTAAGTAATTACTTTACGTCATATTTTGTGCGTAAAACCTGAAATACATATCAAACTATGCGAGATTATCGAAAGACGAAATAATCGAAATTCTTCATAGCATAACAAACTCGAAAGTTATCTCAGTGCCGTTTGAACAAACGGTTGCATACGATACGTCATGCATCTCGGATAATTACTATACTACTAATTGTTACTATACTATGCAATAATTTTGTATGTATCGATGGTAAAATTGACGAGGTTTTCAAATAATGATTAATTATACAAAGCAGACGTAAACTATAACGTATTTTTAATTATGTGTAGATCTATTTTATTTTTAAATAGCACAATTTTTTGTATGACCTATTTCAAAGATAATTTAAAGGTCAATAGACCGAAGTAACTCATGGTTACACCATGAATACGGAAGGGTTAATACAAGGTGTCTCTGTTTTCTTATATGGTTTGATTTTATCACTTTATCAAACAAAAGTTTATTAGTTTCATATTCTAAAGCAGTGCTCCGAAACCTTTTCTCGTCCACGGCACACCATAAACCGAAATATGTAAATTTCATAAGCAAAGTTTATTATCTATTAATTTGTTTTTATTTGATGAATTTGAAATAGTAACTAATATATTGTTTAATAAAAGCCAATTAAAACCTTTTACCTTTCCAAAGTGATGGAACACGAAAAGAAAAGAAATACGAATTGCATATTTAAGGCTCGTAATTTGATAATTTGTATTAATATATTCGTTCATTGTTTGTAATAATTTCACTGGGAAGTTTCACCACCTCGCCATCAATGATTCAAAATTAATACAGCAATGTGTATTTTCTACGGTAGAATTTGTGTGTTTTACACACAAGACAAGCCACATTTTATTTCTTATCATTGCAGTTTCACTATCGATGCAAACAGTAGTACTATTATTCCATTAAATATCAAAATAAACAATATTTGTTTCAACGAGAATAATTTAAACGGAGATCTTAGCCACTGAATGGCGTTAATTTTTTTGTATTATCAATATACTCGTTTTGAACGCACTTTCCCACGGCACACTTGGGATCGTCTCGCGGCGCACTGGTGTGCCACGGTACACCAGTTGCGGAGCACTGTTCTAAAGAATCTAAAATAAGTTTATTGGAAGCCTATGTTATTATTCCTTTGTCGATATAACAACCAAATAAAGCAATGGAATATATCTTGTTAAAATGATGTTAATGAATGCCTTCGAGCTTCGAAGTTTTAAGCTCTGAATCCATCTCTATTCATTACAGTCTCGGCAGATCGATTAAGCAAGTACGTCTATGTATAAATCATTGTGATAAATACATGCACTTAAAAATCAATCTGTACAGATTTCCAATGAAATGGTGCATTCTATGAACCAAATCAATTTTCTCTACAACGGAAAGTCAACGAACTGCCTATTATTGCATTAATTTATCATGTTTTATAACCAATTAAAATATTTATGGATTAAAGAGTGGAATCATCATGCCCAAAATGCTGAGTTATTTCCCAAAAGACATCTGTTCGTTATTTATTACCAATAATAAGCGATAAAAAATAAACGGGAAACTTTGAATTTATTGATTATTAAATACATGTTGTGAAATTTCGTGAGAAATGTTGAGATCAAGAATTATACACAAAAAAGACTTTGAAATCAACCGCATTTTATGCAAAATTATCAGTAATTTATTAGCCTCCGATATCAAGAGACGGATAGTTGAAATGATGTCAAAACAAGGATATTGAGAATATTTATTGAATTGTAATTTGCTTGTTAGAACTCGTTAAATTATGTTTTTTATGCAATTGAAAAAATATTTGGCAGTACAGCCAATAGCCAATGTGCCAGATATTTTGATTTTTTAAAAATCATATGACATAAAGTCTAGCAGTAATCGCAGTCACACATGACCAAGATCTCAAATTGAAAAAAAAATGAATTTTATTGACCTTACCGGGACGGACTAAGACTCACCTGGTCGTTAGTGTAAACCTCTGACCACTAGACCTTTTTCCTTAACCCGATGAACGCGATGGACATGGTTACATGTCCAAGACTTTATGTCGTATTTCCAGCCAAACTAGAACGAAACACTTGTGTATATATATATATGTCTGTTTTAAAAGATAGTTCAAACCTTTAGATAGAGAAATTAGACTACAGATCATAAAAATATCAAGTAGAATACAAAAAAATATATTTTTGAAGAGCTCTCGATATTCAGTCTTTCGAATTTCAGCTTTAAACTGCCGATCCGCAGCATTAATCAGCCCTATATAGTACACATATGTATGCGACTACGCGTTTATTTGTGTGCGTGTTGGCGGTGTACATGAAGACTGCCGCACCGATTTTGCTTGCAAAGTCATAGATTAAGTATTTTTCAGCTTCTTCGTTTTCTTCGATTTATTTTAGTGATAAAGCAACGAGTTTAAGTTACTTCTTGATGTATTTGGAATAACTAATATATATTTCACTTAATTCTCCATTTTTTCTGTTGAAATTGATGTATTTTTAGCCATAGTGATTGAAAATAAATTAGTGCGAAAACGGCTCGCGCTGTAAGGGTTAAGAAACTCTTAAAGAACAAACCATACCGACACTTATTTCATTAGCCATAGTCATGTGTAACAATTCGAAGGGCACAAATTTGATTGTTTAAAAATTTCAATTTTGTTTTACGGGTAGAGTTTATTTCAAGAATTTTATCTGCTTTATTCAAATGAAATCATTCAAAACGCGGTCAAGTCTATCCTTAGAAATTGCCGTACAATTCAATTGATATTCCAGTAATGTACATTATTTACTACCATTTTGTTTACATACATTTAAATGTCCCTAACCAAGTACATAGATTGGCGTATAAATGAGGTAAGTATACCGTAAGCGGAAGATAGAAATCGTATCGCCACATTACGATGAGGGGCACTCCAGCAACGAGGCTAAACATCCATTAATCCTGACTTGGAGAAATGTATCTGACGGCAATTACTGCAATACCAGCCCAGCGTGATCCAATGAAAGATAGGTACACAGAGCAGTGGCATAGGTGTAAAAAATAGTTTTGATACACAGATAAAACAGAAGTGTACCAATATAAATTATCGTAATAGAATGTAAGACATTAGTGTTTCTAAAAAATATCAATGTATTACCGTCATACTGAATACAATAATAATTAATACTAGGCTGTTCTAGGAAAGAACAATTGACAAATTTAATGTGGAATAATTTTTTCTTCGGGTCCGTGATCCAGTGGTCAACATCGTTGGCTTCGGTTACGAGCGTCTCGGACTCAAGTCCCGGTACGGACAGCCTCATAAATTGATATTGCAATGTTTAAAATTCCCTCCCACCCATCCTAACCTAAAACTGGGCGTAGCGAGAGCGATAAGCTATCCACTATTCCTGTCTTACCCCTGTCCTTCTATACCTACTCTCTTCGAAAAAAAAAGGTTGAGCAACTGATTAACAAGCAGATCTCGTAGCAAACTTATGTTGTTGCTCCACGTTGCGACCGGACATCTAAAAAAAATACCTCTCAAGCAGCGATATCCAACTGAAATCTTTAGGTGAGCCAAATTAAATATTAGCTACTGGTGTTCGGAGGCACTGATTTTAACTCAACATTAAATAAATAAGTTATGAATATGTCCTCATACTTTTGAATGAGGAGTATCTGTCGTTAAATGCTTTAGTTAATTATGTGACTTTGTTGGCATACTTTAAAATAAATCATTAAATAATAAATAATTGATTTTCATAAATCTTGAACTTGAATGCAACAGTTGGGCGGCAGAAAATCTTTTATTGGGCTGCACGCGGTCTGTGGAGTCAGTGTTAGATATTGCTGATCTTAAGCGTAAAACCTGGGCAAGAATACTAGTTGTTTTTAAAACTTTATTTTTTTATAAATTTACAAATATAATTTATTACTTGCTATCTTCAAAACATTTAAAAAAAAAAATAAGTCCTCATAAATATTTATATTAAAGTAAACTTTTTGTTGTGACACGTGGAGAAATCTGATTAATTTAATTATCCGCAGAATTTCATACTGGTTTAGTAAACAGTGACACAATTCTTGAATAAATTGATTTGGTATGCAATAATTTATTTTTCCGATGGTAACTTTTACGGGACTATAAGATAGGAATTGGTTTCTTTTATAGCTCGAGTTCGGTTAGAATCTAAGCCATGTAGTTATTTGAATTTGTAAAAAACGATAAAAAAAAACTAGATTTCAATTAGTGTCGATCTATAATAATTATAATATATAGGTCTGAAAATCAAGAAAACCCTTTATGATCACTATAGAATAAAATACATAGGTATTAATTACTCAGGGCAGATTTCATAAAATTAGTTTTCACTTAGAACAAATACATTCCACAAAAACCAAATTCTTTCACTAAAAATAAAGTGATCCCGCATAATAAAATATATTTTAACATTGATGAAATATATTACACAAAAAAAAAATATTTTCACTCAATATAAATACTCACACTTTGAAATCGATACTTGCACGAAGCTGTAACGAAATGACTTATTCTTCTACCCTATATTGTCTTTGCTTCACGCATTAAAATACATTACACAAACCAAACCAGACCAACCCTAACATAAACTACTACAACTAAACTTACTTTGTTAAAAGAATCCCTGACTAAGTGGAAACTATTAAAATCAAAGTTTGAGTGTACTAAGTTAATACTATCTAATCCAAAGTGCAAACTATCGAAATAAAAGTTCAAGTGTACCAATACTATCTAACACGAAGTGGAAGAATTATTTGTACCCCTTAAATAATTCTACTAAGAGTAAATTAAAAAATAATAGAAAAATAAATAATTTAAAAAAATAAAAATGTAGTAAGGTACATTTTGAGGGCCTTGAGCTTTATTTATACATTTTATTATTAAGTAGTTTTTTTTTATTTTACCATATTAAAATCACAGTATTGTAAAGCCACATAAATATAATGCAATTCATTTCATTAATATTGACTTACTATGTGTAGATGAATATTATCCGGACTTCTCCATTTTTTTCCATGTGACAGACTGAATCGAAACACATTCAAACAATACACATGTTGTATGCATTCTGAAGTTTGCATGCGAAATGTATTTCTCTCGATCCAGTGACCTCTAGACACCGGCCTTGTGTGGTTATTCTTTCATTTGTATTTATTTATTGTCCGTTGTACAAAATATCCATCGATGCACCTACCACTTAAATTTACGTTCCACGAAATGAATTTTCACACACACAAACTGCAGATACATTTTTTAGCAAGACATTTTGACATTTTTATTTTCTAACAAGGAAAATGGAAAAGATCATTAATTCATCAAGGAATGTTAATGCATTCAAATGGAGAATTCTGTGTAAAAAAGTGTATTGATTGAATTGGCATTTATTTGGTAGAACTGCATTGTAATAGGATAAAATATCAACCAATTTAATTCTTCAAAATGTTATTGGGTAGTTATACGCCGAAAGGAGTATATAAGGAGTACTACAGAAGGATAGTTCTGACGATGGCGTTAAGCCGAAATAGCTAGTTAACTACCAAATAAAATTTAGTAGAACTAAATACTTATATATTTTATCCTATTAAAAAAATTTGGTAAAATAGTTGAAGTTTCTGTTACTTGAATTAAAAATGAAAAGAAAAATAGACGCAGGGTTTGGAAAGCGCCTATTTGAAAAAAAAATATTAACCTTTTAAATGCCAAGTAATTAATGGCAGTCATAAAAATGTTTGGTCAATCTTAATTAAATTTGCATCATAAGGTAGGTATGTAAATCCCAATAAAAATCAATCTATCAGAAATTTTCATGATTTTTCTCATACTATGGAATGTAATCGAATCTTTATTTGAAATCTATATATTAATTAATATAAGCAGATTTTATATTCATATAATGGATATAAAACTGATGTGGTGACTACGCCAATGGCCAACTAAACAATTCGCCGAGAGCAATCATTCATAGTAAAATTGTCGTGAAGTAGCGATACCTCAGGCAAAGATAATGACGATCATCAGCCGGGCAACGAAAGCGATTCCCGACGCAGCACCGCGTTGGCAACACTGATGATGAAAATCACAGTGAATTAAGTGATTTATATGCATTACTGTCGTGCCGTCAAGATGGGCCACTTTATTGGCTCGGATCGCACGAAGACTTTCACTTGTCGATTTGAATACAATAGCACGAATATTTGTATCTGTTTAACTTAACCGTAAAAAATTTAGTACGGCAGTGAAAAGCAATTGGACAGGTGCGGGCCGAAAACGATGAATATTTAATTTGGAAAAACTTCATAAAAAATACATACAAGCAACTGTTTATTATATTGCTTACAATAATTTATGTTAGAAAGTGTTTTATCAAAGAAAAATGTTAGTGTGGACATGATTTTTATTTTGGATAATATTTCATAGATACGATATTATTACACATCGACTCTATTATTTGTGTATTTTACTTTTTTGCTTCAGTATATTTTCAATACTTTTAAGGTATTCAACTGTCGATTCTTGGTGGAAAGGCATTATATTTTAAAAAATAAAACACAATTTGTTTGTACTAGTTCTACATGTATGGAAACATAATAATAATATAATTTTATTTGATTTGGTTGAATGTCATGACATAATCGCATTAAAAGTGATGTAGTGCATATTTTTAACCATAAAAAATGTTGACAGTTGCATTAGATAGAATTGAATCAGTTTTAATTTTTAATCACATAATTTTCAATCTATGTACGTTCAAAATGTACGGACTGCCTTTCTGTCCTGCGAAGTAAAAAATGGGTTTTAAAAAAAATGTATTTCGTATATGAACAGGATAGAGGAAATGTTCCTCACTATATTTAGACATATTCATGCAATCTTGCATTCTTTGTTGTTACATACAGTGTTTTTTATATTGCAGGTCAATATTGGAGCATTTTACGTTGAGCTTTTTTTAGCGATTACTGATAAATATGATAAATTTTTCATTCAGTTGGGAATAGGTAATGGATGGGAAGAGGTTCTTCAGGATAATGAGTATATTCTATAAAAAAAAAAAAAAAAACTATCGAGATCATTATAATCTTCTGAACATAGGAACTCAAATTTTTTCAATATTACATAAAGGTGACAAATCGTATGCTATTTCTGTGTGGTATATAATTATGATATTGAAACGCAGGCGGGAGAATAATGGCTAGAGTCGGAGAGGAGCGGAGGCTGGAGACGTCTCGCTGTGCTGGTACGCCGAAGACAGGCGTAATTGGCGTTTGTTTGTTGTTCGTCTCTACATCGCATTACGTCCCATTATCCAATTGAGCTGAACATCTAAGAGCTGAGCAACCCTCGCTGCCTCGACGGTAAACTTCGTCTAATGTAATACGGCGGTAGAGATGTCAATATAGCGTGACATCAATTCTCTGTATGAAACGACGTAGGTATACCGACTAGTCGAGAATAATTGAGATGCATAAACGTTTGACTGAGATTTTGAGTACATGAATTTTATTGCAATTTTAACATAAGACTTTAATTGACAAACATTCTCACGTGGGACTCTGAGGCACAAGATAACGAACTAGTCAATAAACAGAACAAAATGAGCGTAAGATAATTTGTTGAACATTTTCAATCTATTTACATTAGTATTTATAAATGATAAGCCGTAAGGCAACATTTCAATCATGTTGTAAGATAATTAGGACAGGTTGATCGATAATATATTATTAGTACAGGGAATCACATTCCACGTTTCCAAGCTATTCTATAAAAATCAAAATATGTAATAAAATTTAAGATATCGACTGAAATTGATTGGTGGAATTTTAATATCCAATTTGAATAGTTCAAATTTTGTACATTTTTATAAGAATTGCCAGTTCGAGTTCACCCGTCTACTAAGTGACAAAACGTAGGGAAATGTACAAAATTCTGACGATCCAAATTTTCAATATGAACTCAATTACTTAGAAAATCGCATTTGATTTTTTTTTATGAAATGTAACGAAAAACCGTCAACAGCTGCAAGCGGCAGGAGTGGGTGAAATATTTATACATCAATTCTGTACATTTTTTTAGTTACATCCAAAAATAGGTGTGAAATACAGACATATAACGTTAACTTCATTTTCCATAATTTATGTATGTTTTGTTATATTTATATATTGGTTAGAAAATTTTGTTCATTTATTATAGTATAGCTCGCAATTAAAACAGCATAAGTAGAATATTATGTGTCGTATTTTTTTTTAATAATGTTAAATGTTTATAGTCGTCTCTTGACCAAACAAAATATTGATGGTCAAGCAAGTTATTGCGCAAAGTAAACCCTCGCCAGACATCAAATTAATACAATGACGTTTGATTGACGTTAATTTACTTCGGACATATTAGGGGGTGATAACCTGTGTCAGCGTTCATCAGAAAATAAATGATTTTTACTAAACAATGATAATTTTACAGAACCAAATACATCGTGGATAAATTGAATTCATTTAGATTATCATTTAAACGTTCACCTTCAGTCTTTCACTTGTAAATCATCTTTTATAAATAAAAAGAAAATTTTTACTAATTTTTACTAACCACACTTCATTAAATAATTAGAGCCGGTTTTGCTCATTGAAACCGGCCCTATAAAATATGAATAAGTGCAATTGATTTGGGATTCCACCAGACGTGTAGAGTCGTTAAAAACCGCGACTCAGATTACGACTAAAGAGAGTCTAATTTTGTCAGGTTTTTTTCCCTAACTTGCCTATAATTCTTCTTCAAATTAAACACCAACCAACCAACCAATCCGGAAAATAGCCAAATTTGTCATATTACACATATATATTGCAAGACAAGAAGATGTTAAAGGCGTAATGAAAAATGAAAGAAGTAAATTAAAACACGCAATCATATTAATTGAATAAAAAAAGTTTTAATTACAAATACGTACATATAAGGATATGTAAGTACAAAATTTCATATACATTCATTATGACGTAATAAAAAAAATGCATTTTATTGAAAAATTAGTCGGAGTTACTCGTTTTTTACGAATCCGACCAAAATACCGCGACTAAACGTAGCTCCGCCTCCGTAGCCCTAGATTCCAAGAGTAATATTTCAAGGTTTTTTATATTTTGATAAGCATCCTTTGATTTTACAATCAAGTTATACTTACAAATATCAGAAAATTCAGTTTTCTTTTACGGATATTTCGGGACAAGAAAAACAGGCGGCGTCCAGGCATTTTAGTGGATATTATTGCCAGAAATAACGCTCAACTTATTCGATGAATAATATTGTCAAAAAACAAATGCGGTCCGAAAAAATGAAACTTCAAAAGAGGATACACAAAACCTAAACAATACAGTATAATGTTTAATATTTTACTAATGATGCCGAGTTTACTTTGATTATAATCACGGTCGTAAGGCAAAGTTAGTTTCCCCTCGAGTAGACAGACGCGAGACAAATTCCCCGTATTGTGGGCTGGAAGATGTTCAGCCTGATGAATCTCTGACATGACGGTTGGGAAATATGAAATTAACTTCATAGAACAGTAGTAGTGTCCTCCTCGACCAGAAATAAACTGGCTTGCAATTAGTATCACGCGGTAAAAAAAAAAAAAAGCGTTCAACACAACAACGTCTGCTTTTGATTTATATTCATTCATTACAATTTTGACGTTTTTTTTCCTCGAAAATAATTTGTTTTGACGCGGCTTTTAAAATCTCTACATTTTAAAATACATAGTAAAGCAGTATATAAAGCAAAACAAATTACTCTACATATTTCAAGCATTGGTACATTATGTGACAATCTTAGATTGTTGGAAAATTATTAGTACGGTACCTAAATAAGTTCTTTTTTCCAACCAACTTACTGACAAAACTTTCGTTTCTGTTTCATTCAATCAATTTACATCATTTTACCATTTACATCGTAATAAAGTTTTAAAAAAGCCAAATATTAAATTCCACAAGTATTATCAGTTATAGTTAATAGCTATTTCTGTATTAAAACCATAGCTAGAATATATTTTGTCGATCCAAAATAGTATATTACATAATTCTAATTGAGTATATTTTTTTAACCTTAGTAGTATAATATAATTTGATAGTCAATTAGATACAAGCAAGTATGTATATTATTTTGTATTTAAGCAGTGTCCGGACTCCGGAGACAATTTGACAATAACTATAGTAAAAAAAAAAAAACATATAGACTATACAGACTATATACAGGTACCTATGTAAAATATTGACATAAAAATAGGACTTTACTCACCTAGAACAAGCTCCCTTGCCAAAGGTACGCAATAGTGCACTTGAATAAATGCCAAGCTTAGAAGAAATGGTGTGGATAGAAGAAATGTGCTGCAGCGAGACATTTTCAAGGCAGTATATCTTCAGTCTTCTATTTCAAGCGATTCATGCCTTCCTTCTTTTTCAGTTGATCATCGTCGACACCTGAAACAAAATAGTTTGTCAAAACGATACTCATTCCTATTTATTATTTATCGTGTTGATTATAAAAAATTAAAAAATATGTTTTGTAAACCAACATATATTATAGACACATAAGAAGCACCGGGCTTTTTGTCGACTGTTCAACATCGTTGGTTTCGGTTGCAGTATTTACGGCATCGAAACCCAGTACGGACAGTTTTAAAAAGTTGCGTTTGAGGGCATGGATGTATGTAATACCTAAATTCCCTCACAGTCATCAGATCCTTAAAACGGGACGTAGAAAGAACGATGAGCCAAAACCACTAGCTCTATAATCCTAGCCATATTCTTACTCTCATCGAAAAGAGAGGTTGAGCAACCGAGTAACAAGAAGTTGTAGTCTGTTGAGCTCAATTGAGAGCTAGTTATAATAACATAGTTACTGTAAGACACGAGAGATAATAGCCTACAACACTACGTCGAAGACCAAAATAAAGCTTTTATTTTATTTTGAGATAATCTTAATATGAATAAAGATTATTCTTATAACATCCTGTTTATAACACAAATTTCGTAGTAATCTTTTGGCAAATTACCTACATCAGTTGAATATTCACTAATTTCCGAGTAAATTGTATTATTTTTTTATAAACACATGCAGGAAATTCGTCAGAACGGCTTTAAACGTATTGGTTTTCGTTTTATTTTTGATAATCTTTACTGAACATTGTGTTTTTGATTTTCGAGTTACCAAGTTACCTAGGTGGTGCATATGAATGTTTAACTATTATAGCAAAAAGATTACAGACAACGGGCTTGCTTTAACTAATAATTAATGTACACTTGAAAATAATATTTTTTATATTAACCACTTTGAAATATGATGTCATACTTTCAAGATAGGACTGTTGTGAACAACATTAAAGTAATGTTGAATTCTCTTTCCGATAATATCCAATACATATATAAGATCGATTTATAATACAAATTAAACGATTCAATTAATTATAAAAATTGAGTAAGAAATTATAAACGAACGAAAGAATACAGTTCACAACACTTAAAAAAAATATTTTTATGTTTAATTCTTACTGCAGTGTAGGAAAAGTAGTGAGAAATGAAACACTATGATGGTGCTTTGGTAAAATGTTCACTTTACAACGTCTTAAATTTACGGCGGATCAATTTGATTTGGGATGTTTGTTTTACATCGAGTAAAACATAAACAAAACGTATTTTCGAGTACGGCTAAAAATAGCTAGTAGAAGATTTCTGCGTAATATCGGAAAGGTATAGGTGCCTGGCAGGCATTGACTTGATATATTGGTGTATTGATCGGCACGCGTCTAAAATTACTAAAAAATAAGAAAAAAAATTCTGGCACAGTATCTGTATTATTTTAACATGAACTTATTAAGTAGAACTACGCTAGCTATTAATCATTTATTAAGATCAAAATACTAAATTATAATTCAATGCTGTATCCAACTAGAATAAAAAAAAACTGCCAACTCCGACAATATAAAAAAGAAAATGTGCTTTACGAAGAATTTAAATACAATCATGTATATGGGATACGGGGGGTTATGAATCCCAAAAGCCATCTAAAAACCTTCAATTGAAAAAGGAGTGCTTGGGATCGGGCCGGATGGAGATATCCAGGGCTCGACTTGAGCTATAGTGCCATCAAAGAAGATGATATCGAATATATCGCTACGTCAATGCAACTGTCAGACATATCGTTACCTTACTTTGAAAGGGTGCGAACTGACATTTTGGCCTAAAATGACCTTTTGCTTGGAAAATGTTGTATTAGCCACATTCTACCATATATGTTGATTTCAGAGTCATATACTGTTCAATGAGGGAGTTAGCAGTATTTCTGAGGTTTATCCACAGATTTTTCATAAATTTGTTTTATACGGTTCTGTGAATCGATATAACTAATTATTATCATCCCACAGAAAAAACATACAAAATCACAGTTTTTTTGAAAAGATTCTAACGTCATGCCGAACATTTTTCGCTCGATGGCTAGTGTGTATTTTACCCTTTACTTCTATTGTTCTAGCGATGTGGTCATTGACGAAATTTAGCTGAGTTCGTTCAAACACTCAAAGTATATATGTATTATTATCTTATATATTTCAGCAAGTCATGATAATATATACTATTAATAAATATCACGTTGTTTGATAAAATTGAAATGCCCGATAAAACCTTTTCAAACAAACTGTTGTTTTCAGTTATAATTAAAGCTTTAGATACTCATTATTTTCTAATATAAAGGCTGTAATTAAAATAAGTTATATGAAAAACAAGTAATATATTTATACATATAAATATATGCTAACTCGCTAATTAAAAATACGTTTTTTTCCTTCAAAATACAAAATATGATCAGTCAAAACTTCAAACTCTCGTATCTCAAAACATGGTCAAGTGCAGTTAGAACCTTTTCAAAGTAAGGTAACGATATGGCAAAACCTAGTTCTGAGATAATGGCTGTTTTGTGTTTTGGCTAAATCTTAAAAATGCTTTCTCACACAGAGAACTATATTATAATTTTATTTTGTATTGTATAAGGGAAAAAATTAGCTTAATTATAAACGTAATTATATTTTTCAAAATAGTGTTATTGCGATTGTTATTTTGTTGACAATATGCTAAGTTATGCGTTCATTCAGTTAGAATTTTAAGAATACAAATTAACGACTGTTGCATTGGATTAGTCATATTTTTCTGCTTAAAATGGCATTTTTAACTCAAATGTCTTACTGTTGCATTGACGTAGCGATATATTGACAGAAGGAATTAAGTCATAAAAACCAATTCTAAGATAATCGCATTTAAAGCATTATTTTTTATATGTAAGCACGTATTAATTAACACTGTAATTGGATCACATCAAGAATTTATTTGTCGTCCGACCCCCAAGTTTTTTAACAATTTAATCAAGCCCGTTTCTCAAAAAGTTTGGTGACCACTGCCTTAAAGTGTAACAATTTTTGCAAGTAGTGCGTTATTAAATAATGTAAACTATTGTTAAAATAACAATCAATTTTGACAATGGAACAACTTATGTGACATGTTTCTTTTATGATTCTCAAATTGACCCGAAGGCGACTTGATGTTTGACAATTGATCGTAACTGTCAATACATCGATATACATAATATATTGCCATGTTCATAATAACCATAACAAGTGTTCGGCTATAAAACCGAATTAAGCAATGCAAAAAGAAAACAATCGATTAAAATCATAAACAATTTATTCAAAGACAAAAATTATATGAGATCGCGTTCGAATCAGCTTGCCGGAGACTTTATTTATTACACAGCACGTTAACAAAATCTATAATCCATACAAATGACCAGCATTGAGTACAACTTACGATTTACGTTTTTAACCCTTACAATTCAGAAAATTGACCTGTTAAAACGCTCATTATGGCTAAAAATAGATCAATTTAAACAGTAAAAAATGGAGAATTATGAAAAATATAGATTAGTTATACCAAATACATCAAGAAGTAAACTAAACTCGTCGCATTCTCACTAAAATAAATCGATGAAAATGATGAAGCTGAAAAATATTTAATCTACGACTTAGCAAGCAAATGGTGCGTCCAGTCTTCATATACACCGCCAACAATCACACAAGCAAGTGCGTAGCCACATAATGTGTAATACATAGCTGAGATTCGAAAGACTATATAGCGAGAGCTCTTTTCAAAAATATATTTCCTTGTTTTCTACTTGACATTTTCATAATCTGTTGCCTAATTTCACTACCTAAAGGTTTCACCTATTTTTTAAAGCATAGATCCGCTAGTGTTTCCTTCTACTTTGGCCGGAAATACGAGATAAAGTCATGCGTTCATCGGGTATAACAAATAAAAACATAAATTGGGTTTCTTTCAAACGGAATTCATTTGAACTCACTCACGTCCACGCGGCATATGTCAATATCCGAAGCAATATCGGTGAACAATGTTGAACATCTTTCCAGTGGCATACTGATGGTAAACAATTCATGTACACGATTCCTCGAATAATCATAGAGAACATAAAGTTTGACATAACATTTATTCAAAAAGATTGAATTCTCATATGAGTAATTAGGTAGGTTAATTATAAACCGATATCCGGTTGCGTTTAGGAGATCGTAGATTAAAAATCCATGAAAAAAATGTTAATTGCTTTTTATTCATAAGAAAATTAAGTAATTTTAATATTGAGATAACATTACTGTGCAAGAGGATAGAATAATACCAACATTAAATATAAGCTAACACGTGTTGTAGTTTCAAGAATTTATTAAATGGTTTATTTTTTCATTATTGATAAATGATGTGCTATAGTAACACTTGAGTAAATAACTATTAAAATTATGTGTTGATCAACTATCTTCATTTCAAAAACTAACATTTTTTTTGTTATTAATAAAAAATTCGATTTACATGTACACACTGAAATCGAAAGCTTTCAGACAAAATGTTTAGTACTGAAATCGTTTTACTCACGAAGAGCTTTTTAATAAAATATGGATTGAAAACGGATGTTTGCAGTTATCGCAAGAAAGATGATGTGATGATGGAACAATAACGGCACACAATATCTATCACGTGTGCTTTTTAATAAAGCTTTCTAGGCTAGTACGAATTAACTCAAAAGCACTAGTACAGTGCAGTGCTAATAATTGTTATATTAGAAAATGGATGTATGAAAATTTAATTTAAAACTTACGAATCGATCGTACGCGATGCATAAATATAAACATCACAAATATTTTAGTCATTGCATAGAAATCGATTGAAAAATCAATTTACACGTGTTTTCATGCGGAAATTCGAACCCTTGACCGCGTAACCGAGTCGACAAAAGTTCAAGAGCATTGCATTGACCAATACGTATTTACATATTAATAAAGCATACAATTATATTCTTGGAATCGTCAACCGTTATAATATGAATAAGCATACGTATATTTTCGATAGATTTTTTCGAAATTTATATTGTGTTGTGTTACTAGTATTCAGTCCGAAGATGCTTCTTAAAGAAACGAAGCACGTGTCACATTTAGCCACATAGCCAGTGGAGTAGCTAAGTAATACGTATGTATACTGATTTTCTAATTATGATTGGCAATCTAAAAAATAATGCAACGATGAGAGATTATTAAATCGAACGGTTCAAAATCAACTGAAAAAAATAGTAATCTGTTAAATAAATGTTTTTAGCTTAAGATGTCGTGGACTACGGCAGAAACTGACATGAAAAAAGGATGGATATATACAAATTATTAATTTAGTGAAGAACACCTTTTAAAAAAAAACTGGAAGTGGAGTCATTTAGATCGAAATGATTATTACATGACTGCATTGCCAGATATTGTTTTTGGCATTACAATAATGAATGATTTGATAATGATAATAATTTGAATTTATATTTCGAACATGATGATATCAGAAGATGATGATAATAAACTCTAGCATTGATGTTATAATATTTTATTTTTTTTAATTGACAGTACGACAATTGGCAAAACCTTTTTTTTATCTAAATTTTGTCATATAGGTATATTGAGATTTTCCTTATTTCCTTATTTTTGCAGCCCTAAAAGAAAACAAAGTTATGAAACCCTCTCCATTCTGTTCGTGGCTTGTACGTTACTGAGCTTGCATAAACAGTGGCTATGTGAATGTTTTAATTTTTAATCGTTCAGTAGGAACACGAAAGAACCAGACTTACGTTTTGTCGGTACGGGAAGCAACGTTTATCTTTAACATCAGATATTAATCAGAACAGAGTTACTTGAGTACTTTGTAAAAAATATTTGAGTATTATATAACGCATCGATTGGTTAATATAAGATATCGACTGAGGGTGCTTGATGGAATTTCTATATCAAATTTGAATTGTTCAAATTTTGTACATTTTCATATACTTCAGCCAATTGTGAATGTACAACTTAATGTTTCTAACTCCAATTTATTGTATCGTTTATGCGATATGAGTGCATAATTAAAATTTAACTTTTAAAGTCATTATTATCAAATCAGTATAAAAAGAAATTCAAATATCAATGTCATTTCTAGACTTTGTAAAATAATTAGCAAACATATTTTTTCTTATATAATGTGTATAAACGATATAAACTATTTACTAACTGTCGGTTCGAATTCATTCGTATACTGGAATGCTTGAAGATACCCGGGTTGTTAGTGAATAAATACCTGAAAATTAACAAAATTTTAACAATTACAATTTGATTGGTTAATCTTCAAACTGGCTACAAGTCTACTTGGACAAATTTTTCTTGATGTTAATGACATTTGTTAGTCACTTTTAAGTTGTTAACTGACAATTCTTGGTGGAAAGACATTATATTTTTTTTAATAAAACAATTTTTTTTGTACTACTACCACATATTCATAATGATCAGGAGCGGTTACCCCCATCGCAAGCATTATCAACTGATAGAAATAAAATCATAACACGGCTTTATAACAATCATTTGTTAGTAAAAAAAGTAATGAAGTGTATTTTTGAAATTATTAAATTTGGCGTGATAATTATTAAGTTTCTTATATTATTTCCTGATGGTTTCCTCATATGTTTTGATTTTATTTAATATGTTTACACAGTTGGGCACACTGATATCAACAGAAACTCGGATACAAGTGAACAAACATTCTGACCACTAAAACTATCGAAGTATTTGATAAGCACACAATTTACTAATAATATTCAATTGTACAAAGCCGAAGAGTAATTTGTTTGTAGTCATCGCCAGTTTAGTGCTTAATTTATTTGCATAAACTGTAGTAGGTTACCTAGAATAATAAACATGTTAGAATACTTGTTCATAGTATTTACATACATTTAGATACTTAAATATTATAAAGTGTTCTGCTTGGTTGTGGAAATATTTGGTCACCCTTCATTGCCCCTGTAACCAGGTCGGGAAAGTGTGCTTAAACCACTGATTTTCGTTTTCTGGCTGAAATATTTTTTTTAAAACCATATCCGCTCCCTATTCTCAGCATATGGCCATCACGCGGTTCCTTCAAGCTTCTCTGTCCCCCGCAAGCCTCCTCGCCTCCTCCCAGGTTATCCAAGCGTCCCGTAGTTCCGCCAAATACATCGTATGGATGGTCATCAGCGGCCTTCCAGGGCAACGGAATCCATCTGGTTGATAGAAGAAACACGCAGGATTCAGGATCCCTTGGGGCATCCGCAGCACGTGTCCAAGCCAGGTCCATCGTCGCTCTTTTAGTTTGGACGTAATAAGAGGCTGGTCCGTCCGCTCTCTTACCTCCGAGTTCCTGACAAAATCAAACCACCGTACCCCTAGTATTCGCCGCAAACATCTGTTTTCAAAGCACAGTATACGGTTACCCTGTGCCTTGGTGAGGTGCCATGACTCGCAACCGTAAAGCAACACCGTCAGGATGCATGCGTTGAATAAGTGGCACTTGGTTCTGACCGAGTACAACCGTGAGTCCCAGACTTTCCGCATTGAGTCAAAAGTTGCTCCAGCTATCCCTAATCGGATTGCGAGCTCTTTACGCAGATTCATATCTCCCATGATGTGTACCCCCACGTACCTAAATCCGTCGACTCTCTCGATGTCTTGCCCCGCACTCGTCAGAGGGTAGTCTGGGTCTGGACAGAAACTGTTGCAGAGCATATTCGTTTTACTCGCATTGACTTTGAGGCCAATGTGATACGAGGTGCTCTGCAGCCTGTCCATTGTTTCCTGAATACCCTCGACAGAATTTGTCTGGCTGAAATATTATAACGGTTTATTAATAATCTGTTTTAAAATGAAAAGTCACGATGAAGCTTCCATGAGGTTTCCCTGCGGTAACGCTGACAAAGAAATGAGTGTATGTGTGCCGCGTAACATATACAGATAATTCAAGAAAAATATAATATAAAATTTAAAATGATAACTTTGTTATTCCACCGGCTGTGTTACTGTTTTTCTTCTTTAAACGTTATATAAAAAACGAATTTCCACAAAGTTACCGCCGAATACATCGAATATATATAGGTAAGAGTAATTAATAAAATCACGCCTGCTAGAATGTGCATAGATAAATAGTCTCAATAGCGATGTAAATAAGAATTAGATCAAACGAGACGTTGCCAACATCTATTGAGCTAGAGTCGAGCAAGCAGGTCAATTTCAAAAACTAATTATCCTCTTTTTTTAGAGACTACCGAGTGTGAGTAGTATGTTGGTGTTATAAAATATTCTACCAAGTAAGAATTTCTAGTTTGTTTTAAATATCTCGATCAATCAAGTTCCTAATATAAACGGAGATATTCTCCTTTATATCAAAAGTAACCAAACGATGGAAATTAATCAGTCGCTCAAGCATCCTCTCGCTAGCCGTACCTAATAGGGATTAATTAATTGGCTAGTATTCAGTCCTTATTTATTAGAATCTCTGAACAAGTAATAAATATATCAAAATTTCGGAGGAAACAGTATTCTTATTTCAATGTGTTCCTCGAACTTTTCATTTTTAGTTTTCTCCTTCGTGACTCACTGAAATTATAGCCGCATATGCCCTTCCAAACAGCTTCTGTATACCTAGTAGACGAGAAACATTTCTACTATTAAAAAAGCCCAGTTTAGTTCCACATCAATGTGACATATTTGATATTGTAATATAAAGCTTTTTTACCTAATTATATTCGAGTTCCACCAACTATTAATCGATGAAACCAATCCTACCGGGTCATCTACAATGAGAATTCGTAAGGTATGTTTCTATTTTTTCCCTCATACAAAGACTACAGCTGACCACTGCATAAGCTTTAATAATACAGTATCTAAATAGCTAGAATATATGCGAGTACGCAATATGGAGGCTCACTATGCACTCACCCTAGATGTAAAAATAGTCAAGAAACTGATTTAAAAAAAAAAGCCTACCGGGTCGTGGCGTTGTAATATTGTAAAACGCTGTAATGTTGGAAGGCTCTAAACTCACAAAGATCGTCTACAAAATGTCTACCTTAAATTATTCATATGACAAGTCGCGATGACAAATGACAGTCTTTGCTAATTCGGGCGGGCAGATGTATCCGTAGGCATGCAAAATGAATCCAGGAATGTAAAATGTACTAAGTATGGTTCTTAATGACACCTACGCACATCTGTGGAAGTAAATGTAAGGAGTAGGAAGAGGTGAACGAATGCTCCAAGACGTTTTGAATGTAATTGCGTTCGAGAAAGCGGATGCTTTTAATTTTGCCTGAACACCAATTATTATCCGCGAGACATGTAAATAATGCTGCGCAACAAGGAATATAAGGACCATGTAGGCATTCTTTGTTCCTAAGATCCACGTCCTGCTTAGCAATATTACCTAAACATAAGAATCAGGTGACTGTGATGTAGTTATTTTTATTTAGAAAAAAAATGCTATTAAATCGTCGATGTTCTTGAAGAAAACACTAACTGAAAAAAAATGTTTTGAGTAATTGGACTTCGAAGTTTGACAAATGTTTCAAACGATATACCTTTTTCATTTTGTGTGTTTGTACAAAAGTGTTTCAAAGTAAAAGCGTAATTTATAAAAAGTATGTAAATACGGTAGAATTTGAAATAAGGAACAATTTGGTATAACAAACGCAATATGTCATTATTATTGATCTTTTATGCCATTTATAATGTGCAGCCACTTATTAATTACCCAGAGAAAGATTTTTTTTATTGTGTGAAGGAAAGCTAAAAGATCGGAATACGGAATAAAGACACGTCGGATTATGAGTCATGATGCCGTAAACATTGGTTTAATGTGAAAATGAACAGCGAGCGCAATCATGATTCACGTTGCGACGCATTTGCCTGTCTCTGGACTATGAACAGTTACACTCCAATAAGTTAAATATTCGATATTTTAAACGTCAATTTGATTACCGAGTATCACAATCTCCAGGGTACTCGATGTTGTACCCGATATAACCTTGTAACAGAGCAGCGTTACTTTTTAATTATTCCTAGAAGATGTCTGATAGACTGCATGTCACAATTCCCAAGACATGTTATGTTATTGTGTACTTTTGTTTTTTGTTTACTTAGGTAATACTTGGTCGGTATTTTTCGTTTGCCTTGACAAACGATGGCAGTATGCTGATTACAATTAATTGGTAAGGAGCGTTCGAGCGTTAGGAGCACACAAAGATGGCTGTGCAGTAGATTTAGTTAACTAGTGTAATGAAACCCTTTTATCCAGTACAGTGGATATTGTTACCATAATAGTACTCTCTGTATTCAAAGTGATATTATTTGTTTTCAATATAATGTAAGATATGAATAATCTTTTTTTACTGAACGAAAGTGCATCGATACAACTCAATACCTTATACATTTTTTTATAATATAATTTAATTTTTGGAGTTGTTTTATCAACATGCAAAAGTAAAAGGGAATAGGTCTTAAAAATTAGTTGAATATGCCAAAATAGCGACAATGCATATAAAAGGAAAACGGACGAGTCGAATCAATCAATGCTGCTGAAATAGTAAAATTCACGTTTAAGCGTCACATTTCATACAAACGCAAATCCTGTTTTGCCTCTCCTGAAAACTACCAAATTTATACTTAACGCCCTTTTCCTTTCGCACACAGAATTATTTTACACGACCTCATTTGGATATTTCATTAAATAAATAAAATGCACAAATTGCATAATTTTCAGAATTTGTTACCTCACTTCCCGTCAATAAAATGAATGTTTGTATTTAAATACTGATAATAATTTTCGGCAGGATATAAATATACGAATAATTACGTGGGTGTTAATGAGTTGTTTGCATGCACATTGTGTCGAATTTTAGTGGGGCACAATACTGAAACGAAATAAATGACTATATGTAGGTATGTATATCAAAATATTGAAAGGCATAAGTTTGGCATACCTTGGCAATTAACCAAGTTCTTACCAGTGAATCTTTTACATATTGGCGGTTGAAGTTTCGAATCGACGCGGTTTATGAAAAATATTTGTTTACGAAAATCTTTATGAATAAGTTTAATTTATTTGGTATTCATTCAAAATTTGATAAAACTATTTACGTTAGTTGATTACGAATCGATTACGTAAATAATTTTATATAATTGTGGTGGTAAAGACACTTTAAGTAAACCTGTCAATGATACTTGATTAAAATCTGGGTGGCGTAATTTTGATACATATTATTTAAACGCAGTAAAATCTTGTAACCATGGTGTGCATAAAAAATCGTAAAACACACAAATTACCAATATAATTTTATAATAAAAATTACATTACTTCACTTAACATTTTTTTCACAAAACAACGATGATGGATTATCTATTTACAATTTGACGATATGTGATATTTTATACAGCCGTATTCATTACTCAAACCGTATAAAACATAAAAAAAATATCAAATATAAATCATTAGTAACTTTGCGAAAATTCATTACATTTAAATCTGTCAATTAGTTGGTTATTCAATTTTCCCGCGTCAACATAATTATAACATTAGGTTATGTTTACATGCACGTCAGAAACCAAACCTTCGGAACCCAGCTCCCATGTTAAATATGGGTCTGGCGAGGATCCATACACATCTGGCGCGACGGCTTTGCCAGATGTGGGCTCGGTAAAAATTTTACGATCGACATTTTGCGTCCCTTTTAAAAGGTATCCTACCTAAAATATTCGTTCCTTACATAGTGGGGTATTATAAACTACCGACGTTAGTAGGGTATCTATTTAAAATCTGTGGTTCATTTAGAAAGCAGCCGAATTTTTCAATTCAAAATAACGGTTTAAAATTTTTAAATTCTACGATTTTTGTAATTACAAAGCTTGTTCCTTATCTGTTAATTAATTGATCATATTATCAAATATAGTGCCTGCAATATTGTAGAATCTTTTGAGTTGGTATTTTAGTTGTATGAATATAATTACCAATTGTCAGTATTTAAATAACACGCACTAAAGGAAAATATAACTCCATTTGAATGGTATCAAAATATAAAAAAATTGTAGAACATTTATTCCACAATTGTATAATTTGGCTAGGACCTATTTCGCTCAGTAAATAACTATCAACTAATAAAAGAGAGTAAACACAATATAGATATTTTTTTATTTATATTTCCTTGCTGAAGTCGCTCCCACATAATTATACTCTCAGTCAGTGCATATGCAGATAAAGAATGTGTTCTGTTCAAGCGCGCACACACACTCTTTCGGTATCTGCGCATCGTTCTCATCAAGCGCATTGAGCGAATGCTGACAATTAGCATATTTACTAACATTTATCAATTTGTTTAGATTCTATTAAAATTACTTTATACCAAAATTATGTCAGCTATTATCTTATCAACATCAGATATATTCCTCTCCGCTAGTCGGAGTCCAGTGCTGAGTGAAGGTCTCCCACACACATCTGTCGATTATTTTGGACCGATTCCCAATAAGCCAAACTTACTAGTGTGGGCTATTCGTTTAATTTAGTAACTAGTCATTTTGCTGTCAGTAATTGTATTCGTCGGGCAATAATATATCTATATACATAATTCATTCCCAAATTTAGAATATTGGCAAATTTTAATACCACGCATACTCAGGTCTGTTCCGTTATCTATGATTTGTTTTCTTATTCCGTTATTTTAAACCTAAAATGGACTACACATTCGTGCTCCAAACATTTATAGCATGGTTTCCGAATGAAATCATATGTATAATTCTCTATTATAAATTAGCTTGGCTAGCTAGATAATTTGCCCTAAACTGATTACGGCCTAAGGTGTATTTCAATTGGGCCCATGGGGTCCTCCAACCTTAGCACTTTTGACAGACAGCACTAAAAATACACTTAAAAAAGATTTCGTGCGTTAGATTACTTTTGTATTATCCTATATTAATCTTACAAAATACGTATCTAATGCTGAGGAGGGGAAAGAAAGAAAGCGCATTTGACTGTACCTACTTTGTTAAGCCATTAAATAATTAAATTTTTCTCTAGTAAATTAAATTGACAAAATCTGATAATAATTTTTTTTTGCGATCTATTCTTATGCATAAGTTCTCAATGTGGCCATTAGTCAAAAACACTTCGGGCTTAGATCATTATATTGATTCATTCATCATCGATTTCACGTTTAAATACGAAATCAAATCAATATTTTATCATGGTCGAATTCAGGACGTTTTTTTATTTCATTGTTTTCATTCATTTAAATAATAAAATGGTTAAATACAAACCTACATGTTAAGTACAAGTATTAAACGTAATTGAAGTTTCATGAATGCGGTCTTTAAAGTTTACACACCTATATAGGTATTAGGTTTATTAATATGGCCTTTCAAAATAGAAATGTTTCCCGCTCGTGGTCTAACTCGTTTGCTAAAATTGATATTATTGTTCAATAACTAATTATTGAGTAGCAGAATTCAAACGTATAATCTGATTGTAAGAAAAAAAAAAACATTTTACAAATGATAAGTGGTGAGCAAACAATATATGTAATACAATTATTATTGTGAAAACGATCGCGATGCTATTGTTCAATAACGTGTATGGCTTAAATTATTGTCAATTGGCTTGATCAAACATTTATAGATCTATTGTTAAGCATGATGTCCCTCAATTTATTGATACATAGATCAATATTTATGCCAGAACTTCAGTTATCATTGTTGAGTTTAATAGACAAAACCAGATTATTGCAAGATAGTTTTATGGTAAATTATTGCTTTACCGGACGAGCAATGACATCAAACAAAAAATATCTAGACCTGTATTACTTTAATACACATGGATTTATTTATATTAATACTTCAGTTAAGGATACTGATTAAATACTCAATCAATCATCGTTAATCCATGAGATGGTAGAGGTAAGTAAGAAATTAAGTGTTAGGTGATAGGCTTTATAAAAACCGTTACCCCGGGTAAAAAACACAAATAAATCCTAGATGCGATAAGGATAGCCAGGTAAATAATACTCCGCATCCATCATTTGCTTGAACAAACGCCAACTTCAAAAGGCGTGGTAAAATAAGATAAGAAATCTTGGCTCACCTAATGCTGCTTTTCGTGGAGCTTAATTTTATCTGCCGTAAAAAATCCATATAAAAAGCACCCAGAATAAACATCAACAATATTCAAAACACGTGCAAATGGTCCGCGTAAAACATCAACACCCAAAACACAACAATTTTTTTAATAACCACTAATATTTACGTTAAGAATATCGTAACTTCCTGGTTTACGATTTGATACGAAAATATAAAATGGAACCTTCAAAAAGAATTAGATAATAAATATTTTTCGAAACAGAAAACACTCACAATATTTTTTATCAAATGAAGTATTTTTTATAGTTTTGCCACAGTTTTTATATAGCTTGTTTTGCCAATGTTAAATATACGAAAAGTCGCATAAAGTTCAAAGTAACAACTTTTCAAGCGAAAAATTGAGCTTTTTTTTACTTGGGTGCGAAAGCTGTCGAATAAAGTAACGCGACGCTGAAATTTAATCTTTTTGAAATTCGCGCGCAGACGTGTCTTCCGACCGGCGTACAATTTGAATCTGACGTCCAACTGACGCACCAACAAATGCGTGCGCACTGCCCAAGAGAGCTTTTTCTAATGCGCCGGCGCGGTTCGTAAAGTTTTCAGTTTAGGACACGTGCTGATGTTTACCGATACACACGCCTATATTTTTTTTATTATTTACGTTGCGAATGCAACCGGCGTACAGCGCGATTTCCATCACTGCAAAGGTAAAGTAAGGATTTTTTTTCCATGTTTCCGTGGTTTTTATGTCGTTTTATAATAATTCATAGCAGGGACTTTTAAGTTGTTGACAGAATCCTGTTAAAAAATTTCAACACAAGCATCGTTAAAATAGAAGCTAAGTGGTTTTTTGTTGAAATATGCAATAATGAATTTATTAGGATCACTCGTTTTATTCCAAATATAAGTTCGGTTTATCGGTGATACATAATTTTTAATAAATACATATATACTGCTGATTAATTCTTCAAAAACAAAGTGTAATTCAATACCGTATAGGTAAATCGCGACTTTATCATGATTCCTATGTATGTGTAATTAATGAAAAAAAATTTAGGAAAAAATGATATTTTTTATTTTAATCTAAATCAGGAGTGGCGAACCTTTTCCTGTCGCAATGCCGCATTCATTTATCTTAAAATCAAATAAAACCGGATTTAAAAATTATGGAAAATAATGTCAATTCTTTTGTAAATGAAAGAGAACAATGAAATTTATTTATTTACGTAGTTTTTTTATTGTAGTAAAAAGGCCACACTTGAGACCCAAAAAATAATATCTAGATTCTAAACAATGTGTAATAAATATAACGCAAATAATGCTTAAATTGTTCAATCGAGCATTTTATTATTCCGTATCTTCATTACTTATTTCCTAAATACGGAAAAATTATTAAGAAATCTGGGAAACACTTTTGTGTGTCGTGGGAGAAAAAAGGTTACGGAGCACTGCTGTATATCCGATTACGTCCACTGTAAATCTGACTAGTAAAATTGCGTAGTTTGATTCATTAGAAATAAAATAACATTGACAAGTTTTATTGCAACTTCATTTCCTACTCATTAGTATACTAGAGACACTTTGCAGTACAGCAACTGTGTCCTTTATGGTATCCAATTAATTGTAGTTATTGTCTTATCATTTCGTTTTTCATGATATTTAAATTTAGTTTGTTCCTTTTATTCGCCATTAGTATTTTGAGATACACATTTATTTTAGTGTTCGTATAGGTAATTTAATGTCTTTTTGACCAAGAACAGCCTCGTTTGTGAAAAGTACAGTTTTTTACTAAGCTTAAATCATTAAAATATTTTATTAATCTCTTAAAATATGCTTTTTCGTGGTAGAAAATTTTATAAAGAAAATAAAGAAACTTCTTCAAACAAAATCACATTTTTCACTAAAACATTTTATTTTCGATTTCCCAATAATCAATAATTTGTAGTCATAACACTTTTACGCACAAGTATAAATAGTATATCAATAAAAACTCAATACAGGAAATGGAATACAAATGTATATTCGGGAATAGGAACTATTGATCGCAGGATGTAGATATAAGATGTAACCTGACTCGTCAGTTAGCGATTATTTCAATTTTATTACAAATCGAGAAATAATATCTCAATAATTTAGCGACAAATTACTGTGAGTATAGGCTGTGTCGACTAGCGGTGGTTATTTCATAACTCATAACTAATTTTTAGAAAACTCATATCCATGGCACAGTGACGATAAGTCAAAAAAATTATCTTTCGAGTTAAGTCAGTCATTATATTCGGACACCGCTCTTCTACAGTTCAACAAAAGTACAGCTTGTAAAATGTACAGGATTTCTCGCAAAAGGCAAACATTTGCATATGGAAATCAGCAAAATTAAATAATTTCTCATTTCCATACACATACATATCAAAATATCGTATTGTTGAAATATAAGTTTGTGAATCGTGGCGTTCTATAGTGAAAAATCTTTAATCCTAAAACTATAAACTGTTGACCACATATTTGAACAAAAAAGTAATATAAATAATAAGTCATCACTTTTTACTGGTCAGTTTAGATGAATCAAAACTTTGATCGGCTATATCTCGAAACTACCGATTTATAGTTGTATCACTATGAAACTGGGACATCGATATAAAAATTTAAGAATTAATGATACCTTAAACTAAACGTGAATCTAAAAGGGGCGGCCGGAAAAGCCCATGCTCACCAAAAACAAACGAGCTTTTAAATAAGCCATTGGCCACATCGTTTGTTGGCATTATCTCTTTCAGTTATAAATTACTTACACTTCCTTTTCCTGAAAACAAAACGAAAAAGACAATCGAAACGTAGAAATTCATTGTCGTCGTTGAGATTTATTTTACAAATAAGACCGAGTAGAATGCGTAGAGACACCGCCGGATGTAACGGATAGAAAGAATGCTAGACACGAATCACAGACAAGACAAGAGGTAATAGACAACTGCCGCAACGGAAGAGGTCTCCGCGTTATTAATAGTAATATTTCTGTATCTTTTTATAATGCCATATTATTTCCATGGTCCGCCCGAAGGGAAGAGTTGTTAAGTCAAAGTAATTGAAAAGCTAAGCTAATTGGATTCGAGATGGAATATCAGATGCACCTAAAATATTCCATTGCAATCGTATATGATAATAATCAATTATTAAGACTCGTGAATTGTAGATAAGTGAATAATATTACATGTCGATACCTTAGTATTAAGTGTATTCACTCAAAAAGCATGGTTCTGAGATAATTAGGAAATTTTGAGCAGGTTTAATGTTCTACTACTGTGCATCTAATTTTTGTAGATTTTAATGAAGTTATAGAATTATTTCAAAAAATGTGTTTATATTTATTTATAATACTATAAACATATTTTTAATTTTTTTTATTACTACAGATGTACCAATTTAACTAGGCCGCTAGTGAGGGCGCCACCGTCCCGTTAGGAATGTTGCTATACTTCAATAAATTTCAAAACTGATATTTTAGCGACGGTTATTAAAAGTAGACATACATATTTATTTTGCATAAAATAGCAATTGTAGAAATTTATTCTAGGGTGACAGTTATAATTCCAAATTCGGCGGCGGCCAAGTTATGTTGGTAATATTATAATAGGAGTTTTTAGAGGTTTTCAACGGACTTTTGTAGATGCTATAGTTTGTATCTAAGGTAATAAAAACCACTCTCATTCTAACATAAACATGGGTTACCAATTGTTACATTTTGTAACTAGTAGATATCGGTATTTTAAGCATTTCCTCATTCTAACTAAAAACTGAAAATTTTTGACTTTAGAACTGAGGCATCGATGTTTAATTTATACATCAATAGAATTTTGTCGTTTATTTAGTAATGTATAGCTGAAACTATATTTTTTTTTTATCATAACGTTAAAAAAAATATAAGAGAAAGCTACGAATTGATCCAAATAATCAAAACGAATGATATAATGAATTATACATTCAAATATCGATAACATTATAATTACCTTTATGTTTTCTTTCTCCTCTACGTCATTTTTCATTGTTGGCCTAAAAGCATTTTAGTCTGAGGTATCCCTTGATACCTCACCAGTCTCTTTGAGTACACCAAAACCTCGATGTTATAAAATGATCTAAACTAATGATTCCTGAGAGCTTACATGTATATTTAATTAAAATGGAGACTTGACATAACGGGCTTCTTATTAAACGGATAATGCTTTCGGTCGTATGTGAAAGTTGAAAACATTTACAAGATTATAATATACACTATGTTTAGATCCAGAAACCCAACAACAGATTGAGCGCGAGTCAGCCGATGATTTCGCATGCGCTCAGCCGTATTTATCTAGATAAGTGTTGATTATTTTTTTATTTTAAAAAATAAAACACAATTCATTTGTACTACTTCCAAATATTTATAATGATCAGGACCGGTTTCGCTCATCACGAGCATTATCAACTGATAAAAATACAAATATAACAGGCTTATTTATATAAAATAATTTATCAGTTGATAATGCTCGTGATGAGCGAAACCGGTCCTGATCATTATAAATATGTGGAAGTAGTACAAATGAATTGTGTTTTATTTTTTAAAATATAATATCTTTCCACCAAGAATTGACAGTTAACACCTTAAAAGTAAGTATTGATTATTACATCAGCATAAAAAGATATTCGACAAAAAAAAAACCAAATAAGATTTTATTTTATTCAACTCTTCAAAATGATTCGCTGATAAATAGTTGTCCTGATATTAAAAATTAGAACACGTACTAAATTACGTTTTATTAAAAAAAATGATTGTACAAATTCATAATAAAATTAATCAAAACCGGTGACTTATATATTTCTATCCATGAACCATTCTGTATATCATACAATGTTCTATTTCCTCATTTTCTATAACCCCACGGTGATTCTTCTTTGAAATCAACTGGCATCTGTTGCTCTCGTCTTCATCAATTATGAAAGAAAATGTCAAATACGCGGTTTATGAGTGAGGTAATTTTTTGGTAATTAATAAAGCAGGAAATGTTAATATTGAGATACGTTTTGATTGACATGGCATGTAGTACGTAAGCAGACAGGCAGCTAAGCCTTTATTCATTTCTTCCATTCAACTGAAGAGACATAAGTATTGGTAATACATAGCTAGCTACTGCCATATAATGGGAAATAGGTTACATTACTTAAAATAACCCCTTAATAAAAAATACTCGAACTCAAAAATAATTCGAATTTATTTTTTATTTATATATAAAAATAGTTTCATAACATATCTCTGCACTAAGCTGTAAATAATTCGTAACTGACCTTAAACAATGTTAGAGAGAAATTCATTTATTTAATTCGGTAATATATTACCGTTAAAATAGAAACCAGAAAGGGAATAAAATCTAAATATGAATGTGCCAAAACAATAACAGGTTTGAACACCTGTATTTTAAAATTCGTAAAATGGCAAAAATGACGATTCTAATATTCACAAATATATATATATGATGTATTTAATAATACTTTTCTTCTGTTATAACAGTGTAAATGCAAAAAAATCAGTATAAAAAAAGAAAATGGTCCGTTTTCTTAGAATCGGGTGTATTCCTATTTATTCAATCTATTGATTCTTATTAAACTAAATTACTTTCTATTCGACATTGCTTTTGTTTTAATTAAACACAGAATAAATGTATTATCATTTTATTCAAATAATTAAAAACGTGAATCTTTTTATCTTTTTCAAAAATATAATATTGCTCGCGGGCCTCAGAAAAATACCCGGCGGGCCGTGGTTTGACCATGGTTTGCCCGTGCCTGCTTCGGAGTAAACATCCTCTTTTCGAAAATCACTGCGTGCCATATACATACCTAGATATTTATATAAAATGTTTTATATTAAATGAAATATGCATAATTATGGTGAAAAATGTTGCTCAATTATTTTCTTAGTTATCTGATATGGTGTCTTGTAAACATCAATAAGAGTTTCTACCCTTCGTAATACAAAAATCAATCAAAACAGTGTGCTCAAAAAATATGTGAGCATGGCATAATATGACGTATAACAGTCATAATTTTCTTTTTAGTATTGCCATGTAACGTAATTGGAACCATCTTATAAAAATGTACACAGAACTGGAAGGTTGAGCTACGAAAAGTTCATTACTAAATAATAAATGTATGTAAAACAATACTTTAATACATAAAAAATAATATTTTTTTTGTACTAATTCTACATTTTTATAATGGGCAGGAACGGTTTTGCTCGTCGCGAGCATTATTAACCGATGATGGATACATTATATCGGTGGCGTTATGACACAACCTGATTTCTGTCCGTTTTTCTCGTATTGGGTTTATTCTCACAATTATACATTAATAAGACCTACTGAATAGTTTTATTATCCATTTAATTTGAATTTTTGACAACTTATCGACGTTCATATTTCATGTCCTGTAAGGTAAGGTAAAACTAAGATTTAGCAACACAGCCAGTCGAATAACTAAGTTATCAAATTTACATAATTTAAGACATCGACTGAGGATGCTTGATGGAATTTCAATATCAAATTTGAATTGTTGAGATTTAGTACATTTCCATATCGACTCTGGAAAGGAAAAAGGACATAACCCACATACAAAAAATATTGAGTATAGCCCAAACAAAACGTGTATTAAATTGTATACATTGTGATTATCGAAATGAAAATATTTTGAAAAGACGGAGGGATAAGTCCTTTTGCCTGTACAATCGATATATTATAAATTTATATATAAATATAGTGTACTAGCGCGTTTTGTGTGAGTTATACACAATATTTTTTGGTGTGGGTTACTTCCTTTTTCCTTTCCACAGTCGATATATTTTGTCACTAACGACCTGGGTTTCGCCTTTCGGCATCTTCAGGCATCACATTTAATTTTATATTAAAAATGAATTTCCACAAAGTTACTGCCGAATCCATAGAAACTATTACATTTAAAAAAAATAAAACACTACTTATTACTTGTTTCTCTCGTTAATTATTTTATTTAATCCAAATTATTATTTTAGATGCAGTGATTTCGTCTGAAATAATTATCTAGTACGGAATAGCATCCTTCATAGTTTGATGTTTATATATAACGTTTGAAAACAAATGTCCTCTTGCGCTAATACAAGTCAAGATATAAATTATAGCTCCCCTGTTTATCTTCTATATTTAGACATGTGGAGCGTGCTCTTTGGTGAAATGCTGAATACGTGAGCAGATTTAAGCTGAAATAAACCCCAATATGGTCGAAAATCTTTCATTTTGGTTAAGTTTCGCCCAAAGCCTAAATATGGCATCTTTACAAATTCAGATACTATTGAAATACGGGCAAATGACACACACGAAATTATTTAATAGACAAAAAGAATAGACAATGTTTCACGGCTTTTTCAAAATACAAAAACATGTGTTATCTAATTCATAGTTTATAATAATTTCAATATTTTAATGTCATCCAGCTCTTTTTTGAATGGTGTCAATAAAACACGTAGATACTTGATTTTCTTTGTATTTCTATCATATAATTTATGAATATTTGTAGACAACAAACCTATCGTTTTTCTTTAAATATTTTAAAAGTCGTGAATTTTAATAATGACAGAAATGTGATTTTTTTGATTTGAACTTTTGATGCAAGATTCTACTTATTGTTGGAATTGGTCACTCATTTATAAAAAAAACGAAAAATTTTCGTCAGTAATTTCGGCCATCACGCCATCGACAGCACTAGCTCTTATTCTGTGTTTTTGTGGAAATAAATACGTCGCTAATTTTTACGCTATGATTTAATTGTTTTTTTTATAATTTCAATGTAAAGAGTTTACATCGTTTTATATTTTTGGATCATCACATGATATCTTTCGTTACTTTTTTATAGATAGAAAAAAATTAGCCTAATTAATTTGTTTTAAGTAAATTAAAATTCTTGTAGTGTGTCATAAATTTCCATAGATATATTTTTCATTTATAATCTAACTTCATATAATATTTATTAAAAGACCCTTGGTATGATAGTAATTTAAATTTAGCCTACGACGAATTGTTTGGGGAAAGCTGTGTATATCCTGTGTTTCTAGCTCACTATGCATGCACCTGGCTGGAGATATCTGAGCCAATCGTGCCATAATCTGCTGTGATATCTTCGTTTATGGAACGTACCCCAATTTCCACCACAAGGCTAAACAGTAGAACGTGATGAAGGATTCATAATAAAATAACACGCAACTTCCTATACAATACACAATATTGTCTAAGCTAAGTTTTTCAATATTAAAAACTTCATATATTTATACTTATTGGAAAAAAATATTTGGAACAGAAGTTGTTCCTCAAGAACTCTAATTCAGTTTCTCGACCTATCTTTTCGGAGAGAGTAATAATAGATAGATGTGGAAAGAATATAGCACTATACATCACAGGCATCCATGCCTTTAAAAATAAATGGAAAAATCAATGAATGAAACAGTCTTTACGGGGATTAGAACCTGTAACCTTACTGCCGAATAAATAGACCACTCGGCTACAGCTCCTGCATATTTAAATAATACAAAAATCAACTTTTCATATAATTTTTATCACGATATGTATGATATATTAAAAAATTCAAACTTGATTAAATTTTGTTAACAATATATTATATGTACCCATTTATTATTTAAACTAATATTTATGAATGGGATGAGTAAATAAATAAAATTTAGATGTTTTTTATGGATTCGGCGGTAACTTTGTGGAAGTTCATTTTTAATATAAAATTAAATTAAAAATTCATAACTTTTGATTACTAATTGATTACTTAAAATCATCGTTTACCTTAGAAATAAATAACCTTGAGATACAGTTAGTCTGAAGATGCTTCTTAAAGAGGCGAAACGCGTCACGTTAGTGATAAACCAAGTGGAATAACTAAGTTATCAATTTTTAATTTAATTTTGTAACAATAATTTGGATGCTTCAAAATGACCAGTATGTATAACATTAATTAAAAATTCAGCTATGGGTGCCTGGTGGAATTTTTATTTAACTAATGAATCTTTCAACCTCAATACGTTTTGATAGCTTTTAGTCTTGTGATTACTTCAAACAATGGTATATTAATAATTATTATATTTTCAATAATTATGTAAAAGATGTGATGAAAACAAACACTCGTTTCATCCTGGTAGTTAGGTTTTCAAAGGACAATGGAAAGATAAAGTTGATCATTCAAAGGATAATTAAAAAGAATAGTCATCATTGTGAACTTAAATTTAAATTATAAATTCATAAGATGTTTAAATATCTCCAATATTATAATAGTTTTATTGTATCCTATTGTTGGCTTATGACAATGTAGATATAGTACCTATAAGCTTCCTTTCTTTATTCGTAAGTGAGTTAATAATATTATTTAATCAATACATTTAATCCTAAATACCTTTGAACTTGAACGGTGTATAGGATATAATAAATAAATATTGATTTGATTATGTATTTACCATCAATTTGGGTAAGTTTGCCCATCGGTCTAAGATTGGCCCACTATATGGAATATGGGGCTGCTATAATACCATCATAATACTAATGCCATATGAATATTTTATAGCTATGCAAAGTTATTGAGTAGCCCCTGGTGGCAAAAATATGAATTAATCTGCAACATAATTCGTTTTATTGTTGAATTCGTAAGCCGTCAGTTTGGAATGATAAAATACAATTTAAAAATTATTCTTGAAATAAATTGGATTAGCCATACTTTCAATTTGTATTACTAACCTGTAACCCAAATGCTGTATATTTTTTATCACTGAATTTATAGTAATTAATGTGATTATTAGTATTGTGTGCCAATGTTTGCCCACCTTATTCTATCTATGTTCATATATCAATTATAACAATAAATCTATTTATGTTAACATCGTAAGACATTTCCATGTAGAAAATTACCACATATAAATGCAATGGCAAACCATACAAACACAAAAACCTTCAGAACTGGGCCAAAGATACCCAGATTGACTGTTCAGTGACGCAATTTATTTTCCTGTATTAAAAAGCAGAATATAGTGTTGCCATAAATACATTTTTGACTGTTCCCACAATTTCAGTGTATGCCATCACAGTATAATGTGATTTTTTTTTTATTGAATTGAGTTTTTTTCGATGAAGTGTACTTTTATTTTGTCTTAATGACCCAACTTCCTCATTCAACAAATCTAAGATATTATAATGGTCTGCGTAAGTAACAAACTATTTTGGGTGCTCGTATTAGTGGAAAGGTTTCTAACCACTACCTATTAGATTCTTTATCCACAGGGCCATGTCCACCTCCTTGTTCTTTTACCAAGGAGTATTTGTTTTTCTGCTATATGAAGTATTCAAATTGTATTGCAATTGCGTTAAAAAGCAAATAGACCACGCTTAGTGATTTAGTGACAAGTCTTTTAAAAATAGATGTGACGTTTAACAAATTGGAAAATCTTCACGGCCCATTTTCTTTTCACAGATTAAAAACGAGGCACGCAACCAGACATAAAGTGAGATCATTAATTTAACTGTTTTTTAAAGTTACGCCCCAATAAATTACACAGATAGACGCTATAATATGTCAAGTTTTATAGCAACTGTAAAAAATTTCATACAATGTGTCAAAGTTTATTTACCAAAATATTTGAATAGAGTCATTCAACAAACTTTCAAGTACGCGCTCCAAATAAAAAGCGTTAAAAACCGAAGTCGCTTTCGAAGGAAAATAAGTTTACCCTCTCATTGTAAGTGGCCATCCTTGGATATTAATATTTCAATGGCATCTTGGTTTAGGCCATATTACACCGGGATATACGATTCGGTCGGATTGTACACAATATGTACAAATTTTATATTCAACTATTACTTGATCGTAATTCGTTTCGAAGTAAATTATAAAATTTGAACATTGCACAAATTTTGTACATTTCAATGTATTCCGACACCTAAGACTCGTGTTTCCCCTTTAATCATCTTCAGGCATTCGAGTTCACGAATGAACTCGAACTGACGAAATACATGGAACATATACAACATTTTAACAATTTAAAGTTTAAGTTGTAATTTCATCAACCGCTCTCAGTCGCTATCTTTAATTGTAAAATTATAATTCATATTTTTCTTCCTAAGCCACATCCACTATCTATGCGGAGATGTTATGCAAGATTAATTATCTCCCACCAATTAATTCGATTCCTCCATGATATGCTGGCATCATTTCGTTTTGTCGAATGTCTACACCCTTTTGATAGTACCCGGACGTTGGAATCCTACCGGGTGGAAGAAAAGACAAGATGGGTTGAGGCTCTCCATAGGCATCCGCAGCATGTGATCCAGTGAGTTCTTTCTTTTCCCCAAAACCGCCGACGTATCAGGGCGCTGCCTAGTCCGATTCCTAATCTCCGAGTTAATAAATACTCAACCGTGTTCTTGGTAAAGGTTTTGAAATTAATCAATTCAATCTTTAGCAGCCAATTTCTTTAAACAGTGTAGGACGATCTTTGTAATAAAAATCTCTCTTTAAAAAAAAAACAAGTCGTTCGGATACTGAACATTTTCAAGAGTTTCATTATTTTTGGTTTCATTTAATATCATTACGCCATGACAATGAATCAAAAAGACATTCTGCAATATCGGCGACAATGTGAGATGACCAAAGATACTATTGAGAGGCTTTTATACAGTGACAAATTAATCACAAAAGATTATGATCTCGAAAACCTTTTCATGGATTGTGTTGTCTCGTGTAATCTGGGCTTTGTATTGAAACGCAAAGCACAACGAGATACCCTCTCATTTACAGTACAGAGCTTTCGTGTGATATTTAAGATTTTCCTTTTACGCCCGGCCATTAAATTTGATCCGTTTTGAGCACGAGCTAAGTCCTTAACTGCCCATAAAATCCTAAACAATGTGGGTTGATTTATCCCTCTTACAATAATATCCCCAGGTGCTTTCATTATTTACGCTCCACCATTATGCCGTTATTATTTCATACTATCATCAAGGATATTCATTCATCATATTTATCTACCTATATCGTTATTATTTAATCCTTATATTCTTTTATCTGTTTGTATCAATACCAAAATAAAATTTATGCTTACACTAATAAAACAGTATTTAAAATAATAACACTCAAAAAACCTGACAAGATAACATATATTTAAGAATCTATAATACACCATATTATATATTATAATAATACTTTATTAAGTTATGGTAATGTGTTTTTCATTTAAATGATTCCCATGAACCCATTTGCTGTATATTTGGGATAAGTTGCCAGTGGTATCCTTAAAACTTGATATGCCTAATATTATAATGAATTTGTTAATTGATTACTTCTCTGAAGCTATGGGGACATAATAATTAATATATGTTATGTAGAAAGCCGTTAGAAAAAATGAACAGAAAGAATGAATTTAAAACTCATCAGATATTTCTAGCTTATTAAGTGTTTAAATGGCAACTGTTAAATGAAGCTTTGTTAAATTTAGGAAATGAGAGTCAGTAGCATTAGGCCATTTCTTATCGTGGATATTTACATAGTTTTCAAAACTAAATATTGCGTTTTAGTAGAGATGAACTAATTTATTTAGAAAGTATAATGGGTCACTGTTTAAGGATACGGATAGTGAAATATATATATTTTTTAAATAAAACACAATTTGTTTGTACTACTTCCGACCGGTTTCGCTCACCGTGAACATTATCAATTGATGCTCAACAATGCTCGTGATGTGCGAAACTGGTCCTGATCATTATCAACATGTAGAAGTAGTACAAAAAATTGTATTTTATTTTTAAAATATAATGTCTTTCCACCAAGTATGTACTGACAGTTAATACCTTTTTTTCCATGTCCGCTCCCAATGTAAAGCATATGGTCTCCTAATGGAGGTATCTTAACAATTTTTTTCTACGAGAACTGCTTGTTACTCAGTTGCTCAACCTCTTTTTTTTCGAAGAGAGTAGGGATAGAAGGATACGGCTAGGACAGGACTAGTGGTTAGCTAATCGCTCTCCCTACGCCACGTGAGGATGGGATGGGTGGGAGGGAGGACTCAGACTACGAACAGAAATCCATAAATCGATTGAAAGATCAATCTATGAAAACAGTCCGCACCGGGAATTGAACCCGAGTCATCCGTAACCGTAGCCAGCGACGATACCAACTGCTCCACGGACGCCGACAATACCTTAAATGTGGAATATTATTTATTTTAAGGAATACCTTAATAAACCGAGATGTTTGTAAAATTTCGATTTTTGTTTAATTAGGTATTTTCTCAGTAAAAGATGTCAGTGATAGAATTTGCAGCGTTTCATTTATCTTTAGTAAAATCATAATTTGGTTAGGGTGTGAGGCTAGGCCTACAACACACAAGTCTTTGTGAACAGACAGCAGTACGATTGACAAGAAAACATGTTGTTTGCAGAACAGTGATAACAATCTTATGAAACAAGGAAACAGGTGAATACATAACAATTTGCATTATTGTCGAATGAGTTTTCGTAGGGAGTGTAGGTATAACATGCGCAATGTGTGCACTGCGCAAATAATAAATGCCTGCACCTGTGCTCTCAAATTAGAATGAATGTTTTTCGAAACGGAAAATAATAATGATTCCGTTGTATTGTAGAAAGTGTTTTCAAAACAAAAGAGTGCTGACTCTTGTGTGTGTTAATTCCATGGCGCCATGTCAGCCATGCAAATATTAATGGCACACATTAAGTTTGATGTCTTTGATAAAAGAGCGAAGTGGATTTTTCCTCAGCTTATGCCGCCGGTGACAGCTCATTTAAAAATTATTTATTCTTTAACATAATTAGCCGCTTAATGAAATGTTAACCGAAATGGAAAATATTGCTAGACTTTTCGCTCTGTTTGTTATTTGTTCAGTATCTAGTTGTAAGTAATAAACCATAATTTTATCTAGCTGTGATTAAAATATCACACATCATAATGTTATATATTTTTAATCTTCAACATTCACCTTCTAGTATGTATGTGAACAGTATACTCAATTAAACAGAGAGTAATTTATACAAAAACAGTCTTAACCTATTGTTAACTTTCCTTAACAAAATATCGACTAAGAATATTCAATTACTAACTGCTTTCAAAAATATCTATTGTACTTAACACTCATTGACAGGATCGGATAGGTATGAGGTGGGGTGGAAGTTGAAAATTGTAAGAACTTTTTAAGTGACTATATGTAGAACGAGAGTTTAAGAAATTTCAACTATGAAAGTGCTCACGGTTAGTTAAAATGATACGTATTATTTAAATTAATTTTAGTCACAGTGGAACAGTAGTCAACGTTGTTGGCTTCGGTTACGGAACTCACAGGCACGAATCCCAGCACGGACAGTAACATACATTGATTTTTCAATCGGTTTATGGATTTTTGTTCGAAGACATGAATGTTTGTAATGTCTGAAAATTAACTCCCACTCATCCGATCATAAAAAAGCTATTAGCTTCCTTCTACCTCTACTATCTTCGAAAAAATAGAGGGGAAGCAAGCAGTTCACCTAGAAAAATACTTCTGTTGAGAAACCTCCATTAAGAGACGATAAGATTCACATTGGGAGCGGACATGGTAAAAAAATAAAATAAATCATAACTTATCAAACAAAATTTTTTTACCCTTGATTTAAACCGACCATTGTAAATCCTTATACTAATTAGCCATAGAATAACAAATTACGATACCAAATACAATGTTTTTTATCCATAGTGAAATACGAATTTAAGATAATTTACAGTCGCAATCATTTGGAGCATTAGTAATATGTAACATACATAATATAATATATTCATATGAGTTCACGGTTTACTGATGAACGAGTATTCACTCACGAATTACTAGGAACTCCACATGCTTCATGTTTGCCTCTTAATTACACGTCCATCTTGTAGTTAATTGAACATTAATCTACAATCCCGAATATGATCAATATAATATGTACAGTGTAAATAATAATAACCGTTCATAGTGCATCTTTGAACTTCAATACCTAATTAAAACCAAATGATTGATTTTGGTACTTTCCTTTAATAACACTCCGCCGAGTGAAGACTGTTTAAAATTGTGGACTTACAACTTACAATGTTAAGTAGTAGATTTATATATTTTCTTTAAAATGACGATTAATATTTTAACTTTATTTATGAGTATAATTTTGATGACAATTCGCAGTTTTATTAAAGTTCTTTATTATCAATGTTCCCCAACCAGTGGTCCGCAGCCCATTGTCTGGCCGGGAACAGTATGCCAAATTTTAAGAAACCCGCCATGAAAAAATATTAAATATAGGATTTTTTTCGCTTACACGTTTACTTGTATTTTCAGTTATTGTTAAATAATAATTGGTAGGATGATGCGACACGATGGTCGCTGGTTTTATCAGAATCGACAGTCATAAATCTTCTCAGGTATACTCAGGGAGAACCGAAATATTTGCTTTTGGATAGTGAACCCAGATGTAAAACCCTATCTAAATATGTTTCCTAGAATTTCATATGTATATTTTTTAGTTATAGTTATGTCTATCTGTCACAATATAAGATTTAAAAAATATTACATAAAAAATCATTTTTATATCAGTATTAGTGGTCCGCGAAAACTCATAATAGAAAGCATAGCAGTGCTTCAGTAATTTTTGATAAAACTATTATTTTGAAATACGCCGAGATATGATTAGTAATAATCACCTGACTTTTGGAAATCATTGCAAGTTTTATTCTGAAGAGCTGTTGTAAAACGAGAATATAATATTATAGTAGTTATATAGATAATGAATTTATTGATTGAATTGGCATAACTGGCACTGTCAACATTCTCTCAACACTCACCTCCTCACTCACCCACTATGTGCATGCGAATCAAGCTCAAACGCAGTGTTGTGCTATTCGATAGGCATACAAAGAAAAAAAAACTTATAATACTCGTGAATGTGTCTGGTGAAAACGTTTGTTTTTGTACGACACAAGCTTAAAATGATGGAATTCAAGTAATCTAACGGAATGTACCAAAAATTAGCGGACTTTTTAGAGTATTAAATTTTTTTAAAATTAAAATGGTGCATACTCGCGTTCAACCGTACCGTTGTAATTTATTACGCTGCTGTTTATCAAAGGCAAAAATGATTTATTTACTCCTCAAAGGATAGTGAATTTTATATGTAGCAAGTGCATTTAAAATTACGTGGAAATGGCCATTTCAGCAGATGCTCACTGCCTAAAAGAATGCAACGTTTTTAGTGATTCAATATGCATATGTAAATTAGCAGATAAATTTCGTCAGGTTCTGTGGTAATGGTAAGAGTTGTATATTAGCGATCAGATGGGACTGAGCTCAAGTCACGGCAAGGTCACGACCAAATTTGGATGTTTACAATCTAATATTTGTATTTGAAATATTGGGCATTTATGATTGTGATGTCTTCTCTCATAGAATTGATCTCAATTATTCTCATGGGATTTTAAATCTTCAAAATATCTAGTGCCTTGGCTTTTATTTGCTGTGCCAAAACATTAAATTCTATTAAAATTATCACTTAAAACCCAACATTCAATATCCACAGCGAGGATATTGGAATAGGCAATGAATCACTGTTTTCTGTGGATGTGACCAAATAAGGTTTAATTTAAATTTTAGGACACTGGTTACTAAAAAGGCGATGACAGATTTAAGACAAGTTATTCAAGAGTTCCACACTAATTACTAGACTTGACATTTTTCTTTGTAATCCAAAAAATATTGCAAAATATTATTTTTAATTAACAAACCTATCGAGAAAGTATATAAGGTAAACGTGCCAGTAGTTGACCGTTTAAGAGAAAAATACAACAAAAATAACGATTAACGCTTAGCATTAGACCGAATGATGACAAAACGACTGTATTCATAAAGGATAAAATGTCTTAATTAATATGATATGACAAAAATTACGAAAAGGTCTGTTACAAAAATATTGTATTCAATTTTTAACAACCATGTTAATGTTTCAGTAGGTTGACCACCTTTTTTTTCAGTTGATCATGTCTAATCAGGGATTTCATGACAAACTTTTATCAGAGTTGCCTCAGAGCTTCCTGTAAGACCACTCTTGGTTGAATCAACAAGACATTTACTGATATCCTTACCAATTCTCAAGAAATTGAAAATAAAATACTTACTGTATAAGGTGTTGTTTTCAAATGTCCGCTATGACACCACAATGACATATATGGTGATGTGTTTTTTCTTCAATCCGACAAAAGATGGGATCACTTGTATGAACTCTACAATTTACTGTAATTCCGCGTCTACATTTCTGATTTTGGGCACTTTTATTGAAAAAGGTCAACTACTAGTACAAAAATTATACATTAAATATTAGTTTTCCTATAAAATTCGCCAGAACGTGATTTGATTGTTGAAGGATTGACGCAGTTTCGATTGTTCAACAATATATGATAACAATAATTTTATCATAAGATCAGTGAAAACTGTTATCAACTAAATACGTTCTTTATATTGCAACACCGCGTTGTATTATTACTCGATAGATAAAACTAGCATTAAACACCTGCAAATGTTCCGTTGATGTTGGACAGGTAACGTGTGTGCTATTACCTGCCAAATATTTTTATAAATAGACACTATATCGTGCTATTAAATCTTGAAGTATTGAGACTTCTTCGCCGCTTTTTAACAAGGAGTCACATACTTGTTTTAATTACTTCACTGCACTTCATATACGGCGAACGTCGATCGAGCAGCGTCGTCCGCTAAGGAAGACGAGCGTCATGTACAGTTAGCGAATTATGGTCACAAGAACGCCGGCTGAGTGCCAATTCACTTTGTCATTTGGCGAAGCGTGGGGCAAACTATATAAATCAATGACAATAAAAGCAAAGTATCCTCGCGGAATGCCGTGGATGACTTTAATGATCGACGTCTTGTTTTGGTACCCAGCGACGACGTCGCGGCGCTGTTTACTGCATGGACGAATTTATGAGTAGCTGATATCAAGAGTGTTCTGTGTTACTGAACGCATTTCAGATATGTACATACATAATATCGACTGTGTTTTGGCCAATTTATGTAAACCTCAAAAAATACGAAAATGAGTTAATGATTGAATTTAATTTTAAAGACGACAAAGTAAGTCTCGGCCAAATGATGTAAATTAGAAAAATAAATTGACCACTTTTTGGAAGGAAAACGTCATTTTACATTGATTTTAGGTTTAAAAATTTTGACCCGGCCACTTGATGTATCCCACTATTATATCAACACTACATACGTATAATCCCGTATCTGCAAACATGAGAATTTACAGGAGTGCATTGAATAGATTCATAACGTAACTCACCATATAATGTTTTCGATAAAAACAGTTTTTACACTCTCCTGAACAATTTCAATTTTGAGGGTTACATCAATTGGTCAAAACATCGTCGATATTGCGATGTTTATGTTCAGTACTTATTTTAATGGAAAATGATACCCAAATTTCAATAAAAGGTATGCGAAGAAATTTCGTGAGAGTGGAGAGAGGAACGACCCAACTCGTCCATGTATATTTCCTTACCCTCTCCGAAGAGATATGTTGAGTGAATGACTTACAAATAGTTCCTGTAAAATGTTGATATATTCTATCAGGTCTTAAGAAAAACACTAACACAAATTAATTAAGAAAGATGTAGGGGCTTGCTGATTTTTCACTCGATTTGAACAATCCAACAGCTTAATCAAAACATAAAAAATTAATTCTGATTTGGCTACAGTAAAAATATCAAACGCACAACTTCAGCATGATTTTACGTTATTTTTTACATCTCTATTCAAAATATTGGATTAATTTGAGTATCTTTTTATGTACGGATGTGGTTAAGCAAGCTGATTCGTTCAAATCTTTGCGGTTCAGCGGTATCGTGGCTATGTTGTCTTTGGCATTATAAATTGCTTATATTGATATACTGATGCTGCTGTACTGATGCTATTGTAAAGCTGCTCACATTTCAAATTCTTCACCTGACCGAAATCATCAACCTATTTTATAATATTGCTTTTAGTATATCTATATATTTTAAACCTTACAGCGCGAGTCGTTATTGCACGTATTAATATTTTCAGTCAATTGATCTGTTAAAACGCTCAATATGGCTAAGAATCGATCAATTTCAAGAGTAAAAAATGGAGGATTATGTGAAATATATATCAGTTAACCCAAATATCAATAATTCAACTAAAATTGCAGCATTGTCGCTAAAATAAATCGAAGAAAATAAAGAAGCTGAAAAGTATTTAATCTACGACTTAGCAAGCAAAATGGCTGCGGCCAGTCTTCATATTCACCGCCAACACGCACAAAAGCAAGCGCCTAGCCGCATAAGTATGTGTAATACATAAGACTGACAATTAATGTTACGTATCGACAGTTCAAAGCTGAAATTCAAAAGACTGAATATCGAGAGCTCTTTTCAAAAATATGTTTCCTTGTGTTCTACTTGACATTTTCATAATCTGTTGCCTTATTTCTCTACCTTAAGGTTTGAACTATTTTTTAAAACATATATCCTTAAGTGTTTCTTTCTAGTTTGGCCGGAAATACGTGATAAAGTGTTGGAGATGTAAACATGTCCAGCCCGTTCATCGGATTAAAAGTAAAATTTCAATGCTACATTTATTGATATTATTGCCCTGTAACTTGTAGCTTCAAAGCATTAATGGGATAAGTGGAATAACTAGATACAATTAAATATTAGATACTGTTATCTTATATCGTATGCCGCGAAAAGAACGAAATAATACTTTATTCAACTATTTTCAAAGTATGAAATAAACGCTAATGTTAAATTATAATGAAAAAAGTATTTTTGATTTATCTCACTGTTACTTTCAGGTAGCGAGATTATTTTGTCAAATTTTTAGAGTCTATTTTAGATTAAAGAATAAAATAATCGCATGCAGATATAGCCAATATCATTTATAAACTAGATAAGAATCAATTTATATCAACTCCAAGATATCAAATATTAATTTAAAAAGAGAAATGTTCACCAATGCTTGAATCTGTGAATCTTGATCGGATCTTTGTGCAAATAAGTACGGCTGCAGGTAAATTCAATTCTTAAATTTTTGTCGGACGAACAGTCATTGAATAATTGTAGACGAATTGCAAATATTTCCAGATTCATAACATGTTAATCAAATAATTTACATATCGATGTTGCTTAATTTTCATTACCTAGAATACGAGTATTTTTAATTTTGAAAACCGGTGTTTTAGTAGTAAAAAAATAGGCAAAGTACTGGGCTCCCGGGCTTGTTAATACCGGTATAACAATCCTTATAGCTGCCACTCTATTAATCTAAAATGGTCGGCGTATCATAGGTTAGCATTCATTGGTGTAGGTACAAAGTACCTAACAAGAAACAATCGGAAGTCGCCTAAAATAAAATTACAGTAACTGTTCACACTTCAATTTCTTAAATTGCATATACAACTGATTCTTTTTTTCATATATAAGAAAGCGTCATTAAAAAAATGGTTTTATTGAATTCTAAATCCATTTAAAATTAAGTTGCGAAAATATAATTATATATAAATTAAAACTAAAATCAGTTTAAAATATTTTATGGAATATTTGTCCCATTTTTCTATGTTTACTGTATATCTTTAAAAACGGGTTTTTTACACAGTAGAGCTTGCAATGTAATTATCTCATGTGTAAAAAGAGAATCGCGTTGCATTTGTATGTTTATATATTTTTTTATATAAAATTGTAAATTCTTTAAATTTACAAAATTTATCACGATTAAAAAACCATTGCAGTAGAAAATTCAGAAACATTTCTTCAATTTAATGATCCCAAATTTAGTCATGAAGAAAAGATTAATGCTTCTCGCTTGTGGTGTTTTTGTCAAATTACGTGTGTATATTTTGTTTTCTTTTTCTACTTTTTGTTTGCATCCAACTCAAGCTCGCTTTGCAATGGACCGAAGTGTTGATTTTATTTATGGAGAGAAACGAAGAAAATTCTAAGCTCAGTTTTTAGAAACAGATTGCCTTGAAAGTTTGGGTGGTAGAAATGATAATATTATTGCTTTATGTTAAACTTTATTTGCCGTATTTCCTGTAACAGGATGGGCAGATAAATAATTATATAAAAAAAATTTTTTTTTTGATTATTCTGTTATGCGGAACTTTTTTTTAATTATTCTTTTGAAAGCTGGCAGAATATACAAATCAATTAAATTAAAAACATGGGTATCAGTAAAGGCTTGTAGACGGTCAAAAATTAACATTTAAAATGGAATAAAACACTTTTTCAAATTGATTCTTTTAACTAGATTCAATTCCTTATTCTACGAATATTAATTTAATGCTTTTATTATTTGAATTGTTGATTCATACTTGCTCGAATGCCTGAAGATACCGAAAGCCGAAACCCGGCTCGTTAGTGATGACATACATGGAAATGTACAAAATCTCAACAATTCATTTTTATAATGAAATTCCATCAAATATTCGATATCTTAAATTATAAAAAAAATATTTTTCTTTTTTGCGAGATTATAAAAATAAACTGTAATCTTTTTTACCAATTTTATGAAATGATCAAGATCAATTTCGCTCAACGCGAGTTTTTTCAACTGATGACTGACTAAAAAAATATATTTTATTTTCATATTTATAATGCCTTTCCATCAGAATAATATTAAAAGTAACTTAATTTTTGATTGAACGTATGGCATTTATTTATACATAAGAGCTCGTTAACATTTTAATTAATTGATTAGCAACCTGTTACTGTTCCCTAAATTTGTATTACTTGTAGCCGTAGCCTTTTGCAGTGCACTTATGTTACTAATGTGACATCTATGACATGTTGAAGTCATATCTTTGTTGGGATAGCAACAAGTAGTCAAAAACCTGCTCGTTAGATAGGCATACCACGGAATTACCCCTTACGATTTTAATACAATGTACAATAATTTTATTTCGTTACTTTATAAATTGTATGATGATCTGTAAACTCTTTTTGTAATCAAATTTGATTGGTGGAGATTTTGTACATTTCCATGTATTTCGTCATTAACGACCCGAGTTTCACCTTTCGGCATCTTCAGCCATTCGAGCACACGAATGAACTCGAACTGACAAAATCGAGGCAAAAGAAACCCGGGTCGTTAGTGACAAAATACATGGAAGTGTACAAAATCTCAATAATCCAAATTTGATATTGAAATTCCATCAAGCACCCTCAGTCGACGTCTTAAATTTGTCATATTTTATTTTTCGTTAGTTTAAAATCCTTGACTTGTAGAAAACCACTCCTGATCATTACATACAGTTGTGGAATAAGGAGAATAAATATGTTTTTAATTTAAAAATCGGGATTAATAGGTTACAATAATAAATATATATATACCATCGACGCATGGTCTTCATTAGGACATGAGAATATTTGATTACTTTCTCCAAATGGGAAGGTATATAAAAAAATGTATGTGATTTCGTATTAGCTTAAATATAATTCCGACTAAGTAATACGCTTTTGAACCTGTCGTGAAGCCGAGAGTGTAGTTACACATTACTTATTCAAAAATGTATTGTTGTTGTACTGAGTTATCAAATATGTCACATCAGATTCCAAAAGCAATCGTGTAAGCATGCACAAATAAAGAAGTGAACAAACATAGTTCGACTATACTTACTAACAAAGTACTCCAAACAGTAAGCAAATAGATAGTTGTCCATAAAATAAAGTCGTGTCAACACGAATGTCACGAGCGCATACCAGAGCGTTGGTACTTGGATGTAATGCCGCACAGCATGTGTACTGATACCTAGTATTGAGGTGTGCTACTACAGATTCAATTGCTTTGATAAGACCATGGTTTCGGCTCCTTTGACAAAGAGTAAAAAACCATTGAAAAAATTACAATATGACACGACCCATTATTATTCAGTGTGAATCGTGCCCCGAACTTTCATCGGGTCATCTCTCCAAAGCAAAGTCAAGGAAAGAAATACGTTGAAATGTGTCGGGCGCATCGTGTTTTGGCAACGCTTGTCATAGGGATTGCATTTTTTTCTGCAGTCGACCGCGGAGTAGGGTCTGGAATGGGTCGCTGGCACCGGCCTACCGCTAAACGTTTTCCGTCGCGTAACGGCTTAATTTTGTATTAATGTCAATGTTTTTTTTTGTATTTGTTTGTTTGTATTTTAAATTGTACTACTGACTGGAATAAAGCGAATTGGACTAAGAAACCCCAGCTTGTTTGTGTGTACCCGAGAGACATCCTTATCAGCATCGGTTCCGGAATCAAAGTCTTACTGACAAATAATATTCCATGGCACCAATTAGAATATATTCTCTATGTAGCGTTTTCGAAGGGACCAGGTAAACTACAGGTAGTCCTTGGCTTACGGCGGCTCGACTCATAACTGTTCACACCTACGATCAAAAATTAAAAAAAAAACATTTTCTCTCTTATTGTATCACGCAGCACCATTGCCAACGGTGATGCATACGGAGATGACCAAAGTTTTAACTACTGATTTCTGAACCAGCGAATTTATAACTGGCCATGGTTACTTCGCTGCCAATCTCTTCCAACTTGGCCGGTTGGTAGATAGCCCACTATGTACATGCGGCAATATGCTGCACAACTTTGGGATTGTCCAGGTATGGACAACAAATGGGAAAAATTGCTCAAGACGATACGACTATCAGTCGGATCTGTCGGCCCCGTCAGTCTTGCCGACTTGGTTGCATCACTGACAAATTATAAGGCATTTATAGAGTTTACGGCGTCTTATGGAAAACGGTTGGAACGCAATTCCTTAAGACATTAACCTTCTTCTTTTTCTTTTTGCACACTAGAGTGTATGCAACCGAGTCTTGAGAAATTTCTCCTCGGACAATCCTGGCAAACATTTAAAACACGCATAACGTTGATACGCTGCGGAATACACCCTGTAAAAGTGCGACACCATAGAGGGTGGTGGTGGGTACAATGTTGAGAACCCTAGAGCGTTTAAAAAAATTAAAGCGATACCGCTAAAACTGACTTGAACCGAACAATATTTAATTTTAATATTTTGTATAGAGTTCCACTCACGACCTTTGTTCAGGAAAGCATCTCGGTCTTAAGTCGAGTACAACCTGTGTACCAGAAATGCGGGATAAGTGAAAAAATGAAAATTCCTATTTACTTAATATTTCAGTAAGAACGTGCAGACTAAATAACACAAAAAACGAATTGTTTACTTGCCTTCTATTGAACGTCGTGGAATCCAAAAATGGTGAAGATTTACCTGAAACAAAAGAAAAACAGTATGTACGTGATTAAGATATTTATTATATCAAATATATTTTAATTGATCACTACATATAGTATTAGTATAAGTAGACTATAAAAATTGAAAGGTTTAAATTTCTGATCCTTACTCTTAGTTTTACCAAGTATTGTTGTCGAAACGTAATTACTTAAATAATTGTATGTAGCACTCTCCCATGATCGCATACGATTAAAAATATTAAATACAGTGTCAATGTTTATTAAAAAAAATCCTAGTTTATTAAACATAAAATTATCTTTGAACTATATAACTATTTAGTTTTAAAATTATATATCCTGAATCCTATTAATAAAATAAAAGATTCTCCGCATAAATTATCAGTTCAATTAACCAAATTAAAATTGATATCTTAGCTATTCCACTGACTGTGATACTAAGTGTGAAACGCGTTTCGTGTGAAATAACTAAGCTATCAATTTTAATTTTATATTAAAATGAATTTCTACAAAGTTTACGCCGAATCTATCGAAAAACAAATTGATTTTATTAATTAACTTACTGTGATATTAATAATAAAAATAAAATTGCGGAAATTAAGAACGGCAATTGAATGCTGAAATTGGATTTTTTATTTTCATGTTGCGGTTGTATAATATATTTATTTGAAATAATGTACTAATAATTTTGCTGCAGATTTTTATTAACAGATGAAAAAGTAACTAGCAATATAGAAAAGAGATGTATAATTATATTATGCATCAGGTTACTTTTTAATTAAACTTAACAAGATTATAAATCGTTGTATTATTTTTAATTGATTCTTCATTAACTCGATGAGCTCGCTGTACATGTTTACATGTCCAAGACTTTATCTCGTATTTCCGGCAAAACTAGAAGGAAACACTTATGGATATATGTTTTAAAAAATAGATCAAAGCTTTAGGAAAAGAAATTAGTCAACAGATCATGAAAATGTCAAGTAGAACACAAGGAAACATATTTTTGAAAAGAGCTCTCGATATACAGTCATTCGAATTTCAGCTTTGAACTGTTGATGCGTAGCATTAATCGTCAGCCCTATGTATTACACATACGTATGAGGCTACGCGCTTGCTTGTGTGCGTGTTGGCAATGTATATGAAGACTGGCCGCATTCATTTTGCTTGCAAAGTCGTAGATTAAATATTTTTCACCTTCTTTATTTTCTTCGATTTATTTTAGCGAGGATACGACGGGCTTAGTTTACTTCTTGGTGTATTTGGGATAACTAATATATATTTAATAATTTAAGACATCGACCAAGGGTGCTTGATGGAATTTCAATATCAAATTTGGATTATTGAGATTTTGTACACTTTCATGTATTTTGTCACTAACGACCCGGGTTTCGCCTTTCGGCATCTTCAGGCATTCGAGCACACGGATGGACTCGAACTGAGAGACAGTAAACAGTGTCCAACGTTTATATAGAAGATACAAATGCGACAAATATTATTTACGAGGTAAGATATTATACGTCTGAGAGCCACACTGATACCTGAGTTAAAATTTCGGGAATTTCCCTAATCCTTATTTTGTAAACACCATATTAACAGAGTGGCGAATTGCCGCTTTTCAACTTCTTTTAGAAATACCAGTGATTTTACAATTATAATAGTATTGTGGGTTTTGACGGGATGTAATTCGACGAATGGTTAAATATATACAATCATTCCACATTTAGTGACATCTGTTAGGTGTTTCAACGTATCGGATATAATAGCGGAGAATTAGGAAGGTTCAGCTGCTCATTCAAGATTGGCAAGGAGTTTAACTGGGCTCTATTAATTTCCAAAATTTCTTGATAAAATAATTTATGATCCCCCATGTTTTTATGCAACAGTTTAACCCCATCATCCGCATTAAACGTATGGTTCTCCATTAGCAAGTGATTTGCGAATGTCGAAGTTTCTTTTTTTAATCTAAAGGCAGCTGAATGTTCTGATACCCTTATATCTAATGTACGTGTGGTTTTACCCACATATAAATGTTGTCAATCATTGCATTGTAATTTATAAATACCAGATTTGTTCTTAAAGTTTACTCTATCTTTATTGTTAATAAGTAATTTGCCTAGAGAGTTTTTGCAATAGAACGCCGGTCTAACACTATCAGCGAGTTGTTTTTTAATTTTAAAGCTTGTGCAACCTAAATAACTAATTCTATGCCAGATTCTAGGGTCGTTAGTGACAAAATACATGGAAGTGTACAAAATCTCAATAATCCAAATTTAATATATATTTTACATAATTCTCCACTTTTTACTGTTTAAATTGATCTATTTTTAGCCATATTGAGCGTTTTAAAAATCAATTGACAGAAAATAAATTCGTGCGAAAACGGCTCGCGCTGTAAGAGTTAAAATATGTGATTTCCCTAAGAATCATTGACCCGACATTGAAAAACATATTGGTAATATGTCATTTCTTTGCGACGAAACAAATAAAAAATCTGCTGCTAGTAACGTGTTCATTCAATCATTCAAGATTCCATATACACGGAATTTCTTTTTTGCCTACGCTACGCTAGACAGAATAATGGCGACACCAAATACGATATATGATGCTTAACATACGAAATGATGCAACGATAAACATTAAAAATTGAATTATATCATTGGTGCGGTTATCGAGAAGGTGTTTTATTAAAGTGTTGTGCCATCGCTGCGGTTCGCGGCTCCCACGCTACGTGACTTGGGTTCGGTTCCGTATCAGGCATCCCGATCAAGATTGTATGAGTGGTGACATTAAGACATCACCATACGGCTTGAAGCTAGGGGTTTTTGTATTCACGACATTATCGTTCGCTCTTTTCAGCGGTTATTTGTCTTTGGAATTATTTATACTAAACTCTTAGTATAATGTGAAAAAATTGATGTCTCTTAAATACAGATGTTCGTTTAATGTAAATGTTGTGTTACTTACTGACAAACAAAAATACATAAGATATTTTATTTACGCCGATGACTGGCACTTTTCACGATGTTTTTGGTATGTTAACTTTGTTTCTTTGCATGTAAAAGCGAATTTACGTTTTTCAACAGACTATTTTTATGATATTAATCAAGTTCAACGAATCCGTCATTTCAAATATTATTAAAATTTTACAAAATCACAAAATTTCAGTTACGAACTAACGTAACACACTAGTCGAAACGCTGAATGACGTCATAGAATAGTGACGGTAACTAACTCAAAAATTTTAGCATCATAAGCGAATAAAAGTCAAAATCTTCGTCTAACTACAATACTAAGACTAATTAAATTGTGGAACAAAAGACTGTAAAAATCACACAAAATCATTTAATACATGCAACTTTAATTCAGGGTTATATTATTATAATTATTATATAAATATCAGTATGTTTTACAGCTATTGTAATTTTGTGTAATATAATATATACGAAATAAACTATGTAACTTAGATTAGCTGTCAAATTTTAGCATTTTTTTAAAGTGTAAGTTTAACGGCTTAAGAACATTTAAATAAAACAGAAATATTTAATGATACAAAATTGTACTTCATAAAGAAATTATCTACTTATCTAAATAAACCGTTGATAGTGAAGTTTTCATTCACCTGAAAGAATATTTTGTTAACAACATAGCAATATTGCAAAATAATCAAGATAGTACTGTACACTGTTTTCTAATGCTAATAGTTAATTATCTTCTAAATGAAAAAAAAAATGTGGTCAGTTGGCTTCACGAAGGTAGAGGTATATCAGAAATACCTTTAATTAAATATAATTACGTACATTATTAACATTACAATTTAGTAATCGTACTTACGTACATAAGTAAACAATATACTCTAAATAAGATACACGTGCAATAACAGCAATATGTCGTAAACCGATTGATACAATTTGTGGTTTACAACATATTGCTACTAGTCGAACGATAAGTCTTTTACTGTACTTTTGCCGTTATCACTCCCTATTTGGGGAATTCGGGTTGCGCACGATGCCAACAAAATACTATGTCTCTAACCTAGTCATTTTGATTAGTCATTAGTAGGAACTATGGATGGTCTTCAGTTACCTTCTAGAACAGACTGAATTCGAGTTCCCGTGGGAATTCGTTTTTTTTTAAATTTTAGACGTCGCAATAAGTCATTAGTTCATATTTGACTTGTATACTTTCCAATCTTAATATTATGTACAACAATTTTCTTGAAAACCATCATTTTTGATCCTCGTTTTGAACTATTATCATTTTTCTAAAGATAACTCAACTTTCAAAATGCTGGCTTAAAATCTATATTTTAATTCACATAAAATAATAATAATTAAATATATTCTTTTTTAGTTCATGGTACTTATATACTTGTGGTGATGTTTGTTATCCCAAGTAGCAGACTACTTACGATTCAGCATACGAGCCGCGCTGTCAAAGCTTACGGCGAGCCATCCTATCGGAATTCACAATGGCATTCATAGATATTGAATGAATACCAAACGATTGACTATATCAACCGCCATTTTATTTCAAATATATCATTGCAAATGGAGGATATTCGAATTGCGCGGGAATTAATTCAAATAATTTAATTCCAGTACAAAATTTTCTGTTTGGAAAACTATACACCTTGGAAATCTTTAAATGAAATAAGAATAGACGAAAATTTATTTCATTACATCAATCAACAAATAACAATGATTCAATTTATTTTTTTATTTGTTTTAATGTTTAATGCATCTCCTGTGTAAATAATGTAGTGATAATAGCGATACTATAAAATTTATATATTCGTTTCAGAGTTTGATGAAATTACGAAATCAATAGCAATGTGTTAACCCTGTTTGTGAATAATATTAAAATGCTCTTTAAGAACGCATATTATGTCAAAATTTCTCATTAATCAATCTCATATAGAATCGTCATTGATTTATTGCTCGACAGTAAATTGGTTTGTTATCGATACTTAATTACTCAGCATCGATTTATACAAGACTACTAACTATTTCTAATCGTTTTGTAATGGAGCGACGACGATGTATACTGACGGTGACCATATTTTATAGGATAAAATAAAAAACAAATCGCTCATTTTTTCATAGTTTACCGATTCGAAAAATACGTTTTGAATTGACTATTTATCTATCGAATTAAGGTTGAGACAAAGTAAAACACTGACTAGTGACATTGACACATCGCAACTTCAAGATTACCCCTTACTCCTTTAACATATTTTAAACATACGGTGAAGTATTTAGTATAATTTCTACCTACAAATTGCACACGAACATCAAGGATACCGGCGCCGCGCCGCTTGTGAGTTCCGGTGAAGTGACCATTATATATTTCTGTTAGACATGTGCTTTGCGCCTATTATCACCATTTCATTAAACAATAAATCTAAAATGCAGGTCACTGAAATAAAAGACGTAAGGTCACTGTATGTATAGTTAAGTTTGGAAGGAACACAAATATTTTGGTCGTAACCTTCCGATAGCCTGTTATGTGTCTGATGATGTCATCACGTCGATATAATATCATAAATCAATTAAAATAATTCAGAAGGTCATTTCGTAACTGTGAATCTTTTTGCAACCACAATCAGCTCGATAACGATTAGTGATTACTATAATATATTTTAATTATAAATCTAATCATTAGAGCAGTTATGCACAACCTATTTAACAATATGGTCAATTTCTCTATTTTAGGTAGGTTTAAAGTTTTGGGAATATAATATAACCTCTCACAAATCTGAACACACATTGGATTATGTTTAATTTATTAACTCCTTACCTACCTAAGCCTTTATCTTCACAGCACAAAGTGTATGTAATATGTACGCAAATTTAATGTGATTGCTTCCGAAAAGACTTGCATGGCTTTTTGGGGCGAGCTAAAACTAAAATGCAGGTTATGAAAACAAAGATCTAAGAATAGACTACACTTGCAACTTGCAATGCAGACAGTGTCTGATTTTTCAGTTTTGGGAGTTTTGGAACTTAATCCAGAGTTAAAATCGAATTAATAATCAACTTCTCACTAGTCAATTTTGAAAATCAGTCTGGGGAAACTTAGTACTAAGGATTTCAACTCGAATATCGGAACATATTCGGCTCTTTTTTAACTATTCCGTATTCGAATATTTGGGCAACTATTCGAATAGTATTTGTACTAATTTTTAATGCACAATTTCTCCAGATTTCAAGAACAATAACGAATACCCCAGAGAGTGTTTATTTTTGCCTTCACCTAACTCAAGCGATACCAATATCTTATTATACTACCTACTTGAGTCTTACGAATGACTTAGGGCTAAAAAACAATTAAACATGTTGTAATTTCAGTAATTGAAGAAATACCGTTGTATTAATCGGAATTAGCTGTATTTTAAAAATACTGTATTACAATGGAATGCTATGGGAATGTGTATTTATATATAATATAATATTATTAATTATTCAACAGTATTTTCATACTCCAGAAACTAATCGAATATCCGAATATATTCGGAAATTTTTGTTTGTACTATTCGATATTTAAATTATTGATAATGACGAATAGTTGCAATCCCTTCTTAGTACCCAAACTTTTGGTCTTTGAGTCGCATGCGGCGGTTTATTCATCACTGCATTATAAAGCTAGTTTGTCTTGAGCATTCGTCGACCATCGCAGCTGATAATTTACAATTGATTTTGTACCCTGGAGGCATCCAAAACAATGTGTTTATTAAAATGCACCCAAGTACGATATACCTATAGGAATAGATTTAATGCAAGTCGTGTCACAACACTTCGTATAAATATTACGACAAATTGTTATGACAAACCGTCGTTAGCGTCGACGGATATAGCCTAACTTATCGGTAGGCTATTTTCAACTCAATTTCTGTATGCAGTCAACGATAAAGTAAATTTCTGACAAATGACAGAACTTTGTAATTTAAGATTTTTCACATTTAAAGGGGTGTTAATTGGAAAAGATTCTTTTTGTTATTTATCTTTTCGTTTGAAACTGATTCGACTAATGACACATGAATTTCACTTTGATGATGACGTGGATTTTAATTTGTATCTTATACAATGGTACCAGCCCATAGTTATATTATATTATATTTTAATAAAAACGGAAACATTACTGACCCAAAAAAAACAAGCGAAAATTGATAAACAAAAGTTTTTAATATTTACTTCAACCGATTAAAACACTGGTGACAACAATATTTCTAATTGCAGTTATCGATATCATACAATCAACCATTCATATCCCAGTGTCCTGGAACAATCCTTGCATGTGAAACCTGCACCGGTTTCGAAACTTTGGATGAATATCAGCAATCATAAAACGGTGTCTTTCCAAAATAATATTTATAAATAATCCGCCAAGGATTATACGGATTGTAAACAGTATTCACTGGAAAATAAAGCATTCATTGTTTTATATCAACTCTTCAATGCATTTTAGAAGATGTATGTATAAACCTCGGGTAGTAAAAAACGGCAAAGCCTTAAATATTCCAAAAAGTTTCATGTTAAATGCAATCTGTAATATAATGTTTTACCCCGTCTAATCTACTATGGCGTAAAACATTAAATACTACTATTCAAAAAATGGGAGGTTGATCAACTCAGTAACTTTAGTTTCATTGAGAGTTCATGTGCTCCACATAAGGAGTGGCATGGTTGTAAAAAAATCTATCTTTAATATCGTCGATGTTCAGATAGAAAGCACTAAATCGAAAATACGACATATTGAGTTAATTATACCGAAATGTTCTTCATTTCGAACTCTAGCGTGTGGAAGAGCACACTTATTTTTATAAATTATACTTAAAAACAGTTTTATACAAATAAAAAAAAAGAAAAACGTAAAGAATTTCTAACATTTGACAAACTTCAAAGTCCAATTACTCAAAACTAGTATTTTCTAGTTAGACTTCTTTCAAAACAACGACGATATAATTCGTTTACTTATTCCATAGTAATATGGTAACTTTGATGAACTTCTGATCATATTCATCAATCAGAATACAAAAAATAGTCCGATAAAAAAACAATGCACACAAAAACATCCTTTCATCAATAATACAACGGAAATCGTAAAGATGATCATTTGACACTTTTTGAAACCTATTTAGGATGCAAGGTTTCATTAAGTCACCATACATACAAAGATCTAAGGCCGTATGCAAAGTCTTGGGGCCTTCAGTAAACAATTGGAAACACATTCAACGTGATAATATATCGCACGCCCGTATGAAAGTGTAGTGTGTAAAAAAAGTAAATTTTACAGGAGAGCGTTATTTAGCAAATTATGACATTTTATTATATGATATTTTTTTTTTTATTGGAAGACAGTTGTGTTGATGTGTACAAATACTACTCTAAATCAGTATCTAATGTAATTGAACATACGGTACATTTTGAGATAGAGCACTTTCATTTATTCCGAGTTTTTCATGTTATTAGTTCACTATTCATATTTATTAAAAGGGTTTTATTTACCACTTTTAAGGTGTTAACTGTCAATTCTTGGTGGAAAGACATTATATTTTAAAAAATAAAACACAATTCATTTGTACTACTTCAACATATTTATAATGATCAGGATCGGTTTCGCTCATCACGAGCATTATCAACTGATAAAAATACAAACATAACAGGCTTATTTATATAAAATTGAGTGTAAAAATGAAGGTATATAAAACTGATGGTTTATAAACTGAGACAAGAAAATACTGATTAACAAACAAATTATACATAAATCAAATGAAAGAGTCTACAATTAAAATGTCATGGACCTCTTGCAAATCATTAAATACTAATATGAAATCACAAATATAGCTACATTAAAAGTCCATTTAGCTGAACAAAATTATTAATGACGTTACTAATATAATATAAAATAATGACTCAGGGAAATTATAAGTAAAAATTAATGAACCATTTAAAAATAATCAAATATTAAGTATGTAATTAATATGAATAATAAACAGCCATCTTAAGTGGAGAAAGAAGAGCAGCTATGAGTATCCAATAAATTTTAAGGTTTTATTTACATGAATAAGGTTTTATTTACATAAATAATCCGATGATGTATAGCGATCGATTCAGGATACTAGTTGTCAGGTGGGGAAGTGGTATGTTTTAGCTCGGGTGAACGCCCGTTGAAAATATTACACGCGTCAATAACAAAATTAAACTTATTTTAAGTTAGTTTGGTGGATTTAACTATCTAAACATAAGAAAGGTTACTGTTATATTTCTTTAAGAACTTTCTTTTAAAATAAATTCGCTAAACTTCTAATCCACACATAATTAGTGTCAACTATATTTTTAATTACAAATCAATATAATCGAGTTTTACACATGTTGTATATATTTATAATTTACGAATAAAAACGTAGAGGATTTACATGGCATGAATAGCTACAGCTATAATAAGGTACGGAGTTTGTATCCCAACTCGGACTATGGCATATATTTATATGTACGTATATACATATTATACAATATTAACACACGGTTGTTTTTAGGTTGATTCCTGTTATCAATGAAATATATCGTGTTATTTCCATTATTTTTATCACTGTTGTGTGCCATTTATCAATTTAGTATTTTAAAGAATAAAATAACCATTTTAGAAACTAAATAAATGTAAAGGAAAGCTCAATGAAATAAAGTACTGTCCTCTTAAACGGAGGACGTATGGTTGCCGTTCTTATACATCCCATCACGATGACAGCATGCCAAACATACACACGCGTCCATACTGGGGTGCATATGAGTAGGTAGGGGTCGGGGCTTGAGAGCAAAATGGGGCTCAAAACGATTCAAATTTAAGACGTCGACTGAGGATGCTTGATGGAATTTCAATATCAAATTTGAATTATTGAGATTTTGTACATTTCCATGTATTTTGTCACTAACAACCCGGGTTTCGCCTTTCGGCATCTTCAGGTATTAGAGCACACGAGTGAACCCAAAAAAACATTTTTTAAGTCAAAATAAGTCTACTCAATTATAATAAAATCTTTTGTAGTGTGTGTTAATTGAAATTTTTGCAAATCAATACTAAACTTCATCATATTTTTATTTTTTAGTAATACATCTGTTATGTTCTAACCCAGTGCTCCGCAACCTTTTCTCACCCACGGCACACTGTAGCCTCATTAATATTTCGCGGCACACCCAACATATGTAAATTTCATAAACAAAATTTACGATTTATTAATTTGTTTTTATTTGGTGAATTTAAAATAGTGTAGTAATTGATATTTTTTTAGATCTTTGATTTGATAATGTGTACTATTTTGATACATCACTTAATTAATAATTCCCAGTATATGTAGCAATCAGGCACGTGCGGTGGTTTTCACTCTTTCTCGCTCAATCACATTAAAAGTGAAAGTGCAAGCGAGATGCAAGGGCATGCGGCCCATGCTCTTGTACCCTTCTTGCTCATACCCAAATTAGGTTGTGCGATAGAGATAGTGATAAGTCCACCGCACGCCGATGGTAGCAATGTATAATTTCTACGGTAGGAACTTTTTGTTTTACACTCGAGACAAACCACATTTTTCATCCATTATTGCAGTTGCACCATCCCTCCAAACACTAATACAATTATTATATTAATATCATAATAATACAATATTTGTGTCATCGATAACAATTTGAACGGAGATCTTAGTAACCGAATGTTTTTCTCGATTTTTTCTCATTTTGGACTCACTCCGCCGCGGCACACCCGGAACTGTCTCGAGGTACACTAGTTGCAGATTTCATTCTCAATATACAAGGGTTCGAAACGTCTAATAATGTCATTTTATGATAATTTTATATGTACTGTGAAACTGAACACCTATAATATTGTTTTGTATCTTGGTTGTTTCGATTTTGAACAAATAACCAAATATAACGTATGATAATAAACTGAAATAAAAGATTTACTTTACAGAATAAACAGAAGATCGATCAATGACCGATTCGTCATCAATGACAATCGTCGGTGTTTTGGCCATCTGATATAAACCTCAAAATAACAATTTCAATTATTATCGAAAACATTATATTTATATTGAGTTACGTTATGAATCTTTGAAGTGCACTGCTGTAAAATTCTCATGTTTATGCAGATACGGGATTATATAAAGTGAGTGTTGATATAATAGTGACTTACATCAAGTGGCCGGATAATAATGTAAAATGATGTTTCCCTTCCAAAAAGCAGTTAATTTATTTTTCTAAGTTACATCATTAGGCCGAGTCCTGCTCTATCATCTGTTAAAATGAAATCCAATCATTTACTCTTTTTCGTATTTTTCGGGGTTACATCAATTGGTCAAAACACAGTCGATTTGCTTTACAAGTATGTAAATTTACGGTCATGCGTAGTTTTTATAAATAGAACATTATTAATTTCAAAATGATAAAAACAAAAATGCGCTTAACCTACATTGTAAATTTTCTTCTTAAAACGTAAAACCATATGAATTTGTAATAAGATATTTTTATGCGTTTACGGAACAGATGACAGAGCATAAATTATCATTTTATTTTGAATGCTAATAAATTTTGTTATAAACTCATGAATTCAAGATATGAAGCTGTAGTGATAAAATAATATCATATTCTTATAACAATAGAATAAAATGCATATTAAAGTTTTCTTTAGATTAGACGATTAGCTATAGTAAAAAAAATACGCTGAAAATATGTAGGTACCTATCATTTGTTTTTTAGTATAACGTCGTAATAAAGTCTTCAAAAGAATGTGATAATTAGGTATATGGACTTCTCCCAAGTGCCAATATCAAAAAATACTGGATTAATTTTAAATCACACATTTCTTACAATCTTGTCAGATTGACAACGCTTGTCAAAGGCACAAGGCATGTGGATGGTTTCACAATATTTTATTTAAAATAAGTCGCCGTAGCTAACTTAATGTTGCAATTGTTTCAAAATATTATTAAAAATAATTATTATAATTATAGGAAAAACATAAAACTATTCCTTTAATACAGAACATGTAATTTAAAAAAGATTTCCAGCATGATGTAGGTACAACTAACAACCAGAAGACCTTACCGGAACTTAAAGCTCTAATCACTAGACTACAGAGGCCGACATATTGGCATTTTTACTACATAGAATTCTCTGTTCATATTGAAATGTGTTTTTGTTAAATACACAATATTTTTAACTGCGACAATTGATTATTGCTTACGTGAAACCGTTTTCAATATAAATTAACTAATGTAAATCAATGAAACTGGTGGAATGCTACCATCTTAACTTGGCGAAATATTACCAGCTGTTTTTCATTTGCCAACATTGAACAGCTCTCGAAAATTATGCTCTGTGGACCTTTATTGAGAATGAATATGTATCAGATATTTTCATGGGTATTCAGTAGGTACAAAAGAAACGAACACCCGGCAGCGGCTGTGAAAACTGTAGTAGCTTGAAACATTCCTTATTTGTGTAAAAAACCGTATCGAGTTACTTTGAAAACAAATAACTCATCTTACGTTTCTTCTACTAGACAAATAGCTTAATTTTAACATGCCATGGTTGGAATTTAGTGTAAGTTGTAAATTAGAGTCAGTCAGCTATAAAACATGTCCATGCATTAAAGGCAGGGTAGTATAATCCTGGCTGGATGCCGGAGTCGATAAGATTTTATTCTTGCAAATAGTGAACAATACATTCGTAATAAAATATTACATTTATTAGGAAATGTTGAATGAAATCAAATGCAATTATTCTTGAACGATCAATAATTTTAGATCAGTATTCTTTGCAATCAACGATTTAATAAATTCAATAAATGTTAGAGTTCAAGTCCCTAAATAAACACTTTTTTACTTCATACATTAATAGTTTTTTCAATAGTGTTAGTAGATATGGGTGTAACTTAGCTAACGATAGGTCGTTTCTTCTATTGTTATTCTGTGTGAGAAGAGAAGTTTTACAATTGATTTAAAACCGGTTCTCTTGAAAGCAGTTTGTGTTGAAATGCTCAAATAAGAGATTCTACCGTATTGAAAGAGGGCATACATTTCAACAAAATAAGTTGTAATTTAAGTTATCAACTGAGAGTTCTTGATGGAATTTCAATATCAAATTTGAATTGTTAAAATTCTGTACATTCCTAAAATTTGAGCGATTCAAAAGATCTTGCTATATAGGTTTTAAATAGGTTACGGATATACAGTATAAATTGGCGTACATTCTGTCGTCACGACCCGAATGGAAAACATCTCTACGGATCCACATTATCGTCACCTTAAAATAGTATCTTATAGCCAAAGTGAGTTCCCTTTAATTATACAACATTTGGAATTGAATTCCTAAGCCTACATCATAATTATTAGTTGTGGAGATGCTTAAGTTTTAATTTTTTTCAGTAGTATTTGCCGTGTTAAATCATTACATTTTGTAACTGCTTTTTTGCCAATCGCTGGACATATAATGTACATATTCTATTATAGTAAGAAAAATTAAATAATCAAAATAGGTACTTCAAACTTGCAGATACCACAATTGTGCTTGACATAGTAGTAATAGGCAATATTAAATAATTTGAAGGCGGCGCAGCGTATTCATTTACTTGGTTGAAACGTAGACTTAAAAGAACCAAACTTTGTTACGTGAAATAGCCAATCTTTATCTATTGCGTGTACCTCATATAAATTGTACATGATTTTGTACTTGGAAGTAGGTAAACATAATACATTATTAGAACGTTCGCATGCTTGTCAGGTTCTTGCGCAGCTTCCGACAGCCGCACACTTCCTGCGGCCAGCTTTTAAAAAAGCCTTCATCGCTTGCCGTCTTTTTCTCGACAGATCGCTGAGTTGCGTTGTAACACAAAATAAAAACCTCAGTCATTTCAGACATTACCAATACGCAATATAAATTTTATTAACATGAATGAATGAAAATAGTGTAAAATCAATCGGTGAAGTAGATTAAAAAACTTCTGTGCACTATAGTTTATCTGGTTTATTGAAACAATTAAGCACTTACACAGTTTTGTGAATTCTTTATTAATTGATTATATGAAATAATCTTGAAAATGTAGCCTAATTCGACAACGTTTCCGCGAAGCAAATTTAATCACTTTTAAGGTGTTGACTGTATAGAGAGAATAATTATTCTTGGCGGAAAGGCATCATATTTAAAAAATAAAACTCAATTTGTTTTTCCTATTCTACATGTTTATAATGATCAGGATCGGTTTCACTCATCACTAGCATTATCAACTGAAAAAAAAACAAATTTATATAACTGATATTTTATTAAAATCTAACTTTGTAATTGTCAATAAATTATTTGAGCTAATATAGAATCAGAGTTTTTTTTTAAATATTCACAAACCGTACTGCGATCTTTTTAATAACGAATATATCGGTCTTTACAATGAATAATATGTCTTCAAAAATATGTTTATTTAATGTATGAATATCGACCAGTTCTCGTTAAAACACTTATATTGAGATGCTCCATAAGCCCAAATTGGCAGCGAACATGTTTTAAAAAAAGTATGATATAATATATGAATATAATTTGAGGTTGGCAATTATTTCATTGACCCAATAATACGTATCAAATACATCGATCAAAATCTTTTTATTAAGTCTATGGATAGATCACGATACCATCATTTAAAACGTCTTCGTTTTCTAATTTCTATTCATTGAAAGCAATTTATTAGGCACAATGCTTTTGCGGTCGGCATCTGTTTATTGTTTATTGAATCGGTTTTATTGTTCGCTGCATTGTTAGCAGTACACTTTAGGAAACAGTACCTAAGCCTGTCTGCCAATTCAGGGAAGGCAGCAAGTATTTGCATTACAAAACATAGTAGAAATATAATTGCAAGGAGATTTACGAAAGCTTTCTATGTATTTGTCATAATGTTATCTTCGGCTGTTTTTTTTTCTTTTTATTTTATGAATATCATATCCGGTCCCAATTCAAAACATATGAACTCCTAATTGAGCATATCTCAACAGAAGTTGTTCTAGGAGATCTGCCGCTGAACCATTGTTTTTCAGAGATGGAGTAAGGATAGAAGATAGAAAGATAGAGTTAGGATATAGGACAGGGCAAATGGTTAACAAAACGCTCTTGCTACGCCTCGTTTTTAGTTTTAAGGGTCGGGGATAAATGGGAGGGAATTTAGATATCACAGATATCCAAGCCTTCGAACAGAAATAGATTGGACAGTCAGTTTATGGAAATGTCCGTTGTGAGACTGTGAACACCGCAAACGAAGTCAACATAGTTTTAGATTTAAGAATGCCGTTCCTAACTTGCCGTTTTAGGTGGAAGAAGTCTTTGCGAGCGTGAGGCGACTTGGCATTGGCGCGCTTGCCGTCGTATCGGCGCTCCTCATCTTACAGATACAGGACTCTTGCAGTGGACGGCCAATGAAAATGTATTGTTGTACATTTCTGCTGACGGTATTGCGCGTTCTGATCATGTCTAAGCTTCTACTCCAGTATTACAGTCTCGTCTGAGTTGCCATCTGTGTTGATTCGTCGCCGACATAGATAAAGTTATTTTGTTTTGTCAAGCAACTGCTGAACATATTCTTATAAATAGCCCAGACCGCTCTGTGGACGTTTTATTATTGTCATATGTCATATATAGGTATGAAATTTTCTCGTGACCTAAGCGTTCGTTCTAGCTACTTTAAACATTCAGTATTTCAATTTGAATACCGTCATCTATGACGGGTATGGTTATACAAGTAATTTAAATAAAACTACTGACAACAAAAGACTTTTTCCACAAATTAACTAACGATTTCGGTGAAAATACCACAGAAAACAAGAAGCTTAGCAAATAAAGATCATCTCGAGGAGAAAATACTAAGATACTAAAAAAAATTACCCATGTTAATATTTGATATACTGTCCCGTTACAACGTCATTAGTACATCTAAAATTGGTTGGTAATTTTTAATTTGATCAACGACCATTTTTTTTAATCATTATTCATTGTTGGGCTAGAATTATTAGTGAATGCGTGAATATTTATAGTATGTTAATTTAAATTTCATGGAAAATCTAATTCGCGGAAAATCGGAACTTTTTATTTGGCAGGCATCCGAATCTTGATAAACATTTTCGTGAGAACGGATGTTATTATTCAGTACTTAGTTAAAATAAATGTACGTAAAACATTGTGAGAACTCTCTGCTTGAATTTCATTATTAAAAATATCATAAATATCTTAAATTTCTTGGGAAGAAAATGTGATCATATTCATTTCTCTGCGACTGACAATACCTATATGCCAAAATGGCGTATGGTCGAAATCATGGTTTATTTTTTTTTTTAGCGTAGACGGAGTCGCCAAAAATTGTCGAACCAAGACTGATTTTAAAAGAAATTTTTGCACATAGGATTTTTGTATAGTATGTACTTATTTTGTAATGCCGGCATTACAATTAAAAAGTAATCTTTTCTTCACAGAAGTGATGAATTTGTAACTAAATTAATGTACCTGGCATTTGGACTGCGTTTACTGAAGTAAATCAGTAGGGCATTTTTAAATTGATAAATTGCAGTCCTAGTTGGAGTGTAACGTCACATTGGAGTTAGCAGGTTGTTAAAAACAGTTCGGTTAGATAATCTCTAATGAATAGTGCGCGATTTTATGACATTTTAGTAGTAAGTTTTGCCATTGAATACAATATTTATTTGACGTAGTTGTCTTTAATGGAAGCAGTGATGCAACGATAGTGTACACATTCAAGTAACTTAAAATTTTGTAGACATAAATAAAGAGTGCAAGGAAAGAGATGCAACAAATAAACTTACAATCTCGTAGACCCCTTACCAACGAGATAATTGAACTCTAACCTAAAAGGTGCTTTCAAAAATGCATATATTTTAAATAACGGCAGCAAATCCCCCACCTGGAAATCTAAAATTCACCTCTAAGGGGGATTCCCCACTAGTTGGGACCCCCTGCAGATTTCTTTTCGCATCGCAGTTACAAAACTGGGTTGAATAATTTATAAAAAATATGTACAATTCTTTTATGTTATGTTACATTTTTAGTATTTTCAACTACTAACTAAAATGAAAAAAAAATAAATGAATGAAACTATGTGCATTTGTTTTAAAAACATAATATAATCGCCATTATTTCTCTCCGAAACGATTCTTTCTAAGAATCTTTTACTCATTTTATAACAAAACGGAATCCTAATGTATATTATAAAATTTACGATTAATATTACTGAAATGAGCAGAACTTTCATCAAATTTTCTTTGAACTTTATTGACGTATTTGAATAAATTCTACCTTTACAACGCATTCAACATTGAGTCGGCCATTAAAAACGAATAAAACTGAGTCGTTTCAAAAGTGAATGTTCCATTTTTGAAAGCTCATGGCTAACGAAAATACGTTGGAAGATCGCACATGGCCTGATTTAAAATAAATATACTTATAATCGGCATATGGACGTGTATACTGGCGTCAGTGCATCAAGTCGGAGCTTTTGCTTCCAATTTACCTTCGTAATTAATATTTACAAATCAATATTTGTAAAGCTTCTTCCGAAAATGTTTTAAATTAATTAATTGTTGATATGATTAATGAACAACGTATTTGTAATCAACCGTCGATTTAATAATTATTAAGATATCTTATTTGATTAGAGTTATAATTTCAGTTATATTAAAAGTTGTTGTTAATTATTCTCATTCAATTTTCTTAAATTACAGTTTATATTATTTACAAAGTAGTATCAAACAGTACATCGTTTATTGTTTAATTTATTCATAATTATCCAAAAATAGTTAATCCAGTTAAATTTATTAAGGATATTCCAAATATTTATATCGACTGTATTAAGTATTAAGGCAAAAAGACGTAACCTGCAAAAAAATATTCTCTATAACAGGCAGAAAACTTTTCAGTTGAATACATTGTGATTATTGAACAAAAAATATTTAGAAAATAATGAGGGTTACGTCCATTTGCATTTCTAAAGTCGATATAATGGTATTTAATCATAAATTTGGAGTATGTGTTTTTTTTTTAAACAAAACACATTTTTTACAAATTCGACAATTTTTTGATATGATCATGACCGGTTTCGTTCATATCACGTGTTTTCATGTGATGAAAGTAACAGTTAACAACTTAAAGTAATTAAAAACTGTGTAGCACCTATAATAAGCCAAAGTAGATAAAACATTATGTAAAAATATACATTAAAAAAATTAAAAAATACGAGTTTATTATGTACGGGTAATCATAAGATTTTTCGAGTACATGAATAGTTCGATTTTTATTTGTAACTGGAGAATTTATCGGCCAAAAAGATATTAGAAATGCTGATGTGAATTTGTTTAACTATTTATTAAAATGCACAATAATTCTTTTCGTTGGTACTAGTTCACCCCTGAGTACGAGATGAAAAGCTCGCACACAACATGTGATCTTAGTGCTTTTAGTACTTTGCCACTTAACTTACTACCCTGACCTTTGTATGTGTAAAATTAGATAATCTGTAGTGTTAGTAATTTAAGAAGTTAGACGTGCACCGTGTACCATAATAATAATTTAATAACCAATCTTCATATCATTTCTAATAAAGATTATGTATACAAATATCTAATATTACAGAAAAAATTTGTTTTCGCTAGAATTTAAAATGGAAACTAGGGCTGCGGAGTCGGAGTTGTAAAAAACAAGCGACTCCAAATACTTTTTCTATAAAGTGCATTTTTGCATTTCTACGAGTATCAATGTACTTGTTTCATTTTTAGAATATCTTCTTGTGTTGCAGTATACATATATACATGTATCACATTATGAAAAATTTGGCTATTTTCCGGATTGATTGGTTGGTGTTTAATTTGAAAACTAATTACACATTAATAGGAAAAAACCTGAAAAAATTAGACTTTTTAGACGTAATTTGAGTCGGAGTCATAATCGGAGTCATAATCGGAGTCGGGTTGTTGGTCAATGTCGGAGTTGGAGTCGTGTTTTTTTTTGGACGACTCCACACCCCTTATGGCAACTGCTAATTTCAAGTTTTTTTTCCATGTTTCCCCCCAATGTGGAGCATATGGTCTCCTAATGGAGGTATCTTAACAGAATTTTTCTATGAGAACTGATTGCTACTCAGTTGCTCAACCTCTCTTTTTTCGAAGAGAATAGGGATAGAAGGATAGGGCTATGACGGGACTAGTGGTTAGCTAATCGCTCTCGCTACACCCCGTGAGTATCGGGTGGTTGGAATGGAGGACTCAGGCTACGAACAGAAATCCATAAATCGATAGAAAGATCAATTAATGAAAACCGTCCGCACCGGGAATTGTACCCGAGACATCCGTAACCGTAGCCAACGACGCTACCAACTGCGCCACGGACGGCAACAACCTCTCTTTTTCGAAGAGATTAAGGATATGATAGTGCCAGGACATGACTAGTGGTTAGCTGATTGCTCTCGCTACGCCCCGTTTTAGGGTGGAAAAGGTGGGAGGAAATTCCAGACATCACAAACATCCAAGACTACAAACAGAAATCGATTGACAAAATAGTTTATGAAACTGTCCGTACCGTGATTTTAACCCGAGACATCCGTAACCGAAGCCAAAGTCGTTGACCACTGCACCACAGACCCGACAATTAATATAAATGCTTTATTATATTACCCAAAACCATTTTTGTTACGTTCGTGTATTAACGAATCAAAAGAGTATACTGACAACAGTATTTTTACCTTATCAGGATATGCAAACCTATAACATGTTTACTTTTAATCAACGGTTAATTGGCAATCAATAAATCGTATTATTTGAGTTTGAACTGATTTAAAACATACAAAACAAAACCCTTTTAAACTGTGTAACATTGCTTGCGGCGTCCGTGGCGCAGTCGGAAGCGTCGTTGGCTACGGCTACGGATGTCTCGGTTTCAATTCCTGGTGGGGACAGTTTTCATAAATTGATCTTTCAATCGATTTATGGATTTCTGTTCGTAGTCTGAATGTTTGTGATGTCTAAAAAATCTACCTCCTCACCCACCCATCCCATACTTACGGTAGTGAGAGCGATTAACTAACCACTAGTCCTGTCTTAGCCCTATCTTTCTATCCCTCCCTACTCTCTTTCAAAAAAAAAAGAGAGGTTGATCGACTGAGTAACAAACAGAAAAAAATCTTTTGAGATACCTCCATTAAGAGACAATATGATTTATTCATTCTTCATAATAAATCATTCAGTGTACTGTTTCTCTGGTACTCATTCTTCGTTGAAAATTCGTAACAGATCGTCGAGTTCATCATACGGATTGTTTATCATTTCGCCGTTGATAAAACGGGAGTAGATTAAATTTAGCAACTCTCTCTTGGCTGTCAAGAAGTTAGTATCATTGTTTATTTCTCCCCTTCAATGATTATAAACGGCTAAATACGCACAAAATACATACTGAATCTCGGTTTGGTCGGACTTCGTTTATTGTTTTTGGTTGGTATCTTTTGCGGAGTTCGTTGAACGGTTAATATCTACAGATTTGCGGTTTGTTTAACTTACTGTTTATGTCTATTAACTCCAAACCGAAATCTGAAGATTGTGGAGGTTATGGGGAATTAAACTGAAATCTACAAATTATAATATATCCATGAAATTCAGAGATGTTTTTGCCGTCATGTTGTAGGTTTATCTTCCTGCAATTTACGTAAAGATTAATCAAAATGTGTACTTTTTGTGTTTTGTCTTTTTCTAATGCAGCTTTATAATATCAACGGCGTAATTTCGTCGCCTGTGTCGTCATTCTGCGATTCGGCTTCACCGGTTCAAATATATATATTTCGAATTTGAATTGTTAAGATTTTGTACGTTTACATTTTACGTGTATTTTGTCAATAACGATCCGGGTTTCGTCTTTCGGCATCTTGAGGCATTCGAGCACACGAGTAGACTCGAGCTGATAGGAAGTACATTTGGAAATGTAAAAAATCTCAACAATTCAAATTTTGATATTGAAATTCCATCCCTCAGTCGATGTCTTAAATTATCGATGATACGAACACCAATTTGTTGATTTTTTTAAATTGAAAATGATTCATTGACTGAATTTGCATTTAATTGGTAGAACTTGATAAAAAATACTTAAATATTTCCTTCCTTTGATAGCTATTTCAGCATCACGCCACCATTAGAGTTGTGGAAGATACCGAAATAGCTTTATCAACTATATGATATAGTTGAGCCTATATGCTGAAAAACAGCGTTGTTCTAAAAACATTGATCAGACATTGATCAGGCGTAATTGTTGTGTATATACCCTTTGTCAAAAATATTTATCTTTGATGCTTGAAGATGTTTTGAGTAATTTTATTGAGAACATGGTTTATCGATCCAAAAATTTACTGGATAAATGTGTTGACAAAAAAATCAAATAAAGACTAACGCTGTTTTTTCGCAAATGGGCTCAATTCCTGTGAAAAATATTCATATTTCAATGTAAAAAATTGAGCTAAGCCATAAACCAAGGTTTCGTATAAATAAAGGGGTTATGAATGTCAAAAAATCGAATCACAATGTTCATAGTAAAATTATGGATACAGGTAATGTTGATCGGAACTCTTTTACAGCAGATGCGTTTAGTGATTATCGGGTACCAAATCACGTACAAGGAATCTTTGATGCATACAGGAAATTGTAACTTAATGTAAAGTGGATATTTTAATGTCTGTTTTTATAAGAATAGACCACACACCTTTATTATTTAAGCAAACACCGCCCTCTTGAACTTATAAGATATGATAAGTTTACTAATTTCAGGGTTTACTTTTAAACCCTTTTGAGCTTTGATTATAATATGTGCTTGTACAAAATATTATCAAGTTTGCTTTTAGTCTGTAATTAGTATATATCATTATCTTTTAACCTGTTTTCTATTAGAAATAATCATAGTCCACCTATTGAATAACAATATCTTGTATGATAACGTAATGTTTGTCTTCCAGTTTGCCGCCTGAAGTGTTTCTTAAGTGTTATTTTATTCTTACAAGTAAATAATAATATTTTTAACTACAGATTTAGAATAATGATGAAACAGATTTTAAAATCACTTTATATCTGGCTTAAAATATTGTTAAGACTTATGACGACGAAAATTAAATAAAAATGAATTTAAATATCATCCATATGTACAAACAAAGCTTTATAAAAATGTTTGCAGGTATAATGTTTACAAAGGTCATAAATTTCTACTTATATTAACCCATCGTTAATGTCTTTAATTTATGAAAATAAAACACAATTTGTTTTGTCCTACTTCCACATTTTTACAACGATCATTATCAACTGATCAAAACAAAACCATGTTTAAACATAATAATTAAGCTTGTTACATATTATACTGTTTTAGGATAGATAAGCAGTAAAAGATGATTGTCTGTCTCTTCTAAAACAGTATAAATATATAGCTAAGCCAAATTAAGTTTGATCATAGTTTTCACGATGACTGGAAGCCGAAATAGCTGTCAAGAATCTGATAAAATTCTTTTAGAACTGAATACTTTGTTATTTTCACCTTATTACAATGGAGTTCTACCAAGTATATGCCAATTCAATCAATAAATAATTTTACTTTTCTGCAAATTTGAACGTAACAATTATTTTATTCCATAAAAAACTTTGATTGGAAATAAACTAAACATGAATGACTTCAACGTGACGAATTATCGCATAATCTATATTTCATTGAATATTATTAAGAGTTTCTTCGAGAGAGAGAGAATTTCTATGAATGGTTTATGATTGGCAAGATGGTCACCAATAAATAGTATTGAGATATTCATTTACTGCTATTTTATCTTTGCAACAAATAAATAAATAAAGAAAGTAAAACAAAATATATAGACTTTTAGCATTAAACATTTCTAATGCGATGGTTGTTCCGCTTCTTTTTATTCAATATAAGTTTAATACATTTGAATCTAAAATACAAAAGAGAAGATATTTACAATGTCAAACTTAATTTAGTTCAATAAATACTAAATAAAATATATGGTAAGATTTAAAATCATACATGTCTTAAAAAATGCACCAAATAAAAAGAAAATAAACAAACCCCACCTGTACAATCCATCTAATATATTGAATATATTTTATTTTGAACTCAACACGCCGTAAGCTGCACTTTTATCACGCCAACTGAAGTATTATGTCACGTGACAGGCTCGAACGTTAGACGTGTTACGAGATTCAGATGATTTTTTCTGGGATGATTTGATGACCACCAAAATTTTATCGCGCAATACCACTTTGGCTTCCACTGGTCTACACATTGTAAAATGCGTATAAGAAAAAGATAGCATAACAAATCGTCGTTATAATGGCAGAAGCAGTTAAGTCAAAAAACCTTGTTTTGAGATAATCGACTTTTGAGAAAATCATGAAATTTAAGTTTATATTATCATATTCCTTAACCATAATTTATTAAACTAACCACTTTATGACATTCGTTCATCATTTACGAGTTTAATTAAATTATTAGTAATTCTTTTTTACAGTAATATTAATTTTAGTTCTTTTGTCACTAATAACTGTGAACGAAATTGGCTTAATTCGAATTGATTTATTCAAATTACGTAAAATATACATGGAATATTGCTGAGCTTGTTTTTTTAGTCGATAGACTGTCCTAATATCGATTGTACAGCATTCATAACTCAAAACAGCCGATTTTCGACTTATCGTCTTCTACCACTACGCCAACGATAGATTGCAATAACTTTATATTATAACAGTATATAGTTATAGGAATAGGTATTAAGTTATATAAGAATCGTTTAAATCACAGTAACAAGTATAATGGAGTGTAAAACTAGGAATAAAACACTTCTAGACAGTTTTCGTGAAAATTTACAACAAAAATGTCTGGTCTAGTTGGCGCGATGCCGAAATAATTACTATCAGCGGATAATTAATGGGTGCATTTTATTTTTATGGGATCAACAATGTCAAAATAATATCATTAACTTATGTAAATGCAAACTTCTTCCAGTTTTTAAGTGGGCAAAGCTTTTACCATCCGGCCTCGGATGTAATCCGATAAAATTATGTTGTCGTTAATCAACCACACAATTATTTATCCAATTCTACAAAGTTACTACTAAACCATTTGCGTTCTTCTATTTAAATAATAAACATTGATTTATTTCTGTCTTTAGTAAAATTACTTTTTTTCCCACACGCCCAACGTGGAGCATATGGCCGCCTAATGGAGGTATCTCAACAGATGTTTTTCTACGAGAACTTTTACTCAGTTGCTCAACTTCTCCTTTTTTTAAGAGAGTAGGGATAGAAGGGTAGGGCTAGGACACGACTAGTGGTTAGTTAATCGCTCTCGTTACCCCCCGTTTTTAAGGATCGGATGGTTGGGAGGGAATTTTAGACTTCACAAACATTCGTGTTACGGACAGAAATCCCTAAATCGATTGAAAGATAAATTTATGAAACTGTCTGCACCGGGACTTGAACTCGAGACATCCGTAACCATAATCAACAACGATACCAACTGTTCCACGGACGCCGACAATTAATAAATTATTTACTATTTAAAAAAAATTCGAGGATTTTATGAAATGTTGTAAATGAATAGTACACTTATAAAGTATTAATGCGATTTAAATGAATTCTTTCTACTTTTAGCGTATACACAAGATCCTCTTTTTCCGCGATTATTAAAAACTATACCGATTATTTTTTTACTTTGACTTTTTGGTGACCTAGTGGAAAAAGATAAGCTTACAACTAGGCTCTTTCTAACACCATCCTTCTATTCTCACTTTATTCGAGAGAAAAGGTTGAGCGACTGATGTACACCAGTTTTTGTTAAAGACCCAATGAAATTCTCCATAAGGAGTGTATATGATCCACATGGGAACGGACATGGTTTTTAATCATTCTTCAGAAGTAAACTTCTACAAGCGCACTTTAAATTTATAATAAAAAGGAAGAAGGTGAAAATTGCTTTGCAATAATGTAACGAACACTAAAATGACGGTTTTAGAGTAATAGTAAACTATGCACTTGCGTGCACATTTGTGAAAAAGAAAAAGTCTACAAAAATACTCCGCATGTTGTTTATTATATTTCATTTTTATTTCAATTTTCAGCAACTATAATACTGCTGGCGATATACATTGTTATATTTTTTCACTGACCTAAACGATTTGTTCAGTCTTCAGTTGCTTGGACAATCGCCTGCAGATAAGACGGTGATCTGGACTGAAACCGAGGATATTTGATTAGATCAGTGAGAAAACAGGACGGCGGTATGATTACGCGCACACAACAAAATTGAATATGCACAGTGAAAATAGCGCACAAACCAATATAAACAATTAGTATGTCGTAATAATTGTAAGGGCGCATATATAATTTTTATATGCGTATCAGTCTTGCGCACGTATGTCTGTTCCGAACGGAAGATATACATATAAACATTCACCTTACGTCGGGGCTACATTCGTAAGTCAAATTTCAAACGAAAAACTGAAATTTAAATTATTCATACTTAATTAAAGTAATATAAATGTTTATTCTTTTCTTATCAAAAGTGTTTCTGTGTTAGTTGGTGTAATCATAATTATTAATTTGAATTTTCTAGTTGTGCGTTTATAATAATATGAAATCGTTGTTTTCATTTGTCTTATTGATAAAAATATATAAATCCACAAAATTCTGCAACAAAAGATTCTGGATTTCGTAACCAGAATTGGATGTTGTATACTTAAAAGGAATATGTATGATATTGTCTTAGTTTTATATATATATAAATTAAGCTAGTGCCATTTGTCAACTATCACTGATATAGGATGTAAGCGAGAGAACCGGAAGCGACACGTGTGAAGCTGTCCCTCTTGAATGTGAATATGGAAACAACGTGTTCGCAATAATAAGGTGTTGCCATATTATTATTTCGTAATGACGTTTACAATCTACACAGAATACTTATTAAAGCTAAAAAAAAATTAATAATATTTCTTAGGTGATTTCACCTTTTGGTACCTTTACATTATATTGGCATGAATACTGATGAACTGGAACTAGCTTAAATATCAGAAAATATTAAAACCAAAGTGCGACATGTATTCGGAAGGTTGGCTGGATTGTTTTTACTATAATCACAGCTATTATTCATTCTTAGTACACAATATATTTTGAATATTTGATTTACATTTAAATACATTGGAATTAGATTTTTTTAAATAAAAATAAAAGTGTGTCGCATTGTCATACTGTCAATCGATGGACGGTTTGCATGACAATTGAAAATAAGCAAATTCTTAGTTGTTAATAAAAATCCTGTGCTGTAATGTACTATGTAATAAATTAATTCACGTGAAAGTTCAAAATACATAATGGTTGAGATATATTTTAAGTTTGTCTTCTGGTGGCCAACGTTTTTGTAAAACGTTCTCTATAACATCTATCGTTCATTAAATCAGGTAATGTGTTCCATCGTTGTTTTCGGCATTAAACAGTTACCTTATTTTGCTAGAGCCATAAATGGCTCTATTATTCACAATGGATTTTAAATTGACGGTTGCAATAACTTTTAAAACAGCGTATCGTTACATCTAAGAATCGCAAGAGCCATATTACAGTAAAACAAATGATAAACCAATAAGTTTATAAACATATTTATGTTGTTGAATGTGAAAAGTTTTCGACCACTTTGAGAAGAATAATAATCCGACCAAAATATTGTTTAAGAATCTTTTTTTTTAATGGCTTAAGATATCGACTGAGGTGTTTTCCCAACAGGGATTGGGGACAATTGTTATGATCAATCCAGATGTCATTTTAGTCCCTAAACTTAGTGATAAGATTTGTCGTATTTTATGTTGTATATAAGTAATGTAAACTGTTTACTGTGTCAGTACGAGTTCATTCGTGCCCTCGAATGTCTGAAGATGCCGAAAAGCGAAACCCGGGTCATTAGTGACGAAATACATGGAACTGTACAAAATATCAACAATTCAAATTCAAATTGTTAATGTAATATGTAATAATAAATTAGTAAATGATTGGATATTATTTTAAAGACGACAGAGCAGGTCTTGGCCAAATGATGTAAATTAGAAAAATAAATTGACCACTTTTTGGAAGGGAAATATCACTTTACATTGGTTTTAGGTTTTAAAATGCTGACCCCCCGACTTGATGTAAGCCACTATTATATAAACACTCCTTACGCATTATCCTGTACCTCCAAACATGATAATTTACAGGGGTGTATTTCAATGAATCATAACGCAACTCACCATAGGTATAATGTTTTCGATAAAAACAGTTTTTAATTTCAATTTTGAGTGTTACATCAATTGGCCAAAACACCGTCGTTTTGTTGATTAGTTTATATTAAATATTTGATGTCAAAAAATGTGAATAATTTTCATTAAAACATATGTATAAGCACATATTTTTTTGAAAATAATAGTAGTTGAAAAATACTAAAAATATAATGTTTTTGGTACGACGAGGATTATCAAACACAATCTATATAATATATATGTGACCATCAAGGTAATGTTAAAACGTACCGTGCATGATTTTATACAACTTAACTAGAAAAGATCGACGAAATATCGTTGCTGTTCTGCAAGAAAACACTAAATCGAAAAAATGACATATTAAGTTAGCTATACAAAAATGTTTCTTATTTAAAACTCTACCGTATGGAAGAAGACACTTATTTTTATGAATTACGCTTTTACTTTAAAACAGTTTTGTACAAACACACAAAATGAAAAACGTATAGCATTTGAAACATTTGACAAACTTGGAAGTCCAATTACTCAAAACTTGTATTTTCCAGTTAACGTCATCTTCCAGAACAATGACGATACATCAGATTATTATATTAGGTAGATACTTTATTATATTTAGTTTAAATCAATTGTAATATAACTAATAATAATGATAATCATCAAGTTTTTTTATTAAAAAATAAATACGGACATATTTACAGTTGCTGTGTGTTTTTTTTAACATAATGATATTGAGCTTCAACAATGACTTAAAGATTTGCTATCAATTAACGTTTATTTGAATGCAGTGTTAAGAAGTTATATCGTATTATATAATTCGAGATAATGACGATGACGTAATGCCGGAAAAGCCTTCGAATATATTTGACATGTTAGTAGAATCAAACACATTGCTATTTTTATATTATGATAAGACTCTACATCAATAAACAGTCATCTTGTACTGAATAAATCTATCATACTATTGCTTTTTACTAAGACATGTGAACTGTACACCGTATTACAATAGGCAGGCGTATGAGATGAATAATTGACGATCGTATTTTTGAGATTGTCGAATGCGTTGCATTTTAATTAAGTACTTCCTACGTTTGATTTGATTGCATACGCACAATATAAATGTACTAACCCCCCTATAGATACGTTGATTTGATCCATAACCACATATGAATTCTTTAATTTATAATCGATATTTTTTATTAACTCTTTACTTCGAAAGAAAATTAATAACCAGCCGAATCTCTGATATCAGCAATCATATTTTTTTAAATAAAACAGAATCTGTTTTGTATTACTTCAACATGTTTATAATGATCACGACCGGTTTCACTCATCGCGGGCATCATCAACTGATCATATATCTATATGATGATATTATATGCTCGCGATGAGCGAAAGCTGTCCTTATTATTAAACACATTTGGAATATAATAATTATGTATTACTCGCTCCTAACCCTCTTAGCCCGATGCATAGTTGCATGGGTGTCATATTATAACCAAGATCTATTGCGCATGAAAAAGAAAACATTTTTTTTCCGCATTCAATTGATTACATGTCAAATAAAACTCTTTTTTTACCATGCACCCTCCTTAAGAGACTTCAGTGGTTTAGCATTAAATGGGATTTCAAGTTATTTCACTTAAATTTGAAGAGTGGGTAAGTATTGAAGGATGCGTCAGAAATGGACTTAGTAGCCAAAATCTCCATGAACCCTGAAATGATAAGGAAGAATGATAACATAACAGGCATCTATGAACGCTTTTGGATATAAATATGAATTTGATCACAGAACGAAAAACTAGAACGATACCGTAGATTACGGTGACATGAATCTTTAAGGCTATACTATAATAATTGGTGTACTGGCATGAGTGGCATGTTTAGCATAGTTAGGGTATCTGACAATCTTATGAATGCTATGGATTCTGTTTGTTTTTAATTTCAAAATTTTACCAGTTATATTTACCAATACAATTGGTTATAATCTGCTGTCTTATTTTTTACAATACAGTACGAGGTTATTATTTTTCCGATATTTGAAGATTATAAAAACTATTAATGATTGAGCTAAATTATTTACAATTATTTACGGTTTTAGTACCGTTGGTAGAAAGTACCATGGACTAAACATAAAATACACAAGGGGCGTATCACGCGAGCAACACTATTTTGGTATATTTTATCAAGTAGAACAGTTACGAATTGTGATATTACTGAGTGCAAAGATAAGTAAATACGTGATTGTAAAAGGAGACATGCGTGGTAATCGTCAAATGCAATATTTGGAAAACGCAATACAACGAGAGAAGAATATAGAAAAGGGATTATCAGTCTCTTGCCACTCTCCGACGGTATAACATCAGACTCCGGACTCCATTACCGACTTCTACATTATCATTATCCGTCCTGCGGCTTAATCACCATTGGAATAACATATTCCTAAATTATTATAGTATTGCTGTGCTATTAATAGCTGTAATGTCGTATTTGTGAAGAAGAATATTGCATTATTGAATAAATTAAATTAACTCTAACTTTTTAAGGTCGCAAACAAAAGTAATTGCTTATTCATTGGAATACGATCAAGAAACCTTTGGTAATATGGTCTTCTGATCATTGTCTACTTTGTTATACATAAGGACGTAATAATAGCTCACTAAATTAACACAGAAAGAGTTAAATAAACGATGAACGGAAGTTCAACTACCGTACGTGGCGAGCAAGTTCCTTTTGCTAGCAAGTTAGTAATACAAAATGCATTTATTGAACCTGGTTAATATTCCAAAAAGGATGCACAAGTCGTAATTTTATTTCTTGGCGACAGATATTGGACGTGTGGCGTTGAGATAACTCTTAAATTCTATCACCGTACAAATTTTACCTATCGTACATAATTTATTTTAATATTCATCGCTGCCTCAACAAAAAATATACGGAAGATAATTTTATTCAAGATGTCTAATTATTATGTATTCACATATATGAATTTTATGGAGTTCACTTATAATAATTTTTAACCAGTAGTAGAAACAGCTTCAACGGTGACGTAGACTAAAAACTGTAATGATTTTTGTCCATCGAATATTTTGATTCAATCAATGATGCTCATCAATTATGTTTTGGAGTAACTTCCTAAACGATTTGTGTTTCTTGACGGCTTTCAAATCTATATTGCGCAATGTTGATGGAACACCTACAGTTGAAATAAAAAGTCTGATTGTAATCTATTCAACATAATATGGTGTTTTAAATTGAGTGATTTGCAGTTTTAAGTTGTATTTTTGCAATAAGGTGAAAATATCAAAGTATTTAGTTCTACAAGAATAATAAGTTATAGTTGGTAACTATATCGGAATTACGCCATCGACAGAACTATGTTTAAACGGATTTTAGCTTAGCTACTAACTTAAAAGGAATAAGAAACTATAATAATTATAGATATTATCATCTTATTAACTTAAAATCACAAATTATATTTAAACATAAATAAATCAAATAAATATATAAACAGACATACTAAAATGCGTCTAGTATGATCGCTGGTCTACTCCATATTCCTTTACGGCGTGGAGACATGGACTCTAAAAAAAAGACAAACAACGGTTAGACCCATTTTAAATGTGGTGCTGGAGAAGGATGCTCCTTTTACCATGGACGACTAAGCGCATAAACGCATCTATCCTGAACGAGCTACAAATGCAGTATAAAAATCTTGAGAGGCTCGTCGTCACAAGAAAGGTCGAAGGTAGAAGAGGACGCGGAAGCGCCCCTACTAGCCGGGGTGACCAAGTGGACGCCACAGGCCCCTCCTTATCGATGGCCCTCAGAGCAGCGTAGTGTAGGAACGAGTCGTGAAGGATCGTCAAAGGAAATGGAGATGTTGCAATAGGCGGAAATCGCAACCCTCACTCGTGAGGAATAAAACTGAAGAAAAAGAACTTCTGTTTGAGTTGGTCTGATTTTAAAATTAAATACGTTAAAGTTATGATAATTAGGTGTTATTAAATGAGCTTCCTATAATGCTTAAATTAAAGGTGATGTTTTAATATTAGTATAGTCATTAAGGAGGTTATTTCCTTGATTATGACGTTGTTATCTTTAAATGTCTATGGCTCTAGGGTATTGCATCTTCGTTATGTGTTACAAATATGTAGTAAGCTTAAATCTCTTCGACAATAAAGCTCATTTAGAAATAAATAAACATTCCACACGAATATACAAAAATATTAACGCATATCTCTAAGCGCCTGATAGTATCTTGTTATATTATTATCATTAAGTTATAGATACCACACCTCTAGATACCTATTAGTGAAACCGGACATTGCGTGGCATGCGAGAATTTTACTATTTCCGGTAGTATGAGTTCACCAAATAAATTATATAGATGATTTTTCGATTTCGACGGATGCACTGCCTGTCCTGTGTGTCGTGTCCCGTTTGACCTTCCTATTATATAAAATCGTGACGCCACATTGCTATTACTCAACTTAGAGTAAAGAAGAAAAGCTGCATATTATAAGGTACGCATTTGAATATATTTTTTACATGGATGAGTTTAGGTTACGTCATAATCCATACACAAAAGTTAAAAATTCCTAGACAAGCAAAAACAAGAGATTGTGCTGATATAAAATTCTGGCATGTCACTTCAATGTCTTCTATTTATTTCATTTAAATATCTCTTTAATCTGTAGTCAAAACGTAAAGCTTTCAAGTTAAAACTAACGTGTAAATAGTTATATTACAAAAACACCTGTAAATATCTTGAAGCTATTCTACAATATAGACATTCTCCTGATTATTATCAACCCTTTATTCATTCATGCGAAACATGCAACTTTGGTATGCGCATCAGCTGCAATTAAACTGAATCTCGGCATGAATGGATTTCTCGTGCAGCAGCTGGTGATCCTGATGCAGTGGACGACGTTTAAGCACCAGGTATTACTTTGATGACGCGCCAACGCGTGGAGCTTTGCCAGAACTATTTTCCGACGCGCTAATTCCGTCGCTGCGAGAGCTTTTGTGAGTTTATTTTATAACGTCCGCCGAAGCGCGAAGCAAGGTATGCTCACTTCATTATTTCGGCAGGTAAATTTTAGAGAACAGCTTGCTTACCATCGGTACAATTTTACACCAAACTTTTGTAGTCTTGCAGCAGATCTTATATAAGTAATTATATAAAATGTGCTCATGCCTAAAATCAATAGATTACTTAATAGCCCGGAGTTAGTATACGATAGAAAAAAATGAACTATTCACATCTTTGAGTGATTTATTTGGTCTCCATCACAGGTCGTTTTGTTTTGACAACTTAAAAATGATACAGCTCAAATCAAATTTTTAAAGTTATTCTTGAATAAAATAATTATGTCATGTAACTACATAACAGTGTAAATAAATTAGGTAATAATCTAATTTACTTTTAATTATATAAATGTAAGTCTTCTGATATAAATGATAAACTCGTGTAAAAGTGATAACTATGATTTAATATCCAATTCCAAGAAGATCATAATTCGACGGAGTTTTGGCCAATAGATGTAACCCAAAAAATTGTTCCGGTGAGAGTAAAAACTTGTGGGTGAGTTGCGTTATGAATCTTTGAAATGTACTCCTGAAAATTCTCATTTTTTCAGATACGGGATTATATTGAGTAGGGAGTGTTTATATAAAAGCGGCTTACATCAATGGCTGGGTCAGAATTTTTTAATCTAAAATCATTGTAAAATGACGTTTCCCTTCCAAAAATTGGTCAATTTATTTATCTAGATTACATCATTTGGCCGAGACCTGCTCTGTCCTCTTTAAAATGAGATCCAATCATTCACTCATTTTCATATTTTTTTAGTTACATTAATTGGCGAAAACACCGTCCATATATATTATAAAACCATAAACTTAATATAACCTTATGCATTGGTACATCATTTTTGTTTAATCGAATGTCTAAAGTATCAATAAAAATATTTTTGATGGATTCCTCGGTAGCTTTATAAAAATTCGTTTAATCAGTTTTAATTGTATATCAATGAGACTATTTTAATCTTAATATTAATAGCAAGTAACTCTCCACTATATACACATCATTTGACACACCCTGGTTTTTTTGTTAAGGGTACGTTTTATTAAGATCCGGAACTAAGAACGCACAGCGTTAATGACAATTATTCGGATGATTCGCAATGACCCAACTGTCGTCAGGGGCGCACGACCATCGCCTGCGGACACGTTCGCAAGACGAGTCCATTTTTGACGGAAAGGGGTGGCTCCGACGATGCGGGAGTCCTTTTAATTGTATGTGTGAGTAATCGATTACGATCTTTCGAGTGGAAGTGAGCTGCCGGCCAGCGTGGTCGGCACCGTTGACGTTGTGGATTGTTTGTGTTTGTTTTAAAATTGGACGTAATTTAAAATCTTTGTCGTGTCACTTGCATTTTAACTTAAAGTACATTCAGTTGTTAAGTAAATGCAAATGTAGATTCAATTTTTTGTGTTAAGAATATTTTTGTGTATTCATCTTCGATTAAAAATAAATAAGTGTTGAACCGGATTTGAAATGGTGTTTGTTTGAGATCCCAATCCTTCCCGGACATCGATAACCAGCCACTCGCCTCTCTTCGATTCGGGTCTTCTCACATTATATCAATAAAAAAGTCAACAAATACGTCATGTGTTATAAACGTACATGACCGTATTTTGCTTGATAAATATTCAATACCTACATGTAACCATCAATTTATTCGCTGACATGCGCGAATATGTTTTTTAAGCCTAACCGTCCCAAACTCAAGCCATTAGATTGGATGTCTACATAGCAATCAGTCCTTTCCTAACATCATGCTACTTTTAGCCTCAACAACTAAATATTATACAAACTCATTTTTAAGTTGTCAACTGACAATTCTTGATAGAAAGACATTTTTAAATTCACCCATTGCGAGCATTTTCAATGTACAAAAATAAATAAATATACAAACTGTTCTGAAATATTCCATTAAGTGTTCATTTATATTCGCTATCGCCGACTATATTATGCTTAAGCTCCGTTGATTAATTTTAAGAAAAACCAATGCAGAATGCATCTTTGGATATATGGAACTACTATTTTAAAGTATATTCACACTAACAATTATTTTCAAAAGAGCGAAATATATATTTTTCTCTTATGGTAACAAAAACAAGTGGTACCTAAATCTGTAATGTTTTGACCCCTTTATGTCGCATTTTTTTAAATTCTCCTAATTAAAAACTTGTACAATATTTTATTCCCAGGAAAGATAAGTTTTTTATATTACTTTGGTGGTTTTATGACTTTGTCTACAGCCCCCCCTACTTAATTTTCACCAGATATAACATATTTTAGACTCCCTTACGGTGTGACTAGGGCTTCCAATCCCGGGATCCCGAGCAATAAGTCAATCCCCGGATGGACTCAATACTAACACCGGGATTTCGGGATTCGCAAGAAGTTGACTTTTGACCCGAACATAACACGAATTTTTTTTTCTGAAAATTGGATTCCTTATCCGATCCTCAATGGTCTTACCCGGCCCGCTGTGTTCATAATCATATTTTTTTTTGACAATTTCAAACACGAAAACCTGATTTTTAACCGATCAAAGAAGGAGGGAATTTTTTTCGACAATTTAATAACGGATGCGTGGACGCCCGGTTGTCTCAGGGGCAAAATTTTTTTTTTGACAATTTCAAACATGAAAATGTCTAAAATTTACTCCCGTCGTGTCCTAAAAACGAGGCGTATGGAGGCGATTAACTATCGACTAGTCCTGTCTTAGCACAATCTTTCTATCTCTAATATCTTCGAAAAAAACAAGGTTGAGCAAATGAGTGACAAGCAGTTCTAGTAGAAAAAACTTCTGTTGAGATACCTCCATTAAGAAGCCATATGCTTCACATGGGACATGGTAAAAAACGGTAACTGTGAACGGTCACTTTGCCAAAACGCGACAGACAGGACTTCCTATTAAGATATAACAGAACACATGGAGGGAAAGCTCACTACACAAATTTATATGTTTGGCATTATAATTAGTCACTAGACACCGAATATGTCGCGAATACTTATTGCAAAAAAATACTAAATATACGTAAAAAATTATTTTTGAGAAAAGCTCCATTAGGAATCTATACGCTCCACATTACCAGTGGACATGGTTTAAAAAAAAAACAAATTTATTGCTTGAAATTAAATTGAAACCATCGGATTCTGAATTTTCACGTCGAATTAAAGTTAATACGTCTATCAAACCTGTTAACATAACTCTCGACAGGTTGTACAAATCAATAAACGTTAAATGGTGACACTCACTACTCTCCATCGTTTTGAAATTTAAGGCATGAAACGAAAAACAAACTTAGATATGTCAATAAACGTTCATATCAATGAGTTATTTATTGACTTCGTTTATTTTCTGTGTCAAAATCTGTGATTTGACATTGTTAGAGTCTAATAAACACATTTAACGTTATTTGAATAAGTACAAATATTTTTCGAGCCCTTTGAAGACTGCTTATGATTCATTTAGTTGTATGGTGTGAGAATTATAACAGATATGGCACTAGAGATTTTATGTACTTAGCCTGCGCCATGTTCTAAGAAATGAAAATTTCTCTTTCTTTCATCCGGGCAAACACTTCTTCTAAAGAAACGGACGCACTTACCTCCGGACTTTTGATTTCAAATATTATTAATAAAATATACCTACTCACTTCCTCCGTAAACAGAATGATGATTGAGGGATTTTTCAACAGCTTTATCTAATCTCTTCAGTTCCCTTTGAGTTAGTTAGATACAAGTAAATTTCCTTCAAAGGAATTCTCAAAGTGTGGCTCGATTTTGGACATTTGGATTTGGAAATGCTTTAAATTAAGCTTGATTAAATCATGTGTTTCATAAAAAAAAGGTGTGCTTCTCTAACTATAAGGCGAGCCGTAGGGCGTCTGCGGGGGGACTCAAAATGTTCCAGTATTCTTCTTCTTTTACACATATAGATATTCTTTATTTAAGAACATATTTTCTTACATACATAGTGACTCTATTAAAATTCTGTTGTGAGGTGCTTGTAAATGCAAGCGTATATATAAATATATCATATAAAATGTCAATTAAACCTTTTGAAAACTAATTTAATTTAATTTTTGGGGGGTGGTTTATTTTTTGTAAATTTTGTAGGCCGTGGAATGAAAACGTTTGGGAAGCAATGTCATAAAGTACAAATTTTGTCTTGAGGTATTGCAAATATTACAGATTCCAATATCATCTATTCATTGTATTATATAAATTGTAAAATATTTTAGAAAACATACCTATTGCCGGTACTATGTGATAATTTACCACCTTTCGATATAAGCTGGAGTGATTACTTTTTCATTACCAATAATTTAAAACTTATAAATCTTTTCTTAATAAAAATTTTGTTTTATTTTTTCAAAGTAGAACGTTCGTCGTTTGTTCGACTTCGATTTACTCCTAACTAAAATTTGCAGTAGAGAAGACTTCCCTTATAATATCGTTTATAATTTATTTTATTAATTCCTGGCTATTGCTACTGCATTGCCTTGGCTAATTTAACGTAAGTTAAATAAACATTTCCTCATTACTTTTTTTACTAGTGTCCTTGTGTGTAATACTAAAAAGTATTAATTTTATTCATGAGCTTATTCCTCCTTAGTAATTATGATTTTTCATAATTATAATATATGCTGCAGCAAAATGATGAATGCGCTTGAGCTGTCATCATATTAGATTGAGTGGTCAAGGTTAAAATCCCTTGATGGAAACGTTAACCATTCAATAAATTTAAGGATTTGTATGAAGGAAATGCAATCTTCGATTTCATTATTAAAAAGTGACGTATAGAGAGCTACTTGCCAAATTGTCCTTACAGTATCTGAAAAGATGTTAGGTAAGTGATTTAAAACCATGACGCTTAACAATGATTAGTTCTACAGTATCAGTTAATAAAGCACTGCTTAATTTTGTAGTTCTTTTTTTAATGTACTCACTTAATATAATTTAGAAAATAATGTCCCCGTGTTGATATCATAACGATTACGAAAAGTGAAATGGGGTGCAAAGCGTCAAAATTCGTTAGAAGCGCTGGTTCGGAAAGATAATGAATCTATCTTCAATGGCCCAATGCGTCAGAAAACAAGCGTATCCGTTCTAGCAAGCATATCCGCTGTCGCAGTTCAAACCGTGCCGAAGAATAGTATCCGTGTTAAAAAATAACAAGGGAAGTGAAATGAAAAACTCGTTCGGGACTTATTAGCGGGAACTTCCGACGTAAGCTTATTCGGAACTTTCCAAAAATCGTAATAAATCAAGCAACAAGGGGGCAATGTTACATATTACAATGTTGGAAACTAATTATTACTTTCTGTACAGGTGGCGCCGTATTTAATTACATCACTTTTTGTTAAAACCATACCTACTTCCAATGTAAAGCATATGAACTTCTTATGGAACTTTTCAACAGAAGCATTTTTTACGAAAAACTGTTCAAGTTAATTTCTCAACCAATTTCTTCCGAGAAGGTATGGAAAGAAGGATATTATTAGGAAAAGACTTTGCTAGTTGCTCTCTAGAACCCGGGGTTCATGTTCTGGTAGGGGATGGGTAGAGAGGTATGAAAACATCACAGAAATCAATACCCTTAGATTCTAAATCATAAATTGGATCTCTCGGCTACAGGGCATACAAGAACTAAAACTTAAATGCATTTTTATATATGTTCATAAGTAACTATAAAATGGAGTAGAAAAGTGATTTAGTTCATTCTAGTTTTATTCAAGATCTAGTCCTAGATTAAGTTAATTACATTTAAATTTAACTACATTAATATGATGGAGAAAGAATATTCATATATTGCACCTCTTATAATTAAGTACATTCAATACATATAAGCGTTCTCTCCAGAGCCGGATTTAGATGAAGAGAGGATCTAGGATCTTGGCTATTCCATTAGCGAGATACCTCCACTTGTGAGACCCCTCAGAAAAAAAACGTCCACAAACTTTTCGAACACATCTATAAAATTAGCTTAGAAATAGCATGAACCCTTTTATATTTTTTTGGGTTCCAGGAACATGACGAAACCGAACAGGAAAAGACAGAACAATTTGAAAATAGTGTTTTTGTCGTATCTATTATTTATTGAATATATAAATAATATATTTATTAATTTATATAATATTGAGTAATTTATAAAAACAAAAAGTATAATAAACTCTAATATGCAATTAGAATGTGTTTATTGTAGATATTAAACACAAATATTTGCAAAAGACCATACGTTTTATGTCATATAATACACGGGCACAAGTATTTTAAAATTTGTTTGGAAAAAATATCCGATTAAGCTCAGCGTAGCTAGCGTATAGGTATATCTGGCCCTGGTTCCTTCAACCCTATACGATATTAAAAATGGTGCGTAATGAGAACAACCTCTGTTGAGATGCTCCATTAATAGTCCATATGCTGCCACATATTGAAAGCGGAAAAAATATAAGAGTACAAAATTCGGTTAGCATAGTTCTGACGATGGCATGATTCCGAAATAGCTATCAACAAAGTTCGTTTATACATTACTATTTTTAACATTATGATGGACTTCTTCCCACAAAAAAAAAACAATTCAATCAACACTTTCGCAGACGATTACGCGTTACTCTTTTTAATAAATTGATTTCCATTAAAAAATGAATTGGGATATTTGAAATAATGCCACTAACATATTATTAAAATACAGGCGGCAAAATGTGTTTTGTTTTTTTTAATTCAGAATGCTTTAAAATAGCTACTTAGTACTTACAGAAAACAACTGCCTCTTTCCAGTCAATTATGTTCGGTGTTCGAAAACGGCTTGCGTTTGTTTGATTGTTTCCAATATACGACTTTGAGGTAGTTAATCACGCCATCTGTCGGTCGACGACGAATACAAAATAAGAAAAAAAACTTTCCGAAGCAAAAGTCGCTCTTACATTTCTTTGTGTCCACCATGTCGTTTAGGCTTGTATCTGGTGATTGAAACAAATTGTTTCTTCAGACACGTATTTGTTTTTTTTAAATGCACCGGGAATAGGCATACAACGGAATATGTATGAAGGTGTTAAAACCATTCGAAAAAACTATTTAATCCGTAATGAAATAGTTTGCAAAAATAAAACACAATTCATTTGTACTACTTCCACATATTTATAATGATCAGGACCGGTTTCGCTCATCACGAGCATTATCAACTGATAAAAATACAAACATAACAGGCTTATTTATATAAAATTGAGTGTAAAAATGAAGGTATATAAAACTGATGGTTCATGAACTGAGACAAGAAAATACTGATTAACAAACAAATTATACATAAATCAAATGAAAGAGTCTACAATTAAATTCTTATGGACCTCTTGCAAATCATTAAATACTAATCTGAAATCACAAATATAGCTACATTAAAAGTCCATTTAGCTGAACAAAATTATTAATGACGTTACCAATATAATATAAAATAATGACTTAGGGAAATTATAAGTAAAAATCAATGAACCATTTAAAAATAATCAAATATTAAGTATGTAATTAATATGAATAATAAACAGCCATCTTAAGTGGAGAAAGCAGAGCAGCTATGAGTATTCAATAAATTTTAATATCTGAAAAACAAAAATTACAGAGACAGAATCAATTCTTAAAAGTTAAAAATTAAAAATAACCTTACAGGTATAATACAAATTAATGAATCGGATATAACAAAGGAGAAGATACAAAGACGGTTTGCTCATTCAATAAATTTGAATTTGGCAAAAATTTATATCTATTTATTTAAATTTTTTATATCTATTTATTAATAAATATAATGTCTTTCCCCAATATAATGTCTTTCCACCAAGAATTGACAGTTAACATCTTAAAAGTGAAATAGTTTGTGTTTAACGTTGAATCTCGTCATAGGAAGACAAATTGCAACTTGCGATGTCGCAAGATCTTACCTATCCTGATGATGACATTTACAAACGACTATAAAAATGGAAAAAACTAATATCTAAAATTGGTTTTATAAAATTAATAATGGAAATAAAATGATTAAAATACAGGTAAACATTCTTTGGAATATTTTTAATGGATCTTATAAAACAGTCAAAACATCTTGTGTGTCAATTATTGTTATTTAGTACCAATTCATCAAAAATAAAATAGATAAATGATTATTAATGCAGCCACTCGTGTGTTTTGCTCACATTACACTTACATTATAGAAGAGTTTGGTAGTACCTTTGCAAGACTTCATAGTCACCAAGTCATCAAAGATAAAAATTACCGAAACGAAGAGCTTGCTTGAGGAATGGAAAAGCTGCAAGTGTTGCACCAAAGTAATATACAATTCATCAATTATTTTAAATGTCAATGTGATTTATGATAAAAAAAATAAGCGACTCCATATTTCGCATAATACATATACTAAAGATATTTGAAATTGCAGCGACTATGACGTCAATAAATCAAAAGATAACAATATTTGAAACCTCGTGATTTGCATTATTAATTCATAACTATTCTTCCCAATGTTACAAATAATACTAAAATTAAAATTAAAAATGGAAAAATTTAAATTTACGCTTCGTGAAAATTTATATTCCCCATAATTCGTGGAACAAAACCGAATCGGACGCTTGTTTGTTATATCTGTATTCTAAACAAAATAATCAGATTGCTATGGATGGCGTGTTGGAAGTCCTTTTCTATTTCGGTGAGTACGCCGTTGCGTAACTTAAAGTAATTCACAAAATCTTACTTGCTTAGCTAATATAATACAAAAATTATGCCAATGAGAATCTATATAATGTAGGTCTGTAATATTATTTATGTACAGGTAAAAGTATCACATAGTGTCTACTGTTCATTCTTTATTGAACGATGTAAAATGTTTCTGAAAACAAAACGCGATTTGTGGTACTTAACCCATATTTAAAAATGATTTGGGCCAGTTTCACTTAAATAATATTCACTTATTGAGTGAAAGAAATGTGGCATACGTATATTACGCATACTAACATGAACTTTATTTTTATAAATAAAGAAACAAGATCTCTTTGTTAATTTCCTGATCAAAATGATCTAAATATACGACACCAAATCTATACATTAAGTTGAATTAAATCGTCTTTTCCTGTCTGTACTGTATGTCTCTGTACATTAAAATACATTTATATTTTTGCCCTTTTCGGATCTATAGTTGTACTGTAAATAAATATTTCTCGGTGTTGGTAAAAACACATATTTACAATATGGAAACTAAAATCGCAATCCGCAACATATTTTGTCGGATAAGTTCCTATTGCAATTCCACAAGTGTATATATTATCATCTACTCATTGTGGAATCGTCAGTTAGTGGCAGACCTTTATTGTCGTTTCTTGTTTCTTAACAACTACTAAAATACTAATGGAGTGCGGAACTTGGCGGAACAGTTCCACAAAAAAATAAAGCTCATTAATGACCTCCGAGACCGATGACAGATATTACTCTAGAATAGTGGAAAAGACGTTTGGCATTAACTAGTGTAAATGTATCTTTATATTTCTAAAGAAATTTAAATATAAAATAGTATATTTACATACTTATAAAAAGAACAGTCCATCATCTAATTCGGATGTACCATTGATCCTTGAATCCTTCTCCTCGTCTATAAAAGCTTCATTTGAGAGTGAATTTAAAAAAAGGTATAATTTTGGTAACTTGTTGTTTTGTTCCAAGCAGGAAAACACAACACGCCTGCTACTGAAAGTGATTCATAATATGCCAAATGACACGTCACATAACTCAAGAAAATCATGACTGCAGCTCTCGAGGAATTATATTGTGCGCTTGTAAAAATCTTTTTTTCATCTTGCAACTCCGATTATTTTTTGAAGTTATGCATTCTTAAGAGAAAAATAACTCTTAACATGATGGCTTGAACCGGTTGTTCGAGTACGCATGAATATGGGTAGGTATGAATGTTTTGTTTCTATTTTTAAATCGGTTAAGTAACGTCCCATATAAATGACGAGGTCCAGCAATCAACTTTTCCCGTAGATTTTCGGCACCGTAAGTTTTGTAAATGCATTGAAAAAAATAAACACTTAAAGTAATCGAAAACAAACTTTTGAAATTATTGGGCGTGGGAGTTTGATTCACATTTAAAACTCGGCAGAGAAAGCGTTAAAACATGAACAACCACCAAACTAACCACAACTAATATAATAAATGTATATGAATAGGTATCTTCATAACTCATGAATAAAGAAATAAATGGGAAACTTCATTAATTTAACTATTTGGTTTTTATAAACACTAGTTGTTAGCACTGGGGATTGGGTGATCAATTACAATAATTTTGGTCAACTTGTAACATTTATTAGAAGATTCTTAATGATTTATACATAATATAACATTAGGAACTAAGCTTTCAAAATATACCTTCTGTGCGTCTAAGTATTAATCGAAGAGTCGGTCAACTCCATTAGATTCAATCAGCTAGCTAAATTAGTATGCAAAATGACTATAATAATTTAGTTAAGAATAGTTATGTCCACAAATTGTAATTGTTGAGATTTTGTACATATCCATGTATTTCGTCACTAACGAACCGGGTTTCGCATTTCGGCATCTTCAGGCATTCAACAGTAAATAGTTAACATAAATTAACAATCAAAATAATGAAATTTCCATAGGGTGAGTGTTCCTATAGTCAGCCGTCGCCAGTGATCGGTTTTGAGCTTTAAACTTAAATAATAGTGGATACATTTTAAAAAAACAGATTTTTTAAATTTGTGTAGGTACTCTTGCCACTTGCCAATGTATATCTGCACTATACTGAACTATATGATGCAATACGCTATTAAAAATAGGACATTTTTACTTCGCAAGTTTCGATAAATTCATGTTGTATCGCTAACCAAATATACTTATATATCGTCATGCTTCGCATCATTGTGTTTTTATTGTTCTGTCTACTCTCAGTAAATTCGTCTGCGATATTTATCAAGTTTCATAGTGATGGTCGAACACTGGGTAACGAAATGCCGACCATTGGGTTTTGGGGGCCGACCACTGGGAGAATTGGCATGTTTTTTGTAAACTTCTATTATTCTATACTTGGTAGTTGGTTACATTACTTAATACCTAACAGCGAAAAAATATGTATTTATCATTTATTGACTCAAAATCCCTTTTGAAAGTATACCTGTCGCTTAACTGGCCGTTCACTGGCGAAATGACCCTATTAAAAAATCATTCCATGGTTCACCCCTACAAAACCCATTAATTTGATATTGAAGCTCCATCAAGCACCTACAGTCGATATCTTAAATCATAATAAACTGTCTAGAGAGCTGGATATTTTCAGCACTAAACTCTGGGTATTGTTCACCAAATATTTGTTCCTTGTAAATTAATAATGCCTTGTTTTGTTTTTGTATTTAATAATTTTAAAAAAATGTTTTTATTAGTATTATTGTTACTGTTGTTATGTTTGTGTGACGCATGGCGCATCGGCGTCAGCTGTAATGCCATGCATTCCAATTTTTTAAATTTACAATAAACAAATAATGATGCTGTTAAATTTTCATTCGCAATCATCTTGATTTTTAAATTTATGGAAATATGTATATTTGATCTGCATCAGCTGAATTAGTCGTTCTTAATAATATGTGTACATTTTTAAATGATTAATATCTTCCGAATCCGGAATAATAAAAAAATCAATCAACACAATATCTAGAGTATTTTACTATTTCAAATTTTCATACGAGATATAGGTATTAAGCCAATTTTAAAACAAAATATAATTGGTAGCCAATAACGTTGTAATGATTCTCAAATAATAATGACATAGGAGAACGGTTATGCTACAGTATTTATTTTAATTGGTTGTCAATTGGTTTTCATGATGCATATCATGTTACGATTCCTATCGATTTATCGAATGGATAATAAATTAGATATGTTTCATAAATCCTTCTTATTTTCGTCGAAGATCTAAATTAACACCAATTTTAATTACTTTTCTCTCTAATTAATCTATAGAGTGGCGATAATATCTATAATTATATTCCTATTGTTAACAATCTGTCACACGAACAAAACAAAATAATAAGATAATGTAAATTATGATAAACATCAGGCCACATAATTGGTACTGTAGCCTAGTGCCTACTTAATCACTAAATTTAAAAAAATATTTGTGATAATTGTTTTGTTTTTCACATGACAATGTTTGATAAAAAAGTTATTAAATATATTTTTAAAAATTATACATATCTTTAAATAGAAAATTATGCATATCTATAGATAGATAGAAGAGAATAGATATAACAGTGATTTTGTATCATCCATGTACCTATCATATATTCATGGCTTATTTTAAATATCAGTTTTTTTAAACGCATATCCACTCTCAATGTGTAACTCATGTACCCCAATGGGATACTTTTAACGAGTTTGGTTACGCTGCCGCCCATTTCAGAAAAAGAAGACGTCGGAATAGGGCTTGACGTTAGATTGTTCTACGCTTCTGCAACCTCTGGAGACACTGTAACTTAGTGAGGACTAAAGAGTATTCAATATCGGAATTCATTCGGCTTTTTTTTTATTATTCGATATTTGAATATTTGGGCAAAATCGAATAGAGCCATACTGATTGGGCAATGTTTTATAAGTGTTATAATAAATCGGCGTCCGTGGCGCAGTTGGTAGCGTCGCTGGCTACGGTTACGGGGATGTCTCGGGTTCAATTCCCGGTGCGGATGGTTTTCATAGATTGATCCTAAAATCGATTTATGGATTTCTGTTCGTAGTCTGAGTCCTCCCTCCCACCCATCCCATCCTCACGGGGCGTAGCGAGAGCGATTAGCTAACCACTAGTCCTGTCCTAGCCCTATCCTTCTATCCTTACTCTCTTCGAAAAAAGAGAGGTTGAGCAACTGAGTTGCAAGCAGTTCTCATAGAAAAATTCTGTTAAGATACCTCCATTAGGAGACCATATGCTCCACATTGGGAGTGGACATGGATTAAAAAAAAAAAAAAAAAACGTGATTTTCTCAAATGATACAATACAAAATTGGATTGGAAGTAGAGAAACAAACGAAGTTCACATGCCTTCATATTTACTATTTAATAAAAAATCCATGTAAGAGAGTATTAGTTATTACATATTATTTGCTGTCAATAATTTTGATTCCTTAATTAAAATTCCCTGTCCTTTAGTATCTTTTTAATTATATAATCATCATAGGTTTTAAAATATCAAACAAAGTTCCATGTTAAAGTTGAGTATTGTTTGCGGTGTTGCACACTTTTCTGTGACAACACTGTTCTAGTTTTTCACTCATTTCGTACAAATTGAGACATAACACGTAAGTAATGACGAAATTCGTCAAACTGACAGATATATGTCTCTCAATGTCATATATATTTTCGCGTTATTTGTATTACTTACTTGCACAATTGTCATGTGTGAAGACATTCCAAAAAAACATTTATTTTTGAAGCGCATGTAATTTATTAGTTGTCGAAAGATGGCGAAGAGGAATAATATGCATATTTTAATACACTGAAAAACATGTTATCGTTTTAATGAACTCCTTCATACCTATTATATATCTACACGATTGGTGGAACAACATGTTATGGTTTTAATGAAATCCTTCATACCTATTATATATCTACACGTTGGTGCACAACATACATTTTTAAATTAAAATAAATAACGCGAGTTCCGAAGAAATTCAAAACCTAACTAAACAATATGCCACAAAACACCCTACCTCTAAAATGATTAAAATAAAAACGGACGAGATCAAAATCCAATATATTGTGTTCTTTTTATATGGAAGCACTATGTACCTCCTTGCAAAATTCGTGCTTAGTATCAAAATGGCTGACTGATACGAGATGTTCCCGCAATCATTTACATTTTATGTATTTGTGAATTTTCAAATTTACAATAAGTTTTTATAGAATTTCAAACTAGAAACAACCAAGAAAGAGTACAGTCTGGGGATCAAAACAACTCCGTCTCTTCGTAACGTCGCGACGACAATACATTTTAGGATAAAACTTGTATTTAGGTTAAATTTGTTTAATATATAAATGATTATTTCACTGTCTTTTAATGTGCTGCTTTATAATAGCACGTCTCTAGTTAAATTTTGTTATTATAAATTTTATTAAAGTGTTTTCGATTAATTCGGCGGTAAATTTGTGGAAATCCACTTTTCATAAAAAGTTTTTACCTTAGAAATAAATAGCCTTATGATATAGTTAGTCTGATGATGCTTCTTAAAGAAGCGAAACGCATTACATTAGTAGCACAACCAGTGGAATAACTAAGTTATCAATTTTATATTTATTGAAGTCGTTTTCGTAAATTGATATGGCAAGCGATTTATGGATTATTTGTTTGTATCCAGAGGGAAAGCGATTAGCTAACTACTAGTTGTTTTCTAACTGATAGAACTCGAAACACCAAATTAACTACTAATGTTTTAGTAAGAGTTTTTTAAAATGAATGTCTGTTTTTAGCTTTCACTGATAAAATCTTTTATCAATAAATCTGTATCAATATTATATTCAATTTATGTCAGATAATAACCTTCTAATACGTTGTTTTGTAAAAAAAGTTGTTTCATGATCATAAATTTTATATTGTTTATTAAATTACAAGTTATAGCATTGACCCAATAATGTGAAATCGAATACAAAATATTAAGCAATACAATTATATACTTTCAACATATTATATTGGTGCAGTTTTTTTTCTATTATTAAATTCATTCAGTAATAGACATCGATAATTTTTATAGTAAAGGTGGCACAACAGAAAAAAAAATCTGAACCAGGGATGATCAGAACAACGACCGGGGCTCGCGGAAGCATTTGTAGAAAGCCATGACTCGAATTGAAATACAAATGTAGGATAAATTATTAATTTTATAATTAAATTTATGGTACTTAATTTAATCATAAATATTATGGTGCTCAATTTCACAAATACTTCATCATCTCGCACACCCCAACTCGCTGGAGTGACCAAGCAAAGGACGCCATACTCCTCTCTCTTCTTACTGATTGCCCTCAGAGCAGCGGAGTGCAGAAGAAAGTGGCGAAGGATCGTAAAAGAAAACGAAGTGTTTGCTATAGGTGGAGGTCACGACCCTCACCAGTACGAATACGACTGAAGAAGAAGAAGAGTACTGGTACATTTGGGATTATCGAAGGAGGGGAGGGTTTATTTTGGACTTAGGATTAAACTATTCAAGAAATAAAATGACATATAAACATTATGCTCAGTCAAATTTGGATTGTTAAAATTTTGTACATCTCCATACGTTATGTCACTAACGACCCGGGCTTCGTATTTCAGAATCTTCAGATATTCGAGTTCATCCGTGGAAATGTAAAAAATTTGAATTGCTCAAATTTGATATTGAAATTCAGTCAAGCACTCTTCATCGATATCTTAAATTATTACTCGCAGTGCTGATAAAAAATATTCATTTTTTTTTCCTCAAAGCACAGATAAAGAAGATGCTATAAAAAATAACAACCCCTAAGTATCAATATCTTAGACAAGGAGTGTTTAATGTCACGGATTGTTTTTCTTCATTCAAGAGAAGATCTTGGGAAATCGAGAGGGAGATGCATTATTCCAGCTTTCGCAAAATAATATTATTGCAATGGCGGGAAGATCTACAACGGTATTGATTTCAAACTTATTTTCAACAAGGATACTTTTCCACAAAAAAATAAAGAAACATTTTATAACATCTGCTCAAAACCACTTATGCTGCAATATCACTTTAAATATCAATCTCCAGTTTGCAAGAAAAATTGTCCCTTGGTAATTCTAGTGGCTTTTTTTATGATATTCTTTTAGAAAATACTTCAGTATTCATAATTCAGCACCCAAATTCTATACATTGTTCCTGAAATTACTGGATTACATAACTAATACTAAGCTGTTTTATATTTATCAATAAGATAAAAATATAGAATGTGTTGGTCGATATAAAAAAAAATAACTTATCTATACGACAATAGCCGGGTCCGTGGTTGAGTGTTCAACGTCGTTGGCTTCGGTTGCGGTACTACGGGCTTGAATCCCAGTATGGACAGTTTCATAAATTGATTTTTCAATCGATCTATAGATTTCTGTTTAAAGGCATGGGTGTTTGTGTTATCAAAAATTAGCTTCTACCCATCTAATACTAAAAATGTGGCGCAGCGTGAGCGATTAGCCAATTTCAAGTACTGTCGTACACCTATTTTCGAAAAAAAAGACGTTGAGCAACTGAGTAACAAGCGGTTATTGTAGAAAAACTTCTGTTGAGAAGCTCTATTAGAAGTATCTATAGATATGCTCCACATCGGGAGAGGACATGGTTTAAAAAATACGACAATAACTCAGGATATTATTTTTGTGTATGGACTCATATTTTCTACATTTTTCAGATGTTTACCTTCTGTAGCCTCTGCGCTTCTTAGACCACACCATCTCCGTATCTAGAGCATTTGACCACCACGCGACGTCTCCAGAATTCCATCGGTCGTAAGCAGAGGCAAGCAGGGCTTGGGGCTCTCCGAAGGTATCCGGAGCACGTGTCCCAGCTAGCTTATATTTAATATATATCTCCATGACCAATGCCTCAATATGGATTCAACTAGTCCGCTGTTTCTGAACCGTTGGTCGGCAAAAATTTTCTTAAATTTCAAGTAATAAAATATCAAGCACACGGTGTTGCGAATATAAAAAGGTTAAGAAACAGTGACCTAGTCCGTTCACTAATTTATAAATTCCCCACAAGTCAAAATTCTGCTTATGTTGTTTAGCGGAAAGAGCTTTACCCTAACGATCAAACAGTTCCTGGTTCCGGTTTCCTAGCAAGGTCAATATAAAGTAAACATTTATTTCAATTTAGTATTTAAGATCTTGAGCATGGGTTTTCGTGGTGTATTATCTCTCCATATTCATCTATAGTAACTTACAAAATACTGATCATGTGATTCAAAAAAATCAAAAAATCTGAAGCATTAACAATTATTAGCTATAAAGCCTCTTATACCATTTTTTCTTTACTTTGATCAATGACAAAAAAAAACACCTCCCTATCCAATTAACTTATATTTAAGAAGTATATATTCACTCTACATTCGACTAAAAGCTGTGGCTCCGCCAAACCTATTTCGCAGATTTATTGACCTGATGGAATGACTACGCATGTAGCCAGAAAAGCATACAATTGATTAAATAATATATATTTACAAAATATAACTATTCACATAAATATAAAATAAACATATACCTACTAAGATATTTTTTATAATAATTATAACACGTGTTAATTGAACATGCACAGATTGTATGGAAGTAATTCATTATTTATCTATTAGTTCGTGACATTGATTGCGTAGAAATAATCTGTGTAACGTACTATCAAAATTATCATAATGTATTACTTGAAAACAACTCCTAACTCATTATGTTCTGGGATAGTACATATTTATTTATTTGAGAATAATTAAAGCATTTAAAAAAAGCGGTTAAAAAAAAAGACAATGTGATTAACCAAAAGAATCACATCGACCAAGCAACGCTAGGGTTGCCAACTAATTGTACAACGATTCCAGTACATGTGAACTAAGACAGTGTTAAAATAAAAATTTAATACTGGTTAGTTTGGTATAAGTCGATAGCTCTACAAAGAGCTGTGTACTATAAAAATAGTTCATTTAGAATGTCATCGTAATGTTGCTGTGTTTCTTCCGGGACCCTAGACAAGGGTATACATTCCAATGTGGTCTCTGTTAATCCGGGTTAGTTGGAAACCCTATGGAATGTCAATATTTTGGAAATGTAATGGAATTTTTAAGGTATAATAATTCCACAGTTTGGGTCAAATGTCGAAACATCCTGTTTGCTTGATGTACCCACAAAATTATAATTAATAAAAATTGTTTCATAAATAAAAACTTTATTTAACATTTATGAAGTATTAAATCCATCATTAATTTAAAGGCCTGATTGAAAACTGTTGTTCTATTGTACATTTTATTAGCAATATGTCGGCATAATTTGGATTGTTTGACCACACGCTGGACTGATCGACCACATCAACTTCGTTTCGAAGTCAAGTTGTATCAAATTTCATAATAAAATCATAAAATATTACCAAATACACCAAATATGTATTCATTTTGTACGGTTCAATGTAATGGAGCCTATCTATCATTTATCCATATTCGCTTCATCTTCCATCTTTTTTACACGGTTTTTTTTGTACGACTGTTTTTCATGGAACGTATACCTAATGTAATCACTGTCAGCTCTTCAGCATATTCAAGTGCATATAGCTACCTAATCTTGGTTGATTGTTTCTGATAAACTCATTGAATTTATTTGAAAGCTGCACATCTAGCGTTTTTACGGGGAAAGAGGATTGTAAATCCATAGTGCTTGGCTATTGATACAATATTAAGTTCCATAGTAAGATATTACCCTAGATTTAATGTATGACTAGGTCCTTAAATCGTTGGCAGCCCGACGTCATATTTGCCGTATGAATAATTGCATAATCCATTATTAACCTCAAGAATACAATCACTGACATGCGGTTAACCTTGAATATAGCAAGTGAATAGTAAATGCGATTTTCATAAATTATTATCAACAGATGATTTTACCTAGAACGCATCTCAAAATCATCAACCTTAGATACCGATAAAAACTGCGTTCGAATTTTATTAAGCAAAGAAATGGCGCACCGGTTCATAAAATCCGTGGCAAGTAGCCCACCGACATGTAAAAAATAATAATTTGTGTTAGCAAATAAAATTCTGATCAATATTGAAAACACAAGCGTTTCGTTTTGTGTATGTTTGCTTTGCGAGCGCTGACTATTTTTTGAAACATGTCTGCGCCCAATGTCGACCATTTGGCCCCTTAATGGAGGCATCTAAACAGAAATTAACGGAATGGCAAGGACAGGACTAATGACTAGATAATCGCTATTGCTATGCCCCGTTTTAAGATCGGATGGGTGGGAGGGAATTTTAGACATCACAAACATACACGCCTTCTAAAAGAAATTCATAAATCGATTGGTAAAAATCAATTTATGAAACTGTCCCTACTGGGATTCTAACCCGTAAGATCCATAAGCGAGCTAAGAACGTTGACCACTGCACCTTGTACACGGTGACTTATAGTAGATATAGATGTAATATATATGATTATACATTTTGTTCCCACCGCAAACATTTTACAACCAGGAAAACAGCTAATTAAGTATAATGATAATTATGTTATTCAACACAATCGAAAATACATTCATGCGATGAAGTATTATTGCGGTTATAATTTATTTATACGGGTGAGTTCTGGAAAATCACGATTAATAAGGTAAATAATAATGTTTATTATTTCCTGAATTTGTGAAATCTATATAGAGCAAGCAAATATTCCATCGTGTTGAAAATATTGGCTATAAAACGAAAATTATCAAAATTTCAAATTATCAAGTCTTGAATTCTAAAAAAAATAATTATTTATATTCCATTAAATACAGTGGGCGATCGGTTAACGAACATCACCCGTTCCAAGACTATGTACGCTATCAGAATTGTTCCTTAACCGATCACCCACTGTATGTCAATTTTTCGATTAATTTTACATATAGAATATGTAGATTAGAAAGATCGTTTTAGTCCGTTATCCGAATATATGTTCGTTGTCCGAGCACAAAAATCTTTCGTGAAAGTGTTCGTTGTCCAAAATGTTCGTTAACCGATCACCCACTGTATATGTAAATAATTGAATTAAATGAATGAAAGGATCCTTCAATTGGTCAAATAACAAATGACAAAATGTAATAACAGAGATAACCTAAATTTGTCAGGTCCGTGGTGCAGTGGTCAACGTCGTTAACTTCGGTTACGGAAGACTCGAATTCAAGTCCCGGTACAGACAGTTTCATAAATTGTTTTTTAAATCGATTTATGGATTTTTGTTCGTAGGCATGGATTTTTGTGGAGTCTGAAATTCTTCCACCCACCTATCCGATAATAAAAACGAGGCACAGCGAGAGCTATTAGCTAACCACTAGTCCTGTCATAACCCTATCATTTTATGCCTAATCTCTTCGAAAAACAGAGCAACTGAGTAACAAGCAGCTCTTGTAGAAAAACTCGTGCCGAGATACCTCCATTAGAAGTCCATACGCTCCACATTGGCAGCGACGAGGTATCAAAAAAAACAGATATACTCTAATTACAGAAATTGTAGTTAATTTCATAATGCACTTTCGAATACCCAATGTTTCAAACGTTCTTAATTTGTTTCAAGTATTGGACAAACCGCTGAACAATTTCGCTTCAAATTTAGAAAAAAAATTGCCACTGTTAACTGCTGATGAGAAAATGTCGCTCTTTTTTCTTGCATTTGGTGGTTTTCCAAGGTGAGTCTTATACTAAAAATGTTTAGAATTCTATTGTATACAGCAGGTATTGAGTTAAATATTTGTGTGCTTTCTTAACATATTTAATTCCGTTTATGATATGCTTTGAGTAATTCTCGGGAAGTTTAATTTGAAGTCGATTTTGAGTACCTGTATGTTTTAAATAAAAGTGTACGTTTTGGTGGACAAATGACGACAAATGTATCACCTCAAGAAGACATTCGTCGTTCGTCCTCCTGTATCGAAAGATTTTAATCGTAGTGAATCACTTGCTTTCCCACTCTAACACTGTTTTGTCAATAGCAGGCAAAGCGAGAAACCAAATTACCAGCGAATCATTTAAGCACAGTGAATCGATTCGAATGGACGAATCGAATTCATGTTTTATATGTCGAAACGATATGGCAAAAACATATTTAAAACTAGCGAGTACCCGGCATGCATTGCGATGTCACTCAAAGAGAGAAAGTATTTGTGTTTTAATTCTGTATATTGAAGTGCTTCTGGATACACAATAATTTTTGCTCCGACTGGTGCGTACACGAATAAATCCGAAATAATTAAAAATTTTCCGAGATATCTTTTTTTAGATTTTCACGGGTGTGCGCGCAACAACTCACCAAAGTTTCGTCGAAATCGAAAGAATCTTAAAGGAACGCATATGGGACAAACAAACAAACAATTCGTTATTATATATATAATTGTGGGCCTAAGCATAAACCTGTGGGACTTTTTTTCTGGGATGGTTTGGACGGACCAATTTAGTTGGACCAATAAGCAATCAAAACATATTAGTTTAAAATATTCATTATTCTATACTTACATTTAAAAAAATGTTACTCATTATTGACTGTAATTATTATTTACGCGCTCTACTGTCAGTTTTCATGTTACATTCAAGTACTTACACAATGTTAAGTACCAATGTTAACTGATTTTAATGTACGCGCTGTCATGTCAGTTCGCGTTTCATTAATTTGTTTTCATATTATTTGTCAACTTAGCATTTTATTAGTGCTATTTAGTTTTTAATAATATCACATAAAAATTTACACGTAAACAATTTTTTTTTTAAATTTATTTCAAAGAGACTTGGATTTTGTTATAACAGTAACTGTTTTTTTATTCACACTTGCAAAGCATACTTCAATAAATATGATTCATACAATTAAGAGTATTCCGTATATTCTTTCGGAGGCGTAAGAAATTATGCAGTGAGGTCCCCCAGGGTATCGGAAGCCATCAGTATAAACATTTTCTTTATGATGCCATTTTATGAAAATGATATTGAAAATAAAGTAAACTATCAAAATACTTAACCGATATTTATGTTTGAAGAAGAATTAGCATCAAAGGGCGATTCATTCACGCAGGAAATAGGAAAAAGTTTAATGCTTTCATTTATTGTTATTTTTTTTTATTCAAGAGATTGTATATATTTCTTAGGAAATATATATATATATAACACATATATTTCTTAGGAATATGTACTCAATGAATTTAAAAATTAGTTAGGGCTAGATTCGCCCCTGAATAAGATTGTTAGTTTTAGGAAGTTATTCTTTTTGCTAGTGGATCAATCATTTTTGATGTCATATGCCATACATAGCATATATGTGAAGTTCTATAGTAAAGTAGATTTACACGTAGATTACTTATGTGTATGTAGCTTTTGTAACTAAATAATTTATAATTATTACAATCTGTAGGTAGGATCAAATATTTCATTAAATTTTTTATAGGTTTTTTTTTACTTAAGAAAACAATCGATTGCTAATCAGCTATCGCGACATTCCAAACATAACGTAGGTACCTTGAAATCTAAAACTAAATAATGAAATTTTATATCTGGGATATCGATCTGTTTGTATGGCCCGAGTGGCATGCGGGAGGGGACTGTGGAGAGAGAGAGGCATCATCCGAAGCGACAGGTTTTCATTTCGACTATTACCAAAGCGCTTTACGCTCGCGTAGTTTGTTTGCAACTTGATTGCACAAAGCATTATCTCGTTCATGCCTTTCATTATCATAGTATTTTTTTATAGTAATAATTTTACCCACCGGCCTCATATCGCGTCAGTGACACAGTGTCGTCAGTTAGTCAGTTGCCGCGTGGCCTTGCTTGTAGTCTGTCGCGTCGTTCATTCCGCCCACGCCGCCGCTCAACGTGTTTACTTTCTTCGGATAGTGCCAAATAAAAGTGTCAATAAACATGCGTTTCATTTCGCGCCGCGGCCGCTAGAAGACTGGCTGCGCGTAGTGTTGTTCCAACGTGGTCGGAGTGATTTGAAGTAGGAATACTGAAATCCGTGGCAACATGTCGCAAGTGACGGGGTGTTTGGCATACGCCATATTCGCAGCTGTTCTGGGTATGCTCCAATTCGGTTTCAATACGGGAGTCATAAATGCACCGCAGTCTGAAATAGAGAAATTCATTAACGCTTCGTATATCGGAGCGTCCGGCGAAGGTATCGGAAAACAAACGGTCCAGACGCTGTTCTCTTTGGCAGTAGCCCTGTTCGCTATCGGCGGAATGATAGGAAGTTTAAGCGGTGGATGGGTGGCTAATTATAAAGGTAGAAGAGGAGCGCTGATGATATCGTCGTCTGTTGGAATTGTGGGAGCAATTTTCATGGCTGCCTCAAAGGCAGCGAATTCCTATGAACTATTGGCAATAGGGCGATTAATAATCGGTTTGAACTGTGGTCTGGCTACTTCAGTCGTACCCATGTTTGTGTCTGAGATAGCTCCTGTTGATTTACGTGGAGCTCTAGGTACCATAAATCAGTTGGCTGTCACATTGGGTTTGGTTACGAGTCAAATTCTTGGAATTGATGTGATTCTCGGGACAGAGTCTGGGTGGCCATGGTTACTCGGATTAGCTATAATTCCTGCAGCTTTACAAGTGGTCCTATTGATACGTTGCCCAGAGTCTCCCAGATATCTTCTTATTACTAAAAGGGATGAAGAAAAGGCTAGAAAAGTTTTGAGAAATCTCAGAGGAAGGGTCGATATAGATAGTGATATAGACGAGATGCACGCTGAAGACAGATCTGAACGATCTGAAGCGCCTGTTACTCTGTTGGAGATAATTAACTCGAGCTCTTTAAGAGCGCCGCTTGTTATTGGAATCGTCATGCACTTATCGCAACAGTTTAGTGGTATTAACGCAGTATTTTATTACTCCACAACATTGTTCGAATCAGCTGGCATAGAATTAGAAACGGCAAAGAAAGCAACAATTGGCATTGGAGCAACCATGTTTGCTATGACTTTAGTAACAATTCCTTTGATGGATATCGCAGGCAGGAGAACGCTGCACCTTTGTGGACTAGCAGGAATGTTTGTTTCTTCAATACTGATGACTGTGGCATTGTACACATATGAAGCTAATCCAATAATGAGTACGTTCGCTGTCGTTTTCACATTCCTTTATTGTGCATCGTTCGGCTTGGGTCCGGGGTCAATTCCTTGGATGATAATGGCAGAAATATTTTCACAGGGGCCAAGACCAAATGCGATGGCATTCGGAGCACTGATCAACTGGTTGGCCAATTTTATAATCGGATTAGTATTCCCAAGCATGAATTCCGGACTGGGCAACGCTTCATTCCTTCCATTTACGGTTTTAATAGCATTATTTTGGATCTTCACATATTATAAATTACCAGAGACAAAAAACAAAACCATCGAAGAAATAACAATGCTATTCAAAAGGTAGATTTTTTGCTTTCGAAGTGAGATGACACTCTCGTTTTGTTATCATGTGATTAATGATTATTTTCGTTATTATAAAACGGCGACTGTAATAGTGATTTGATTACGTCTCTATGTTGCTTTTAATAAGTTACATAACAAACTTGTTAGGCAGCAATCAAAAACAGTATTTGCGAAATCGCTGACTGAATCTATCTATAAAAGTATCAAATTGAAATTTCGTTTTGATATCCAAATTGTTTGAAAAGAGTTTATTTTTGTACTTATATAAACGATGATTTTATTACTAGGCTAATTTATTTTATAATTAAAAAAAAACAATACATTCAAATATGTCAGTATATTAGTATAAGAAACTTGAAAATGTCCTCATATTAATTACCAATACTGATAAGTAATAACATTTCTTTTTGTAAAAACGTGCCAATTTTGTATGTGCTCTAAATAAAGTTTATATATCACATCTCTGCATTATTTATTGGCCTTGAAATGTAATTTAAAATTAAATATCGAGATAATAATATTGTTCCGTCATTGAGATATTTTTGTAAATTTATTTTTACTTTGGAACTTTATAAACAATTGTTATCAAAAAATATATTGCTCCAACCAACTAAAACGACGCGTGTATGATTAAACTGTTGAATTATTAATAGTCACACCAAGGCCCCGGATAGGAAGGGAGGGGGGGGGGGGGGGGTTGTCAGCATATAAAATACACATACAGCATTTTTCTGTATTTTTAAAGTACAATTGTAACAAACACATGACACAAAAACAAAAACTTGACAGGTAACACTTTTTCGTTTCGTATTTTTTTCTGCATGTTCTTTTTTATTAAACAGTATTAATTTCACTGCTACCAAAGCAAAGGGGGGTAGGAAAACTGAATCTTCTAAAACTTAGATTTTACGACCTAAACCTTGCTATAGAGCCAAAGGGAATAGATAAATATTATGATATTTATGTTAATTAGATACTATAGTAAATCATCTTATGGATTAATTACGCAGATATTTTCTTTATTATTGTTCCTTTAAATTATCAAGGACGATAATTTAAAAAAAATGTTGACAACAACTTCAAGTTATAAATATCAGGAACTATGCTGTTTCTACAATACGCCAGTTTGAGGATGTTTATTTGTTATGTATGCTATGCAGGTTTTAATTATAAAAAATGGCGTGATAAAAACAATTTCCATAACTAACCCCTTGAGTGATATTTTATAACAAAACTTTAGATTAGAATATACCCGATTATTCTAATCTTCCAAAAAATATCAAACATATGTTGTAATAAACATTATAATAGCTAGTAATAATATTTACATTTTTAACAATGGTTGGCTATAAAAATAGAAATTTACGATAAACGTAATTCGTATTGAACAATGAATTTATTCATATAAAATGTATGTCTAGGTATGAATTGTTACGCTATTAGGCTTACATGAATAGTAATATATTGAAATATCAAAGAGAATTTTGTAATTTTATTAAGTTTGATTATTTTTTATGTGTCTCGATAAGTGTCGATAACTCTATCACGAATTCCCCGATTCGGCAGTAGAAAAATTATTTATGAAATCATGGCGATGTATATATTCATATATGTCCAACGATAATATAATCATTTTAAATACTATAAATATGAAATATCGATGTTATACTGACATAACGCATTAAGTCAATTTTTATGATTTTCTGTTTTAAATTTCATAATGTTTGTAATTTAGAGCTCTTTGTACTGCTAGAACGCATTAAGTCATAGGATTTAATGGCTTTGGAAAAAAAACAGTATTACTTCATAATGTTATTTTTTTGTTTTGGCAAAAAGCATGATATGACTAACTCATCGATATCAAATCTTACGATTGGTTTGCAAAAAAGATTATTCTTTATGGTGAACAAGAAATCTTTTTAAAACAAACTTTTTAACAAACAATTGTAATTGGGAGAGAGAGTACGTTGAAAACAAAATAATGCTTTAAATGCGATCATCTCAAAACTTGTTTTTATGACTTAATGCCTTCTGTCGGTATAAACTCGATATGATCTGTGAATAATAAATTAATGATGCTTATATTTTACAAATAAATATTAATAAAACACTTGACCTGCAACAATGATTATTGTTTTTCATAAATATACATTTTTAAACTAAATAAATATTCTTCACTGCTTTATAGAGATTCTCGAGTAGGCTCACTTTATTAATTTTTTATTCCATTCGTTGTCTTAAAAGGTATGGTACGTGTTTCGTCTCAATGGGATGTATCTTCAGACTGAACTTAATTACTCACGAAGTGAAAAGAGTCATGTGCTTTTTAATAAACTTAGAACTATAAAGTATTACTTAATATGAGTTTAATAATAATCCTAAGCAATCAATTATGTCTTTAAAGGAAATGGAAATTACAATTCATATTGCATTATTTGAATATTATACCTTTTACAGTTGGATGTTTTTATACTAATGGTTGGATTATTCATGTTACTATTGTTATTATTATGACACTAAGATACAACGGGTTAAAAAATAATTTAATTCCAATACAAACTTATGTACCTATTGCGAAAATACTTTTTTTTTTATTTAACGACACACAAAAAAGAGCAGCCAGTTTTTTTTAAATATTTAAAATGCAGAAAGGCAATCCGTAAAATGTCTGAGTGATATGCAAATTAAAAATCATTACGCAATCTGTTATGTTAGATGTTACAAAATACGTATATTACCAAACATTACACTACCACAATTGATATTATTGTAATTCTTAGTATTTTTCAATTACGTAATTGATTTTAAAATTAGTAATTATGCTAAGAGTAAGCACATTAAAATACAGCTTAATACTAATATGGGTCGCTACAATTTACGACAGGCCGTATCGATTGAATTTCAATTAAAAATGATTCATACAATTGGATCAAATTACTTCCCAAGTAAAATTAATGTAATTGATCCCTATGAACACATGAATAAAATATTGATTGCTCTGTTATTCCACTTGTCGGGTCATCAAATGTGACTCGTGTATCGCTCGTGTAGTTTTGAAGCATCTTTAGTCTAAATTTACCTTACAAATTTAATATATTTCGATTCCCTTCATTTATTTATTGAGCAACTAGAAATTAAGTACAATGGCGATCGTTGACTGATTTTGGAGAGTTCGTCTTTTGCGTGAATAATTTAATGAGAGAGTGAGAAAATGAGGCACAACTATAATTGAAAACATTTTTTACCAAGAATTTGCTGCTATGAAATATTTTTCTTCACAACTTATCGCTTATTCTAGCAAATGATAATGAAGAAATTTGTCATTCATTTAAACATCTATAAAATAGAATCATTTATCCAATTCTCTCGATTTTTTATAGCCAACATGACTAGGTACATAATTATCTATAACTGAGTTAAATAAATTAAAATTACCTAGTTAATTAGTTATTAGTTAGTTAATGTTTTTTGGCAGGGGTTAAAAACAAAGGAATATTAAAACACTGCTCAAAAATCTTAACTGTCTTTCTTGTATTCTTTATAATTTAAGACATCGACTGAGGGTGCTTGATGGAATTTCAATATCAAATTTGGATTAGTAGTTGGAAAGCGGCAATTCGCCACTCTGTTAATGTGTTGTTTACAAAATAAGGATTAAGGCGATTCTCGAAATGTTAACTCAGGTATCAGTGTGGATCCTAGACGTATAATATTTTATCTCGTAAATAATATTTGTCGTATTTGTATCTTCTATATAAACGTTAGACACTGTTTACTGTCTGTCAGTTCGAGTCCATTCGTGCGCTCGAATGCCTGAAGATGCCGAAAAGCGAAACCCGGGTCGTCAGTGACAAAATACATGGAAGTGTACAAAATCTCAATATTCCAAATTTTCTTGTATTCGATTTTTCGTGACGTCTATCATGGCTATCTATAATGTATTAGAGATCTTACGATAGTCAATGATTAAATAATTTTCTTTTTGGTTGATTATCATGAATTTATCAATAGCCAAGGTGGCTAATGAATTTCATGTAACATTAAATTAAATAATTAGGTTTCTTATCGGTCACATCGGAAAGATCTCATTGTGAAATTTCAATATGAATACAATGGATTTAATAACATTATTGCATTTATTTTCGAGAGCAATTTGACCGCAATATTTTAAGTGAACTTAAGTCATTATGACCTTAGAATTAGAAAATTTAACAAATCTCTCAATCACTTTTAACATGTTAACTGTCAATTCATGGTAGAAAGGCGATATATTAGAAAAAGAAAACACAATTTTATGAAATGATTACGATCGACGTCGTTCATCGGGAGGCATTTTCAACTTTTGTTGAGGTGTTCCATTAGGACAGTGCTTCCCAAACGATGGCCGAGACCTCCTGGGAGGCCCCAAAATGTTCTAGTAGAGCTACAAGTATTAAATTATGCATTGTTTTCCTTTTACAAATGTATATATTCTGTGTATATTTTATATTTTTATATATATTTTGAGGTTATTGTAGAAGTATATGTACAAGTATATAATATGATATGATGTTAAATAAAGCTTTTGGTAACTAAATCGGGTTAGAGGGCAAGATTAGATTTGGTTGCAGCATAGTGTAGAAGAAGATATTAATTTTGATATTTTTTCACTGAACACTATTTTACTTTAAATGAAACACCAGTGTTCCACGGAACATAGTTTGGGAGACGATGGTTTCGGGGACAACTTACACCAAAACGGTGCTTCACATCTAAAATTCTGTATAATCAGGTAAATACACATGTGTTCACCCCCACTTGACTTACTTCTTATCAGAATTTCACAACATTAAGCGACGGCTTAGATAAGGGAATAATGATAGATTATGTTATTATGTTTTTTTTTAATATTTAGAAGATTTTTCATTTAGGATGATGATTTTATTGGCTTGTATTTATTTAGTCGGCATATAAAATATCTTATATGTTGCCAGTTGCCAGTTGCCAGCCAAATATTATATCAAAATGATTACTGAATATTATGAACTAGGGTTACTCCTGTCATAATCGACGCCCGCCGGAAATACTAAAAGCTCAAGCCTCTTCAGCTCTTCGATGAGCTTCACGTCAGCGGCACGTCGGGATTGGGCAGCTTTCGAAGATTTTTTGTGATCGTTGTTGTCTGTGTGCCTCGGCATCAGCATCATGCCGAGATTTTGCATCTGCCGGAATTTGCCTCGCTCTCCATATCTGCTGTCACTTAAGACGTAATAGCAAACGCCGCTGTTCTTTAGTTTCCATACTGACGGACTGATTGTTATTGTTATTTTTTTTGGTTGCCTCGGAATTTTCTCCACCTCGGAACCGTGTGTATTGTTGGGTGTGTGCGTGTGCATTGCATAAAATTTTATTTTATAAACACCACGAACGTTTAGGTCATACCTACATGTGATATGTGATATTAATAAAACGTCTACAGAGCAGTCTGGGCTATTATATTATAAATAGTCAGAATGTGATCGGTTACAAACTGGTAAAACAGTAAAATTGTAAGTTACAGCTTGTAATAATTGTTCTTTATTCATTAATCGCTCCTACTTTTTACTTGACAATTTTCGATAGTAGAACGGCATCATTAGTCTGGACAGCAAATCCATCCATGAGCCTAGAAATGTGGGCACCGTGCAGTACATACTGCTATATAATAAAATTATATTACGGTCTTTTTGTATTATTGTATCTCTGAATGGGTATAAGATCCACCAACGTTACCAATATTGTTCAGGCTATTTATAAATATACTAATTTATTCTTCTTGTTTTCACACTCGACACGTGGGTCGATGGACTATATTCTGTAATTAAACGTAATTAAAGGCGTTTGCGCTAATTGCAGAGGCGTTTCATTTTTGATTATGTAATTCAATTAAAGACTTTCAAATGTCCCATTCAAAAAGTATAAATCATGATAAACGGTGGTGTTTTGGTCAATCGATGTAACCCTCAAAAAATACGAAAATGAGTTAATGATTGGATCTCATTTTAAAGACCACAGAGCAGGTCTTGGCCAAATTACGTAAATGAGAAAATTAAATTAACCATTTTTCTCAAGGGAAACGCTATATTTTATTAGCTTTAGGTTTAAAAAATTAGACCCGGTCTCTTGGATTTGTGCATTTCAAAGATTCATAACACAACTCGCCAAACCCATAATGTTTTCGATAAAAACAGTTTTTACTCTCTCCTGAACAATTTCAGTATTGAGGGTTACATCAATTGGCCAAAACACCGTCGATATGATCGAGTTATTCCTATAAAAATATGCGAATAAGCAGAATAAATATATTTTTCTTACACAAGAATGCTTTATCTACAACAATATCATTAAAACCAGTTTATCTACTGAATAAATTTATTATATTAAAACATAACAATATAAGGACTGCAGGTATTGAAATGTATTATATAACAAAAAGCCATAAACTCAGGTAAATACCCAATGACATTGATTCTATTCAAATGTCATTTAAATATAACATCAACATCATTTTTTTTTATTTCATCCAAACAACTTATATATTATTATTTAATTTACTCATTCTAAACTTTGTTTGTTTCACAATTTAATGACTTTTTAACTATTTCATAAGGAATAACATTGCTGATTGTATATGAATTTTGATAGGAAGCAAACTTTTACATATTTATGATGTTGCATAATGTATTATATTTATTCCAGTAATAATTAAGAAAAGCTTCTCGTTTTTGCTCTCTATGGGAGCAGATATGACTTGAAATAGGACACTATTTATTATGTAAATTGAATTTATAAAATATTATCGATGACACCAATGTGTCATCGATAATATTGAATAGAAAATATATTACATTGTTTTAATTGTACTGTATGTTTATTTTTTTTTAGTTTTTATAATTTTTCTTTGCCACACATAGCTGCATCGAATTACTATGTGTCGTCTCTTAAAAGTTGTCAACTACTATTTTCTATAATAAGGATTTAAAAATATCGATTAAGAGTTTAGCTTCACTGAAAAGACTCGAAAACGAGTTCCATAAAATGTAAAACGTAAATAGCGAATACTCCTTAATTTTCTTTTATATATGATCCCTTTTTATTATCATTCAATATAAAATGAATATTTAATAACTTAAAGTATGTATATAAAAACTCATTGTAACGTGCTTACTTTTAGATTTCATTCAGATTCAAATTTCACATTAGAAAATGATATGTGTGAATTATTCATAGCAGTGTGAGTAATATAGCTAAATATGTCGTAAAAAGTAAAATTTATATCATATAAAAATATTATCAAAACTTAACTGCTTAGTTGCCTTGTCATCGTGTCAGTCTTATCGCTATCTAAATATAGTACGTAAATACTATATGTTTAAATAAATACTATATGTTATCATTTCAAAAAAAAATTTAAGGTCAACTCAACTCAAAAAGCTCCTAAATCCAATTGAACATTACAACATTTTTATCTGCGTGTAAATTTGTATATTGGAATTTAGTGCTCCATTAATAGTTCTTATGAGGCGTTAATTCGCTGCATATCTTATAGAGGTCTACACGGTCCTCAATTAAAAAAAATAGTGTTTTAATAGGCCCGAGCCCGAGTTTCAATTTCACTCTTGTTAGCCGACCCGATCGGAATCTCAGATTTATTTTTCTCAACCCGAAAATAACACGTTTTCTTTTTCAATATTGAAATTCATATTTTACTAATCAATTCTATTTTTAAATAATGAATTAATTATCTGGCACAACAAGCTGTCAACCATCTAAAACCACTGAAAATCAGAAAATGTCTAATCACACTTCATTTATGTACGACAGAGTAATATAACTATTTATCATTCCTAAATAAAGAAATTAATCAGAAACAATTTTAGATTTATGGGTTTTGTGAAGAAAAACTTTGATGATGCTATACTTTTCAAATAATATGTGTTATTATTTCCATTTTTTCGACGATATTCTTAACAAATGTTAAATAAATTATTAACATTTTGTGTATAACATTCAGGGATTGGAGTTATTGATAGGTACTCGATCGCAGGTTAGTGTCTTAATTTCAATAACTAAACGAGACAACATAAGTATTATATACAGGCAAGTGTAATATGTATGTATAATGTATATATATTCAGATCGCGTTAGCCTTTTCTAATGTCACATCCAGGATAAGTTGCCAACTTTTGTCGAGACTACGGTAGGTCCCAAAAACTTGTGCTATACTAGGGGCAGTCCATATATGACGTCACACGATTTTGTCTATTTTTAACCCTAACCCACCCCACCGTTACATTTCGTCACACTACCTTTTACCCCCCTACTTTGTGACGTCACATTTTCTCTGACTCCCCTCCTCTTTCGTCACAAATCATCACATTATATCAGACCCTTCCTAGAGCGTGACGCCATATATGGAAGGCCTATTACTCAATTAAAAACTTTTCGTTGCAGTGTTTACATTTTAAAATTTATTAACAAAAATTAACCAAACAACATAATTTATTGGCCATAATATTTTTATCGACACAAATAAAATTCTAGCCATACAGATTAGAAACTTCTCCAACGACAGTAAGTTTTTCTCTGTCACGAATTGCCACTAGCCTAAGAAACATGACTCTTTTGGAAGTAATATAATTTAAATAATTTCACTTTTTTCATAGTGACTTTACTTGACAAATTGTTTTACAGAAGCTGAACGAAAATCCTCTCACCAAGCCGGTGAAAGCAGTTACTAATTAAAAATCCCCAAAAAGATTAGCTCGACGGAAATACTTGAATAATATTGTAATAGTTTTGTTTGTGTTTTTTGGGCCGTTTTGCTGTCTGGCATGAGCATGGATGCTCCACGCAGTCTACTGCAAAACCTATTTTTGTACCGGTGGACATGCAAAATACCAAACTCATTCTAAAGTTTTCCTGTTTTGTACTAACGCTTACTTTAATTACTTATGTTCTATTTCCTTCTGTCATCGCAATATTACAATGAATCAGAAAAACGTCTAGACAATATGGAATTTATGTATAATTTTGTTATATTACCTAACTCACGAAGTTTTTTTAACAATAAAATTAATAGATATGTTATTGTCGCTGTCTCACATATAATAAGTACACAGCCAGTGGAATAAAAAAGTTTATATTATAAATGAATTTCCACAAAGATACTGCCGAATCCATCAAAAATATCAACTTAACAGTTTAAATTAAATTTATTACTAATTTTAAATCAATGCACTTTGGTTGACTTGTTTTTGTGAAATAAAAAGTTATGCTATGCATGTTGGGTATTTAGTCCGTAACATATCCTGTATAATAAATATACGAAAATCCAACCTTTTCAAATACCATTTATTTTATAGAACAGGTTATTTCACAAAAATACTTTTTCAAATTTGGATTATTGAGATTTTGTACACTTTGATATTGAAATTCTATCAAGCACCCTCAGTCGATGTCTTAAATTATAAAATACTTTTTATACTAACAATTAAACTCATGCAGCTATTATTATGACTAATGCATAGTTATGTATATATGTTTATTGTTACGTCGTCATATTGCTAGAAAGATTGCTAAGATTGTTTTAAATTCGTTCCCAATGTGGAGCATATGGAATTCTAACGGAGGTATCTCAACAGACGTTTCTCTAACGGAACTGCTGACTGCTCAGTTACTCAACATCTCTTTTTGGAAAAGAATATGGATAGAAAAATAAGGCTAGGACAAGACTAGCGGTTAGCTAATCGCTCTAGCTATGCTCCGTTTTTAGAATCCGATTGGATGGGAGGTGATTTTAAACATCAGACACATCCATACCTTCGAACGGAAACTCTCCATATGGGACTCGAACCCGTGAACTGTGTAGAAGAAGCCAACGAAGTTGACCACCGCATCACGGAACATAATATTTATAGCATTTTGTAGATATGGTAAGTTTTTAATCATTTTGATTGCTTCAATTACCGGTCAAAATATGGTATTTTCGACATTTGAATTTACGTTTATGATGAATGCGCAAAAAGAAAATATACAGATATTTAAAAAGAAAACTTACCAGTTGTTTTATGTTATCCCTTTTAAGTTGTTGGAAATCTGAAAAAATATAAAATAAAGATGTAATACTAAGCCATATTTACCACAAATATTATGTACCTACACAAATTTAAATATAGGTTACAGTTTCATTGGAGGATGAAATAATCAGAATACATACACAAAAATGTTTCTCAAATATGCTAACGACCTGTGACATTTAGTTGCACAACCATTCGTAATAATTTTATATTAAAAAAGAATATCCACAGAGTTACCACTGAGTCCATCGAAAACAATTGAACATATTTAAAGCGTAAATATGTATATCGTCGTCATAAAGTGCAAAACGTACGTAATGCATTAAAATCGCGAAAACTTTTAAATGAGATTTCGTAAGATAATATCAAACAATCATATACTAGTATTGTAATTGTGTGTTCATAATATTCTTTTGTTATATAAGTATACTAATGTTTTTACAGAACATAGATACATTTTGTTTGTTAAGAACTTTGTACTAAAATCTGCAGCGTCGCTATTTCACTTTTTTCCAACTGTGGCAAGAAGCGTATTCATTAGATATTGTGAGAATTTATTTATCACGCCGAATCGACAACAGATAAATGACCAAATAAATTATTACACAGAACATAGTATGTACTTCAAGATTCTCCCGTACTGATGAATCAGAAAAATTGCAGCAGTGCAGAAGTTAAGGGAGGTTTTGTATATAAAAAATATATCAATATATCCCTAAGTAAATAATTAAAAAATAAACTATTTTTGTTATAATATATAAATATAACGATTAATAATCACGTATCTATATTACTCAATAATTTAGTAGAAACATTTTGAGGGGTCTATGATGTGGCAGATTAAGATCTTGGGAGGCCCCAGGCACAATATAATTTGGAGGCCCTGTTTTCGAATAACAAGAGAGCTTCGGAAAGTTTATTTCAGATTTTCATATATTTATATCAATAAAATTCTTCTGTATCTGTAATCTCTCCTAGACAAAAATATCTCTTATTGATATCGAAGGCTTTACAATAAAAGCATACATTGAAAATCATTGAATCGATTATTTATTCAATATAAGGCATTGTTGCAATATAATTATAATTTCATATGAAATAAAAATAAATGAAGACGACTGAATTGAATATAGTCGAGCTATGTAATTTTATAATTTATTTTTCAGACCTCCAAGATTCGGAGGCATCAGGCGCGCGCCTCATGCATTAATGGGGTAATCCGCCAATGTTTGCAATATCACAATAATCATAGTTACTCGACAATGTTGTGTAAAAGTAAAAACTATGCATGACTTATTTTAGTTTTCTAATAAAATACGTTTTTTCGATGAGATACCTTAAATTCGGATATTATTATTAGAGTCATAATTTAAAGAACATCTTAAACTATTATTTTTCATTTGAATTCAAATTATTCTAAGATAAATACTTAGCTAACTGTATATAGCAAATGTATATAGGTACGTTATGGGTTAAATAATTATCTTGTTTTTAAGACAGTAATTACCATCGTCGGCGTCCGTGGCGCAGTTGGTTTCGTCGCTGGCTACGGTTACGGATGTCTCGGGTTCAATTCCCGGTGCGGACGGTTTTCATAGATTGATCTTTCAATCGATTTATGGATTTCTGTTCGTAGTCTGAGTCCTCCCTCCCACCAATCCCATCCTCACGGGGCGTAACGAGAGCGATTAGCTAACCACTAGTCCTTTCATAGCCCTATCCTTCTACCCCTACTCTCTTCGAAAAAGAAAAGAGAGGTTGAGCAACTGAGTGACAAGCAGTTCTCGTAGAAAAAATCCTGTCAAGATACCTCCATTAGGAGACCATATGCTCCACATTGGGAGCGGACATGGAAAAAAAAAAAAAAAATTACCATTGAATCATGGAAATTTTGTTTGTTCATATAAGTCATATAAATGTTATCATTTATTACCCGAGTTTTTGATATATTTATCTGAATTTTTGCGATATTTTTCTGCCTTGCCAACACCAAAGAGCTGTGATCTTTAACTATTGTTCCGAGAAAATTTCCTGCCGATCCGGGGAATAAGTTAGATTACGTTTTAACACTGTCAGATCATCATTTGTGGGAAGAAGATGAAAGCGGTTTGTATACATAATATGAATGCAGTGACGGATTAATCCTTTGTGAACTCAGTGAACTTTGTGAACTTAAACTCAGGCGCAACATAATTTGGAGGCCCTGTTTTTCGAATAAAAGCGACGAAAACTTTATTAGAGGTTTTCATAGTGTCGTGATATTATCAGAATTCAATGAAAGATGAAAATAAAGAGTAAGAATAGAACTTAAATATGTGGGTTATATAAATATAAGTTATCCTTGAGGCTCCTAAGATTCGGGAGCCCTAAGCGCTCGCCTCTTGTGCTAATGGAGTAATCCGCCACTGTATAAATAACACACAGATGCATATCGATTTTGGAAAAAAGACGTAGCCCACAGACAAAAATATTGTGAATAGCCCAAAGAAAACGTGTACATATTGTGGTTATCGAAAAAAAAAAATATTTTGAAAAGACGGAGGGATAAGTCCTTGTGCCAAAGAGGTCTGCACGGGCCCGTGGGCCTCTAGCCGGCCCGGCCCGTGGGCCGTGTTCGGGCGGGTTGAGACAATTGATATTCGGGCTCGGGCTGGACCCGGGTAAGGGATTTGTCCTTCAGAAAAATATTTCGGACTATGTACTCTTGATATCTTAATACTGTTGATAACAAAAAGGCAATAAATAAAATAATGTATTAAGTTTCGAATAGCATTGGACACAATAGAGTCTTTTATTTGATAAGTATGGAGACATCATTTTATATTTTGGTAACCTGAAACTGAGCTCATAAAATTGTTATTGATGCGTGAAACAATGCTTTGTTCATTTAATCATCACCGATAGTAAGTTTAAATAGTTTGTAAATGAATAAAGTGTGAAATACAGTATCTGCTTTCTATTCGTGTTAGATAGTCAACTGTTCCGTGTGCCGAAATATTCATTATAAAAAAAAATACAAAAGATTCGTTAAAAATGAGTTTCCTACGACATAAAGAAAATGTTGAAAAGTGGTGACTGGTGATGTGTGGAAATTATTCCGTGAAATAATCTACATATGAAAAAGTTGGATAAGTACGTTAATCAATTTTATGTTACTGTATTTTTTTTTAAATCGGGCTTTTTTCGGGCCGAGATATATAAATTTTGGCTTCGGGCCGGGCTCGGGTAACAAGTGTGGTATTAAGATTCGGACTCGGGCCGGGTTGGGCCTGAGGTGAACGGGCTTGGGCCGGGTAATTTCATCAAATTTCGGCCCGTGCAGACCTCTATTGTGCCTTTCCACAGTCGATATATATAGTGTACTAGCATGTTTTGTGTGGGTTATACAGAATATTTTTTGGTGTGTGTTACGTTCTTTTTGCTTTCCAAAATCTATATAAATTAGGTCGGCAGTCTCTCTGAAACAACACTGCAGGCACCTGTTACAAACTACTGTAGAAAATAAACAGCAGCAGATTCCACACGAATTTTTTATTAGGTATTTTAAAAATACTTAGTAGCTCACTAACTTACTTATCCATATAATTTCCATTTCATATGAGAATATTTATAAGTAATGTTCCATTATATTGCATCAGCCGAAAAATTATCTTATTGTATTGTTCTTATCACAGTTATAAAGATTGAAGAAAACTGTCTTCTTAAGGACTATTTTGAACTAAGTTGTTTAATGATAAAGTCAATCACAATACCCCCCCCCCCCCCATATATCCATATACTAATCGTATTTGATGATTTGCTTGCAGTACTTTTTTATTTTACACAGATTGTTTACATTTTACAAAATATTTAGGCGCTAATTCTGTGTGTTAAGTTATTATCAAATAAATTAAGAGCTACATATAAAGAAAACAAGAATTAAAGTAGTTACATAGCTAAAAATATTACAAGAGTGATAAAGAGGCCTTTTTTATATAAATCAGTATTTTCGTCGTTTATTCCGTATTACAGTCGTTTGTAGAAAGTAAAAGATAATTGCTGCCCAGTTTCAACATTACCGTTCGGGACTCGATATTTCTGACCAATGAGAGTTTATATAAAACCGGGATAATTGGCTGTCCCGAAAGAAACCTTCGGGACGCCGGTACCAAAGGCATGAAACCGGAACAATCCCGGAATACCGGGACGCTTGGCAACCCTATTTAAAAGAGATTAAGGATAACTAAATAAAGTTAGGCTATGAATAATATTAATTTGAAAACGTGGATAAAGATTTTGGATTCAAATTTATATATCGATTTAATAATCAGTGGTAAATATTTATCTTCGAGTTCGAATTATTCAATATCCCGACTAATCAGTTATTCTTATCATTTATTAGTCACTCTGAGATGTTCGGCAAAACTACTTATAATGTATTTTAATACGTAAACAACTGCTGAATGTACATACCAACTATACCCATTGTCTTAACTTACAGTCGAATTGTTGCGGTTCCTACAGAGCAATTAAATAAATTCAATTATATATGTATAACATCGTTTATATATTATATTATAAAGCCAATAAGACGGCTGATAACTACTTTGGGTGCAGTCTGTTCTGGATGAATAACATCGTGGGAACTAAATCGCAGTCACTTGGCGAAATAGATTGGCATTTTGATTGATGACATTTATGTATTTGTTATTAATAAAAACAATGAAACAATGACGAGTGTTTATATTTTAAATTTTATATACATAATTATACTATTATAATATTTTATAGCAGTCATAGCATGCATTAGCAAACATAAAGCTAATTGCATTAAAAAAAAAATGTGCAATGTGTACATACAATACCTGCATAAACTACGATTTCAACTAAAAAAAAAATATTTCACAAACATTGACCAATTAATAATCTTTTCATGATAATTTTGTTCAATAAAGATGTCAAAATCGATCAATAAAGTTCAGTTAACCCAATGAACGCGCTGGACATGTTTACATGTCCAAGATTTTATCTCGTATTTCCGGCCAAACTAGAAGGAAATACTTGTGTATATATGCTAATGTACCATCAATGTGAAAGAAGCCGTTGTATTTTTTAAGAATATGCCATTATTTCCATTATTACAAGAGTCATGCATCGAAGAGTATGACCATCCCTAAAAAAACTTTTCGCTAAGGATTAATGCCGGATATTTTGCAAATACTATCGGCCACAAAAGTTAATTATGAAGAATTTGGTTGTGCTGACATCAAATCATTTTGATGTCCAGTGAATAGTGTCGATGTTGGAAGATTCTTCAGCAAGCACAATTTATAAGTAACTGACCTCGCACTAATCCAAAAGAATTATCCGTTGAAATATGCTGCATGCTTAATTTAAATTTCATGTTAAAATTCAACACTTTTAGCATCTATCTATATATACGAAACTATAAAAAGATAAATCAAAATGCTAAAATTTAAAAAAGTAGATGCTTTAAACACATATCTCTAATTATAATATAAATATATAACAATAGACTGGGCGCTAAGAAGCAAAATTATGCATCAAAAAGTTTATATTACTATAGTTGTCTACTTCGGTTGATAAGTTATATGAAAAAATAGTTAAAAATTCAGTTTGTTCAGTAACAGCTCAATTTATACTGTAGTATTAATTAATCTCTCGATAATAAATAGTAATTAAATAAATTTCTGTAAATTTTTTCTCTGTATAGATTTAACTTAATTAATAGACCAGCTTATAGCCCACATCAAATTGTTTGTGATGCGTAATAATATGAGTTCGATTCCACTTAAAAATAATTTACAGACCTCGCTAAAGTCATGGCTAAATTTAGTCCTGGCCAAAGCCGGGTGTTGTTTTTGTTTTTGGTAAGTATATTGGGTGCAATCTGCATTAAATGCCATGCGCTGAGAAATAATATTATGATTTATTTGTATGGAAAGAGACAGGGTCTAGTGAGACCGCTTTAAAAATGTCACGAGATCGCTGCTGTTTCTGAGAAAACCGAAATGTTTTTTTTGGTCGTAATTAGCATACTCAGAATGTTGCTATGCTCCAAGTATTTCTCTTCAGATTTTATTGCTCAGAAACTCGTTTATTTTCAAAAATCTGTTTGGATTTTTAAACAAAAATGTTTTATTGATAATTTAATACGTCGCTGTTAAGAATTATAGATACTTATACTACGATTGGATTGATTGGAGTCGCTAAAAATGTTATTAGACTGTGGGTTAATCCATACATAAATACGCAATTTCTCTTGACAAAAACTGTATACATAAATTTATAGATAATGTCAAATCATAGATGCTCGACATACGTATGCTGTCCACCTAGAAACTTAAAACAGTCGTATGTTGTCAATACAACCAGCCACGTCTAATATTTCCGTACGCTGTTATAGATGATCCGAAATTATAATAAAATCTAAATTCGATTTTAAATTGGTCTACAAAAAACAAAGTCAACTTCAACGTTTCTAAAAGCTCTTGCATTTCCTTCTCTCGTTCAAGATTTCCTGGTAAATATAGCTATGATATATCGAATAATACTTAATAGCGTTTGTCTGAAGTTGTTGATCTTAGTATAGTGTGACTATTCTTTCATGCTTCATTCGCATGTACTTAAATTGCTCAGCATGCTAGCAAGTGCTGGCAAAGTAAGCCATTTGAAAACCCAACTGTATTTCGCAATCATTACATTTCATTGGTTTTAAATACGCTTGAATATGGATCTATTTTTTAGAGTAAATCAAAAAAATTAAATCCCAACCAAATTTATTTTAATAATGCTACCGTTTCATTTCATTGTTTTTGACTTCAAAGCATTTTTCTCTTCTTCTTTGGGCCCGAATTTATAACTCTGAATTTTTCAAGACTATAAACTTACATGCTCCCAATTTTTATCTACATTGCCGAAACCATAACCAAACATTTTTCTTCCTTAAATCTTTGATTTCGCGTCAGCCATATGTGTCGACAGTTACAAGAGCTGTTCGGCTGATCAATGCATTGTATTGTTTTTAGATTTTTTCTCTCACATGAATTTATGCGTAAATAATATTTTTTGTTCTTTATTCTATTTTCTCAATTCTAAAAAACGGTTTTATTATCTCTATTTTTTGTTATATGTACTGCCTTCATTATATTTGTCAAATGCTTGGCGCATGGGCGTCAGCTGTAATGCCATGTATTGTCATTTTCACAAAAAAAATTAAACACTAGATAACGAAATTGTCTGCTCATCGTCAACATTATCAAAATTAAACTGAATTTATACGCCTAATGGAAAGTTTCATAAAATTATTCTCATTGATTTTAAAGAAAGTACATATTTCTCACTGGTAACTTGGCTTCCCAATTTACTTTTTTGAGATTCATACATGAAAATGATTCTTTACACACATATTATGTACATAACTACTCTATATACTGACAGACCGCATTAAGTCAGTTTTCTTGATGATTTTCTGTTTTAAACGTCAACACATTTAGTGATAGGGTATAATGGCTTTAAAAGAAACAGCAAACTCATCGATACCAAATCTTACGATTTTTATAGCAAAAAGATTATTCTTTATAATGTCCAATCGTCTTTTAATAAAAACAAAAAATCGTACTTGGGAGAGTACTTCCAAAGAAACCTAATTCTTTAAATGCGATTATCTCAGAACTCGTTTTTATGTCTTAATGCTAATATTCGTAGTTTTACGACACCTGCTGTAGAATAACAAAAAATAAAAAAGCTTAAAATAATATTGTTGTAATTATAAACAAAAGTAAAATTAATTCACTCATCGTCCTCAGTTTGTTTAAGTCAGATTCCGTGTTCCCACGATAAAATATGATATCCCATAATAGTTGTCACAGTACAGTGTGAAATATTAATAGTAAATACAATCAACGTAAATAGTTTATCACATTTTCCCACCATACAGCAGTCTGTTTGTTGTAAACAAGTGTTTCAGCTGCAATAATTTCGAAACGCATTATTGCACTTAGATAAGAAAGTGGTTTGGCCAATCGAGCCGAGTTGATTGATCCAGTTCAGTGGCCAAGTGGAACGGTTTTTGCCCCGCTTAATTTCATTTTGAATTATTTCGCAAGGTTCATTGACCTGTGATACGAACGAAAGTAAAATCATAACATTCACTGAATTGGCATTTACTTGGTAGAACTGCATTACAATATGACAAAATACCAAAGTATTCAATTCTACAAAATTTTATTAGTACAGATATTTAGGCTTCACGCCATCGTCAGAACTTATTTTAACTTAGCTATATATACTGTTTCAAAAGAGATAGACCAGAGGTGACGAACCTTTCATGTCGGAAGGCCGCATTTAAGAAATATGTATAAAAATGAATGTACATTATTTTGTAAATAAAGTAAAAAAATGAAATTTATTTATTTATTTCAGTCCAAAGTTTGCACTTGAGACCCTATTAGGCTGCAGGTTCTTCAGCCCTGAGATAGACAGTATTATGTCATCTCACTTATTACAACATCTAATAATCTGAAACAATATAAATATATAGCTAAGATAAAATAGGCATACTTCTGACGATGGCGTTAAGCCGAAATAGCTATCAGCTAACTAATAATATTTTATAGAACTGAATACTGTGATATTTTATGCAATTGAATTATAATTATGATTTAAAATGAGTAATATCCCCAAACCGATTCTTTTTTTGCATGAGGAATATGTTCCGACGGTTTTGTATTAACGTAATCTATAATCTACACAGTGAATATGGCGCAAGTTGGTAGCGTCGTTGGCTACGTTTACGGATGTCTCGGGTTCAATTCCCGGTGCGGACGGTTTTCGTAAATTGATCCTTCAATTGGTTTATGGATTTCTGTTCGTAGTCTGAGTGTTTGTGATGTCTAAAAAACTCCTCCCTCCCACCCATCCGATCCTCACGTGGCGTAGCGGGAGCGATTAGCTAACCACTAATCCTGTCCTACCCCTATATTTCTATCCCTACTCTCTTCGAAAAAGAGATGTTGAGCAACTGAGTAACATGCAGTTCAACGCTGGGAGCGGACATGGAAAATGTCTACTCAGTGAATATATACAAATGAAGAGATTTCTTTACTCAACATGCTAAGAATTATAATAGTTATGAAAGTTATATAGGCAAAGGTCATAGTGTAAGAAGTATATGTGAGCTGAATCATTGTTTTTAAGCATCGGATGGATGGGCGCAACTTTAGACATCGCAAACGTTCATGCTTACGAACAGAAATGGATAAATCGATTGAAAAATCATTTTTTTAAACTGTCCGTACCGGGACTCGAATCCGAGACGTCCGTCATCGTAGCCAAAGACGTTAAGGACAGCAACACTGACCCGACAAATATAGATAGATTCAATAATTAGTCGTGCTATATTTGTATACTTAGTCCTGTTTTATTAGTGTAAAAAGGTATTTGTTCGTTTTCTTAAGCCATATTTTTTCAAAACCGTCTAAAAATTTGCACGAAAAGAGAATAAATGGTTGTTTAATAGCTAATTTTTTTAATGAAAATATCGGTGATGTTTTGGCCAATTGATGTACCCATCCAAAAATATGAAAGTGAGTTAATGATTGGATCTCATCTTAAAGACGACAGAGCAAGTTTCGGCGAGTTGATGTAAATTAGAAAAATAAATTGACCACTTTTTGGAAGGGAAGCATCATTTTATATTGGCTTTAGGTTTAAAAATTCTGACCCAGCCACTTGATGTAAGCCATTATTAAATCGACAATCCCTACGTATAATCCCGTATCTGCAAACATGAGAATTTACATGAGTGAATTTCAAAGATTCATAACACAACTCAACATATAATGTTTTCGATAATAACAGTTTTTACTTTCTCCTGAACTATTTCAATTTTGAGGGTTATGTCAACTGACCAAAACACCGTCGATTATTAATCGACTTATAAATTTATCAACACATTGTCGTTTACCCATGGCAGCGAAAATATTACATTATTAATTTTGTATAGTTACAACGGATCTGAACCAACTTATTCGTGAAATATAATACAAATAATATAATATAAAGCATGATTGTAATCAAAAGAATACTGTGAGTAAATAAAAATAACTGTACTATAATTTAACTTAATAAAGATTTTGTTAGTGATTTAACAGTTTGATGGGTTCAATATTTCATGATAATATCCCCCTATGTAATAGAATATGAGGGAGATATCAATCTTCTTTGTTCACACTATATGACTATGTGATTTTGGTATGATAAAGTAGTCGTTATGACGTATTGTGTGCGCTATGTTTGATATAAATACTATTTGTGTATTGTTGAAGAGAAAATAATTGATTTATAAAATATTCGGTAATTATGTGTTATGTACTAGAATTTTTAACTGTTACGTATTAGTATTTATAAAATGTTCAGTGATCAACGTCGTTGGCTTCGGTGACAGATATCTCGGGTGCAAATGAATACACGATACCTGTAAATTATTGTCGTAGTTCTTGAACCAACTGTTTTATATACCTTATTATATAAATAGCGCTGTTATGATTTTATTTTTATCAGTTGATAATGCTTGCGATGAACGAAACCTGCGCTGATCATTACAAACATGTGGAAGTAGTAAAAACTATGTATATACACATTATATGTAAATAATTGAATTAAATTGAATAAAAGGATTCTTCGATTGGTCAAATAACAAATAACAAAATGTAATTACAGAGATAACCTTTGTAGGGTCCGTGGTGCAGTGGTAGCGTCGTTGGCTTCGGTTACGAATGTCTCGGATCCAAATCCTGGAACGGACAGTCTATAGGCACCTTCTATTCGTAGACACGTATGTTTATGATGTCTAGAATTCCCTCCCACCCATCGGATCCCAAAAACGAGACGTAGCGCGAGCTATTAGCAAACCATTAGTCCTGCCCTAGCCCTATCCTTCTATTCTCACTCTCCCCGAAAAAAGGGAGGATGAGCAGCTGTATAACAAGCAGTTTCTGTAGAAAAACTTCTGTCGAGATAACACCATAAGAGTCTATATGCTCCATACTAGTAAAAAAATAAAACTAAAGATGTTTTTTTTTAAATTAATTAATATATTTTCCTCATCATTTCATTAATTTTATTTCTCAAATCATTATATTTAAGTAATTATTTATAATGAGTTCCGAATGCGTTTAATAACAGTGACACTGGTGCCCTTACACTTGATTTTTGATATTTCGCCAAGGTGATTGGAAGCTTATTTTATTGGTAGTTTATTACATTCAGTGGTCCTGCGACCATAAATATGTTAAATGTGTGTGACGCACATGGGCGGTTAATCCAAGGGTTGATCGCAGCCCTCCTCTTGAAATTCAACTATGAAGAATAAAATAATCGACCCGCTGATCAAAAATACCTATGTATATGGACTTGATAAGACGAATTCGTGTTGTGGAAATTGTTTTATTTTGTAAAAATCATTATGCGAAAAGGTCATAATGAAAGAAATAAATAATAAAAAAAGTGCTAATCAAAAATAATACATGCCCCAAAAATATTTGCTTGAATAAATAAAATTATTAACGTCACATTTAAACGGGAAAAAACTTTTAGACCGACATATTGGATTTGAAATTGTGGGTGTATGTATTTGTGGAAAAAAATGGCTTTAATATATACACCAGACATTTTGATTTTTTTACCTTATTTTAAAAAAAGCTCATGGCGAATCCACTGAAAGAGAAAACACATCTCAAGCTCCCGTACCCAATATTTTAAATGTTCAATTGAAAATATCAACCCTTAGTTGACCTTGGCACTTTAGCACAGAACTTTGTAAACGGTAAGCTACAGAGATTTACGGAGGATTTGGAGCATCACATAAATTCATGACCTTGATTACAAACTTACATATTAATTGAAAGATCAATGTATGAGACACGAACCGCTTGTGATTCAATAATATATCACAGAATTGAATCACAAAACCTTACTACTAACTCGGCCAAGGCGAACTACATATTATTATGGTTTAGGTATAATTGGTAATACGAGAAAATACGGTTACTAATCTTGAATTTAATAGAAACTGATATTATTGCATAAAATAAATGTTCTGGTAATCGACTCCATCAAGTTTAACTTACATCCAATTAGTATGAATGCTAGATGACTTCAATTACCAACATTATAGTAGTGGCCGGTGGCGTATCTAGAGATATTGGGCCACTATGCAAAAATCACGGAAGAGCGTGTTTGGGCCTTGTTTTTTTATAAGCGCAAATAAATTTTGTTTATTCAATTTCTATTCCGAAATATCTTTTCCAATTCCACATATTTTTTTGAAGATCCATTATATATTACGGATAATAAAGTATAACAAACTATGGGTTATAAGCTATTAATATATTACATTATTCTTATGGAACTAAGTCCTTATTAATAAGCTGATTTTTACATTTTTTTAAACTGAGTTCTACTAATCAAATTTTATTTAATAGTGATTAAGTCTATCTCAACCTATTCAAAATGTCTTTTACATTGGCAATGTCATATTTCTTCACTTTAATCATCATGAAACAATGTATATTTAGAATTCATTTATTCGTACATTTACCTACGGATAAGAAATGTAGATGACCTAATTGCTCCTGTTCGCTGTGCTCATTTTTTTCAGTATCATATATGGGGTGAGCGGCGATAGGTGAAAACATAACAGACGTACAAGCTTTTTTGTATTTAAATCAATAAATTGATGGAAAAATCAATGTACGCAATTTTCTATTTGGGGATTCGAAATCTTGACTCCGAAACTAGTAGACAAAAGCAAAAAACATTGACCACTTGCCTACTTGGAGATTTATGTGCTTTACCTAACCGGGCCCCAATGATTTAAAATTTAAATAACCTTTGGTTGAGATAGGGTCATTTCGCCAGTGATCAGCCAGTTAAGCGACATGTAGGTACTTTCAAACGTGATTTTGAGTCAATGAATGATAAATACATATTTTTTCGCTGTTATTCCATTAAACAGGGATTAAGTAATGTAACCAACTAAATATAAAATAGTTAATATTGTATCAAGCATAAAATAATAGAAAAAATGCCAATTCTACCAGTGGTCGGCCCCCAAAATCCAATGGTCAGCATTTCGTTGCCAGTGTTCGGCCATCACTATGAAACTTCATAAATATCGCGAACGAATTTACTGAGAGAAGACATAACAATAAAAAACATAATTATGCAAAGCATGACGATATAAAGTATATTTTGTTAGCGATACTCATACAACATGAATATGTCGAAACTTGCGAAATAAAATGCGCTTTTTTTTAAAAGGTCGGCCTTTTTGCGCAAAAGGCCGACCATTGGCGACAGCTGACTTTAGGAACACTCGCCTTACCAAAGCTACTGGATTACACATGATTTTCATAAACAATTAACCGGGCACTTTAATACGGCATAAAAAGAAAATTAGATTAGTCTCATTATTGGTACATAGTTATATCACTTAAGGTGCTCTCAATTCTTGGGGGAAAGGTATTATATTATATATTATTGAGTCGGATGATACCATGCAATTATTATTGTAAAGCAAATTTGAAAATACCAGCTGTAAGATTCACCATTCATACATTTCCGCTAAAAACATGTGGTAGTCTGATTTAAAAAAAAATTAGACACATTTTTTCTGTTGGAATTTCATCGAATGTAAATTAGACGCACATGAATCATACAAGACGCCAAGTTGCGCTGTTTAAATTTAATGGTAGATTAAATACGTGTCTACATTATTTTAAGAATAACTTGTTCACACATTTACTACAAAGTTTTTTTAAGATTCAATTAGCGTGACACATAGTTTACGATAAACAATTGGTGAAATGCAGGGTCTTCGATTATTTAATACCGGCTATTATTCGGTAATATTTTCGGTTTTATTGATGACACACACTTCGAACGTCGAATGACACATAAAGGCTTTTTGCTTGTAATAAATAATACATGTTCATGAATGTTTCTAAGATGATCCATAATTTTAATTATAATAACCCAGACCGCTCTGTAGACGTTTTATTATTATCACATATTATATGTAAGTATAAAATTTTCTCATAACCTAAACGTTCGCGGTGTATATATAAAATAAAATGTTAAACAATAATGCAATGCACATACAGTTCCGATGTACTGACTACTTTAGACATTCAGTATTTCAATTTTAATACCGTCATTTATGACGAGTACGGTTATACTAGTTTTAATTATCCATGGATTTCTACGATATTTTATTATAACCTAGGCTAATTAAGCTAAATAAATAATATATAAATCACTCGATTGAATGATTTAATTAGTTTTTAATTTTAGCTGGAAATACACTAATAAGAGAGAGACAAGATAAAAAAAACATACAAAAACAAGATATTTTACAAATAAAACGAGAGAGATAAACATACATTACTTACGGAAGGAAAAACACTACTATTTCCTAAGTCTACATTGTTTGTATAAACATTTTAGCTTTAAACTGAGCCGATTACAATAATTATATATAATACAATCCGATTGAAACTAAACCATATCAAAGGTCAACAAAACTCCGATAATATCTTGTGCATCGTCAGCTGGAAAGATTTTGTAAAGTCTGCATACAGTAAAATAATTGAAATGAAATCCATTAATATATCATATGTCCATAGAATGTTTTTAATTTTCAATCTTTTTAAACTGCTCGATATCTGAGTGAAACCGGTGCTGTTTTAAATATTATTTTTGTAACAAGTACGATATACATTTATGATATTTTATTATCTTGTAATATCTTTCCACCGAGGACTTACACTACACAATACATATTTGAATGGTTGCGTATTTAGCCCCATACTTTTTATTATTAAACAATAACACTATTCACAAGAAACATTTCTGAAAATTGATCAGATGAATTGTCTGATGTTTGATGTCTGAAAACGAACCATAAAAAATAATTATTATTGGTATTAGTTATACTAAAAATGAATTAATTTTAGAATATTTGAATACACATAAGCAAGTCGGCATTGGCATTAAAAGTTAATTCGTTAAGAATGAAGCAAAGCACGGAGCTTTCGTCTTTCTTGGAAACAATAGTCGGCATTTCAAATGTATATATTGATATTTTGTTAAAAAATATTTAAATTTTACGATTTTCTTAGAAACTGTTAACTATACAAGGTTTTTTAAGTTCTGTGAAACTAACTTTCGTTTAATAGGTAGTAACAACCTTTTGTATTTGTTATACAAAAGACATTTTAACACGTGTGTATATAATTTAATAGCTTTTTTAAGTCATGGATATTATCAACTTTATGTTTTAAATTAATGTCTTTATTTAAACCCTAAAGAATTTTACAGTAGGCGACTTACTGCATTTTATTATGAGACAGACATTTTTCTCGGAATGTATGTGTAATAAGTACAAAATATAAAAATATGCATAGTTTCATTCGTGCATTCTAATTTACGTTTAAATCCGAAAACAATTCCACAGAAATTAATGTATGCACATTTTTTTTATTGTGCCGATAACAAAATGTATTATACAATAAATCAATAAACTGATATTCTTCTGCCATCTCTGAGCCAAGTTTAAAACATCATCGTCTTAAATATATATGGCGGTAATTTTATTTATTCAAATCCTTCATTGTTATTCACAATTAATAAAATAATTCATCAAGGGAGTGTCAACAATTGCGAGGTGCAGTTATTTTTTCAGAAGAGACAGCTTATGTTAAATGATATTTAAAAAAAATGATTTCCAATTGATGCAACCCTCAAAAAATACGAAAATTAAAGACGACAGAGCAGGTCGCGGCCAAATGATGTAAATTAGTAAAATAAATTGACCACTTTTTGAAAGGAAGCCTCATTTTACATTCGTTTTAGGTTTAAAAATTCTGACCCGGCCACTTTATGTAAGCCACTATTATATCAACACTCCCTTCGTATAATCCCGTATCTGCAAACATGAGAATTTACATAAGTGCATATCAAAGATTCATAACGCAACTCATCATATAATGTTTTTGATAAAAACAGTTTTTACTCTCTCCTGAACAATTTCAATTTTAAGTGTTACATCAATTGGCAAAAACACCGTAGATATAAATATTATGTCTTCGTTATTATACAATAATACTTATACTTTAAGTAGAGTAATCAATTGTTACACACATCTTTACCAGTTGCTATTACAGATTGTCCACTACTGATAGTATGTGAGCATTGGCGGTATTAAGCTTGCTGATTCTCAATTGTGTATTAGAAAATTGTAGAAAATAGCAATACGTATAAATGTTAGATAAGTAAAATAAAGAAGACAGTAAGCTCCGAATTCATTTATTTAATCTATAGTTGTAAAACCATAGTTTTCGGTTTCACTTTGCTTTAGCTTTATTCTAATAGAGTGGGTTTTATAATTACAGTAATTAGGCACATTATTAAATCTGTCAGGACTGTCGTCGCCAGTGGCATTCTAGTGAAGCGGAGTTTGTCACCGTAAACACAATGAAAATGGATTTAAATTGAACAATTCTTCTTGTGAGGTATGCTTCCGGTACTTAGAATCCTAAGTTGTGTATACTCTATCCAATTTTCCATGGGTTCTAATAACTTGATTTTTATCGGTACGTAAAACCGTTCAATTGTAATATATATCCACAACAACGACAATAATTATTATGAAAGTAGGAAAGAAAGTATCGTAAAGATAACTTCCAAGTGACAGTGTTAACTGTCAGTATTCATTCAGTACAGTGAACGATGCGTAGACAAACAGAAGTGTGTGTGCTGTGCGTTAAAGTTCACTGAATACTTACTTAAAAAAAATACTTACACTCATACACACTCTCTCAGCCCATACGCTGATAGAGTATGTGTGTAATTTAAGACATCGACTGAGGGTGCTTGATGGAATTTCAATATTAAATTTGGATTATTGAGATTTTGTACACTTCCATGTATTTTGTCACTAACGACCCGGGTTTCGCCTTTCGGCATCTTCAGGCATTCGAGCACACGTATGGACTCGAACTGAGAGACAGTAAACAGTTTCTAACGCTTATATAGAAGATACAAATGCGACAAATATCATTTACGAGGCAATACATTATACGTCTGAGAGCCACACCGATACCTGAGTTAAAATTTCGGAAATCGTCCTAATCCTTATTTTGTAAACACCATATTACCAGAGTGGCGATTGCCGAAGGCGTTGCCGCTTTTCAACTTCTTTTAGAAATACCAGTGATTTTACAATTATAATAGTATTGTGGGTTTTGACGGGATGTAATTCGACGAATGGGTAAATATATACAATCATTCCACATTTAGTGAAATCTGTTAGGTGTTTCAACGTATCGGATATAATAGCGGAGAATTAGGAAGGTTCAGCTGCTCATTCAAGATTGGTAAGGAGTTTAACTGGCCTCTATTAATTTCTAAAATTTCCTGATAAAATAATTTATGATCCCCCATGTTTTTATGCAACAGTTTAACCCCATCATCCGCATTAAACGTATGGTTCTCCATTAGCAAGTGATTTGCGAATGTCGAAGTTTCTTTTTTTAATCTAAAGGCAGCTAAATGTTCTGATACCCTTATATCTAATGTACGTGTGGTTTTACCCACATAGAAATGTTGGCAATCATTGCATTGTAATTTATAAATACCAGATTTGTTCTTAAAGTTTACTCTATCTTTACTGTTAATAAGTGATTTGCCTAGAGAGTTTTTGCAATAGAACGCCGGTCTAACACTATCAGCGAGTTGTTTTTAATTTTAAAGCTTGTGCAACCTAAATAACTTATTCTATGCCAGATTCTAGGGCGGTCTATGTCTTTAGACAAGTTCCCGAAATATAGCATCTTTAACAACTCGCTGAAATTAATAGAGGCCAGTTAAACTCCTTACCAATCTTGAATGAGCAGCTGAACCTTCCTAATTCTCCGCTATTATATCCGATACGTTGAAACACCTAACAGATTTCACTAAATGTGGAATGATTGTATATATTTACCCATTCGTCGAATTACATCCCGTCAAAACCCACAATACTATTATAATTGTAAAATCACTGGTATTTCTAAAAGAAGTTGAAAAGCGGCAACGCCTTCGGCAATCGCCACTCTGGTAATATGGTGTTTACAAAATAAGGATTAGGACGATTTCCGAAATTTTAACTCAGGTATCGGTGTGGCTCTCAGACGTATAATGTATTGCCTCGTAAATGATATTTGTCGCATTTGTATCTTCTATATAAGCGTTAGAAACTGTTTACTGTCTCTCAGTTCGAGTCCATTCGTGTGCTCGAATGCCTGAAGATGCCGAAAGGCGAAACCCGGGTCGTTAGTGACAAAATACATGGAAGTGTACAAAATCTCAATAATCCAAATTGAGTATGTGTGTGTTTGTTGGGATTCATTATGAAAAGAGTATGCCTTATTTGCAATCAAATTGATGAATTAATAATGCCACTTTGCTAATCTTAGATGAAAATTCTATTTGACACAAATATGCGTCACTATCCGTTGTACGGATAAATCGATCTTCGTCGTTCTTCCTGTGGTTCATATGAACTGTAACTGAGTTCTCGTTATGAAGTATTCTCTGATATATAATTTAACCTAACCTATTATTGTTTCAATACTTTATAATATATATCTATTTACCTCTTAATTGAAAAATATTTTCTTACTTTTTATCATTTGTTGTGTTCTTTCATTTTCTAACAACTGTAAACATTTGCAAAAATTTACGACAGGTATGACAAACACTTTCACCCAATGTTATCGTGAGATTATTGTCAAACAAATATGATTAGTGATATATACTCTCTCGGACGGGGGTGTAGAAACAGATGAAAGATTAATCACAACGTTCAGTTTCCAGGGTGATTCAATCAATAAAACACGCCAGCTCAATCCAAATCAATATTGCATTGGATTGTACAAAGTTGAATACAGTTATCAAAGTTAGTTACAGTTAAAAAGACACGGTTAAAATACACAGCTTAGAATTTAAAAACAAAATAAGTGATTTTTACGACTGGTTCCGAAACCGTGATACAATTGGTGATGTTTAGGTAAAAACGTGTCCTTTTTGTTTTCAAAGGACCCGCCGGATAACGGGAAAGGGAACAAAAGAAAGAGAAAAATCCTACACGACGGTAGGTGTTGGATTCCAACGAATTTTTTGAACGGTTAGCAGAAGGATAAACATGGCTATTTTTATGTGAATTATATACAATTATTAATAACAATAAATTTAATGCACAATAATGAATCAACTTAGTGAATGAATCCTTGCTTTTCCACTGCCTGATTTTCCTACTAATTGTGCAGTGAAAGGTGGTTCGAGGGCGATTCTGCTCACGTTGGCGTAACGTAGAGGTGTCATTAGATATATCTGATGAAATTTATGTGAAATACAAATAGTGTGAACGGAATTCCCAACAACCCTCAATCCTCAAAAAGACTAGCCGTGTATGTGTCGATATGCAGCGTATTGAAATGCAAACAAGTCGACCATTGCGAGTCTGGTTCTGATAAAATCTCTACGAAGCGTGCGACTTTTACATGCGTTTAGAATTCCATGTAAACACACTTAAAGTTAAATGACATCGTTTTAATTCCTTTGAGTGCCGGTGACGATTGTGATTGATGATAATACCTAAATAAGATAACCTTCAACGGTCTACTTAAAATATAGGATATTTACAAAAAACTATTTTTATGGTGGTATTATAGGCGAATTGGCTTATTTAAATATCTATACATTTCGTCGGCTTAGTGATCAAAATTATAATATCTACGTTTAATAAAAATACACCTGATTCTCTTTTGCATGGAAGAATTATTGCTTTTACACGGTTAGAAACAACGAAAAGTATTATTAAATACAGTATATGCATATATTTAAAAACAATTAGTATGTATGTATCTTATGAAATAGTTTTTGTGTATAAATAAAAAATAAATTCGAACTATTTTTGAGTTCGAGACTTATTTTTATATTTTGGGGCTAATTCAAATAATGAAATTATCTCCTATTTTAGTCTGGACAACTTATCCATTTTTACATGGTTTTGTTGCACGGTAGTCCTGGAATATATCCCCCATGCCAGTCATACTTAACCTTCGGCAAAGCAAGCTTTTATGTGCCGCACGAAAGAAAAAAATCTTGCATTCTAAGTTTGAGATACAGATTTCAGGACTTACGTTGTATCAAGAATTTTTTGTTGCTTGTTTAAAATCCCTGGCACCTAGAAACAGCAACTGTAATACAATTAGCTGCATTGGGATATGATTATGATGAAAAAAGAGTCGGGTGTAGGTATATGGCAGTGGTACACAACCTATTTGAAAGAAAGGCCAGATTATCTTTTTTCTAATTTTTCACGGGCCACGGAAGCAAAATAATGATATATTATACTACACAACACATGCATTTTATTATTTTTAATTTAATTTTACTACTTATTACGTGTTCTTTTGGGCCACAACAATTGCCATTTTGGACCGCAGTTGTGCATCACTGGTGTATGATTATCAAAATCAAAATATTTATCGGAATAGAACGACTGGAAGTATTTAAGTTAGAAGAGATGAGCGTCGGATTGAACAAACGCCACTGTCGCTGTTAACATAATATCGACGGTGGTTTGGCTAATTGATGAAACCCTCAAAATTGAAATTGTTCAGGATACAGTAAAAACTGTTTTTATCGAAAAAAATATATGGTGAGTTGCGTTAAGAATCTTTGAAATACACTCCTGTAAATTCTCATGTTTGCAGATACCGGACTATACGTAGGGAGTGTCGACATAATAGTGGTTTACATTAAGTAGACGCGTCAGAATTTTAACATCATTTGGCCGAGACCAGCTCTGTCGTCTTTAAAATGAGATCCAATCATTAACTCAATTTCGTATTTTTTGATGGTTACACAAATTAGCCAAAACACCATCGATATTACATATTTATAGATAATATTTTTAATCTAAGTAGGTACATACTATTCTGCCGTATTGAGTTCCACAAGGGTATACACCGGCACATTTTTTGTTGGCGTGTGCCACCCTATTGAGATAATTTATTTTACGCTCAAATATTCCATATTACGTATATTACCAGTTTTATTAATTTTCATAAATAATCTTAGCAATAATCTAAAGCTTATATTACCTATTTTTTGAAGACACGATAAGTCTAAGCACGGCAGTATCATGGTTATAACCGGGACCTCTCAGAGAAAATTTAATAGTAATAATAATAAATAAAAATAAAAACAATTTATTAGCATTATAAATATCAGAAAATACTATATTTAAGATTATGAAAATAAAACGGCGTTGTGAATGCTCCAATAATGTGAGATACATGGCTGCCCCTTCAACCATCCCCCTATGAATGGGCTTGTTTATATTACATGAGAAATATAGTAACAAAAATAGGAGTGTCTTCCAGCTAAAATTGTTGACAATAACAAGAAAACCAATTATAACTATTCTGTACATTAGTAACTAAATTATTTATAATCAATAATGATCTAGTGAAATTATTTGGAATCCATTTATTTCATTAACCATTGTGTTATTGCAAATGTTGCATAATAAGTTTTGTTGTTTTTTGTTCTTGTTTTGGCGGTGTGATTGTGTCAATATTATATTTTATTGTATGGTTCAATACTCTCAATGTATATTAAAATAAAAGCGATCAACATTTTCAGTGGAGATAATCAATATATCTTAAGATAAAATAATCAAACAATATCTGTACTATGTATTGTGGTTAAAAAAACACATATTTGTAATCGTTGCTTTACTCACCTTTTAAAGTCTGGATATTATGAATAATTCGTTTTTCCTCGACATAAATTCGTCACTTTCTTCTTCCAGACTCTACTAAGAATAGTACTGCAATACTTTAGAATAAAAATAACCACTTATTGCATTTCCAAGAAACTTTTTCGAAACACTACTCTTAACGTCTGATATCAATCAAATACTATCTGAGTATAAGATAAGTGTTTGATACAGTTGATTTTATATCAAACGAAACAATGTTTATTATTATCGGCAAAATTATTCCGCTTATCCATATAATCCGCAATGTTCGCGTGCAAACTATAAACAAAACGAACAAATTATTTTTAGATCCGTGACATAAGAAGGACTATAGTTTTCTCACAATTTACTTCAATTTCTGTAATGCGCACCAAATACACACAAAACAATTCGAAGAAAAAATATCGATGACAAATCGAACAATTAAATTTGGTCGTATTTTGTAGCATCGGTTTTATATTCGTATAACTATTGTTGAATTCCTTTCACAATATCACTTAAGTTTCACGTTTATATTTTAAATATTAGTTGTGAAAACACTGAGACTTAGCCGCGATGATTAGATCTACTGGAACTTTTACGCTGAAAGTTTTTTGACAGTTATCTATCACTTGTTTTTATCGCTGTTAGAATAGATCAGTTCGAAACATGGAGAGCTTTAGATCGCTACTGTATGACGTCTTCAGATGGACGCTCAACTTACGGCGTCGTCTCCCTCTCTCGCGCCACGTCTTGTCAAAATACCGACGGCATTTTCAGAAATAATCCTAATGCAGTGCTTTCGCGTTAATTCTGCGATAGCATAATAGATAGTGATGAAATTCTGGGAGCTTTCAGTTGGGAATTCGGATATTTGCATGAACACCGAGCTTCATTGCGCATGTGTTACTTACAAACGATGCACGAATATTTATTTAAAAGCTTGGCTTGATTTGAAAGTACTTTATGTCAATATTGCACTCCTGCGTACTATGAAATAATATTTGCACTTCGTTTTACAACGTAAATTAATGAATATAACCACACGTACACAAACGTAATTCCAGTGTGTATCAGTCGTAGTCATATCGTTGTATGTTATATTATATTTTCCGATGATAATAATGTTTTAGGAATCAGTAGAGGAAAGCTAAATGATAATTAAGCATTGTCACTGGTATGGGAAATTATTACCCGACAAATAAATATGCTGCAGATCTCAAATATTGAATAAAACAAACCAACGTTTGATATTTGGTCTTACTAGAACTCCTGGAATCGGCCGATCACAAAACGGTGTTCTTACACTTTGTTAACATGTATTTATCTGCTCCAAATAGGGAAAAGAAATCACTTCTCTTTTATTAAATTTACTATTCGTATATCGCAAATAATACTTAAATAATGACTAATTATTGTCTAATAACGATCTTAGTACTAGGTACTCAGGTTCAGAGGAGACATTTAAAATTAGCTACTTTACTTGTGAAATGGGCTATCACGTGAAGATAATCACGCGCCATCTGCTTGGTTTTTTTTACTTCATTATTATTTTCGTTTAAATTCATAAATAACCAGACATATGACTAGATCTGACCGGAAATTGACTTTGATCCGTCTACCTACATAATAACTTCTCTGGTTATAATGGATTTAAAGTGTGTTCGAAAATGAATTAGTATTTAGCTCAGATACAATACGTAAGTTTTGGTGCATTAAGACAGGGTAGGCATTGCGATTTATACTCCATACAATTATTATTTATTAAGCTATAATAAATAATTTGTATAAATTTCATCGTGCACACTCATAATATATATAAAATTGATTCTTAATTTTGATGCCGTATTTCAACAGAAGTTATTTGATGAATACTGGTTGTAAGTCAGTTGCTTAACTTCCCTTTGCAAAGATGATATAAATACATAGATGAGCTTAAAAGAGAATCAATTGACACCTAATCAATTTCGAGAGTTTGGTAGGTTATAAAGAAAGACAAATCAATTTTATTTAGGTAGGGATGGCAGCGTGTGGTAGTGGACTGATTTTATTGGAATACACATACTAACTCGTTCAAAACAACACTCACTAAATTGAAGGAATACTTTAAATTTTGTTTTTATATTCATACGTACTTTGCTGCTTGGTTAATACAAGCTTAACAACACCTACTCACATGTGGAATTCGCCATACCATTTTACATAAGTTTACATTATACCTACTTATTATTATTTGAAATAAAACGATATTTATAGTAATTCAAATGAATAGTGCAACTTTGTATATTAGAAGTGATAATGTAACGATCGCTTTTTTAATATGTAATATTTTCATTTTCTAATTTGATAAACGTACTTAGTATCTTGCACGTATCTTGTGTATCTTGACTCGAATTTTACTTGTCCACGTTTTTCAACAAGTTTCATCGAGACAATAAGATAAACATATTTGCCACGCTTTAATCGTGTCATGTATTTCTCGAAATTTTCAAAATCCCGGAAGCCAAAAGGCGCCATGATTTTTATCTTAGAAGATGGCTAAGACCCAAAATTATATACCGGATTGCCGAACTAGAATAATACAAACAAATCGCCAGAGTTGCGAAAATTCAAAACACTGCAGACATGATTTGGGCTAATATTAGACAGCATGGCATGGCAGCACAATATAATGCAAACGTTGTTTTCTGTAACGGATACGAATACACTGAAAGGAATTCATCGAGCCGAAAGGTGTTTCGATTTCATATTTGAGAAAAACATTTTGGAAGAGAAAACAATTGTTGAAGGAAATCTATACGACCTTATTCAATTGATTGATAAATATAATATTTTGTAATGTAAATACTTGATGGAACAACATGATCCGAGCTAATTATATACGAAATGACATATCAATGTTTTATGTAGTGGATGGATATGAAAACACTAAAGGGAATCCAGTAAGCCAAAGGTGTTTCAATGCCTAGTGGAGATATATTATTATAAGTTTGACGAAAATATTTTTTTGGAAGAAACGTATTTCAATAAAATTGATACAATTAATTTAATTGATTGATAAATGCAATATTTTGTACTATTAATCATAGATGAAAATACGTGATTTGGAAAATGAGACAAAATAAAGTGTTTCAATGGCTAGTCATATTCGTATATAGTTGAAGAAAATCGATCCTTTCTTGATTGATAAACGTAATGTTGTCACTCTTGTTCTTGATGGGAACACAAAATGTGGTCAATACTATCGAAATTCAGCGCCTTCCAACCATTTTCTTTCCGATCGTAGACTCATATTTAAGCAGGGAGGTCATTTGGGAAGGATAGCATTTGCCCCCTCTCAATTTTAAGAAACACACATTTATCCCTTGCTGCACTGACTTTAAAATATAGACAAACCAAAAAATAACAAGCTGGCAACTTTTGCCCCTCCCTGAAAAAAGCTGATATGACGTCCCTTTATTTAAGTAAAGCCAATAATATGTAGACTTTCTGCCTTGGCCCAGTTGTTAACGCTCTGTGCATTCGTGTCGCACCGTAGCAATAGAATCGTCACTTGGACATTTTTATTATATCTATTCATAAACATATTGTAATATAAATTTATATCCATGGGCATAGTAATAAAAATAATTTCGTGATTACTATCCACCAGAACTAGACTAGAGAATGCATCCATCTGAAATTAAGTTGAAAAAGATGGAGTACTTGTTATATAGGGAGAGGTGCACTCAAACTTAACATTTAAATCTTACTTGTCAGTATTAGTAAATCATATTTTTACAGTAAATAAAGTGGTTCGACAAAACTATTATATAAATGAAATGAATAAGAATAGAGATTAAGAATGTGTACACTGAATAGTTTTTGAATAGTGGCACTAGGCTGTATTCGAATTTGAGAACTGAACTTGAGACTGGTTAACATAAAATTAAATTTAAATGATTTTTGATTTTTGTTGCCATGGAATAAAATTGTTATATAAATTATAAATAAGTAACCGTAACCGAAAACAATTTTAATTGTGATATTGTAAAAAAAACTGTAAAATTTACTCATATCTTTTTTGTCATTTTATCGAATCAATGTCCTGTTTGTGGATATAAACGACCTGACGGCGCCAGTGTTTTAAATATATTGTAAGATATATTTCAGTGGCTGTTAACATCATTAAAGGTTCAAAGATACATAAATATCCACCAAAGAATCTTGTCGTTTCCTACCGCGCTATTATGGACTAAAAAAAGTAAATAAACGCGGGAAAATAAATTTTTATCTCGTCTTTCCGCCATGATACCGGAAGGAGAGCTAATGAAAATGCTATTTATGTGGCCACATCGTCGGTATTCATGTTTTTGAAAACGATACAAATAAATGAGAATGAATGACATTTCCTCTTGGAATATTTTTGATTTAGGCAAGATGATCATGTTCTAACTTCCGCGTTCGGAATCCTTAATCAACCCGCTGGTGATGCCAATTTGAATTTTTAAGCATTGGCAGAAACGTATTAAGTATGTGGAAATACTAATTATTAACATATTGACTAAGTGATACTATTCAGACATATATTGAGCCGAATCACATAATAATTTGATGCAGTTATGGAAGAGAATTTATTTACTTTTTTTCAGATATAAACAAATTAATGTTGTTTATATCATACAAATAATAATATGCTATATTCGACCGAAGCGTCATCAAATGTGAATTTTATTATTTGAATGGGTGACAATTTGTAAATTTTATAAAATAATTGTTTAATTTGTTAATAGTAAATATGTCACCTTATTGGAATAACACGCCTGTAACTGGAAAATTTGCAGTAAATTTGTAAACACAGTTGTTACATAATAATTATATTGCCCGTTGTCATTTTCTTTCCATAAATCTCTTTACGTCAAACATTAAGTGTGATGTATATGCGCGTAATGACTAGAAATAAATTAAAACAAAAGGGTGTTAATGTACGTTTAATCTACATATTAATGAGCTATTCATGACAATATAAAAGTATTTTGGGCTTGTAGCCGCAAATTGAAAAGGGCGGTATAATGTGGTGAATTTAAATATTATATGTTATACACAACAAATTAGTTTTAATCTTAGGGTAGCAAAACATCTGGCGTCGGCCCTGATCACGGTTCCATTTCATATATCTTCTTCTATTGATGCCACGTTAAATCGAAGGTTGACGACCAGTAAGTCATCCTATCCTGAACCAGATGTATGAGATCGCCAATGCCCCGGACATTGAGCCACTTATGTAGGTTTAGGTAGCTAAGGTAATCTCTTTCTTCCTACGAATGTGGAGCTTTTTTAGTAGAGTTTCTCTTTTTATTGTTTAATTTTTGGTAAAAAGAAAATGTTTTATTCGGTATTAAATTACACACTTCCTGGGTACATCTCTGTAGTGCAAATACCTGTCAAATTTAATATGTCCACAGGAAACCGTAAGTCAAGTCAAATCGAGGCATGCCAGAATTGAATTTGTCAAATAATATCTTTAGAATCATAAGCATTCCGGATTACAGTGACGGATCTGAGTGCCTATGATTTGTATCAACACCAGAGATGTCTTCATCTAACCCCAAGGAATGTGAGATTTCAGATGTTTGGTAAATCATATAAATAAGCTTCACGTGCGGCAAATTACTATTAGAATATAGGTTTCCAAAAATAGTTATTAAATGTCATCGTAATTCCAAAAAATATTCATAAACTCTATCGAAATATCTAAATGTGACTCATAACGATACAATTTAACTATGTTTTTAAAATAATTTTATGGTAATGTAGCTTTTTAATATCAACATACATTCTTCTACAATTTAAGATATCGACTGAGGGTGCTGGAATTTCAATACCAAATTTATTTCGTTCAAATTTTAAAATTAAATAATATAATTTAAAAAAAAAATTCTGGCATTACAGCTGACAGCCAATGCGCAAAATATTTTGAAAATTAGAATATCATACGAGATAAACTCGATGAGAAATTATAGAAGTCATTCGCGTCCAAGATCACAAATTTAAATATAAAAAATCTTAATTTGATATTGACCGTGCTGGGAATTGAACCAGGACCTACCTGATCGCTAGGACAAACACTTACCACTAGACTGCAGAGGCCAAATTTTTTACACTTCCATACCTACGTTTTGTCACTAACGACAAGGGTTTAGTTTTACGGTATCTTCAGACATTCAAATACACCGATGATCTCAAGTTTACGAACTGTGAGTATGAAGTAGCCGAAAGGCGAATCAGGGAAATTGAAAGATTCAAAAACATACAACTTTTTCTCCTAAAATATATAGTTTAATTACCTAGGTTTCTATTACTATAGATCTTATTTTATATATTATATTCTAAGCTCTAAGCAATATTAGTGTCTACATTAATGAGGTTGCACACATTTTAACTAGTTTAAATATACAGTGGTCTGTAGCATGAAAAATTTTGCCAGAATTGTCATATTAAATCTCATTTTATGAGCAACAGATTTGCTTATGCATTGCATTATTTTACGAATGGCTAGTAAAAATGACATTGAATGAAATAAAACATACAAAATACTTGTATCCTTTGTGACAATTTAGTGATTGTGAGAAAAACAGCATTGATATATTTCTAAGACACCAGTTAAATATTGGTAAGTATTTTTTATTATGCAGGCACATATTGTGATAGAAGTTATTTTTTCTCTCAATGCTTACTATTGTGCCGGAAAGGAAATGAATATTCACCTTCCACTCACTCCATCATGCGAACTTACTGGAAAATTATGAAAAGCGTAACTCAAGCAAGGTTAAGTAAAATATGAATTTTAGGGATCGAGATTAATTTTCTTAGACATAAATACAAGTTTTAATTATTATATAAAAGATTAATAGCCGGACGTAGCAAGAAGCAGCCACCGTAGTAAAATCTTTCGGACGCTGAGGCTGGTGTCGAGACTGAAAATGCAGCTTAGAAAGCATTATGGTTGCGAAGACTATCAAAAGGATTTCGCGGCTCTTCTACTCATGATATGCACCTGAGTTTAGCCTTTCAGGCATGGCCGAATTAACCTACACGCTAACTAAGCTAAAGCTTAAAGCCTCGAAAGCCCCTAGAATCGATTGATATGTTTTTTAATTTTTATACAAAGTAAATAAATATTCAAAAGAAAACAAAAAATCTTTAAGTTCTCACCCTCGCTTTCGGGCAACAACAAAGATATATAAATAATTGTTTTATTGCAGGACCCAAGCATCAGACCATTGTTTTTTTTATTTAGTTTCATGTCAGTAGTAAAGAAATAAGTGACAAGTGTATATTTTTAGAATATCTTAATAAAATATCATAATTCATTATACTAGGAAAGGCTTTGTAAAGACATACTATTTGGTGTATCAAGTATCCTATTAATATTGTAATACTTGATATTCGAAAAATTAACTGGCCACTATCACGCTTGTGTGTACAACTTCAGCGAGGCGTGTCTTCAACCAATTTCCCATCTGACGCAAACGGGCTGTCAAAACTTTGCAGGGGTACGGTTGTTATTGAGAAACTAAAAACGCCGAAAAGAAATATTACAATACAAACTAAAAGCTCCCTCACGTGCACAAGGTAATCTTTATAGGGTTAAGTGTATCGGTTTTAGTGCTGAAATTTAAAATGATTTTCTATACTAGATAAGAATTATATGACAAGTGTATCTAATCGTTATGGAAGTGGCTAGTTTATGACTCAAAAAAATTATTACTGCGCCGTAAACATAAATAGTGCAAAGTATACTTTTTTTAATAAATCAAAGTAGGGTACGACATTTTTATGTGGTGCAGTACAAATAGTTGTAGTTATCCGTATTAGTTAACAGTGCAATATTTTGGTTTTAAGATGTGGAAAGCTTCTGCTGGTGTCGCGATTTCTATCGCTCCGCCGACCGAGGATGACGATTGGGAAACGGATCCCGATTTTGTGAACGATGTCACCGAGCAAGAGCAGAGATGGGGGTCTAAAACAATTGATGGGTCAGGAAGAACTGGCGCATCAATAGAGTAAGCTACATAACCTCAACTAACAATAGCTTGACATAGTTCTCATGATTGTTCACTTTATATCGATTTCTATTATTCAAGTTTACATGGAGTATATTTGTTCAGTTATAATCTGGATTTAATCGAGTTAACTCAAGATTTTATTATTCTACCAACATTTTTTGGTCAATCTTCATAGCCATGATTTCTTCAAAATACGGTTACTTGTAAGTGATTGATTTTTTGACTGATTATAGAATTTTTTGAGCTAACATTGTGCTTATTATACATGTTTCGATATGTGTCTTTAAAATATATTGTGCATTACTAATGCTATGTTACAGCAATATACTAAGCAGAATTTTTGTATTCAATTTTATATTCATTCAGTTTTTTTTTACCTTTTGTAGTGAAAGTCTTCAAATATACATTTAGAATCGGAATATTGGATCTCAAATGTTTTATAATAAGTCTTTATGCTTCATTCGTGTTTATATCCAAAAATGTAGGGCACTTTGCATTGCATCCTAAATGCATTGTGGTTCGATATATCAGCTATATGTAACTAAAAGATTTCGATTTTATGTAGTTACCAACTAAACATTGAACGATGAAGGCATAAACCACCCGAAGTTTCAAATGTAATCTAAATTAAAATTGAAATGTTGTAGCAAATTTTATTTTTCATAATTTGGCACACTGATTTCAAACAGAATCATGGTTACTTTGTGAGTCTTGAAATGATTCTTTGCAAACTTTTCAGCAAATCAAAAAATTTCTATTGACACACAATGCTGTAAGCTATCTTGTTCCTGGAATCCCTTCTGAATTAATAATTTCTATGTTAATAATCAGCTATGAATAACACAGTTGTGTTGGTCGTCATTAAAATTGTTAATTTTTGTCTTAGCATGAAAAAATTAAGGGAAGAAGTAGTGGAAACTAATGCTGAAGGAAAGAAGAAGGACATGGAAGATGCCCCTCAAGCCTCCTATGGGTATGTTTTGTTTATTATCTCAAAAGAAAGCTAATATCACAAAAAAATAATTTTGTGCTAAAAACATATAGGGCTTCAATCCACTCTCAACATGAAGTGATTAACATTTTTAAATTTATTGTCTATGCATGTGATGGGCTAATATCATTTCTAGATATAGTTTATGCAGCCAATTCATTTAATATTAGAAGAAACATCTCATGCTGCATTTTGAGAAAGAGAAATGAGTCACTTGTGCACAAATCAAACACTTTGAGTCAATTGTCTGCTCTGATTCCTTTATTTGACTTGTATCATAAATGATTCATGGTTTAATATTCTTATTGAATTTTCTACTGATTATTTGTTTTGTCACTCTGCCTGCTACTGATGAAACAGTACTCGGAATGCAAGTGATTTGTAGCAACTTTGTAGTAAACTTGTGACATTTTTGGATTTGTTTGTTCCCTAATAACGATGTTTAAGCCAAGGTTAACCAATTGAGAGATGCCTGTTTGCTTTTTTATTGAATCGATGAATCATTCATTTCACCTATTTCATTCACCAGTATCCATGAACTTCATATTTCTTTCTAGTTATGGTGGAAAATTTGGTGTAGAACAAGATCGTATGGACAGTTCTGCAATGGGTCATGATTATATTGGAAAAGTTGAAAAGCACGGTTCGCAAACAGATCACAGTACTGGCTTTGGAGGAAAGTTTGGCATCCAAACGGATAGAGTTGATAAGGTATTTAATTTATTTTAATGCATTAATGCATTGTGTAATGTAATATGTTTGCAATTGATGTAATTTAAGTACTGACTTTGATTATTGATATCATTGTTGACGGTTTTCATAGAGTGCTGTAAACTGGGATCACAAAGAAGTTGTCGAAAAGCATGGCTCTCAAAAAGACTACAGTTCGGGATTCGGCGGAAAATTCGGTGTTCAATCTGATAGAGTGGACAAATCTGCCGTCGGATGGGATCATGTTGAAGAAGTAAAAAAACATGAATCGCAAAAAGGTATCTTTAATAATATATGAAAAATTACTAGCTAATACTTTTTAATTTGAATTGAATTGAATTGAAATTTACTTGTATTTCGATTATATAGATTACACTGTTGGCTTTGGTGGAAAGTTTGGCGTTCAATCGGATAGACAAGACAAATCTGCAGTGGGTTGGGATCATCATGAAGCGCCCCAAAAACATGAAAGCCAACTTGATCACAAAAAGGTTTTTGTAGATGTTTCTTAGACATTATTTTTCATACATACATTGCAATTTGTATTTTAGAGTTAAGTTGATTTTTCACTATATTTTTATAAAATATCTTCGTATCTTAAAAAAATCCTTTCTCAATATAACAACTAGTAAACATACAATATGTGGGTGGACTAAAGTGTTAGACACAAGATAAAGCAATTTCCTGGAAGTATCACAGACTGATAAGAATTATACCATGCAATTTTATTACAGTTGTAACTTTATTAGATATGAAGTTTATTTTCCTTTATGCTTTTATTTATTAATATTCTCATAATTTATCTTCAAATCACACCATTATTCAAAGATGTCATAGAAATATAGCAAACTGTTAAAAGTATAAGTTATCCTTTGAAATATTATGGAAGGTTTCTGATGAATATTTAATCGCCACAAATGTTCAGCTAGCTTATAAAAATATTTCTTTTTAACTATATGTCTGCATAAATACTCTTCAATGTAGCAATTACGTTTTAAAACATCTAATTTTAGGGTTTTGGTGGAAAATTCGGAGTTCAATCAGACCGCGTGGACAAGTGTGCTGTAGGTTTCAATGATCCTGGGGAAAAAGTCGGTACAGCTTACACCAAGGCAAAGCCTGATATTAGCGGAGCTAAACCTTCAGCCTTGAGAGCCCGTTTTGAGAATATGGCGAAGGAGAGTGAAGAGGAATCATTGAAAAAAGTTCAACTAGAGAGGGAAAGAAGACTTAAGATTGAAAAGCACGAGCGAGAAGCCGATGTCAATAGAAGTGATGTGAGTAATTTCTTATATATTATTTCTTAAAACGATAATGCTTTTTATCTACCTGATCTTTTATTAGCTGAATGCATTTTCTACCATGATATTCGAGTTAATAAACTATTAATTGAGAAGCTCATGATTTTAAATTTTTTATATGTTCATGCCCAATATTTTATTTCATGTAACACATTGAAATTACAATACCTGTCTGCTGACTACTAAAATTAACCCCTTAGGGGCCAGCACACTTTATCATTCTTCTACTCATGAGGGGATGAATGATTTTTATTTATATAAAACCTGAAATAAATAAACAAACATAATCATTATACATTTAGTAACAGTTTGAAAGGCACTTGAAATTGACAAAATGAAATTTAACAAGCTGTGCGCCATTATCCAATTTACAACACAATTATATTATAGTCATTGGAATTGCTTTGTTCAAATTTTTGGTTTATGTTTTATTGTTGAATAAATGATTGTAAAGTTCTGTTATGATATACATTTCATGTTTAAATTCATTCAGAGAGAGAAAATCTTTTGATAGTGTGGTTTTAATAAATTCATATTATAGTAAACACTGTAGAAGAAACATTTTTAGCAGACTGGGAAAAGAATACCAATATAAATTTTTGAATACAAAAATTGGTCTGCATGCTTTGCACAATATCCGCTCTTCAAGAGATAATTTACATCAAACATTAATATGATTGTGATAGTGTAGTAAAAATAGCATGAACCATGTTAGAAGCAAGATCTTATCATGTGTTTTTTTTATTCTTCCTTTGAATAATTTTTACTGTATATTTTACAGAAAGTAAACACAGATCAACAACCTAAAATGAGAACAAACCTTAGGCAGCCTATTAAAACTGGAAGCGATGTCACTGTACAAAATACGGCTAAACAGTTTACTACTCCGCGGGAAACTCCTGTGAATACTGGCGTTCCTTCTAAAATAAAGGTGTGTCACTTTGATATTATAATTTAATTGAAGTAAATTTCAAGATTGTGAGACAAAAGATGAAATTTAATCGTTACTTATTTACTATGACTTAATTTGAATATAGATTTCGGATGAAGTGACAGAAATTCCGCCGCCTCAATCACCCACAATTATTGCTGCACCGCCAATATTTGATACTCCTGACATAATACAAAATACCCCAAAGGCTAATATCCCACTGCCCAAAAATGATTCACCCGAAACTGAGGAAGTAAAGAAAATTATTGAATCTGAGCCTGAGCCTGAGAAGGTAATACATTTTTCTATCCTCTCACAGGTTTTTATCTGTATATTAAAATAATTTACACTTGTTTTCTATGGCCTGATTTCAACCTAAATCAATCAGTTGATAATTTCAACAGGCTTTTACTAGTTAATTAATATTAATGTTTTAAACAATTTTGTTACAGAAAGTTGTGCAGCCGACGATTGTTGCTTCACCTGTCGGTTGGACAGATGGCGATGATGGGCAAGATGAAAACGATGGTGAGGGTTACACGGCAATAGCACTATATGACTATCAAGCTGCTGCCGAAGATGAGATATCATTTGATCCTGACGACATTATTAAAAATATTGAAATGGTAAATATCCTTCTTTACTACTGTTTTTCAATTTTCCCTTCGTTATTTAAGAATTATATAATGTATTGATAAACTGCTGTATCTTTTCCAATAACATTGTATCCTATGTTGAGTATATTCCAGTTTAAATGTCATTGCATGGTTTTTGACATAATTGAGACTTTTAGCTATCTCTTTCATTTCTGGGTCCCCCACGGAGATAAATCAGCTTGTCGTCAATATTCCATTCAGATCTCAAAGCTTTATATATATTATATTTATCTGTGTCGAATACTTTGATTCAAAACCATAAAACAGAATCTGGACTTTGAATAAAAGGCTTTTAGTTTTAACACATAGTGCATTGATAGCAAGCTCCACCTGCATATTGTCACTTACAGATATTATTGTACAACTGACACCTCAGAGTTCAATATACACATGCGGAGAATAATAACTGTATCTTTACGCTCTCCTTTAATCTTGTAGTTTGAAGATTTCCCATTTCTATATTTTAAGATGACGATATCTCTTTTTAGTAATGTGCAATAGCGATCTATCTTTATTTATATAAATAATAAAATTATTTCTTTTCTTCCAGATTGATGAAGGATGGTGGAGGGGTTTATGTAAAAATCAATATGGCTTGTTCCCCGCAAATTATGTACAATTGCAAGAGTGAATTATCAACAAATGTTATCAATTACACCAGAACAAAATTATCCATATATTCCAAGGATTATTTCAACTTGAATCATGATATTGTACCCACTATAGATATTCTTTTTAAAACAACACAAATAATAGATTTCTAATGTCACAAATTGAAGAATCAAAAATAAGCGAACAAAACCATGTTTTATTTATAGACTATAAATAAAGTCTGTTAAGGTCATTTATTTTAATATTGTTATATAGCATATATTAAACTCACTGTTGATGAAAAAATAGATTGATCAAAATATGGAATTTTTGTACACTCTTCAAAATCACCCCACCCCCACATTAAATTAATTTTGTTGTTTGCAATATACATGCTTATTCAATTGAAATTGCTTTACTTTAATGATATATTATTAATGATATTGTTTTTATAATAAAACATATATTTGCAAAAACAATCCAGCTCACCCATGTTATTTTATTATCATCAATATTTAAATACTGAAATCCTCCCAATAACATGCGCGGCAAGTTTCGAAAATGTGTTCTCTTTCAGTAGATATGTACTCCATTATTAAAAACTCAGATTTGTACCGAGTAAGATCTTGAGTGCTGGATAGGGATGATAATAGTCGATTCATTCTCAAATGGGAGACAGAATAACGTGGAGGTCGTCTACTGTGCTTTTTTGCGTGGGTTTTAATAATGTATATTTTTCGAATTTAGCGTGAATATCGGAATTTTGTTAGACGTTGAATCGGTTGCAATGAACGTTAGATGATTTTTAGATCCATGTTAAAACGATTATTGTGTTATTTGTAATCACTTAGCTGGTTTCAGCAATACTCGAATAGTGAAAAAGTACAAATATAAAGCCTTTTTATAATCTATTCATGTCAACATTTCATATTGTAAATTAAGTGTTTGTGACTATATACATTTATTCTTTCAAATTAAATAATTACATGAATAACTGTATGGTTCAATAATAATTGGATTTATTCTATATATCTGGTTTTTAATTATAACAAGTTTGATTTTAAATCATCAATATTAAAAACCTGTGCTCAAGTCTTATAGTACTAAAATGTTCTGCATTATGTACATCGAAAATAAGGTAGTCAATATTAATATTTTACGACAAGAAAATAAAACAATAAATGATTTATATGTTTTGTCGTGAATACTACATATTTATAAGTTTTAATATGTGCTTGCCTTCCATCAGTCGTAACTGAAATAAAGAAAACATATTACATTTTAGTATAACACGTAACTATGTAGTTATACAAAATGTTTTAGGTGTATTAATATACAATAATACTATTTAAATTAACAGTACAGAAAAACATTTTTTTTATTTCGAACATATTACATTCTGTAACTTAAGTTTTTATTATATTTTTACAGTATTTAAATAAATATATTATTGACTGAATTAATTTACGATTTTTTTACGATCGCTATTTACTGCAAGTATTTTTTTATGTTTGAAAGTATACTATACATTTTATTTTTGTATTGTGAATATTTTATTAAATTAAGTTGATTTGTTTTCATATTATCAAAAAAATAATTTTTGTAGACTCAACCCAAAGTATGTAATTCTTCATAATTGAAAAAATAGAAATTCATTATTTTCAAGATTGTCTAGTCTTAGAGACTATTCTGTACTTATTTTTAAGGTTATACTTTTATAAATTTTTCAAATATATTACACGTTAATAAAGATGTAATTTTATACAACTGGTGTTTTATTTTTAACTAGTGAGTACCCGGCATGCATTGCAATGCCATTCAAAGAAAAAAAGGGTTTATGTTTTAATTCTGTTTATTGAAGTGCTTTTGGATACACAATATTTTTTGTTTCCGTCTGCTGCGTACACGTATAAATCGGAAGGTTTTTCCGAGATCTTGCTGTTTGTACGTATTTGATTCTTTTTTAAATTTTAGATTTGAAATTATTGTGCTCATAACAACTAGCCAAAGTTTCATCGAAATCAGATGAATGGTAAAGGAACGCATAGAGGACAAACAAACAAACAAACATTCATTTTTATGTATACATATACATGTATATATAGATTGCCACATTTTTCATGTTAGTTTTCTGAGATTAAATTGAAAATTAAAAATTTTATTATATTTTATATGATCAGTTTGCCAGCTCATCCACAGAAAAAAAGAGACATATTTCATAAAACAGTGGAACCTTGATTCATTGTCTAAGAAACACTTATTTAATCTTTTGAAAATAAAAAACAATTTGTTCTGTACTACATTATCAACTGATGATGAGTGCGAAACGGGTCCTGATCATTATAAAAATGTGAAAGTAGTACAAAATGTTTTATTTTTAAATACAAAGCCTTTCCACCAAGAAATGAGTTAACACCTTAAAACTGGCTAATTGTAGTATCAACATTATATTGCATCCATAAATAGGTAAGCTTGTCAGTTTGCGCTTGCTACAAAGTTGCAGCCAAATCCATTAAAAATATTCCAATATGATATGTCGTTTACCATCAGCTGTCTTTAGGATGAGCAGCAGTGATGATATCAGCGTAAAGTTCGATTGAACGGGTTGGCTAACAAACAGTTCTCGTAAAAATAATTCATCTAGAGTGGAAATTGACAGAAGAAAGCTATTGCATCATTTTTTACTCTGAATTATTGTAATTTTAATATTAGCACTTTTGAATGTAGATTTCCCCATCCTTCCTTTAAAAATTATGCAATGAAAGAACATTATAATACATTGATGGCCAGTAATTATTTAATAAAAATTCTGAAAATTTTTGTACCAATATATTACTATAATTATAATTAACAAAATGTGAAGAAAAAGAAAAGATTATCATACAATAGTAATACAAGTGTTGTCATTAAAAGTCTGAATCAACTATTGTGATTTCGTACAATAAGAATATACCAAAAATACCCTGTGGTAACAACTACCCCCTTCCTAATGGCCCTCTCTATGGCGAAAGATAAAGCCTATCTCTAAAAAGATGTCCTAATAATAGGCTGACGGCACCTGGATAAAGGATTAACCTTATCTTGACTCTATTGTCTCTAGAATATTGTTAAGCAGCGCCCCTCAAACATTGACCAATATGGCTATAAAGAATGCTGTCATCAGATTTAGCTTGTATGCTTTGATAAATAATATCGAAAAAAATATCTTTCATACATCACTGTACTCCTGTAAATTCTTAAAAGAAAGAGGTTGATTTAAAAAAATAAATGTAATAAGTACTATAGATTGTTTTATAAAAATTCATACAAATATTTCCGTAGTCGTGATTTATTATTTTGTTTTTCAAAAATCGATTGTCAAATAACTTTTATAATCCATTTATTCTGACGTTGATGAATCGATGAAGACAGTAAAACACCTGCCATTCCCTGAAATCCATTTCGCATGTAAATATTTCAACTCTTATATACCCTAGTTTTGCCTTTCATTAGATTATTAATCTTTCAGATTACAGTCGATTTATATTGTGATTGTTAAGTTTTATGTGTCTTATTCTTACTTCAGAGCTAGAAAAGTATTGCACCACAGGTGATGATATAAATACGCGCTTGAGTTCAATTAAAATAGAGAATCAAGTGGTATTGTTCGTTGGTAAACACGTTCTAATTATTCTCTGCTCTGAAAACTAAACAACACAAACTGCTGCTTTTATAAGTCAACAAAAGTATTAAATGCAATATTATTTCTCTCGTAGTTACCTAGTCAGAGAGACTGTTCGTTCGTTTCGTCGTTCATTTTCGAATATTTCCGGAAGACATGGAATAAAGTTGGATATAGAGGGATTATTTTCAATCGACAATAAATAATTAATCTCTTTCATGAACACTGAAATTAAAGTTTATGTTGTTTACACGATGGTTAAATTAAATAGATAGAGATTTAAACAATTCAAATATTTATAACAACAAAAAACAAATGAAATATATTTGGCACTTATTCAGAATCATAGGGATGGCCCGGAAACCCCTCAATCACAGCGCGCACATAAATATTGTATTCCGTTCTCAAACAGCAAAAAGACAAACTGATTAAATTATCCAGAATTTAATTTAAGAAATAAAGGAAACTTTCCATTGTAACCATTACATAAGATGAAATGTAAAACTGTACATATTTCCAGATGAACCACATATTGATAGCTGACTTTCGTCTATAAAACCAGGAATAACACCAGTGACAGTAATTTCGAGATATTATTAGCAATGATACAATCTGTCTTCGTTGATATTAATACATTCATTTAATGTTGTCGTCCTGAGAGTCGCTGCAGGAAATTTGTATCCATATTGTACTGAGGCATAATAAAACAACTCTCTTCTTTGCTGAAACTTGATGACACTACACCTTTATGATGAATTCATTCCATATTATTCAGCTTTGTAGTAAGTGAAATACTTAGCCATTTTTAATCGGGTCAGTAATTCTTGGCTGAATCTCACCCTCCTTCTCTTTTGCCCTTTTCTAGATCTTAATCGTATTCTGTGGGCGGTGTGGTCGAAGAACTGAAAATACCAAGGGAGTCTTCAATATGCATCTATATTTGGCTGGACGATAACTGAAGTGACCGACCGTAATCTCACTTACATTTAATGTACAACTTCAACAAATATTTTGTAAGTAAATCCGATTAATCGAATTAGAGACGGGGGTACGATGTACTAAATATTTGACAATCACCTCTCTATATTTACTTTTTGGTTGTATTTTTATCCGGATACATTAATTACTGTCATCGTGTTTATTGTTCCGGCGAACCCGACACTACTCTAGTCTGACGGATGAAAATACACTCAGCGAAACGAAAACCCTGCCGAGCAATACCCACAACTCTATACTACTTAATAAGTGGGTACCTACGAGATACACTGTATTCTTGAATTGTAGCTTTTTAGAATTTCCAGTATTTTATTTAATTAAAGTTCCTTTTGTGCTAGACTCTTCTTAAGTGAAAAGGTATTGTTAATTATTCTGCTTTGTTTTTGCCTGGCTCATTTTTATTTAGCGCAAAGATAATTGTATTTTACTCGTCTACGCAAGAAAAAGGTGAACTGGAGTTGCTTTATTTACCTGGCGGGACGAATGCCTATTGTCTGAAACGTAATATTGTTTTGTTTTTCGTTTGAATAATGCGTGCGAGAGATTGCGGATTCAGAAAAAGATTCCAATTCTTCATCATTGTCTTCTTTTGTCATAAATTATAATTAAATAAAAGGCATACATTGAATTTTTATGTCTGCTCCCAATGTGGAGAATATGGACTTACAATGGAGTATTGCAATAGTAGTTGTATTACGTGAACTGCGAGAATGTAATAGGTGGATAGGGCTAGAAAGGACTTCTCTAATCGCTTTCTATTTGCCTCATAGATTCCGTGTAGGATCGGATAGCCTGTAAAAGAATAGTTAGGTTAGGTTAGGTGAGTGTTCGTTTTATTCGATTGTGAATTTAAGCATTCCAACTCCGATCAGACACTATCATATATTAATATCAATCGATTTATGTCCAAAAGCATAGATCTCTAAGATGTCTATGATAAATCAACTGTAAGTCCAAGCATACAAATCGTTTAGCATATTAATAACACTTGTTGCGTTGTTATGAATAATATTCGATTCGCCTTCTTGAAAATCATTGACAAAATAGCATATAAAGATGTGAGAATTTCGTCAAAAACATATCATATTAGATAGCTTTTCAAATAATACATTAATACACATTCTTGCTGGAAAAATATCTTAACATCAAATACGTTAAAACAATTATGCTCTTTTTAAATTCTAAGATTAATAATAAAACTAAATACAATTCTAGGTCATTCATTGTTTAAGTACTAAAAATATTTTGAGAAATGTAATATGAACGCCGTTATCACCTTTGATGTCTTTGAGAAGGCACTTCTTTAAAGCTATAATTTAATCGTGATAATTATAAATTTTGTGAGTTCACAAGAATTATATGAATTAGGCACGAATAAAGGTTCTAATATTAAATTTCAATGTAGGTACATGTCATGTTGATTTTAAATAATAAGAAAATTCATTTTCTTAAATTTTAAATAATTGGTATCTATACGTAACTGCTACCACAATAAATTCAATCTAATGATTTTTCCAGGGTGCTGGATATTCATTTGGTTTCATGTGGGTAACATGACATTCAATTAAAAATATACAGTATTAATTCGACCTTTATATTTGGTGCAGGGCTGAAAAAATACGTGAGTATTTTGGAAAATAAAAATTATTATGTGACACGGCTAGTCTTGTCAGGCGAACACTAATCCTTTAAAGTTTCCAAACATATCGTCGATACTCTCACGCGAAAGCAATTTAATATTTATAGCTTTGGACAACGCGAATTAAGTCAATAATAATAATTTCATACCCGCGCATCGAGCTGTCGGACCTATTTTTTCTGAGTAGGTAGCCGGCTGAAATTATTCGAATACATCCTCTTTATGTATCTTCGTGTGTGGAATTCGACGCATTTCATGACACTTTGGTGAATTCCGGAATAGCTTTGTAGAATTCCTCTTGGATTTTTAAATATATTTTTCTCAGTCGGGACTCGTTCGCCATCCATTTTGCAACTCGCTATCCGCTCCTAGCTCTGTCACTAGGTTGGACTCTTCGCGACGATTATGAGGACCGGATCCTCACTCCCAGAAGAGAGAGTCTATCAAAAGCTGAGAGAAATAACCTGAAGCCTGTACTAAGCAACCAAACTGCAATAAAGATATTCGTCGTAGAGATGGGGATTTTCACTGTGGACTCGAAGCCTATACTACTAATATAATATAAGACAAAAAGCTATGTTTATCATCGTTTGTTCACCCCCACCATGCCGGGAGTATCTTATTTTGATTGCTATGTCTTCATAAAATAAAATCACTTTCTACTGAAAAAAAATCTCACTTAAAAAAGTTGACAAAACGTCGGTAAACGTTCTCTGCCAATTGAAGAACATTTTTTCACTGATTTTTTCATGAACACAAAGTGCGAAGAAAACAGCGTTTGTTTCTCCATGCGAAAGACTTCGTTGATAGGTAATTATTTTTTTTGCAAGTGTTTTGTCAACGGCCTCCTTGCTAAAAAATATTAATTTTCGTACGAAAAGAAATGCTGTCATCACCGAAAAAGGAGAGTGTGATTTTTAAGACATAAGGTACCTACCTATAAAGAATAGAAAATGGGACTTTAATTATCTTTTGTGGCTTTTATGATAAAATCAAATAGCATGCTACCAAAATAAGAATAGATTTTTTGAAACTCTATATGATCTCTCATGAAAATCGAAACGAAATATCTTGGTTGAGGATAGCTTCATACAAAAGGAAATAAATAAACTAACAGTAATTCAAGTGATTGAATCGATAAAAATATTAATGTATATGTCACGTATTTTTAATTACATTGGTATAAAATACAGACATGAACGTTTATCTGTATTTTTATCTATTTGTAAGTCTTAAGTCCATTAGTAATATAAAGTGAAATTAACGAAGTTACGTCTACTAATTAGTAAACTTTGTTTCTTTGATATTAAATTTATTGAAAACTCGTGAGAAGTCTCTTGAATAAAATGTTAATTTTTCTCTTCTCGAGAAACGGAAAATTCTGAGAAATCTTTAATTGCACATAATTTCCGGAAAATCTAGGCTTTTTACGGCGACAACACGAATACCATTAAGATGTTGGAGACAGCGAAGGGAGAGAAAGTGATTAGTTCACTACTGGTACATATTTACACTTATACCAGCGCTCTATATGCGACTGTGTGAATTACACCCAGTTCTAGTTAAACAACGTTGGTTGAGATAGAGCTAAGGTAGGACTAATGTTTAGCTAATCGCACTCGCTACGTCTCGTTTTTAAGACCAGATGGGTGGTGGGAAATTTTTAGACATCACGAATATGAACGTAAATCCATAAATCGAATGAAAAATCAATTTATGAAACTGTCGTTACCTGGACTTGAACCCGAGACATCCGTAACGGAGGTATGCGTATCCTTAAGGTCTATCATTTAGTATATCATTAGGTATACATAAACGCCGCCAAGAGGTTTGTTAAGTCGGTGTCCGCTTCCCTATGCACCCGTTCTCCTTATATCTTTTTTCCAGATATTTTACCCATGGTGTAGGATGTAGACTATAATATCGACAAGCAAATCGATGATTCACGGTAATGTACCCAATGAAAAAGTAAAGGATAGATTGTGCACGCAACCTTCGTGTTGAAGATCCATGCGATCGCCTTAGAGCTTAGAGATTATACTTATTTTTTCCCCATTTGAAGACATCAGCAAACATAATCTATAATATATTAATAGAGTAGTTAGCTACAAAACATTCTACAAGGGGATATTAAGACTCCAGGCTTAAATAGCCAGGAAATTGAGAGCTCCATATAGTCTCATGTCCGTCTCATTAGGAAAATATGAATAGAAAAAGAAAAATATATTTATGTAAATGTTTATGCAAATATATTAAGTACATAATTTAATAAATAATATATTTATGAGATTATTCTAAGTACATCGACCGTCAGTGCTACTTATTTTATTTGCTTTCTTTCTATCTTGAAATGGTGCTTTTTCTTTTCATCGTATGTGCAAATGGTCTATGTCGGGAGTTGACGTTGTGTTGTATTAATGTAGGAGGTTTCATTTCATTTTTTATTTTAATTTTACTAAAAAACATACAGTGTTCTGAAACATAGTTCGTTTTCTGTAGCAAGTGGCAACCCTTTTTTGATTATTCATACGACCATAGAGATATAAAAAATAAAATGCCGGGAAAAGTCAGAAGAGATTCGAGAGACATTTATCGTTGATTAACGATGGTTAGTGATTAGAATTATGCTAACAAGCTAAACCAAGCTATTATTCTAAAGAGGATGATCGTTGTATCGTAAAGATGATTAAAGGCACTTTACTTATAAATGTTTTTAGTTTAATGAAATTGAAAGAAAAAATATATGTTTCATCAACTTGCATAATATTATCTCTACAATATAGAATTTAGATGAATCACAAAAAAAGTTATTTCAGTTTTTCTGACTGCTGTGACCCATTAGCGAAAGTTCAAATCCTATAGATATATCGAGGACTTTAATAGTTTTTTTAGAACTTTGAGAACAAGTCAAAAGTAAATGGATAACAGTCGATTCCCTTGATTTCATTTTCGACTCGAATTTTAAATAAATTCTTTTCACATTTGGTATAATTTTTCTAGGATTGGAAATAAAGCTTTCATAATAATTGAAAAAAAAGAAAGAAGAATTAGATAAGCAGACTTCATTCGACCTTTGCATCCCGACACAAATGTACTATTTTTTAACAAAATAAATATACAGGATTGTTGTCCCACTATCACAACTCGTTGCGTGTATGAAACAGCTGATTTCACAGTCGCTTTCTATGACGTAACTTGTCCGAATGCAGTTTCATGGACTCAGAAGAAAAAAAAAGTGTTGCGTGAAAGGTAAAGGATTTACAATACGAGCCCTACGCTTTAATGTAATATCAAGGTTTTTTTTAATACCCTTCCACGAAGAATTGACAGTTAAAAAGTGATAAGGTTTTCTTTGAATTCATGTACGTTCTGATTTTTCTTTTCGTAAATAAAACAATTCAATGTTAACTTAAAACTACGTATATGTTAATAAATGAGCTAATTAATTTCAGTACGTAAGTAACCAATTTGTTTGTTAAATCGGGAACAGACCGGTGAACAAGATGAAAGACTGCCTGTGAGTAATGCCGTTACTTGCAATGGCAGTCTTTCCTCTTACAAATTGCACAAAATTAGCTTTAACTCCAGCGAGGGATAATAAATAGTAAAAAACGCATTTACCGTATTCGCGAATGCAAGAAGCTTGGTATAAATGTTACCAAGGTTTTTGAGATTTCCAATTAATATGGTTGACTAGTGCTGCTGAATATACAAATCGCGGATCACACTATGGCCCCTTAATAAATTAAAGCATTAAGTGAAAAAAAAATGGAATCGAGATATAGAGCTTAAAATGAATAAACTTTTATGACTATTTTTTAAAAAAAATAGCAATTGGTTTATTGAAAATTTACAAAAGCAAAAAATGTCAAAAAAGTATAATTGAGATATAGGTCTTACAATGAATACACATTTGAAATCATTTTGAAACATATATATATACAAAGAAGTGCCAAAAATGGAATCAAGATAAAAGTTTAAAATGAATTATTACTATTTTAAAAACAAATATTTTAATTGGTTTATTTATATTTAGTACAATATTTATTTCCAGTTGATGATAAATATGAATAGCAATTAATTGATTAAATTAGAATTTTCTTGGTTTAGATAGGCTCACATAATTACACAGTAAAGATATCTGCTTTTTATCATCATACCCCATCATCGATATTAAAAACAATAAAATAAAATGTTGATGTATATAATTGACTTTTATGTGATGCATAAAACTTTGGGGATCTGGAACTGAAAGATTAAATATAATATACATTCAATTTATTTGTTTCTGCAACTTTCGATATCAAATTATATAAATGATATAGAGTACTTCAAACTAAATAAAAATAACTAGATAAAGTAAGTAAAAATACATATATACGAAGAATAAAGAAAACAAAACACAGTCTTCTTTAATCTTTGGTGATGGTCATAATCGAATTGCCGCTATTATTGTAGATTCAACTGATTTTTTTTGTGGAAAACTATTTATTTATACAAACATTAATGTTTATTTTGTATACTATTGACACATGAGAGTACAATGAAATTTGCTCTATATTTACTTATTTTTTATGATTCAAGGTAATTTTTAATAGTAGGTAGACACAGAGGCGTGAAAATGAATACAGAACCAGAAGAAGAGAAAAATTTCTGAAATAAAAATCGTCCGAAACGAAAAATATAATGATACGAAAAAGCTTGCGAACATATTTTCAACTAAAAGATAAATTTAAATAAATTAGAAAGTCACAGATTTGAAATATTCAGGATTTAAAGTCACGAGTATAGAAAAAGATGAATCACTTATAGAGAAACAAAAAGACATCATTAATTTCAATCATTCCCTTTTGAAATCTAAAAAAAACATTTTGTATGAATATATGTTATGATATACATATATTTAAAAAGGTTGTTTTCCACAAAATGAGGATAAACCTAGACACTAAAACGAAAAATGGTAAAAATTTTATTCCCGAAGGAAATTGAAATAAATTTGTAGCGTAGTTGTAAAAAAATGCCTCGAAGAGAACCAACAGCTACATATGTTATTTACATTTCGACTTCAGAAAGAAAAAATGACGTAACCCACAAAAAACATTTTAATACAGTATATTTATAAATATTTAGGTATAATATAGCAACTATAGAAAAGCAAAAGAACAAAACCCTCAGTTTTTTCAAAATATTTTTTTTCGATAATCACAATGTTTACAACTCAATACACATTTCTTGTGGTACACAATATTTTGTATGTGTGGGTTACGTCCTTTTGCGTTTCTACGGTCGATATGTATACAAAAGAGCCAAGATGTCAAATATACATCTTGGAATAATATTGCTAATAAGATTCTAAATATCTAAGAAAGCAGTGTAGAATTTTACTCAATGTAAGTAAAAAATCCACCATCTCAAAGATACACTTGCAGCATATTAAATCATATTAAATTTATAGTAATGCAACAGCAAGTGTAAAGCTTCATAAACCATCCTGTAGATTCCCAATTAGCAAGGGTGTCCGCCAAGGTGACGCAATTTAACCTAAACTATTCACATTCACTCTAGAAGATATATTCAGACGCATCGACTGGGAGAGGAGAGGAATCTTCATCAACGGGGAATACCGCAGTCATCTGCGCTTTGCAGACGACATTGTCGTCTTCGCGGAAACTCAACAAGAACTCCATGGCATGACGCAAAAGCTCGCGTATGAAAGCTTGATAGGTTTAAAGTTTAATGTCTCAAAGACTAAAGTTATGAATAACCACTTCGCTGACCCAAAAGCGATCTTCATCAACGGCAATCAAATCGAGAGGGTCAACAGCAATGTCTATCTCGGACGGCAAATGTCTGTAGATGGAGGCATAGATGACGAGATCACTCGGAGAGCCAAGCTAAAATGAAGTGCATTCGGGCGCTTAAGTAATATCTTCAAGAGCGACCTTCCATTATGCCTGAAGTGTAAAGTATTCAACCAATGTGTGCTAACCAGTGCTAACGTATGCTAGCAAAGCATGGACTCTCAATACACGAAAGGTCCAAACATTGAGAGTGGCGCAACGTGGCATGGAAAGGTGCATGTTGGGCATAACGCGTAAGGACCGCAGAAGAAACCAATGGGTAAGGAAGCAAACAAGAGTGAGAGATGTGATAGAGGTCACCAAATTGATGAAATGGCTGTGGGCCGGACATGTCGCACGGCGAACGGAAAACCGCTGGACGAACGCAGCCATTCAGTGGTACCTGAGGGGCACTAAGCGGCCTCAGGGGCGCCCCAAAACCCGCTGGATTGACAAACTTGTCAGGGAGCTGGGGGAGGCCTTCATCCACTTAATTAAATCTTCAAACATTCAATCATAATAATGATATATTTTGATGAAATTATATAGCTATTGATAAAACGAACAGAAATATTTTGTTTGAGTTTATTTATAGGTCACATATTTATTTGCCACACAAATAAATAATACTCTGTCATTATTATTTGACTATACAATAATTATAGCCGATTCATCGTACGTAGTATTAATTATACATTCAATATAAATATGAGTTAATTGCCACATTGTAAAGATCAGATAATATCGATTGACTGGTGTATGGAGGGGGAGGTAAATGAGGCAGAGCAACGTTTTTTAATAAAGCCATTTCGTTATCCACTTTAAAGATGCGAGGGAAAACATCGACAAGTGGTATAGAATATATTAATGACACTACCAAAACATTTTATAATGATTGTATTGTTTTGTCGCATCAGAGTTCGCGACACTACATCAGAGCTCTAGGGCTAAAAGGGTAAAGCTAAGATATTTTAATGTTTATCTTCTCCAAACAAGAGAAGTTGAGTGACTGACAAGCAGCTAGTTTTAGTAAAAAACTTTTGTTGAGAGTATGTATCCTCCTCATTAGTAGCGGACTTGGCATTTTAACATATTTCTGCTTAAAAAATATCCTTTAATTGTTCATTCTTCGATTTATACAATAAAAATATCAATTACTTCAATAAACTATGATAAATGGTTTACTTTTTGTGTAGATTAAAATATAATAATTCAGTAAGTCCTCAGAAAATCTTTTTTTACATCGAAAATAATGTTACTTAAAAGTATGAATTGCATGATTTAAAATCAATTCAATTTAATTCAAATGTATAACATTTAATAAAAATGTGTTTTATAAAAATCTTTGCACTTTAAAACCTCAATGGAATTAATAAGCTCGTTACAATATTGCTAAATTTCAAATCCAGCAGACTGAATTATTAAAATAATGCTTTAGGGTTCTAGGAAATATAATATGGTACAATCGTTAAGTGTTGTTGAGTGTTGGGCTAATCAAATTCCTAGAACAAAGGTTAAATTATTAAAACTGTAACATGATATTGCCATATAATATTTAAATGGGTGATAGCCAATATGAGCGAAACATTTCGGTCAATTGGGATCACAGTATTGGACGAATCAATTCAACATATCTGTATCAGATTTTCATAAACACTTGAAATTAATTGTTTCTTTGAAGCTCAGCCTTGATAGGATCTTCGCGTGTAACTGTTTACCGGCTCCAGAAAAACCTCTATAGTATTCAACGATTGTTATGCGAACAGTCATTAAATAATTACATGGTAGTATTGAAATATTGGGATTCATTATTTTTGAAACCGGTATTTTGGTATTGAAAAAAATAGCCTAAATAACAGGATTGTGGTTTTGGTAATACTGATATAGCAATCCTTATTTTACCCAATTGACGAGCTTTGAAAATTGTCAGACTCCTTGTATTTTTGAAACAAAGAAGTTAACCGAAGTAATATAGTTGGAATTCCTTGGTAAATGGTTTTGGAAAGACCATTTGCGTTAGCATTGATAAAGTTGAATTCAATTCGGCTTAGAAATATTTCGGATTCGAATTACATCGAGAGTTATTGACGCCAAGTTATGCGTCCAGTTTATTTTTCACGAAGAAATTTGAAATGTTATTTCGGGCATCTGCCCGGTGTTGATTGAAACTTCCATAGAATTTTATTACGGTATTATTGAGCGATAATTTTGTAGAAAACTAGTAATATTAAAAGAAGGTAGAGTCAAAATAATTTATAATTCATTTTAAGCTAGTAGATAAATTATTCTTATATCAGACAGACAGTTTTTAAATCAGAATACAGTAAACTATATATCTCCAAGGTATTTATTACCTGGCTTTATCCGGAAATCCGACTGCATTAATATTAGGTAATTTAGACGTCGGCGTTTTTTTTGTGCTAGTTAGAGTTGACAGTTGGAAGTTACGAGATAAATATTATTACGATCATAATATCGTTATGTAATAACCACAAAATATAGTCTATCAATTCATAATATTCATAAAAGTTGAAATTTTAATAATGAAACTTGAAAATATCACCGTGAAACATACCCCATGTAAAACACAACGTATAGTTCATGAATTAATTAAAATTTTATGAGTTGAAAATAGTATAGTTGCATGTGCAAATTTCATGTCGCTATTTTTCACCGTATGCGAAAAGTTCTTGTGACAGACAGACAAACACACAGATTTATACATGTGTTTTCTGCTATAAAGCATATATGTGTAGACAATTTTCAATGTTATCGATTCGATATAAAGTTGTTTTATAAACAGCGTTCAGTCATCAAAAATCTATTATAACTTTTTTAAAGGTCGTACATACATTTCCTTGGCTGTCTCAAAAAACACTATTTGTACAATATCCTTGTATGTATTTATAGTCGTCCTCTGAGGATAGGATTCTTTTGTCGGTCAACAACGTGGTGAGCAATTGATAAGTCTTGGTTGTGATGAAATTGATCGTCAGGTATTTTCATTGAAAATTTAAAAAATTATGCCACGCTTTGAAGAAGTGAGTAAAGTAGAAAGTTTGAAAATATGTCGATTATTCATACGTTATACTTACATTATGCTGTCAAAAATGTAAGTATGTACATACATATCTATTTGAAGATTCGAATTCTAGATTGCAGAAAATCCCTTACAGCGATTGCAATCGAATATAGGTATCTAATTGTGACTGTCAGTCGAAAGTTTCAATAATAAAAACGTCTTCAAATAATGGAAAAGAATGTGTTGACTTAAAGAAAACGAATAAGTACATTTTGCGCATTGTGCCTACGAAAAGAAAGTTGTTTTTCGTTTTCTAGATATCTTCTAAAAAGTAGAGTTTTCAATGACAAAGCATTTAGACGACAAAAAATAGTTGAAATCCTTGCCGATAGCTTCGACATTATTATTTATTCTTAGGACGATAGTAGTATGCTATAGGCGGCCTGATATTTCTTACAAAGTTTAGATCTAAGGACATTCCGTGACACGTTGAATTTTTTCAATCATTCGGAATCTGTATTGCTCGCCGGACACAAAATGTAATAAGATCCTTCATCTCTTCACTATTTTTTCGAAATGCGGAGGACTCGATATTAAAAAAGTCCCTTTTTGTCAAGAATCCTGTCTTCTTCGAGTGAAATAAATTTTACAAATTCGTATCAACAAAGTATATTGAAAGGAGAGAACAATATCACGGAACTAACAAATGTTAGCCGTGCCTGTGCAAAAAGCGATTTAAATATCAAACTGGTAATAAAGTGTTGCTTGAGTGTCACCAAAGTGTTGACGGCTTAAAAATAAGTTTTACATATTTTTTATCTGTACATTTGCTTTATAGAAGGATTCATATTTAATTACATGCAACGTGTTGCATTAGACTCGATGGAATCCACCGAGTTGTTTTATTTAAATATCTATACTATGTAGTAGAAAATACATGTATAAATCTGTCTGTCTGTCACAGGTCTTCCCAAGCGGTGAACAATAGGTAGCAACGTGATATTTGTCCATGTCATTCTGACTGCCGTTTCTAGGTCAACTGTGGTATTTTCAAAATTCAACTTTTAACATTATAGGTAATTGATGGAATCTATTTTTTTGGTGTTAAATTGCGTACGGTCCATAATGATATTTCTTACTTTTAAAATTGTATGAAAATAAAGTCAACGCATCAATGCTAGCGCTCACTATCCTGGGCGAAGCTGGGTAATAAATACTTGTTATATATAATACTAGTATAACCGTGCCCATCATAGATGACGGTACTGAAATTGAAATATTGAATGTCTAAAGTAGCTAGTACGTCAAAACTGCGTGTGCATGGCATAACATTTTATTTTATATACACTGCGAGCGCTTACTACATGAAAAAATTTCATACCTACATGTGAAATATGATAATAATAAAACGTCTACAGAGCGGTCTGGGCTATTATATATAAGATAAATAGAATACAACATATTACTTTTTACACGGGAGTGCGTTCCACAGACCACGGTACAAAACAATATCACAGAGAACGTATAAAAATCAAAAATTTGTTCTATTAATTTAAACAACTTTCATTCTATAGGTATTTTAGATTTTTTTGTCCTTAAAATATTATATACATAAATACAATAATATTTAATTAGTTCTGAAATTATTATAAACACATGTTTATGACAATTTTTTTCATTTATAACCGTGCTAAAACTCAATTTCAAAGACACTGTTATTTTAAAACCGTGTGAAATCATTATAATTTTTATTAAATACAGTGCAGTACCATTATGTTGTACGTAAACTCGAAAAGCCTCGTAAAATTAACGAAGTTGTTTCAAAATGAATAAATTAAAATTCGATCACAATGTAAACATAACTAAAATTGGCATATCCCACATGTTTACGTAGCGTCGGCTAAGCCTTTGTGTAGTTTCAACATAAATTTATTTTTAATTGCTTTCCCGATCGGCGATAATTTAATTTATTATAACAAGTAAATTTATCGCCAATTACTGGGACCGGACTCTTTAATTTGACTAAATAATAATTGTTTTGTCATTATATAAATTAAAAAAGTTACCAAATGCCAACTTCATTAAAAATATTCATTGATTACCAATTTAAACATATTACTTTATCAAGCTGATATGATATTTACTTTCTGATGCGGAAAAATATTCAGCAAAACTAAACACAAAGTAATAGTTATTTTTTTAATTGAGGATTATGATCTGCCCTATTTTATTATAACAACTTTTTAAGTACTATATCACGAAACTTTAAGACTATAGATTAAAATATTTACATCGATGAGCGAACAAATATCGGATAATATAAAAGTAATGAGGATGGCTCAAGAGGAACTTTTACCCGCCACAACAATATGTAAATATAAGTTGATAAAAGAAAAATGCTTGTTAAATTTATTCTTTAAAAATCAAATTTCATCAACCAATTTTTGCAGACCGTTTGCCGGGTGACAAATTCACAAAATTGAAGAGTCCTTCTCAGACGCAGTATGTCTACCGTTATCTCTGTTAAGATAGATTTGTTGTGATGTTGGGTATTTTGAGATTAAAAAGGAAGTGACTTAACTGAGTTGAGCTGTTATATGAGTGCTTAGGCGTGTCTTGAGGATGCCACTTGCGAGATCAAAACATCACCGATTCATCAATGAATTCTGCCATATAAACAATGTATATGCAGAATTAATATATTTTGATGAAGCGCAAGAGAAAGGAAAAAATGGCAAAAGGAAAGATATTAATTAATAAGTTTTTAAAATGAAATGTTTTCATGTGACGCTGGAGTGTTTTTGTAGTTTACTTAAGCTTGTCATTGTTTCACTATTTGCAAGCTCATTCTTGCACAATTTTCTTTTCACTCTACCGTTAAAGAAAACAAACGTCTGCATTGTGTACAAATTGTTTTCGTAACAAAAAAACAGCAAACAGAAAAAAATAATAGATTACCGGGTGAAATGGCAATTAAAAATAAATTCTTTATCAATAATCCTGGTAAACGAGAAGAGTTTTTAAACAGTTTTATTAATGATTATGTTGTTTTATTAAATTTTTCAATACTGTTTTGCCTCATTATTAATTGTGTCTCTTAGAATAGTATAGAATAGTATAGTGTAACTCCAAAATTACGAAAAATGAGTTTATACCTCAAACACGTTCAAAAGATATTAATCTATTAGTTTAATAATGGTGCACCTCCACATATACTCCTAATTTATTTAAAAAACTGTTTTTTGTTTTTATATTACCATATTAAACGATATTTTTCAGAATAATAGTGAAGAATCTTTAATATCAGATTTAGAGTTAAGTATCCGGACAGATTTCACTAATACAATAACGTTTAAGTTCTTCAGTTGATTGACAAACAGTTATTAATGGTTGTTATTTGATCCTAAGAACATTTTACAAAACCTTGATTTTCTCAAAACTTCAAAACTGGAGTTACACCATTACTATTCTACTTGACACAATTGTAAGATGAATCAGAAATGGCTGGATAAATACAATAATATATTTATACTATATTATTTGAATTATACAGGAATGGTGATGTTAATAAATCATATATTTTTACATGAAAAAATATCTAATAGATGCGTAAAATAACAATCAAATTTTGAAATTATATAATTATGTAATTGTTTTCTTCAATTTTAAAAAATAATTAACTAACCCACTTTGGTTACAACTAGATATTAAAATTCAAATATTAGAATATTTGGGCAATTTTTCGAACACTATTCGTATTGATTTTTAACAAAAAATATTATACAAAATCAACCTAAGATCACATCAGGATTTCTCCAGATTTCAAGAACAATAATGAATAAATAGCCCAGGAAGTGGTTTTTTTTTGTGTTCACCCAAATCGAACGCTTTCAGTATCTTTTTATAAATCATAATATATGTAATTGAGTTTGACGAATTACTCAGGACTAAAAAAACCTTTAAACATGCCGTAATTACAGTAATTGAAAAAAAAACCGTCGGAGTAATCCGACGCAGTTGAAAATTTTAATAATGTAATACAATGGAGCGGTTTTGCAATGTGTATTGAGACAATCTTTTGGGATTTGACTGAAGTGGGAAAACGTATAGTCGTAAATTATTTTAAGATGTAGGTATCTCATCCTTAAGAAGATACTATATGTTTGTATGTCAGTGATTTAAAATTTAAATACTTGTGATTTTTATTATCAATGAGCTCGTTTTCTGACAAATTTCAATGGACTATTGAATTATTATTTCAATATACATAATGTTACGTTAGTAAACATTCAATTTGAATTTTTAATATTATTTTCATACTTTAAAAATTATTCGAATGGTTTCAGTTTTACTATTCGATATTCGAAATAGTTGATAATGAAGAGTATTTGGAATCCAACGTTAATTTGTTTTTCATGTGACGCTAAAAAAACGTTTACATCCCGAAAACGTTTTAATTATGTTTATTTCAACACTTCTGAAGTGACTTATTGCACTGCCATCATCAATACGCTGTCAAACGAATGGATTCGTTTTATACTATGAATTCTAAAACATTATCTGTATACGACGCCATTACGTTCTCCTTAGCTGTTGACAGCTTTTTACAGTTAAGTGTCATATTTAAAGTAAGGTACTGTGCTTAAAACTGTTTGTGCCGTAAAGAACTCTATTATATCTTGAAATTCGACAGACGACCTTGCTTAAGAGATATCTCTATAGAGTTTATTCAGTTAAAATAGTCATTGAAGGTGTCGTTCTAAAAAAATCGTTTGTATGACAATGATATAAAAAGAATGTTTTGTGAGACGGAAAATGAAAAAGATATCATTTGTCAGTTAAGTTTTCCATTTTGCAGCTTCAAGATAAATGCTCTCTTGCTCGATCTTTCGTTTTATATATCCATCGTTAAAATGGACTCCGCCAGAGTGACGAGGGTCGTCAATGTGTCCCCACAGCACGCCAGGATCTGGAATAACAACCCTTATGCGTGAACCCACATCAGTGGTACTGCTTTTCGAAAAAAAAAACTCCAATGAAAGCCTCAGACTTGTCAAAAAAAAAACGGAAAATTACTGAAAGACAATGAGGATGAATTAAAAAAAATGTTTGCTTGATTTTGAATAATCACTATATAAATAGCAATACGAATTAATTAGAATGACATTTATTATCACATTTTTGTATAACTTTATCTTTCTTCTTATAAAATTTGCTTACATAAAATAAATTCACTAACATTTTTAATATTTTAATGATAATGAATAATTAATTATAAGGTATTGATAGGTGATTATGTACCAGTAGTTGACCTTTTTTCAATAAAAGTGCCCAAAATAAGAAACGTAGAAGCGGAATTTTCTCTAAATTATTAAGTTCAGACAAGTGAAACCATATTTTGTCGGATTGAGGAACTAACACATCACTATATATGTCATCGGGGTATCATAGCGGCCATTTGAAAACAACACCTTATGCAGTAAGTATTTTATTTTGAATTTCTTAAGAGAAATGTTAAGGATATCAAAATCTTAAAGTGAATGTAAGCATATGCTACTTGATTCAACCAATAGTGGTCTTATAGGAATCTCTGAGGCAACTCTGATCAAAGGTTGTCATGAAACCTTTTGATTAGTCATGGTAAACTACACAAAAAAAACTGTTCAACTACTGGAACTTTCAACTTTTTAGATGGTCAACTACTGAAACATTAACATGGTTGTTAAAAATATAGCACAATTTTTTTTTTGGATTATTGAGATTTTGTACACTTCCATGTATTTTGTCACTTACGACGCGGGTTTCGCCTTTCGGCATCTTCAGGCATTCGAGCTCACGAATGAACTCGAACTGACCCTCACCCTCAGTCGCTCACCCTCAAGCACCCTCAGTCGATGTCTTAAATTATAACACATTTTTTTTGTAACAGACATCTTCCTTATTTGTGCCTTATCATGTTAATTAAGATGTTTGATATTATGAATACACTTGCTTTGTTATCATTCGATCAAATGCTAAACGTTAATCGTTATTTTTCTCTTAAACGGTCAAAATCTGGTACGTTTACCTTAATTGAAAATACTCCATTTATTTGATACCCATACACGAGATCTCAAATAATAATTAAAACAATAACATTTGATAATGATCTTCCAAGGAATTAAACCGAAACTTTTGATCAATAAAATATAAATCGATACATAAATCAATATCGACATTACGATACAAAAGAACTGTTCGTGTTGTTGTTATTATGTGTAAAAAACGGTTATTTAATTTTATAATTCATTGGAATAAATAGTGTAAATTTAATCTTATTTTAGGATAAATGTAATATTTAAAATAAACAAATCATTTATCAAGTTAGTACAAACTCATTTTTAAGGGGTGAAGTTAAATTATACGCAATTATTTAAGGTGGAAAATTTTTCATAGAGAAGAATGGTTTTCATGACAATTTAAAAAAAAAGTAAGGAATATTGATTTGAAAGCAATATTATCATAAACGTTCTTTGTAAGTCATTAAAACTTCGTTTGAATATTTTTTATGTGACTGATACAGGTATTTAAAAATATTAAATTGGACATAATTAAAAAAATTATACTTCGTCAAATCGTATTTCAAAAATCATTTTTCTGTTTTCATTTGAAGAAATCTGTTTTCGCGAATTAAATACATTTCATCTTGAATAAAAAAAACATTCAAAGGAAAGAATAAATAAGGATACACAACAGTCAGAAAGTATGAATAAGTTGTAATCATTAATGAATTTGTAAGTAAATAACCATGTTACTGAAGAAAAAATGTATTCCGGATAATAATATCGAAATTTGTAAGAACAAAAGAAGCTTAAAATAATAATAACACTGATTGGGGGGTGTTTGGAGCTTTTCTCAAATTACAATGTTGTGCAAATGTGTATTTCTTTTATAAAGCTTTCACTTCAATGAGCTTTGAAACTTTTTATGAAGCTTGGTATGTATATTATTATGTACATAAACATATTTTCTTTTACAGGTATCTTTTAGTAATGATGTAAAGAAAATTTGAATACGAAAGTTGGGAATGAGTACTGCCTACTCTAACATTTTTTAGGAATCGTATTTTTTAGGTACTCGAATTTCCCAGAAAAAAGATACGTTATTTGAAGTCGCTTTCAAGATTTTTTCAGTTCTAAAATAAAGCTTTATATACCAAAAAAAGGTATGTCGAATGAATATCATATTCTCGGTAGTAAATTTAGCTTTCATTTAGTACGTTTTCCCATTTATTTAAAATCTGCCTTTTTAAATAGGTAACCCTATACTGTCGTTAGAAATGAAAATGCTGTGTATTAAGTATAAAGTATTGAGCGCAAATCCACAGCTGAGAAAAAAAAAACAAATGGAAAATTTGTGGTCTAGTGGTAACAGCTTAGTCCTAGCGATCAAATAGGTCCTCGTTCAAGTCCCAGCAAGGTCAATATCAAATTTAGATTTTTTTCAATTTAAATTTGTGATATTGGACACGAGTGACTTAGAAAAATTCTCTCGTACGATTTTTCAATTTTAAAAATATTTGGCACATTGGCTGTCAATTGTAATGCTAGATATTTTTTTATTAAGAAAATATTGAAAAAAAATATATAAATAGTCTAATGGGTGAGTTTCAATTTTAAACAATAAAATTTTGATATATTCCATGGATTCGGCGGTACTTTTGTGGAAGTTCATTTTATATACAAAATTAAAATTGATAACTTAGTTATTTCACTTGTTTTATCACTAACGTAACGCCTTTAGCCTCTTTAGGAAGAATCAGACTAACCTGAAGTATGAAGGTTAGTCTGAAGATGCTTCTTAAAGAGGCGAAAGCGTCACGTTAGTGATGAGACAAGTGGAATAACTAAGTTAGCAATTTTAATTTTATATTAATACAATTTTGAACTGATTTAGTACTTCAGAATTTGACAAATTTACTGGCATGTAATGTTTATTAGTATTAATTAGCTAAGCCGTTTGTAATCTGGGCAATGATCTATTTATTTTTTCAATTAATGATAATATCAAAAATCACAAAATAAATAACTAGTGAATGTCAAATCCCACTTTATAATTTACATATAGGAATGTGTCTTTTACCACTGGAATGATAATAACTGTCAATTATTGGTGGCACGATATTAAATTTATATATTGTAAATAAAACAAAATTTGAAGGTTTTTATCGGTAATGGTGTAATATGATCTGGATTAATTGTGTCCAGTAGTGAGCATTATAAACTAATGACAAATTAAAATTCAACAATTATTTATGGCTGAATAAAATTACAGTAAAAAACTACTGAATTCGGATAATATTAAAAATAATTTTCAAAACGCGAGGGGGGCTTGAAAGTAACAAAATTCTAACGTATTCCACTCTACTTACATCTAAAATGTAAGAATATGTTTTATTACTATGCGTGTTCTTACAAGTATTACGCTTCATTTTCCGGTATTGTGGTATGCTTATAAAGCGTAATGTATGTTAACTTGATGTGGTGCGGTTTTTTGTACGATCATGAAATGCGGTTTTATAAAAGTCCTCTTAAATGACAACCACGCAACTTTTTCAACCCCATTAAGCTATCCCTTTAAATTTTTATCTCGTGACATTTTCTTCAATACTGCACTTCACAAAATAAATCGAAAGATAGATTTTTTATTTGTCTTGACTACTCCATATTATGGTACTTTTACTTATTCACTAAAAATAACGCTACGACTTTTTTTATTAGAATGCATAGAATATGGACGATTTAATTAATTAATTTAAGAAAAAAAAAACAAGAAAAAGAATCTTAAATTTTTTTTATTTCAAGAAAATTATATTTGGTATTAGAATATTAAAGATGTTACAGCTTATTGTATTTAATTATTAGAGATGCCCAACATATGGCTCTTGTGGTCAATTTGAAAATCTGCTCTTGAATACAATATTTTAATTTTTTTAAGTAATAAAACGTCTGAACAACAAGAATTTATTTGAACAACAAGTATACGTTCATAATTTTTCATGATAAAAAATTCACACGTAGTTTTTGTATTTTTGTTTATCTCTTTAGTCATATTTATTTATTATACAAATGTTTAGTTATCTACGTAATTTTTTATGTTTCTATACACTTTAATGTAACTGTGTGAATCACACCTAAATAAATCTGGACACCTCTTTTATAACTTATAAAATATCTTAATAACACATGAAGTATACATAAGTACTTATAAAAAATATTTAATAACATTCTAAAAAAGATTACTTTATAATTGTAAAAAAATAGCGTAGATAAACACATAAAATTCATTATTCTATATATAATAGACCATACCGGTCTGTAGGCGTATTATTGTTAGCACATATCACATGTAGGTATACATTTTGATTGTAATCAAAAAATAAAACTAGTTACTGTAGACATTCAGTATTTCGATTTCAAAAACTGCCATCTATGACAGGCGTTCCACTAGTAAGTAATAGAGATGGAAAAGTTGATTGGTTTAAAATAGAAACAATAGAGGTTTTAGACAAAAAACTAATAAAAAAAATATTTGTTTATACCTACAAAGATGGTATTCAAACGCAGATAATATTTATGTATAGTAGTGTATTTTTACTTATATAAGCAGAGTAGCATTGCCATAATGGAAAAGCTGCCTAAGTGCTATAAATTTTATAAATGTGTGATAATTGATTAAAATGTAAAATGGAGACGATAATTCGCAATTATTTAAAAAACATGTTTGTGAAAAGAATACCGCTGAAATACAAAACGGGGGCGTTGCGAAAGGAACAATACAAACTCCAATAAAATAAATTCCTCCCTGTCAGCAAAAAACAGTATTTTTTAATTAATGGAAAATGCCTACACCGGGGAAAAATGATACAGATGTTTTTGAGGCAAAAAAATTGAAACCGTATTCAAATATTTTTCAGGGCATTTTACTTTCTGTTCTATTGCAATTGTTTTACAAATGAGCTTTTTAATTTTACTTAAAAACAAAGAACATTATGCGATAAGATTATTTATTAAATTGCCCATTTGCTTGAAAATTCTATGTACCTTGGGAATTTCACAATAATTAATATTCTTTATTTTTAGTTAGAAATTTTACATGAATCCCCGAAGCCGCCTGGTAAATGATTAAAATACCTTTTTTAAAATTTAAATTTAAAAACTAATATTTGTCACCAACGATTCCTCTCTTTATGTCACATTTTTAGTCCTTTTTGGAAGTGAAATTACGACTAACATAATATTAAATATAATTACATACCCATATTACCGGTATAATTACCTAACAAATACTACATTAAATAAGAGATTTAAGCTGTAATCGCATTAAACGAAAGATCATCTATTTAAATATTAAGAAAAATTGTTTTAATATGTATAACTGAATATTAAACGTAAAAATCCTGGTAATGATAATTTAATTTAAATATATGACCTTTTTAAAAGCTATTGATAATTAATTTAATTATTGTAAAAGAAATTCTGGAGTTAGACCCTATAATGAAGATACGGCAGATGGCAGAAGCATAATCCGCAGAAGATTTGAAAGGATCGTGGCATCACATTCAAAATCAAGATAAAAAGACATCTTAAGACCCCTTTTTTCTTTTCTTTTGTACGGGGGTCAGAGAATGAACCTTCGCTGAATCCGATAGATTTAGGATATTACGTTAGAATTGTGGTGATTATTGAAGATAATTAATAATATCTGCTCAGCGAAAATGCTTATTTAAATCTAATTCTCTCCAAAGTATGACACATCGTTTCTATTTTTACTTAAAGCGGAATCAAGAAAGTCATATTATCACACAAGGCACAAGGCACAAGACATTATTTATTCATTTGAACTGTGTTTGTATTTGCTTTATTATTTCAAATAATTCTTTAGGATATCATAGTTGGTTCTTTACCAGAATGGTGAATGAATGCTCTTGGGTTTTCGTCCTATTCAGTTGTATGGTGTTCAAATCTACGGATAGTCACATTATTTTTCAATCGACTTATGGATTCGCATTCAAAGGCATGGATGTTTGTGATGATTTGGATAACGCTTCTAAATCATATTTCATAATTAACTTTCTGGATAGTCTTTTGTATAAAATGAGCAATCACTCTATTTATTATTTTTAATTTATAAACACCCATCATAATTATACCAAATTCGTATCTTGACAATTGTTTTCCAAAAATTACTCCATCGAAATGACCAAAAACGTGCATGGGATTTAATACTTCCGGGCTTTAGACGTGATCAATGACTGTGATTATTTTGTATTGTTAAGGCACTTACCTGTCATCATCTCAGCCCCTTTTAACAATACCATTATTCCATCCCCAGTTGATTCCTATACTGACAGCGGCCACAACCCTCCAATCAGTGGCTCTGCGGTTATTCCACTATTTGCCTCAGTATTAATAATGACCAGACACGTCTGCCGTACTTCATGATTGATGATGCAACCCCCACCTCCTCACTTTGACCCACCGGCAAAGGAGTCTTAATTTAATGCACTGGCTGTAAAATACTCATATAGAATGTTATTGTTTCGGTCATTTCAATTCTCAATATGGTTTATATTGGTGTCAAAGTGAGTAGTTAGTAGGGACTCCAACTATTCATAATTATCAACCATTCGGATATCGATTAGTAAAACTGAAACTATTCGAAGTATGAAAATAATATTAAAAATTCGACTTGAATAATTAATAACATAACATTACATATTATAATTATACTAAAATAATAATTTAATAGTAAATTAAAATCTGTAAGAAAACGAGGTAATTTATAATAAAATCAGATTTATTCAAATTTAAAATCACTGATATACATATAATATTTTCTTAAGGATGAGATACCTACATCTTATAACTAAATAGTTTCCCAGTTTAGTCAAATCCCAGATAGAGACAATACACATTCGAATACCGCTCCGTTGTATTACAATATTTAAAATTTGCGGCTGGGTCAGATTACTCCAACTGTATTTTTTCAATAACAAAAATTACGGCATGTTCAAAGGGTTTTTCTAGCCCATAGTAATTCGTCGGACTCGAATGTTATGATAAGATACTGAAAGCGCCGGAGATGGGTGAAAACAAAAGAAACACTACATATTCATTATTGTTCTTGAAATCTGGAAAAATTGTAATGTGATCTTACGTCAATGTTGTAAAATATTTCATTAAAAATTATTAAAAATAGTAGCCCAAATATTCGAATATCGAATAGTTAAAAAAGAGCCGAATCTATTCTGAGATTGAATATTCGAATATACAAGTTGGAAACCCTAGAAGTGATTTATTATTCTATGGAAAATGCACTTATTGTCACCATACAGGGTTCAAATTATTGATTGAGCATACTATTTATAATATTGAAATTTTGGTCGATATTTGACTGTTTATTTCATAGTGTACGATTAACCATATGTGCACATTTCATTAACAACCATCAACAAGACATTACCCAGTCAATTCAATGTAGCGAAAAAGAAAATATTTTGGTGTTTTCCAACCAGTGGTTTGCGGACCAGTCCATCGAAATTTTCTGCCACTTTAGCACATTTCAAAACACATCCGAATCTGAAAATATGGTATTCAATTATTACGTGTTTTTGTTCATCAAAAATATCATTAACTGGCGATATGCTTACATGTACGGGCTATTTACCTTAAGCACATACTGTTGTATAATTTGTATACTTGTTATAATATAAGATTTTAAAACCAATACATAAGTGCAATACTGTATAAATAAATCTTTTTATTTATACGTTAGCGGTTCGTGAAATTTTTTCCGATTTGCCGGTGTAAAAATCACTATATGCAGGTATAGTTACCTGTACTGTAATGCCATCATAAGTAATAATCAAGTTTGCGGCAATACGCATTATGAATTCGTTTGATTTGCGAAAAGCTTGTAACCGTGTACTTGTTAAAATCAAAGTTTATTTTTTATTACTTGCTGTGTGCTTTAATATGTATTTTATTTATACGGGTAGAATTTTTAAGTATTCCTATCATTCCCCTTCATTATAACAAAACGTAGATACTATTTAAGAAGACCACATTATTTTAGCTCAAACAATGCCCAACAATTCATAAGGTACATTAAAATACGACTAATACAGAATATGTATATTATAATATAGGTGTAATAAAAATTCCATTGAAAATAAAATGAAGAGACTATATTTGTATCGCGAATAAAGGATTGATTGATTGTATTTTCCTCACGACACAGAAGTAACTATTTCGGCCCGAACCCGAATACCAGCCATAGTTACATTAGCTACCACTTGAGCCCGGTATGTGGGATGGACCGGGTTAAGGTTTTCGCGCCAATGCAGACTTGTTTTCAAAGACACTTTTTATAGCTGTCAATATTATTTCATGTATCAATTGGAAAAAAATACATTTTTGGAAAAGATCAAGTGTATGCTATTTTTTCTCATTGAATTTAATTAGTAGAATTGCGCATAGCAGATTTTAGCTTAACTGTTTTAAATGACATGTAAAATATTAAAAAAGATGTGCGTTATATTTTGAAAGACTGTCTTAACCCGCGATAAGTTCATAACAAATTCAATAATATTTTATGAACGAAACACGTCAACAGACTTTATGGGGATATTTTGAATAAGAAAATGAATCTAAATTTGAATTCTTTTGACGGTGTATACAAAAGAAGTCTTCTCGTATTACATAAATAATTATATTCGATTCGCACTGGAGCGTAAAATTTTTATTATGTATGAGGTACTCAATTTATTTCTGTTTTGATATGATATATACATTTCGCGTATATAATTTATTATTTTTCAATAACGATCATAAAAAGAAGCAATGCAAAATAAAAATATTTCTCAAATTACGAATCAAAACATTATTAATTTTAATGAAAATTCGACATTGGAAAGGCTTTGAAGCGTTATTCTGATAACCATGATTTCAAATTATATTGGGACTGGGAATTATAGGGACTTTTTAAGTTAATAATTTTTAATATTGAAAAATTAAAATTTTTTTTAAAGAAATATCTGGCATTAAAGCTGACAGTGAATGCGCCAAATATTTCGAAAATTTGAAAATCATACCAGATAAAATCGATGAGAATTTTTAGAAATCACTTGTGTCCAAGATCACAAATTTAAATTTGATCTTCACCTTGCTGGGATTTGAACCAGAACCCACATGATCGCTTGGGCAAAGCTCTTACTACTATACCACAGAGGCCGACTATATGTATTTATTATTGAATGGTTGTTTGGGAAAAGTTTTTTTAAATTTTTTTATGGGTGGCAGTCGTTTCAGCGCCAAAATGTATTTAGGAGCAATCATATTCATTTAAATTTACCTAAGAAAAAATTTAATACTATAGGGAAATCAACAAAATGAATAATTAAACAGTTTTAAAAGGCCTGCCTTTAGATTTTATGATAATAATAAAGTGTTTTAAATTTTTTTTAACCATGTCCACTCCCAATTTGGAGTATATGGCCTCCTAATATAGGCATCTCAACATAAGTTATAGGATAGAAGGATACGGCTAGGATACGACTAGGCTTAAGATAATTGCTCTCGTTAAGCCCCATTCTAATGATCGGATAGGTGGAAGGGAATTTTAGACATCACAAACATCTGTGCCGTCAATAAATCGATTGAAAAATCAATGAATCTTTCGTTCTATTCGGAAAACATGCATCAATAAAAAAAATGCCTTCTCACACTTCTTTGATGAATGGAGAATTGTTCACCTAATGTTTTTCTTTTATAATATATCGTCGTTGTTCTAGAAGAAGACACTAATTGAAAAATAAAAGTTTTGAATAATTGGTCTTTGAAGTTTGTCAAATGTTCACGTTCCCCGGTGCCAACGAGTTAAATGATACATAACCATATTTTGAACGTATCTTAGTTATAAACTGTATTGTCCATAAATCCGGAGATAAAAACGGCCATTGCAGGCATTGAAAAAGTGTGACCCTCTTAAAGGATTGTAGGTAGCTATTCTGCGGACATAAACAATGCAGGAAACAATTTGTTGAAGTAGTTCTCACGCCAAATAAAATGAAGCGAATTGAATGAATACTGTAGCTATTTTAGCTCCGCCGTAAATAAATATCATACTAAAACGCCCGGCTTAGTTTAAACCAATTTTTACGACGTATGTTTTAAAATGTAATCATTCTAAAACGAAGATGTACCGAGAGAGCTGTTAAATTTGGTCGCTCTATCCCTACAGTGTTTACACATTTACTTCACGCTAAAAGCAGGGACGCATCTGAGACTTTGTCATGCCAAGTAAACAATATGAAAAAAGGCTTCTGCAACTGTTGTATCACAGTTCTCAGGGGCGGTCCATAAATGACGTCACTAAATTAAAGCAATTTTTTGAACCTCTTTATTGCATCATCAATTTTCATACAACATCTTTGACCCTCCGTTTAAATGATGTAACATTTTTGAACCCCCCCTAACCTAATATTTTTTAGTAAATAATAATAATTAAAAAAATACACTGTAATATTCGATTATGTGTACTTAAAAATGTGTATATGCTGATGATATTCAGTAAGGTGCCGAAGAAGAGATATGTCAGAGATTCGCTTTGCAGATAGAGCTGTGAATGATTGTAGTTTTCTTGGTAATCCGACCTGGTTGAAGATCACTTTGGACAGACAGAGTTAAGAGGACTCATCTCTGGTTGTCATCCTACTAATGATGATGATGGTTTATAATAAATAATTTCATAACATTTTTTCATTTCATTCATTATTTATCAAAAGTTTTGGAATATTTTTTTTTTTGTGAATATTTTCATTGTATTATAGATTTTTAAAATATATTAACAGAGTTTTAGTCACAATTATATGTATAAATGAAAAAAAAACAGATATTAAAATAAAATACAAATTAACATGGAAGCAATGGCTGCAACTCAGAAGTAAATAATTAAAAAAATCAAAAGTTAAATCAATTAGAGTAAGTAAACCGAGTTCAACTCAAATATTTCAAATTGAATAATAAGGAAATTAAAATTTTCCTACTTGTTATTATATAGTGGTAATTTTGTTAATCGAATTTGGATAGTGCAAACGAGGATCAGCTGTTTTACCACTACATAGGCTTACTATAATTATGAAGCTCTACTCCGGGACAAGAGCGGGAGCTAGGAAGAAAAAAATAGAAACTACCAAAAATTGTTTATTCAAAGTACCCATACATTTTTAGCAGTAGAAGTTTAATTAATTTTATTTATTGTACTAGTCCTACTTCTCTTGAGTGAATTTTTTTGCAATAGTTTATCATTTTTTGTTTCTTTTTTATAGAGGTCGTTGCAAGTTGTATATGTTTAGTTTACATTACAGTAACGCCCGTGTAGTAGTAGACTCCAGCATGCGGGTTCGGTCATCCGACCAAATATGTTTAATTGTGAAGAAAACACGCTACAAAGGTGTGGACGTTCCTCTCATCATGACGTGAAACAAAACTGGGACAAAATACCAAACCGGCTGCGACGCCGGGACCAATATCTGAAAACGGAACGTATGGTAAACCTACCACTACACCACAAAAAAGGCATAACCAAATTATCTAGGGTAGAAATCGGGTAAAATGCTTGTTTAATACTATATAGAGTCTTTATTATATTTTTAAATATTCTATGACAGCGGGTCCCAACTTTTTTTTGAGTTGCGTACCCCTCATAATTTAGCAAAAATGTTTGTATTTTATATAGTTTATGTGAATAAATAGCACTGGGGTGGCAAGGAGTGTGTGAGCAGGGCAGGCACAATAGACTCTGCCTCGTGAATATATGTAAAAAAGGTTATTACACAAGGAGAAATAAAATTTTCTACTGTAGCATGATTTTTTTGAGCTGCAGAATGTCAGAATGTCGTGTTTTAAGAAGCACATTATTGATTTATATTTCGCGTACCCAAGGTTGGGAATCGCTAGTCTATGACATCAATCGTTATTTTTTACGGCCATAAAAACGTCATACTTATAACTGAAACAAATGGTGGTGAAAAAAATATTAAACGAAATTTAAATTATAGGAAAATAGATAGACATCTATTGCCAACATTTATAACTATCAAACTGTCTTACAAAATAACTGTAATCAAATGTACGTAATGTATATTGTGTTTATCTATGGTCTTAATACGATACTGTCGCTCTATATACGGGGATGTTAACCTTTTCCCAAATAAAGAAACAATGCAAACACTGGAGCATTATTTTCATTAAATTTATTGCTGACACTAAAAGTCTTGTAAGTCTGTAAAAGACGTTTATTGGATTTTTTTTTATTAATATGAGCGGAGCGCGTGCTTCCCCGAAATTTATCTAATATTTATATGTGTTCCTGTAAATACACAGGGTGTATTCGTGGAAATTTTAAAAGAAACAATCGAAAATTGATATATTAGAGTTGTACGAAAATAAAAGATATTCACAACAGAATGTTCAATGTACTCAGATTTTTTTTAATATATTTTATTTACTGGTAATAATTCTTGATGGAAAAAAATGTATTTAAATTAAAAACCATAATTTTAAGTATGTATTCAACGATTTTTAAGTATGGTCAGGACTTGATTGCCCCTGAATCCACAAGTCTTCTATGCATTAAAAAAGATCCCTGTTCAATTATATCAGTTGTAAATGCGATTTCACTTAACAAAAACTTTCTTGATCGGCCTATGTAATTGTGGAATACTTACTAAAACATGTGCTTTATCTTATATATAATAGCCTAGACCACTCTGTAGACGTTTTATTATTATCACATATCATATGTATAAAATGTGATAAAATAAAATTGTATGCAATGCATACATATTTCCAGCGTACCAGCTACTTAAGACATTCAGTATATTAATTTCAATACCGTTATCTATGACGGGTACGGTTATAATTTAAATTATCAATATTAGCCGACCCTGATGACAATTGGACATCCCACTATGATTTTATCTAAGACATTTGCGTAATTAAGGGTTTAAATCTACAGATGGATAATTTCACACATCGATTTTTAAATCAATTTATGGATAAACATGTGTTTAAAGGTATAGATATCTTTAATATTTTCATTAATCTACGTCCACTTCTTATCCAATCCTGAAAAAAGGACTCGGGCCAGCGATTTGCATATTAATCTTTCAATCATTATCCTATCGTTAAAGATTTGCCATCCGAATTATATTGAGTCTACATGCTCCACATTGAGAGCGGACATGGTTAAACATATTCAACTAATCCGATTTTAATTTTAAAATGAATAATATTTTATATTTAATACTATAAATAAAAATCTTTTGTACTAATAATATTTTTTTACTTTTAGTTAAAGGTTTTTTAAACATGTCCACTACTAAAAACAAATCGTCTCTCAGTGGAATACTTTATTTATTTTACCAAATTTTACTTAACATGTATCGGAAATAAAATTGTTTAAATAAATAAAGGCGCTTAGTGGCACATAATTAAACATAATAACACTATTCTCGTGAGAATTATCCATAAAAAACCTATTTTCATGTGGTTGGTAACACTTAAGCCCCATAATAACATAATATACAGAACATTCGCTATAATATAATATTCTTTAGTATACTCACAAATTAGGGATGGCACTGCTGGGATTTTTTATTTTGAAATAACAATCCCGGGATAATTTAATTAAGTCATTAATACATTCACTTTACCAAATAACCAGTGGGTAATGTACAACACTAAAATCATAGAATTCTATGATTTATGGAAAAACTTTATATCATTTCAAGATCTAACTGTTGGGAACTTAATTAAAACTAAATGCAGAGAAATAAACTATTTAGGTATTTAATCAAACGTTTAATGAAGAGTAACTCGGGAAAACAGCAATCGCTAATAAATCACAATTGTGTTTTTTATTAGTATTTAGTCTGTATACTTCATGGTTGTAATCGCTGAAGAGTTTGTTTTCATATTTAATGGGACTGAACGTAAACTTTTAGCATTCTCAATACATGAGCTATAGTGATAGTAATAAAAAAACATTACAAAATTAAAAGTTGGAGCTTGCAAATATTGTTAAAGTGATAACGCTCGAGTAACATACGAATTTGAATCTGATAATCGAATTAGTTAATATATATTATATTTCTTTTACATTTCTGAATGTTTTTTGGTAGTTGTTAAACAGAAATTTTGATTTCAATTAATTTGTGTTTATTCAGACATTGCAACTTGAAATAAGAACCATTTTGGTATAAATTAATAGCAACTAATTAAATGGTCAGAATTTAAATCAATTTTTGGTCAGACTAAAAGTATGAGTGGTCTGAATTATTGATGGTCTGAATAAAATTATTATACGGTCAGAATAAAAGATTGGGTTAGGTTAGGTTGGAAATACTGACCATAAATTATTTATTCTGCTCTCTGCAATTCTGACCGATACATTATGACCATTTAATATAAACTCTGCCCAATGTATAAAAAATTATAACAGAAACTGAATTAAAATTCTAACTAGAAAAATGCGCGACTAAATTAATAAACGACTAGTTGTTAAGTAAGTAACTAATTTCATAAGTTTTACTAAAAATCCCGGAATGTTACGTTTACAATACCGAAATTTTCAATACCAAACGGGATATCGGAATTGAAATCCTTGCTTACAGTTTGTACTTGAAATACGAAAAAGTTTTACAAAGAGAGTCTAACTGGGTCATGAAGCTTTATTTACATTGTATTTTCAACGTCGAAAATCACTGACACGCCATAAGTTCAAAAGAAAAGCTTCCATTCTTTCTGAAACGTTTTTATTAACAGAATATGACATGAATTATTTTCTATGCATATTTGATATGTTTATAACGTGAGTTGTGTTATGTGTTATGACATCCACCCTGTATGCAAATACGCTAGTATGTTTATAAGCTGAACGCTGAGGGAATTCGTATCATCGTTCATAGCAAGGAAAATGTGTAACATTATATAATATGATTGTACGATGATTTTTATTACAGTTGAGATTTTCCCGTATACCTATTCTTGCCTTCCTTTCATACGCTGATGAAAATCTTTTTGAAGCGAAATCGGTTTTACTGACATTGGGCCATTTATGTAAAATGTGGGATAGGTACTATTTGAGAAAAGCGAGAAGATTAAAAAATTCCGTGACGAATTTTTTTTGAAAGAAGAATGAGAATCGTAAGAGTTTTGCAATTCCAGAATTCCAAATATTAAAAAGGCAATTATTATTTTTATTGATTTGAATCTAATAATTTCTTGCTTGCTTAGATACACCAGCCACAAGCAATCAGTACCAAAGTAAAAATGGCTGGCTTGAGCACATCTTGAGGATGCCGCCTGAGAGTGCGAGACTCCGTCAATACTTTCCCCGACTTGCCATGAACACGGTTACGCGGACGATCTGTATGCGGTATGAATTTAGTTGCTTAGCCGCGAGCCGTAGTAAATAGTGCGGCCTTGTGGTTAAGAATTCAGAATTCCTAAATTACTTGTATTTGTAAGACAAATAATTATAACTTTTGAATTTAAACAAGTTTATTGAATATTATTGTTAGGTACATTTACATTTTATTTAACATTCATTATGTTTCGAATAACAAAAACAAATTCATTGTTTTAAACAAGCTTGTCTGTTATGAAAAATATTGAATATTTATAATGTTGTTTTTTTTACTGAATACTGTTAAGATGAGTGAAAAAAAAGCAAAGTGTACATAATATAGGTATAATATCTTAGTAAATAATTATAACCTCTAATCGATCGTTTGAAATTTTCCCAATTTCCATACATTTAGTTACCAACTTATTTGAAATAAAAAATGAGTATATTCTTGTTAATAATACAATATCATTACGTTGGCTTACACAACTGAATAATGACGCTGTTTATTTCCTGCTACTCGATACCATGAGTAAGAGTTCGATTCCTCGCATTGACACTTTCACACATTGGCTTTTGATGTCTGCATTCGGTAACCGGACTAAACAGAACTTGAAAAAACAGAATAATAATATTTTTAAATAAAAAAATATATTTAATATATTTATAATATATTATAAATTTTATTAAGATTATTGTAAAATTATTAAAAAAATTCATTATCAATTATAAAATTTATTATTATATGCTTATTAACTATATGAATTATATTAATTATAATTATAAATTGTAAAATACTCATAAATTATATAACTACAAAATTTCATAAGATTATTTTAAAACTTCTAAAACTCATATACTTACTGGTTATTAAGTTATTTAAATGTATTTAATATTCCAAATCCTCCTGCAAAATTATGCACTAAATCAAAAAGTATTAAAAAAATTTTCAAAAGTACAAAAAGAAGTTTGAATATACGATGAACTGAAGAATTTGTCGACTTGTCAATTGTTTTATCATCAGTTAAAATTTAAATTCAATTCATTTTACTCGTATTGCACTTCAACAAATATTGTGTAAAAGCGTTAAAAGTTGAACATGACACATTTTTAATTAATATGCCAACATGCAGTAAATACATATATATATATATATTTTATATTTAAATCATTAATAAATAGATACGACAAGACAGTGTTCTGTTTTTTCATGTTATGTTTGGTCATGGAACCCTGCAATGTTATCATCCCATCCCATTCATTTAATCTAATCATTACAAATTAGGGTAGATAGAGAGGCAAGTTAACTAACAATGCATTTCTAAACCCACTATACTGTCTTTTCCATATCCGAAAAATAGAAGTTGAGAAATTTATAATCAGTTCTCTTGAAACACTTTTTTGAAACACCATGCTCCGTTCTGAGTGGAAAAATAAAAAAATCAAGGTAGCACCAAGATTTGATAATCTTTATAATGCGCAGAGTTGGCATAGTCATTGAGTCAAAAAAAAAAACAAATTTTATCATCATTATTTTTATCTTAAAATAAATCAATGGTTTACGACTAGCTCATTAATATTCCATTAATTGATCGACTTATATACTTATTATATTATAATATCTTTGATTGAGTGGCCATTGAGTAGATTTATTTCTGGGATATATAGGGATAACAACATTTATAACTCAATTCAAATGGTCACAAAAATTATCATAAAAACTCAACCCCATATTATAGATACAACAATATTTTGTTTATTTCGCCTTACATTTTCTTGCGATTCTGACGCGATATGCTATGGCTATACATTGCACCTCCCCTTGTCTCGCTGCACTTTTCAGAGTTTTTTTGAATCTCTTTTAGGTCGTGTTTATTTTTCTCAAGACTCGTATTTTACTCAAACTTGTAAAGCAAACAGTTTAATATCATTAAATTAAATGCAAATGTGCTCTCGTGTAAAAGAAGGTACGACCTGTATAAACAACGGTTGTTTTATTGCTTAAACTTTTATACGTTTATTTTTTACTGTAAACATTTTACTGCTTTTTACTAGAACATGCACATAATATATTAAATAATAAAATATAAATATTATTGAACATGTTTGATTTATGAGAAAGAAACAATCTTTGTGCTTTAAATATCTCTGGCAAAAATTCAATATCTAGTTATTGGTAACTTAATCTATTTAATGTGACAAATTATGATGAAGTTGTCGTAGGAAAAAATAAAGTAAATATATTGAAGCAATATTGGGATCCAGAAATACCCCAGAGTCCTCCGACGGTGTAAAAGAGTTGATCATATAGAATTATGTGATGATGAATGAACGATAAATTATATGCTATTAATGTTTTTGCCAATAAATACGTAAATGTATGTTTTTTAGATTGTTTATTGAAAATAAATAAAGGATATTAACAAACTTAGATAATTTTTCGGAACGCACACCCTAATTTTATATGAACTTCTAGCTTCGTAAAACACGAATTTGTATTACACTACGTTTTTGTGGAACCATATGATCATGTTATACGAGGCCCAAGTGTACATTATTTCTCATATTTTCCCTGGAAATATCTTCAACTAAAATAAACAATCTATGCAGACAAACTGCAGACAAAAAAAAGAAGACCTGTTAAAAACTCGCTATAATCGAATCATAAATGAGTTTAAATAACATTATTTCAGGTATAGAATGCTAACAAAATACAATTTATTCAAGCAGAAATAGTATTTAATTAATGATCACATTCTCGATTAATATCAAAATTAATCCAATTAAAATAAACGACTGTTTCATTAAACAACCCTCATACTAAGAGGCTTAAACATTTCACCCTGCTTCAACATTTTTATAGTCATGGAATTTATTTAATCAGATCAATAATACCCTTTCTTTTATTCTAGCGTAACTAAAATTTTCGTTTTATTATTATTTTAGCGAGACTGTAACTACGGCCAAATTTAATTCATCGCACCTCATAAATCGTCGGTTCAATTTGGGTTCCCCGTGGGTGGTAAGGGTAGGTATCCAAGTGATCCCAAACTCACCCCCCAGCGCACTATACTTCCAATGGCGTGCCTAGACAAGGGGAAACACGGACTCTTTTGTGAAGGAAATAAATAAAAATGTTCAGTTTTAGTTAAGTGGCTGCAGAGGAAATTCTCTTAGTGCTATACGGAAATGCGATTGGTTTTTTTTCTATTCAACGTTAAATCACTGGCAGATTTATGGTGGAAAAAACATTAACATTTTTATTTTAGAAAATACTTAAACATATATTTTACAGAAATTAATGGTTTACAATTTTTGATTTAGTATGCTATTTCTATAAATGAATAATCTTTTTTCCTACTTGCTCACACATCGATCTGATAACTTTTTATATACACATTCGACCATGTTCAATCTTGACATGGAGCATATGGCCTTAGAATCCAAAAAAGCTATTTTTTTACAAAAACTGCTTGATTTTCATTAGCTCAACTCCTCTTTTTCAGAATGGGAAAGTATTTAAGGATAGAACTGGGACAGGAATAGCAGTTAGTATATCACTTTCGTTTTTAGGATCGGAAGAATGGCAGCGTAACATACATGCCTTTGATCTCAAATTCATAAATTAACTGACAAATAAATTTATGAATGAACGTGAATACTACTAACGAATAAAATAAATACCCAAGAGCCTTCATCACTCGAAATGGTTAAGTGGTCAACGTAATTGACTTCGGTTGTGATGTTCACGGGTCAGAATCCCAGTATGTACAGTTTAAATAATTGATTTTCAATCGTTTTATGGATTACTATTCAAAAGCATGGATGGATATGATGTTGAAAACTTCCTCCCACTCATCCAACTTAAAAATAGGACGTAGTAAAAGCGAATAGCGAACCGCTAGTCCTGTTTTAGTCCTATCCTTCTATCTTTACTCTCTTCGAAATAATGGAGGTTAAGGAACTGAGTAGAAAGAAGTTCCCGCAGATAACTTTTGATTTAAACTCCATTAAGAGTCATTGGGTGAGTTCATGGTTAAATATTTACTATTTGTTATGCAGGATTGATTATTTACTTTTGGCGGATCAAACATTTTATGTAAAACATGAACAAATTCGTTATTAATGAGATTTAAAAAAAGACGATCAACCAAAATAATAAATAGTATTGATTATTACAAGATTGTTATTAATTGTTTTGCAAGTTAAGGTTCCACCACTGTCGTAGCCCCTAAACGGGTTTAAGCGACAAACACCTGGTGAATACGTGCGTATGTGGCAAGCTTTCAAACAGTCGCAAATTATAACACCGTGTATAAAACAATACGTGAATTTTAAATATGTATTTCGCGTAGGAAATTATTCCTTTGTTCCGTTATTACTGGAGTAGTAGGGTACTACTGGAAAGCCCATATTTTATTAGAGTACTGCGTTCAGGCTATCTTTACGAATACTAGCGCGATGATGGGGTTACGATACTAACGCATAATTGGATTAAATGCTTCCAAAATTGTTTAAGAGCCGTAAAGCTCTTACTTCATTTGTTTAAGTAGCCTTTGAATATTATTTATGCCGGCGGATTTAAATTTGACTTTTGATCTGGCAACTAAAGGCATTATATATTTTTGATTATATTTGGGATAATTTTATTTAAGTTAGTACTTACTTACCGATAATTTGTAAACAAGGCAAACATAAGAAATCTCATCGTATTAAATTCTTTGATAAAGAAATGAGATTAAGTATAAAACTGTTAATTGCATTTGAATTTATTAAATACTACGTCCAAAATCGTTTACGACATTAAACATTTAAAAAATAATATTTTTATTGGTAAATGGTGTAATGTTTTATATTTTAAATAAAAGTTTGCTTCCGTGGAACGGGAATTCGGTGCGAAAGAAAATCATTAACTATGATAAACGCCACAAATTTAACCATAATTATTTGAAGTGAAATTAATATTTGTTAAAAACATTGAATATTTATTATGACTTGAGGCACTAATATCGACCGTGCTTTATTGATATAAATAATGTGTTTCTGTATTTTGTTTAACAGATCTAATTTATATATATATATAGCGTCAATTATTATTTAATTTCATGTCAGCTTATAAATTTTTTTATATTTAAATAAATGATACAACAGAGATATTTTAAAATTAGTTATAATAAACCCAATATTAAGTCAATGAAAAAGATCAAGGGATCAAGGAGAAAAAACATTATAAAGACTTATGTTAATGATTTTAAATTGAAAAAAAGTTTTGTTTTGCCCATGATAGAACTTGAAACCAGGAATCTAATCGCTAGGTGTAAATTTTACCGCTAGGCTTCAAAGACGTAGTATAATAAATTACTTCATCGTGAAAATAACGACGTTATTTAAAAAAGGGTTTAATCGAAGTTCTTCAGAGTTTGAAGGTACGTGTTTAAAAAGAAACACTTACTGTCTTGGAACGAACATAAATTTATGGCTGCTTTCCTCACGTACAGGTTCTTCGTCCTCTATTCCTACCACCCTTTTCATTATAGCACCTACGTCAAGTACCCGTCACCTTGTAAACGATATTGTACATTTTATCGATATACCATTAACATTATACTGTGATTTATTTATACACCATAAAGTATTTTTGGATTCTTTGTGTAATACGAAATCAATAACCTTTGTTTCTTAAAACACTAACGGAGTAATATTATTTTCTGTCGCGTATTTTTTTCAGCAAAGATTTCTAAAAGATTCTTTGTCTTGTATCAATTTAAATACTTTTCCCCGGCTTGTACAAGTTAAATGAGTCACAAGTCATTGGAATGAAACTTTTCAATTACATTGTAACAAAAGTGTGGATCGTTTTCATTCATTGCCTTAGTTGGCAAACTGAAGGAACATTTTCGGATGAGAGAAAGAGGTGAAACGAAGAGAAAACGGCTTATGCAAAGAAGGATTCATATCAACGTATATATCAGCAGACATTTTAAGATTCAAATTCCAAATAGAGCACAGTGTGATGCTAAAAGATACACGGTGGCTATTTTTTATTTTGGCGTTGGATTTAACATAAAAAGTTCAACATTACAATACGTATGGATTATTGAGATTTTGTACACTTCCATGTATTTTGTCACTAACGACCCGGGTTTCGCCTTTCGGCATCTTCAGGCATTCGAGCACACGAATGGACTCGAACTGAGAGACAGTAAACAGTTTCTAACGCTTATATAGAATATACAAATGCGACAAATATCATTTACGAGGCAATACATTATACGTCTGAGAGCCACACCGATACCTGAGTTAAAATTTCGGAAATCGTCCTAATCCTTATTTTGTAAACACCATATTACCATATTACCGAAGGCGATTGCCGCTTTTCAACTTCTTTTAGAAATACCAGTGATTTTACAATTATAAAAGTATTGTGGGTTTTGACGGGATGTAATTCGACGAATGGGTAAATATATACAATCATTCCACATTTAGTGAAATCTGTTAGGTGTTTCAACGTATCGGATATAATAGCGGAGAATTAGGAAGGTTCAGCTGCTCATTCAAGATTGGTAAGGAGTATGAAATTTTAGAAATTAATAGAGATTCCATCAAGCACCCTCAGTCGATGTCTTAAATTATTACAATACGTAATAAATAATAATAACCATGAAACCTAAACGGGTATTTTTCGTCATATATTAAATTTTATAGCATATGCATTTATCGAGTTTTCTTAATGAGGATGAGAACATATTCTTTTTGTCAAAATCAGATTATATCATAGTTAGAGGTTTCATTAATTCAGTTACTAATCATCTTACATAATCTTTGAATAGTTAACAAAAAAAGGATTTTGTAATATAAAATAAAAATTGATAGCCGGTTATTACAGTGCCTGTGTTACTAAATGTAACTCGTGTTTCGCTTCTAAGAAGCATCTTCAGACTAAATATTTCTCTAAGGTTATTTATTTCTAAGGTAAACAATGATTCTATTTCTAAAATTAAAACTGCAAGGTACGGCGGGTTTGTTTCCTTAAAGAAGTGAAACACGTGTCACATTTAGTAATACAGCCAGTGGATAACTAAGTTATGAATTTTAATTTTATATTAAAATGGATTTCCACAAAGTTTCCACAAAAAAATGAATACCGATATGTGATTTTGCTGGTAACTATTGTTTTTATAGTGAGTAGTGAATTTGGCGTCCGGTTTTACAAATATCTTTACCCAATTCATGCCATATAATTTAGTTTATATAAAGACGGTTAACTGTCAAAAATCAAATGCATTTCGTTTAGAATGAAATGTCTATTATTAAACTTATCAATATGTACAAATGTCTTTGAGATATAATGAAAATAAGCTATATTTTAATTTTTAGGTGTTAACTATCAATTCTTGGTGGAAGAGCATTAAAATATTTAAAAAATAAAACACGCATTTGATTTGGCCAACTTTCACATTTTTAAAACGATCAGAACCAGTTCCGCTGATTACGAGCATTATCAATATTAATCTTAACCAAACTATTTATATAAAATGTGTTATAATTACCAGTCATATAAAACAAATGTCTAAGAAATATAATAAGAATTTTCAGATCATCATATAAATTATACCTAAATGAAATTAAAAAGTTTACAATTAAAATGGTAATCACCTCTTGCAAATGTAAGAAAGATATAATGAGTTAAAAAATAATTCATGAACAGAATTTAAAAAAGAAACAATTACATATTTCCATTTTTTTTTATTTAAATACCAGATCCGTTTCTCAAAGAAATAAATAATGAACTAGTAATTTATTAAACAAATAAAGCTTATATGTTTGATATTAATTCGTTAAAATAAAATCTAATTTGAGTTAAAAGAATTTTATCCTTATCATAATTTTAATTTTATTAAGTTATTACTTTCAAATTATATCTGGTAGATGTCATGGCACGATTTCCGATGACGATTTTTGAAAAAGAATAATAAATTTAACGTATTTATAATCTTAGTTTGACATAATTATTCACCATTCATAATTAAAAGCGATAAAAGTGATGATTGATAACAATGGTTGATATTTTTATTAATAAACAAATGCATGTAATTGAATTTAATAAAATACACCCACAAACAAAAATATCTAATGTATAAATAAAACACATTTGTTTTACTAATTTCACATATTTTATAATTCTAAAGGATGGTTTTGCTCATCGCTAGTATTGTTAGTTGATAATTCTAACTGATAATTACTGATAACTTAAATACCTGGTAATTCTAAGTGTTGAGAAATCTTAGAAATTACGGATAGCTTGTGTCAAGTGAGAAATAGCTATGGTAGTAATTTCCCTTTCATGTTTACATTGTAAAATTTTTGGTAATTTAATCCCGATGAACTATTTTATTTACTGGTTGTTCCAATCACTAATTAAAATTTAATTCAAAAAAGTATTCATTAAAATGAACGCATTTTAATTTGTTATATTTTGTTATAATTCTATTTTTATATAGATTCGTTATTAAAAGAAAACTTTACGATGAATGAAACACAAAAGAAATTGCGTTTTATCTGCGGTAGGCTTAGTGGAATAATAAATTTAATGTCGATAGTTGATTACTTTTAACAGTGCTTTTTAAAAACAAAAGCTTTCAAGTTAAACTGTACAAAATCCAAGCCTAAGACGGATCGAGCTTTCCAGCGGGGAGGCAAATGATAATTGGTTCAACCGCCGGAAGTTGTGGAGCGATGTAAGTGGAAAGCGGGGCGCGCGGAAGCCTTCGAGGTTAGCTTTTGCAGGCGAAACCTTCCACTCACTTTTATCTGATGACGTAGCCCCTTCCTTTGCCCGAATTTGCTTTTACTGCGGATTATTTGTTTGCCGTATATTTTAATAGAGCTCTTCTTAATGGTAATATAACCATACAAGAAATGAACCAATTATTCAATTATTTCTGCTATATTTGAATTGAATTGCGTGTTATGATGAATGGAAATAAATAGAAATCCAAACGTTTAAATAAGTTTAAGACATCGACTGAGGGTGCTTGATGGAATTTCAATATCAAATTTGGATTATTGAGATTTTGTACACTTCCATGTATTATACACTTTTGTACACTTCCAAAAATACATGGAAGTGTACAAAATCTCAATAATCCAAATCCAAATTTGAGTTTAAATAAGTGCTAAATTAACTCGAATTGCTATACAGTAGTTATTGAATCGCTCAAATTATTCATACAGTATTGTTTTTATTTTAATTTGTGTCGATGAAAGCAATAAAGCAATATACAGGATCGCATAGTAAAATTTTTTTATTATACGTTGTTCTGACATTAATGAATTAGCATGTATTGCAATTTAAGGAAGCATCATTTTGCTTTTCGTTATTAATTGAGAAATCAATTTTATCAATTGGATCCCAGAAAATTGGTATATCTTCTATGTACAGGAATTATTTGGTGTTATGTTTGATATTATAGATAATACAAAATAAATAAAGTGAGTTATTTGCTTGCAAAACAATACTAATATAGAGTATGCAAATATATACCTCCAAGTTCCATAATGCAAGAAGACTTATTTGCATGCGCAATAGCTCTTTCTTATTTCCAAATTCTCGGAAAACTTTCCTTAGCGCAGGTCATATGCAGGCAATCTCGAAGATATAGAGCCTGTCGTATTACTTTTTAAGAAATCTCTAGTAAGTCCATATTTTTACCGTCTATTTTACATTCATATAAAAAACCTACTCGACTCCCGATCTGGACGTGTAATGGAATATATCAAGAGCTGTTGCTTTACTAGAAGTGATTGCTATTCAGTCACTCAACCTCGTTGTCACTTTAAGAGTGGATAAGGATAAAAAAGTGAGGCTAGAAAAAAACTAGTAGATAATTATTTTTTAAAAAATAAAACACAATTTGTTTGTACTACTTCCACATATTTATAATGATCAGGACCGGTTTCGCTCATCACGAGCATTATCAACTGAGAACAAATTTTTTCATTTCAAATTTATCAAACAAATTGTGTTTTATTTTTTAAAATATAATGTCTTTCCACCAAGAATTGACAGTTAACACCTTAAAAGTAAGATAATTATATATTAACACTTGATAAAAAATCCATGTATCGATTAAAAAATAAAATTATAAACAAATGATACATAAAACATCGCTATCGACAAGGAATATGAACATCAAAAAGTATTTTTTCTAATTTATGATTTTATCATCAATATTGAAAACATTGTAATTTGTTTTACATACAATTAGAACAAAAGAAAATATCGCATATGTTGATTGTTTTATTTGTATAAATAAATTTTGACTTCGATGAAATTTGAAGATTTAAAAATTTTTTTTTTTATATTTTTTATTCTTCTCTCTTGAAGATCTTGACCTCCTTAATCATGCTCTTCATCCCTTATCTTCTACAGTTAAAGGATTATCACTGACTCCCAGCGCTTTTAGATCCTACGTCCCACCATCTAAACACTGAAGTTGTGATCTTCCGGTAGGTCATCTGATTTACTTTTAAATTCTTTGCTTTCTTTAAATAGTATATTATAAAAGAAAAATTATCCTGCGTCAATTTTCGCTCAATTTTCTTAAAACGATAGCGTGCAGATACTGAAAAATATCACAAATAAAACACAAGAAATTGATTACTTTTTTTGTGGAAATAATAAAAAAAGTAAATATGTAAATAAAAAATCGAATTAACACAAGACGATAATAAAACATGACAATAAAAGATATGGATATTTTCAGCATAAAACTTTGGGTATTGTTCGCTTAATATTTTTTCCTTGTTTCTTAATAATGTTTTTCTATTTTATAATTTTCAAAATGTTTTTATTGTCATTATAGTTTTTATTAAAATTGTGTAAATGCATGGCACATTAGCGTCAGCTGGAATATCATGTATTTAAAATTTAAAAATAAATGAAATAAAATAAAACAATCTTATTACGATCAAACTTTCAAACAGATTATACATGTTCATTTCTTGCCTAATTTAAAATAATGTGAAGACTTTAGAACATTATAATAATTCTATTTATTTGGGTGGTGTTTTCTAAATATTCTCCACGTTGATTATGTCGTATTTTGAGCAATAGAATTTATTTATTATGCTTAAAAATATGGAGTTAAGATTGTTTGAAATTTAAAGTTCGTTTTTAAGCTTTTACGCAAGTTGTACGTAAGTATGCAAATAGAACTGGCGTTTTTGGGTTTGTTTTCGAAATATAATATTGCTTTTGCGTTAATAAAACACTTTAAGATTGTAAGCATTGTTGATACACCAGTTTTTATGTTGTACCACTTAATTAAGTCAATATACACTTGACAACCATACAGCCATATATATGAGAAAACAATTGACAAAGTTTAATAATTAAAACTTATGAATGCTAAATAGCTAAACGAAAGAGTATAATTTTAAATAATCAGTTGAAAAATCTATAATTAAGTGTGTTTATATTCAATAATATGATTTCATTCCGCATAGAATAAAAAGTAAACAATAGCAACTTCAATTGTACATAATTAAAAATGTGTGTAAATTTTTTGTACATGAATAACATCAATGAAAAAAAAATTTGAATAGAAAATTGCATGTTACTACACTAGATATTGTTCTTTTTACTACCCGTCTGTTAAACTATGATTCAGGGTGCAAAGATACACTATACAGTTTTCCTAGTTAAATTTCTATGTTAATTAATTTTAGCGCGAGTTTTTCACTTGCATCTGTTTGTGTAATCTGAAGCAAGGACTCGTTGCGAATTTTGGCCGACTTGATTGAAATCATTTACGATGCACATAAATATGCGTCACGGCGCGAGATATTAGGTGCCCCACTTTGTCGTAATATTCAAACTCGTAACCATTTTGAAAATGAATCATTAATTAATAACTAACCGTCTCCCACCAGAGAAAGCCTCTGTAAATTGAAACTATGATTAAGATTATGACATTATTTGAAAGCGTGCGTAACTCGGGAGTGTTATTTTGTCATAAACGGAAACTGCCTATCAAAATAGACAAGAAGGCATTAAGGATGAACAGTATGAACACTAATATAGAATCAAAATTATCACCGCCTCCAGCCATGGAATTCAAATCACAGATATTATATGCTTCAGGTGATTTAGTGAGACTTCAAATAATATCTACTTTCATACGTATGATGTCGTTATGACAATATGTAGGCTGGAAATCCAAAAGGGCGTAAAGTAAAAAGAGTTTTTCACCATGTCCGCTTTCAATACAAGGCGAATGGAGTACTGATTCAGTATTTCAATATAAGTTGCTTTTAATAAGAATGGGGAATCAGTAGTTCAACCTCTTCCTGTATGAATGATAATTAGTGGTAAGGAAAGCACGAGATATCTTTTTCTCTATGTCAGTTTTTTAGAATCGGAGAGAGGTTAGAGGCTCTAATAATATCACGGTTACTGATGTGTCGGTTCAATTCCCGGTGCGGACGGTTTTCATAAATTGACCTTTTAATCGATTTATGGATTTATGTTCGTAGTGTGAGTCCTCCCTCCCACTCATCCCATCCCAACGGGGCGTAGCGAGTGCAATTAGCTAACCACTAGTTTTCCTAACCCTATCCTTCTATACCTACTCTTTTTTTTTTTTTTTAACAAGTGGGCCTTATTTGAATTTTCTTCTTCTTTGACTATATTTACTCCCTATGTGGAGCATATGGCCACCACGTGGCGTCTCCATGATTCCCTGTCACTTGCAAATTGGTTTATTTCCTCTCATGTCATCATCCATATTCTGTCTCGCGCTGGTCAGGATCCTATCACAGTTATGAAAGGTTGCATAACACATCAAATCGTACTTACGCTTATTTTCAGATCAATCTGACTTGAATTAATTCTTATTCCGTCAGTAGTTTCCTTTAGATTTTAGTACAAATAACATAATATGTATTTTAAACGTGCAAAAGCTGTATTTTGTTATTATTTCCGAAAGAATTTGATGAAAACTATAAATTTGTTTATCATAGTCTTGCAAATAATATTTTTTGTGTTTAAAAAGCGGTTGATTTTAAATGAGAAAATATTAATCGAATCACAACAAAAAAAGAAAAATATCTTTGGTATTATAGCACAAGCTGATATGTCCGTTTTTGCTGTATAGGGATTATTCTCACAATAAAATATTCGTCATCATGTATGTGGTGGCAAAATTTGGTATGAAGAAGATACATTGAATAAGAACCCGTTAGAAATTATCCATTTAATTTGAATTTTTAATAACTTACCAAAATTTCTATTTCTTCTCCTGTAATCTAAAGTAAAACTGATTTGTGTGAAACACGCCACCTGTACCGCCGATAACATATTATAGCAAAATTGATCACATTATCAAAAATACGCTTTACATATGGAAAATTTATTAAAAAAACATCAATGGTTATTTTCATTTCACTCTCATGAAATGCTGCAAAATGTACAAAACACTCTTTTGGCTTACCAACATCGATATTTTATTAAGATACGTCTATGAAATTCATCAGCGTAAAATTTTGTCTATTTTAACGGTACAAACGTATGTAATATGTTTTCAATAGCCTTGGTAATGTAACAGGAAATGCCTCTTTGTCATTATTTTAATAATTTAAAATACTAATCTTAGGCGTACTAATACCAAGAACCTCGCTTCAAAAATTTAGTATTACATCAAATTTAGAATTACTTTTGGATAAAAACAAAGAGTAAATTACAAAGGCATAACGACATTATCTTGGATAAAAAGACACCTAGCAATATTGTGTAGGAATATCAGCATTTATTATTTCATATAGCATTGGATTTAACCGGAAACCTTCTTATATGATTTGATAGGTTTTAGTTAATTGATTTTATAATCATTTTGTAGAGATGAATCTATGGTTTACATAACCGTTACACGTGTTTGTGACCCATTGGTTACATTATAAAATTAAAATAACCGCTCTACCGCTTCTAATATCGAGTAAAATATAGACTTCTCATAGAGTATATTAAAAGATATTATTTTTACATGAGTTGATGGTTATTTGGTCACTCAACCTTCCCTATACCGAAGTAAAGCATAAAGTTTTACAGTTAGCTAATCGTTCTCCTTTCTAGCATTTTCTGAAATGAATTAGTATGAGGATATATAAAAATTACAAACATCTATGTTTTTGAACGCAAAACCAAGCATCAATGTATGAAAGTGTTCGCTGTGGATCACGACCGAAGAGGACGAACTCTCAAGAGCTTTGAACACGTAACTACAAGTCTGGCACTCCTCTAATAGCCTTATTTTATACTTTCATTCATATTGTTATGGACAAGAAATTTCGCAATATTTTAGCAGTTGTAAGTCGAGTATTTTTTTATATTTATTCTGATGTTTTGTCATCATTTTATTCATTCAAAACTCGCTGTTTTAAGGCAACGTTGAATTCTAAGAATCGTCACATCCAACACTTACATCGTTCAAGCTGTAGGTACAGCTAAAAACACTACTTAATAAATATAAACCATGGTATATTTATTCTATATTACGTTTGTGAATATACTATTAAGTTGAGATTCAGTTGTAATATGGCTTAACTTGGCGTAACTATGTTACCAAGAGAAGACTCTCTTAAGAAGTACGTCCTTCGTAAAGTGATATGCCAAAGACGTCTACCCCCCAATTGTTTTGAAACAACCATTACGCAGACATACGCGTAAATCATATCTAGGGACTGGTCCAACCAACTAATTCACTGACTAAGGTTAGTTTGCTAAACCATTCAGTTAAAAACTAAATTAAGTAGTTACTAAAATAATTTTCACATCAAACTATGAAGTCCTTCCAAAACGACATAGCTTATTTCTGATCCCTATTATGTATGTAAAAGATATATTTTAATATCAAAACGATCAAAATTATGTCTGTAAAAGTTCAGATTGATGCCCCAAACTTATTTGTTGAAAAATATAAATTTAATTTTTAAAAACATTCTTTGCATATAATTTAGAAATTCATTATTAATAAAAACAAAATAAAGCAAATATAAATAATTATGAGTCGATATATAGTGCTCACACAGAAACAATAAACATTGTACTGTATTCTGTTTATAATGATAAAAAAGTTTGAAACAGAGATAAGTTTATTTCAATAATTATTTTAAACTCAAATAATTTGGAAATATTGGAAAAGTAAAGTTAGAATGTTTACATCAATTTATTTACAAATAAAACACAATTTCACTTTTAAGGTCTTAACTGTCAATTCTTGGTGGAAAGACATTATATTTAAAAAAATAAAACAAAATTCATTTGTACTACTTCCGAATGTTTATAATGATCAAGACCGGTTTCTCTCATCACGAGCAGTGGAGAAAAGACATGACAAAGTACCCATGCCCAAGATCTAAAATATTGGATTAAACAAATATTAATTTACAGTTATTTAACCCACTGCCTTTTAATCGCTAGGGTATAGTTCTTACCATAAGACCACAGTAGACTACAAACGTAATAAAAACCGATTATAACACTGTGTCTTCCTTACTTTAAAAACACAAACTGTAATAAATGTCATGTCTCAAATTTAAATCGCTGCTTGTGGTGCAATCTCCCTTTTTTATACGCGAGGGGGTGTAAAAAAACTCATGTGATCGAAGCCCGTTAGTGGGACTGCTATTCTATGTCTAAGGGTTGAGTGTGAGGGAGCCTCCAGGCGATTTATTGAGAACCAATTCACTGCTCACTTCATTACGTCAAATCAACTTGGAGTGCTTCATCAGAGTGTTGAGAGATGGCAAAAAAATGATTGAGTTTCCATTTACGACGGTGTGAGCTGCTGTAAAAAAAGAATCTCCCGAGAATATATTGGAAATTTTCGTCGCTGAGAAATATGCCTACAATCAATATAGTGTATAATTTACGCCAACCAATATATCGAATCGTAGTTTTATCTGTATATTTTTAAGTCTGTCTGTAGGAAAAAAATGGTAAAGAGAATACAATTTGTTCCTCCTTGATACATACAACTTATAATAAAATACAATACAATTATGGTTATACCAAACACTTTTTATTTAATTTGTGTAATTATCAAATGTAAAGGTATAATTAACGAAACTAACGTATTTAAAAATTTAGTATTTTCAGTCAGCCACTTAACTTTCCATAGAGTTTTAAGATATAAGGGAGTGGCATCTATCCAGTGTTTATCATAAGAAATTACAATTCACCCAAGATGAACTTGAAGAGAAAAGTCTTAAAGACATCCTAGGATTTCAATATATACCTGAAACATCAACATGTTAATGGGAGTTGACTCGAGAACGTTCTTACTTCATTGAATATCAGTTTGTTATACAAACACTTATTTCTGTTATTAAACTTTGGTTCAATATGACTCTCAGCTCAATACTCGGCTTTATGCCTACCTAATACTAGAGCTTAGTATGAATTTCCTTCATTTATTATTAACGTAGGCGATATTTATTCCGTTCATGGTCCAATTACATTTTTTTCATCATGTTATTTATTCATTTGAATTTCTCAAAACGATTCCTACAGATTTAAATAAACGTAAACATTAAAATTTTTGCTAAACATTCAGTATACATAATTCATTTAAACGTAAATATTCTTCAATTTTCTTAAGTTATAACGAAGGCCTTTTCGAGCAACGTGTTTTTATAAATAGCTTATTGAAAAACAGAATGCCGTGAAACTTTGTGGTATAAATAACACTGTTTGAAATTAAAAGCCTCGCCGACAAAATTTTCAATATGAAAATAAATAATACTTCAATGAATAGAATCATGAAGCCGAATTTGTCTTTAGTAAGTTGCTCTGTAACAGCTGCTTATTTGAACAAAAGACACTACCAGTCTGCATTATCGACAATTGTAAGAACTTGCGAGAATATGAGGCGCATTTTATAACTAGTAATTATTATGTTTTAGGTTTAGGGGTAGACTTAGGGACACTGTTCATTATATAAATGATGGACACATTTGTGAACGCTAGCAAATTGCACTCACAATAAACCACAATCATTTATCAAAAAAAAAAACATAAATCATTAAAATTTAAAGCCAATTAAATAAGCAAAAAAGTATCAAAAATGTAAGTCTATTCATACTAAAGCACTCGTAAAAATAATTGTTAGTTCTTTTCATACAAAACAACGACTTGATCAGCAACCGTTGTACGGGTCTATCTTGGTGGATAAGGATCACAAGGGCCAATCAACAAAAACAAAGATTTTGGAGAAATATAGATAAAGACTATGCTGCCATGGAATTCATAAAATAAAGCACATTCCATAAACATTTGTTATTAAATGAACATATTTTATTATTACATTATTTCTAAGACATATATTTTATAATTATTTATGACTTGATATACATGGAAAAGTGTATTGAAAGTAATAAAAATGAAAAACACTTTTATTTAAACACATATTTCTATTTGTAGATTTTAATGTCCAACTATATTTTGTAAATGGTTATAGCACCTATAAGTGATCAACGGTTTGGTTACGGATTTCACGGGTTCAAATCACAATACAAACCGTTTCATAAATAGATTTTTCAATCGATTTATGGATTTCTGTTCAAAGACATGGATGTTTGTGATGTTTGAAATCCCCCCCCCCCACCCCTAACCATCCTATCCAAAAACCGGGTCTTAGCGAGAGCGATAAGTTAATCAGTTATCCTGTCTTAGCCCTATCCTTCTATAAATACCCTCTCCGATAGAAAAAGGTTGAGCAATTGCGTAACAAGCAGTTCTCATAGAAAATCGTGTGTTGAGACACCTCCACTAAGTGGCTAAAAATATTTAAAAAAATGTATGTGTGAAATAGCGCTTTTTATCATTAATTAATTAACTAAAAATATGCATTTTTGTAGTTAGACACATGTTATCCTAAGCCCATAACTACGCTACCTGCACGAAACGGCCTGTACGCGATACGGCAGCCATATTTTTTAAAAGCAGATGATGTTCAAAAAATCACTGAAATTCCAGGTATAAAAAATGAGTGGGCTGTAAATTGAACATAAAACTTTCACTTTGATGAGTCCAAAGACTCTCATCATGAGTTTGAGCAGGTATGTTGAGTCGTATCTTATTAATTTGCTCATAAAATTGAAGACATCCAAGGAACGACATCCAATCGAATATAGAGCAACTTTATGCCACGTCCTGCAGATATCCCACCAAAGGTCAAATTTGTGTTGCCATCGTAAAACATTCGCTGTGCAAAAAATTGCTTTCTTTTTTTATACTTACCTGCTTTGCAAGTTTACAGACAAGGTTACGCGAAGGTTAAAAACACCTGTGTTTAGTTTTCGTAAGTATGTTTTTGAATCTAACTATAAATTAGATGTGCGTATGTAAATATTATTATATGTATAAATAAATATATATGTAGATGATCGACGTAATCTCGAAATTATTTATTCGAGAAGAAAGTTTTTAAGCTATTGATGTACGCTTTGTCCTTTACCGTTTGGTTTCGGTAAAATTCAGTGTTTACTATTATTTGAACATTTTTATGATTCTTGAATTATATTAACGATATACAATAACCATATTATTACGTTACATTCTGCTTTTCGGTGTTAATAATTGATGAAATATTAGCCCTTGCTTCATTTTAAAAACACCAGTAGCTTGCAAGACTAAACATTGAAATGCATTTCTATCACTAAAAATGATTTTCATAAAAATGGTCAAACCAAGATTTATGGTATATTTTTGTATCAAACATTAACGTTACGTAGTTTTTCACCACTATTAAATATTAACTTACCTATTATCAAGACATTTTTAACACAAAACACAAATTCGTTACAATTTAAATACCAGAAAAAAGTACATCCGATGGAAATAAATATGGAAAACATTATACATATTAAGTGAATTAAAAGAAAATCTTTCTAAATTTGAATTATAATCATATTAAGTTAGATTCATCGCAGTTATTAATTGAACAATTGATTTGTTAAAAGTGAATATTTATCCGAAAATCTATTCGATATTTCAAGAAACACACATTGAGAACCAATATGAGTTTTTGAATAAGTGCGTTCCATTAAGAAGGTCTAAAGTCAACGGGCTCGCTTTCGAGTCTGGGAAAGTAAAATTAAACACTTCAGGTTTAAGGTCCCTTTATTTATTATAAGTTTTTAGACAGTATTCGTAAAGTGTTTGTTTCATTTTTTTTTCTCACTTAAAGTTTTCAAATTAGGGAATCTTTCGACCACAGGAAAAAGCTGATTATGTTCTTGAAATGTACATAAAGATTCACGTAAGTATGGTTCCTAGCAATAATTTATTAAGAATATTTTTTTGCTGCTTGAATATATAGCAATGTGCGTTTGGTAATACTTAGTCAAAGTCTTTTATTTAATAATAATAAGTTTTTTTTACAACGCAAACGCAAAACTTTTTTTTATCATATCCGTTCTCAATATGGATCATATGGCCTTCTAATAGAGGAAGTATCACAACAGAAGTTTTACTTAGATGACTAACTGCTTGTTACTCAGTTACTCAAACTCTATTTTTCGAAAAGAGTAGGGATAGAAGTTTAGGGCAATAACAGGAATGGAGGTTAGCTTATCGCTGTCGCTATGCCCAGTTATTATGATCGGATAGGTGAGAGGGAATTCTAGACATCATAAACAACCATGCTTACGAACAAAAATCCATAAATTGATTGAAAAATCAATGTATGAAACTGATCGTACAGGGATTTTAACTCGAGACATCAGTAACCGAAGCCAACGACGTTGACTACTGCACCATAGGCCCGACATGTACCAGAATATTAAGAACCCGTTAAGTATACTCCATATGTTATAGTCACTGGTAGGAAAGTTTTTGTAAAATTTTCAAGATAACATTGAACATGTTTTTACGCTTTATATGTCTACAATCCATTCTGAAGGCATGGTTTTCTTATTATGTTATTATTATGTAAATGTGGACTTGGTCGGTGTCGACTTTTCTCAAACTATTTGCACGTTTCCTGTGCGTAATATAAAACGAGAAACGCAATAATAACACGCCGACGCGGAAAGAAATATGCCCCCAAATGATATGGGAACGTTCTCAGTGTTGCGGCTTGGAAAAAAGCGCGACAGATTGAAATGTGAAGTTGAAAAAACAATCTTTTCTTTTGACAAAAATTCGAGAGCCACGTTAGATCCGAAAAAATCTGAAATATTTTTATCGCTTATTGAATCAATAGAAGGAATAGGAAAAATACGCACCGCTGAACAATAACCGTACGAGAAAATAAACATTTTTTGCGTAGGCTAATTGCGCATTGTCACCAAAAATGGCAAAGTCTCTTTGCTTAGAATTTTTTAAGCAACGACGTATAAGGAATATTTATATGCGATAAAAAAAAATATACGCAATTCTTTCAAATCTAACTTATGGATTGAAAATATCAATGGGTCACCATTTGAAACCATTATGACAAGCTCAATAAACTAAAAGTATTTTTTGAATTTGAATTGTTGAGAGTTTGTACATTTCCATGTTTTCCATCACAAACAACCCGGGCTTTGCCTTTCGTCATCTTCATTCTTTCCAGCACACGGTTGAACTCTAACTCGAACGGTCTTTAGTGATGAAATAAATGAAAATGTACGAAATCTCAAAAATTCAAATTTGATATTGAAATTCCATCGAGCAACCTCAGTCGATATCTTAAATAATAAAAGTATTTTCTTATCATGCCCGTTTCCAATGATGTTCCCGCTACCTTACTTTGAAAAGGTTCTAATTGCACCTGACCATGTTTTGAGATACGAGCGTTTGAAGTTTTGGCTGATCATATTTTGTATTTTGAAAGAAAAAATGTATTTTGAATGTAAGTATAAATTTTTTACGTGTTTTTCATTTTTTTTTTTAACTAAATCCTATATATTAGGAAATAATGAGTATCTAAAACTTTAGTTAGAGCTGATAACAATATATTTATTGAATTGGCATTTAATTGGTAGAACTCCATAAAAGGATAAAATAACACAGTATTTAGTTCTACAAAATTTTTATATCAGGTATTTGATAGCTATGTCGGCTTTACGCCAACGTCAGAAATATACTTAATAAGTTTAAGTATAGCTCTGACGATGGCATAAAACCGAAATAGTATTACTGATAACAATAATTTGTTTGAAAAAGTTTCATCGGCTATTTCAATTTTATTAAACAAAATGTTCTTATTTTTAAGATATTTGTTAATATTATGTATTATCATGTCTTGTTGAACAATATAAGCTAACCATAATATTATAATGCAACAGAATAATAATACATATATACTTTGAATGATTGAACGAACTCAGCTAACTTTCGCCAATGACCACATCGCTAGAACGATAGAAGTAAAGAGTAAAATACTCACTAAACATTGAGCGATAAATGTTTGACATGACATTAAAATCTTTTTAAAGAAACTGTGAAATGTATATTTTTTCTGTGACATGATAATAAGCAGTTCTATTAAATCATAGGACCTAATCAAACATATTTATGAAAAACATATGTGTGAATAGAACTCCGAAATACTGCTAACTCGCTCATTGAATAATATATGACTCTAAAATCAACGTATATGGTAGAATGTGGCTAATACAACATTTTCTAATCAAAAGGTTTAGGCCAAAATATTAGTTAGAACCTTTTCAAAGTAAGGTAACGGGTTATTAGTGGTAAAAAACTACAATTGATATTACTATAAATAAATCGAATTTGTTAATGATTAACGAATCTCATAAAGTGGTTAGTTTAATAAATAATGGTTAAGGTATGTAAATAGAAACTCAAATTTCATAATTTTCTTAAATGTCGATTATTTCAAAACAAGGTTTTTTGACTTAACACCTTCTGGCACTATCACGACGATGTATTGTCACGTGGAAAACAGAAAATTGCTCTTTAGTTTTGATACAACCACCTATTTTGTGCAAATTTAAATGATCAATCCCTATTATTCTGCACTGTTGAGCAGAATTGTTTTTTTTTTCATTTTCAACTGAATTTAAATTCCATGCATTTCTTTTGCGATTGGCAGAATGAAACAAAATATATTTTTCACATTGAAATTATTAAAACGTTGGATATTATTATTTTTCTATAAAATTTAACATCGCTAAAAACACACGAAAAAAAACTATTCAGGTTGTTATCGGTAATTGATTAGACGACCAATGAAAATCAATCATATTAATGAAAGTAATTATTATAAAACTAGCTATTTTCTAAATAGGTTTAAAATATAAACAAGTTCAGGTTAATATAAAATCAAAATTGATAATTTAGTTATTCCACTGGCTGTGTTACTAACAGTAATCGATATTTAGTAAATAACATTTTAAATAGAACATTAGTGAGATGGCTCACCAATATTAAATTTATTTTACTTGCAATTTTAACCTCCAAACACTAGTAATTAATTTTGTAATTTGTAGTGTTATGGTAATCAGTACTATTATAGTTTTTATCTTACCCTCACCCTGCGTCCAGTAGAAGTAATAAATTTACCCCTACCCTTCATGTTTATGTTGATAATTAGAATCATCGTTTACATGAGAAACAAACAACCTTGCGATGTAGTCATTCTGAAAATTTTTCATAAAGAAGCTTCACATTTAGTAAAACAGTCAGTGGAATAACTAAGTTGTCAGTCAATTTTAATTTTATATTGCAAATGAATTTCCACAAAATTACCGCCAAATCCACTGAAAATACTTAAAATTACTTATTTACTCATAAATACCGAATACGCAGATATGGTAAAATTACCATAGAACGGCAATAATTAGTTGTATTTATTGTATGTGAGAGCCTGACTTTGTCTTTGTTCTTTTTTGATAAAATATTACATTTAGGGATGATAACTCACGAAGACCAATAGGTGAAAATTTGCGAACGAATGAGTAGATTAAAGCATACAGCTTAGATATTTAGCAAGTAAACCGTGTATTATTGAATATTATTAGGGAACTATTGAATCGGCTGAATTTTGGAACCTTCAATTATAGTTAATTCTCAAATTAATTCCTACCCTGTTTAATAAAGATATGGAGATAATAACAAAGCAAACGAAGTAAATCGTCCTAATTTATTTTTATAAAAATAAAATGATTTTCTTGTAGTCATTGGTAAATTTAAATTTTAGTCAATTTGAGTGTTTTTACAGCCTTAGTACTGTATTACCTTTTCGACTAACTGTCTCTTTCCAGAACAGCAATGAACCATTATAAGTAGAGCAAATTTAATGATATAATTCTAATGATTGCTCGAAATATTTTTTTTTTGAATTTGCATAATATTATATAGATCCTAATGTAATACAATAATATCATTGAAAATAGAAAATAATAGGGTTTTCACTAATAAGTAAAACACAATAATTACTTGTTTGTATTTTTTATCATAAGTTCTATTATCAGAACCAATGTTTATTTTATTTTGCTTGATGCTTCCTTAATAATTTATTTTCGATTCATGTTTATTTTATATTAGATAAATTTATCAAACGTGGACTTCTGGTAAATCAACTAATTATTATCACCAAATGCATTTCCATAAAATGTAACACTTCTCGATACTGTAATTATGGGACAAATTGTGTTTAGTAAATTTATGCTTGATTGAATTACATTATCATATTTATTTGAAAATACATTTTTATATGTTTGAACAGAGAAGTAACATTTTTATTGAATAATTCTCATCATAATAATGATGTAACAGTCTGGAGTGCAACGAGCATCTAAAGGAAGTAAGTCATTTTAGAGTACCTTTTAATATAACATGTTGTGTCAAACAAAATGTGAGTATTTCTTATGAAAAATATTAATTTTGATGTAAGGTCCGTTTTATAAATTGATTTCTGTTCGTAGGCATGGATGATTGTGATGTTAAAAATTCCCTAACACCCATCCAATCGTAGTGAGAACGATAAGAAAATCACTAGTCCTGTCCTAGCCCTATCCTGCTATTCCTATTCTCTTCGAAAAAGAGAGGTTGAGAAACTGAGTAACTCACAATTCTCGTAGAAAATTTTTGTTAAGATATCTCCATTAGGAGGTCATATGCAACACATTGGGTGCGTACATGCTAAAAAAAATGATTTTTCAGTTTTCAAAAAAAAATTTTCATCTATCTTCAATGTTGAACAGCGTAAGTTCGAATTCATTCGTGTACTCAAATACCTGAAGATGCCGAAAGGTGAAACCCGGGTGGTTAATGACGAAATACATGGAAATGTACGAAATCTTAAAAATTTCTATCTTCAACTAATTTTAACCCGCTGACTGCTAACGACTCAACTGTTGATATGGCAGATTTCAGTGTGTTCATAGCTGATACTCAAGAATATGAGTGTTAACAATGTTTATCTTTTGTGTACAAGCTAATTATTGTATTAAAATATACAAAGCGACTGACTGACCTGACTGAGTTGTTCTGATAATCTCCATAAGTTTGGTTGACACCAACACTACTGAGTTAATTTTTGAAATATTTGTTATTGGAATATTCTTTAAACGGCTCAGCAGGGAACGGGATAAATTTCGTACAGATTTTATGTGTATTTAAATAAAAACCGCTATTCAGTAGTTTGTAACAAGCATTAAAATATATATATCCAATGTAAGTACTCTGAATTTTAAAATTGATGTGTAATAAAAAATGTTTTAATTTATTAAATAGATTTTTTTACAACATTTACTTCTGCTCACTAAGTCTAGCTGGTCCAGATGACTGTTTTCAGTTCGTTACGTTCGTTCCTTCCCGAACTATAAATTGAATTTCATCGCTATGCGATTCATAAATATTATTGATTCAAGAAGTCGGATAATATAGCTAGTACAAAAACAGAATTATTTAAAAAAAGAAATTTCTGTTGTATATAATATTATATCGTCACACAATAAAGTAAGAAATGAAAAACACAAACATTGGGATTTATAATAATATACAATGATGAACTGCCCTTTGATATGGAAATATAATTCTCAGATACACTTTGGTATCTTTACCGGGACGAGAGGATTTGTGCTTTGAAATTTGCAAAGGTACGCATTAATTGGTTTGTTGCCTCCTCAAATATTCATAAGCTCATGATACTCGTATGTACGGTGATACGAAAAGGTATGTTTCCGAATTCACAGGTGAAAAAGCAATGCTTGCCAGTGTGGAAATTTGTCTTAGTTCTAGAAAGATGAGCTATATTTATTTATTAACGGCTTTTACTTTATACTATTCTTCACCCGAAAAAGAAAATTCTTTAACAAATTAACTTCTTGTTATGATTGTCAGCTTGTGGCTTCGTAGTAACACTCAAGGCATTGGTACTGCGATCCATCGTTTAAATCCCTAAATTTAAAATAATTTATTTATAATATTTATAATATGTTACTTTGGTTCATATTTATAAAGACAGTGTTGTGCCCCCTCTTTTATAAAATAATACAGAAATATTTTTGAATGATAAAAAGATTTTACTATCGACTCCTAGTTTAGAAACAGCTGGTTTAGAGTGATTTGTTTACAATAATATGTACTCTCCTCACAAAAAATACTCTTATCTCTATTTTTTCCACCAATTATTGAAGGTAGAAGCTACATTATGACTACATAATATCGACGGTGTTTTGGATAATTGATGTAACCCTAAAAAAATACGAAAATGAGTTAATGATTGGATCTCATTTTAAAGACGACATAGTTGGTCTCCGCGGCTAAATAGTGTAAATTAGAATAAACAAATTGACCACTTTTGAAAAGAACATCATTTTACATTGGTTTTAAGTTTGAAAATTCTGAACCGACCTCTTGACGTAAGTCGCTATTATACCGACACTCCCCACGTATGATTCCGTATCTGCAAACATCATAATTTACAGAAGTGCATTTCAAAGATTCATAATGCAACTCACGTATTATGTTTTCGATAAAACAGTTTTTACTCCCTCTTAAACAATTTTAATTTTAAGGATTACGTCAATAGGCCGAAAAAACATCGAATGCTAAATAATGCTTTTATAGCTCTACCTAAGGTTGGTTTATATTAAATTGAAATTGAATATGGACAAGAAAAGCAATCTCCAAAATCGCCGAAAGCACCGAATACTATTTTCTATTAATAACTGATTACTCATTCATTTATATACAGGTCACAGTCCAAAATTCCTCAAAGGATATTGTGGCTTCTACAAGTTTTCGTTGAGATATAAATTGAAACCGGAATGATAGTTAATTAATTATTTAATAAATTAAAGTGTTATCTAGATAGACTTTTGCAAACAGAGCTACAAGTAAATGTACACTTTGCTGGTGAGCAGGCCACTAAATCACGGTTTGATGAAAAACGATACCACTGACAAGCGAATATTATGTGTTCGTTTTTTACGGATTTATGGGAGGGCTCCCAAAAAGTTGTTTTTTTTACCTAAAAGTAGGCACATAAAAAAACAATCTACTGTTTACAACAATGTAATAAATGAGTTATTTCCTGAGTTTGATAATTAATTCAGAAGTAATTGAAAAATAGCCGCGGAATTTTTGTTGGGTTTATAAATTTACAAATATAGTTAATAAATATAGTGCTTACATATGACTTAACGAGATGACTTTTTATGAAATATTAGGTGTTTGAATAATTGATTTTTCGGCTTAGCAAAACTGTATAGTATTTACTTTCTGAATAATTGAATCATTACTATTGCAATATCTCAATCAAATTTCGAAAATATTCATAACTTTAATTTCAAAACTACATATTTTAATGGATGCACCAAAAGTATTGTATAATTATAATTAAATAGAAATTCTTTACCAGATAAATAAAACGAAGCTCGGTCGTATAGATTGTAGCATGGAGTATATCATCACAATTAAAAAGGGGGTTCATGGGAACATTCTGAGCAACTACACATCAGCAAATTTTAATCTCTTAATAATTACACGAAATTAGCAATGAACTATGTAATAGATAAAATACAAAACACAAAGTTAAAACACTGCTACATTTTTCGTCTTTTAAGGTTTTTTTAAGCTGTATTATGGTTTGCTAGTGGTTCTACAAGAACTGCTTGTTACTCAGTTGCTCAACCTCTTTTTTTAAGAGAGTAAGAATAGTAGGATAGGATAAGTGGTTGGTTAATTGCACTCGCTACGATTGGATGGATATGAGGGAATTTCAGACATCACAAACATCCGTGTTTTGGAACAGAAATCCATTTAAAAATCAGTTAATGAAACTGTTCGTATGAGATTCGGAATTATTGCTTTTTCAACATCACGCGATAGTCAGATGTATAAATAGATTAAGAAATAAAATTCTTTCCATAATATTTGTTTTGCCATTTACTATCTTTTTACTTATGATGCCAGTATTTCTAACTGATTTGTTCGATTGAAAAGAACGCCACACCACGCCTTCGGCACTATTAAAGAATGGATATTTAAATGAAAAAATAGCTTTAAAATGGTGTGGAAAGAATTATTATGTATTTAACATAAAATTTTGAATAAATTTGAATTTAGAATAAAGCCAAAAAATTAATTTTGTAAGCAGTAGATTTTACGTTCTAATCTTAAAACGAAACGTGCCTTAGCTAGATGAGAAAAGTTTTTCATGGACAAATTTTAAATACAACAAGGCTTAGTTATGTGAGAACGAAAGTGAATATTTTATTAGATGAAAAAGAATATAACATGGTGAAACACTACTGCCATAAAAACTAAATACTACTTTTACACGCCTTTTAAAAATTTTTTGTTTAGTTAATACTTTTGAAATATTTTCTCCATGATTTAATTAAAAACGGTTTATATTTTGAAAAACAATTGATCCGCCGAAAGCAGATCAAACTTACACAGTAAAGACTATAATATATACCTGTTTACGTATTTTCTTAAAAGCAATTAAGTTTCTTTTAATGTGCCGGTTCATAGCCAAGTTGTGAACGCTTTTCGATATTTGTTTTCTTTGGCTGTGTTGTTCACAGGTTCGAGTCCCTGCGAGGACAATTTCCCAAACTGATCATTATCATTATTATTAATAGACTTCAAAATATTTTTTCAAAGGTTTAATTCTCTTCCATCTATCTTATCTTAAAAATGCGGTCTATTAACTTATAATTAATCATTTCTAAGTCTCATCTTTATTATTTTTACCACTTTCTAAAAAGAGGTTGAGCAGATGAATGACAACCAGTGCTCGTAAAATCAACCACTTTTGAAATGATTCATTATGAATGCGTCACAAAAAAAAAACAGAAAATAATGAATTTTATAAAATAAGAATATTAAAATTTTCCACATTTATATTTTGAGGTCTTACAAAATAATAAATAGTTAAAATCGTTTTCATATTAATTAAAATTTCCAGTTATGATATTTCAACAGTTAGTGATGATATTTCATTGTCTACAAATAAACGTAAAGAATTGCTTAAAAAAATTGTATGGGTGCTTACATCGTTAATCGCCTTTTATCCAGAGTTTCTCGTATTGTTTATTGTTACACATTTCTCTCCGAGTCACAATAAATATAACGGCAAACATAATAATAATCCTGATCTCTGGAAGGACGATTTGTATTTCTTTTTCGTGAAACTTACAAGATAAATTCAATATTTTGTACACACTCCAAATAACAACTATTATGTGTCTAGTATATACTGATGAAAAAATGTTCTGTAGCTTACATTAGATAAATCTACTTTAACTTTATCCGATCTTTAGAACAACGCGTGCTTACCTCTCTGATAGGACACGTCGTTTCGTTCGCTACTTCCACTGTATTCTGTAAACAAACTTAGTTTCAAAAATAATCATGATAAAAGTATACGGCGACAAGAAGTAGAATCACTCGAGTATGTATGGTAAGTTGCTGCAACATTTTTGACGCCAGGTTTTATTGCTTTTAATTTACGATGTTGGACACTATCTAGTTTTGTTTTGTCAAAGTTGAATATTTTTGTACTTATCTCAAGTACCTTTCTATTTTTCCCATGTAGCAAATGATTGGCTACAATATCGACAGAAAATTCGATCATACTTGTAATACCTTAAGACAGGGTTTCCCAAACTATCACTGGTGTTCCGCTGAACGGGATAAGTTATTCCGCAAACATTTGGAATGGTTTTATATGCTGCTGCAGCTATAAAAGATTCAATCATGTTTGACCTCATAATCATATTATATACCCAATAAAATAAACAAGGTGTTCTGTTACAATTTTAGGGTTAAAGTGTTCCCTCGCAAGAAATGTTTAGGAAACCCTGCTTTAAGAGAAAGTAAATAATATATTGTGTACACAATCTTCTGGCAGAAGGTCCATTTAGTCTCATATCGAAAGGTAAATATAGGAAAAATATCTATGAGGTGTGCAAGCAATGAATGCATATGAATGAATGCTAGTTATAAAATTTGAATTAAAGAGTGTTTTTTGACATCTTTTAATTTCATTTTATCTTAGTTCTTTATCAGAAGAAAGGCTCTATTTTTTAATAACTCTAAATAGCTAGATTTTTTCATACCTAAAGAGTGTTGTAGCATAAAAAATATCATTGGATAAAGAGTGTGTGATGTTTTGTCTTGAGAATCAGACCTTGAAAGTTGAACAGCAGTCTGGATATAATTCATAATAATACATAAGAAAATTCTCAGATATTACAGGATCAAAAACCTGCACTAGCAGCATGGGAGTTATTAAATAGATTAAAAACATTACATAATATACGACTGTGAAAGGGCACTTATTAATTTGAAAGGTCGACAAAAAATTTGGGAATCCTGCGGCTTTTTGAAGCTTCAAGTGCCGCCTTTGGGTCGAATCCATTTTAATTTTTTTCATAAATTTGAAAATAATAAGTTTCTTTAATGCAACCGTATAAGATAACAAATATGATAATGTAGTTAATGGACCATTCAAAAATGCAAATGGTTTTCCCCCTGGTATAATTTGTGAATTTGGATACCTCACGCACATATTGAAGTAAACAGAGCACATTTATCACTTTTACGGTGTTAACTTTCAACTCTGGTGGAAAGACATTATCAACTGATAAAAATACAAACATTACACGCCTACTTATAAAATAGTCTACAATTAAAATGTTATGGACCCCTTACAAATCAATAAATACTAATCTGAAATGAAAAATATAGCTACATTAAAAGTCCATTAAATGAGCAGAAATTTTTAATGTCATTACTGATGCATTAAGCAAATAGCCGGTTTATGAACCATCTGTTTTATATACCTTAATTTTAACACTCAATTTTATATAAATAGGCCTGTTGTGTTTGTATTTTTATCAGTTGATAATGCTCGTAATGAGCGAAACCGGTCTTGATCATTATAAACATGTGGAAGTAGTACAAATGAATTGTGGTTTATTTAAAAAAAAAAGGATACTATTTTAAAATAAAAGACTGAATGTAACCAAACGCAGATTGCTACATATTTAAACAGTTAAATCACCAAATCAAGACAAGTGTTCCATTAAAGTTAATCGTGCACAATATATTGCTCATGAGGAGGATAAATGCAATATTGAATTAAACGATTTCATTAACAGTTTTTGTAATCAAAAGCTACGATCGTTTCCATCCCTACCGCTGTGATCGCGTTTATTTTAACAAGAACTTAAAGCAACTTCCATAGAATATACTGGAATTTTGAACACGTTTGGTATATTCAATATTCTCCCTCACCTTAATCTTTTTTGGTGGAAAAATTGCCTTTTATTATTCGAGTGCGAAGTTAGGTGAAAAATTACAGGTAATTTGGAACAGAGCGAGAGAGGCATCATTTATTTGTCACACTTGGACTTTCCTAAATTATCAAGCAGTCGGATTGATATAATTCCGAGTAGGTAGGAGGTGATAACGAACACTTACCGAAAGGACTGTTGAAATGTGTTTTTTTTTTATCTCAATTCTTTTCGTGGATTTGTGTGGATGTGGATTTCATTGTCATTATATGATTATTTAAAAAAAAAAATTGAAAACTTGAACACCTAATTTTTTTTGTTATTATTCATTTCAAGTAAAAGTAATTTTGTCATGGCGTAGCCAAGGCAATTCATTACTATTTTTATTCATTTTGATTGACAATGATATTTTTTTCAGTAATTATTTCGATAGTAGTCAGTAGTTATCTTATAATCCAATACTGAATTCAATAAATATATGGGAATGTTTTATTTCAATCATATATAAACGTTTAGTATATTTATAAAGATATAAACATCGATAAATTAAATTTTATACTGTACATCTAATTTTTGCAGACTTTAATAAAATTCTAGGATTATGTATATAACATAAATATTTATAGTAGGAGTTTGCAGAAGTTTTCACGGGATTTTCGTAGTTATTAGAATAATAACCATTGTCATTCTAAAATAACCACTTGTTATATTTTGGAACTGAGTTCATTACATATACAAAGATGACACTATATTGGATCTCAAATATGACGACCGGCTTCACAATATAGCCGTAGAGACATTTCTTGGTGGCGGCTAAAAACTACACCAGATTGAAGCTCCATTGTTGAGAAAACAATATTTTATTCTCTCGATGTTACAGTGACCGTCTATGAAAAGATAAACTATTTTTGATTATAAAAAGTGATTTTTTTGAGATATAAAACTAAAATAACTTCAACCACAATTAAATTTAAGCCATTTGCTCAACCAAAAATGTTTTCAAGCACATTTGAAGTTTGTTAAAAATAAAGTATATAAGTAACTTTATTCGAGAGAGAAAACCATAAAACAAAAATAAGATGTTTCTATCTGAAATGTTTAAAATATTTTTAGTTTTGAATATTCGGAACGCTCTAATTTTATCCTTTTCTTAAACCATTAAAACTTTTGTGCGTGTGAGGGGAATTTGTAATTTTTTATTTCCCTTCCCATTCTATCATAATATTAGAGTATGTGTATTTGATCAAAAATAAAATATTATTCTCAAAGAATCATTTGTTTTCTTTAAAACATCGTCTAGTACAGGGGGTTCCAACCTTTTTTGCTCCATTCCCTCTTTCACGAATGCTTAGAATATAATTTCACTTGATGATCTAAGTCTAACTAAAAGGTGCTTTCCAAATATGCATATTTGTAATATTGAAAATCTTTAATAAGCGGCAGCATTTCCCTTCATTCTTCTTCTTCGTAGTCGTATTCCTCACATGTGAGGGTCGTGACCTCCGCCTGCTACAACTGCATTGCCTTTGACAATCTTTCACCACTTGCTCCTGCACTCCGCTGCTCTGAGGGTCATCAGTAAGGAGAGGTCTGCGCCGTCCTTCACTTCGTTGCCCCAGCGAGTGGAGCTTTTTCCCCGTCCCTTTCTGCCTTCTACCTTTCCTTTGAAGACGAGCCTCTCGAGATTGTCGGTAAGCTTGTGGGCGATATGGCTAAAAAAGTCGAAAGGGCGTCTTGTATAGACGGCCGGGAGTCTGTCCTGTTTTTAGAGCTTTTTCAGAATAGAGGCGTTTGTATTATTCCCCTCATAGAACTTTCATTATCTACCAGAGGAGATTTTCTCACTGGTTGCTAGCCGCTGATCTAGTAGCAATTTCAAAAGTATCTCACAAATTTCTTGAAGTTTTATTCAACTTTAAATAAGACAAACAAATGTATTTCTTTACAATAAAATAAGCTAAGACATCGACTGAGGGTGCTTGATGGAATTTCAATATCAAATTTGGATTATTGGGATTTTGTACACTTCCATGTATTTTGTCACTAACGACCCTGGTTTCGCCTTTCGGCATCTTCAGGCATTCGAGCACACGAATGGACTCGAACTGACAGACAGTAAACTGTTTAGTGTCTGTCAGTTCGAGTCCATTCGTGTGCTCGAATGCCTGAAGATGCCGAAAGGTGAAACCAGGGTCGTTAGTGACAAAATGCATGGAAGTGTACAAAATCTCAATAATCCAAATTTAATAAAATAAGCATTTGTCCATGTATATACACATGATTTCAAACCTTAACTTAAGGGGTTGGTGAAGGGAAAATTTAGGGAGGGTGTAGAACATGTGACGTTATTTAGTTAGGACCTTGTTTTTGTGACGAAGTAGGACAATGAGTATTGAAAGCATACCCAAAATCAAGTGTCATAATAAAAGACTATAGATATTCTAACCATATCCGCTCCCAATATTAAGCATATGGACTCATAATGAAGGTATCTCAACAGAAGCTTTTCTAAGATAACTGCTTGTTACTCAGTTGCTGAACCTTAGTGGTTATCTAATCGCTCTAATTTTGTTAAGATTGCATGGTTAAGAGGGTATTTTTAGACTTTAAAAATATTAAAATAAAACTGTCCGTACTGAGATTCCCGTGAGATTCGTAACCAAAGTCAACGACGTAGACCACTGCACCACGGACCCGGCATATTTTATTATACTTTACCAATTGTTAATCATATTTTTAGTCAGTAATTATAAAAAATATCGACTTAATTCGTTTATTAATTTGAATATTAGTGAAATTTCGTACAGTGAAAACAGAATGTAAAGATAAATTTTGTAGTGTAATTAATTTAATTTGGGAGAGAAATGGGATGAGGGATAGTTGAAAATATTAAACCATATCTAAAGTTGGATGTCGAATACTCAAACTTGAATGACATGCAAAGATATAATAAACACACAATAGAAATTATTCAGGTACATTAAGAAACTCATCAAAGCAGAATGCAAACAATAAAATGAAATGATTGTAGAGGGTGTTTCATCTGTAGACTTGCCACTTGATTATACCTAACCAATTTTTTATAGATGAGTGATATCATTTTTTTCGTTATAAATTTGAAAGTAAACAGTAAGTTTGTTGTATCAAAAGTGGTAATATCGCAGATCTTATAAATATTCCTAACAAAACATGCGTTGAACAGACTTATGGAATTTTACTTATGTACTTTCTACGATTGACTGTATTAGACTCAACCAACTTTGATTCATTGTGTGGATAAACGAGGAGTTATTTGTTTTCGATTGTCATGTTTGATTCGAACAACGTAATTTCCATTTTTTTTAAACTAGTAATACTGGACTACAAACTAAACTAACAGTAGTAACCCATGTAACCCACACACAAAAAATATTTTGTATAGCCCGCAGTGTATTAAATTGTATACATTGTGATTATCGGAAAAAAAAACATTTTGTAAAGTTGAAAGTATACGTCCTTTTGCCTTCAGTCAATATCTTAATGACAATATATGTAAAACTGAGAGCGGACATGGCTACAAAAAAAGGATTGGAAATTTGTGACTCATGTGTCACAGATTACACTTTCCCAGCGTCCCTAATGCGACATAATGAAGTTGGACGTGTCCATTCTAGTACTGCGGCCCATTCCATCGTAACAATAAAGTACAGGGCCCACCTAATGGAGGCATTGTCACTTGATAGGAGCTGCAATTCAACTCCTATTGGGCCATTGTGCTTCGCTCGGCATCGCGCCACACCGATTCATCACTGACATTTGTGTGTTTCATTTCAAAACGAACAGAAAAAGAATTATTTTAAATCACTCTCACAATATTAAAAAATCCAATTCTCTTTTTTTCCGGAATAGCGCTTAACTCGTACTGCTAAAATGTACAACAATTTGGTGATAAAAACACCCTCACTAAAATATAATCGTATAACTGAATCAGTCATTTTGTAGAAGAGCCATTTGTAGTTTTCTAAAATTATCTGCAAATAATATCAAAATCTGGTAAAAAAAGAGCGACGACGACTTCTTTTTACAACTTTTTCCATAAAATGCATTTTTGATTTCTGTGTATATTAATATACTTGTTTCATGCATATAATATTTTCATGTCCTGCAATTAACATATATATATGTATAATATGAAAAATTTGGCTCTTTGACGGATTGGTTGGTTGGTTTTCAATTTGAAGACCAATCTATAAATATAAAAATGAATGTCTGTTTGTTGGTTTGTCCGGATCTTATAGGCTCCTAAACTACTCAACCGTTCCTTTCCCATTCATACGATTTCGATGAAACTTCTTCGATGAAAGACTTCGGTGAGTTGTTGTGCACACACCCGTGAAGGGTTCTGAAGAAAAAAAAATAAAAATCTAAAATTGAAAAAAAGAATCAAATACGTACATACAGCGACATCTAGGAAAAACCTTCTGATTTATTCGTGTACGCACTAGACGAAAAAAAAATATTGTGTTTTAACAAGTGTGATATTGAAACTCGGGTTCGGGTCGGGCCCGACCTGAAATTTCAGCCTGTGCAGACCTCTAATCCAAAAGCAGTTCAATAAACAGAATTAAAACACAAACCCTTCCTTTCTTTCAGTGGCATTGCAACGCATGCCGGGTACTCATTAGTTACACATAAATAAGAAAAATAGAAAATAAGCCTGACAAAATTAGACTTTTTTAGTCATAGTCTGAGTCGGGGTCGAAGACGTAATTGATGGTGAAGTTGGAGTCGGGTTGTTGGTCAATGTCGGAGTTCTAGTCAGAGTCGTGCTTTTGAACGACTCCACACTCCTGAAAATAGAGATAGAATTGCAAATCCAACTATATCCATCATTCAAAAATGATAATTTCAGACTAACGACGTACACTATTTTATTAAAGGTATGGGCTTAGCAAGTATGACAACTTTTTTTTTTCATTTGATTTTTCGCTATTTTATATTTAAGTTGTCAATTCTTGGAGGGAAGGCATAGTATTTTAATAATAAAACACATTTTTTTGGTACTACATACTTCCACATGTTTACAATGATGAACAAATTTTGTTGTGTATTTAAAACATTTTATGTTTGATATATAAATATTTCTGACTGTCTTAGTAAGTCATAATGTTTATATGTGGCTTGGAAGTAAAGCGTTTCATTAGAAATAATTTAATAAAACACAATTTGTTTATTCTACTTTCACATGTTTATAATGATCATGATGGGTTTTGCTCATCGCGAGCATTATCAACTGAAGAGTAAATGATTAAATGAAGCTCATCATAAAGTTGACTACGTCTCAGTTGACTTTTGAGTGAATTATAGACTCTAATAACACGATTAAACGAAGACTTATTTTAAAAAATTAAAGAAAAGTATGTAGATAAAAATTATCGATGAAGGTATTTTTTTGTGGAACAGTATTAAAAAAATACACATTTAAATTTGGATTATTGAGATTTTGTACACTTCCATGTATTTTGTCACTAACGAACTGAGTTCGAGTCCATTCGTGTGCTCGAATGCCTGAAGATACCGAAAGGCGAAACCCGGGTCGTTAGTGACAAAATACATGGAAGTGTACAAAATCTCAATAATCCAAATTTGATATTGAAATTCCATCAAGCACCCTCAGTCGATGTCTTAAATTAAATACACATTTATAAACTATTGAAATTATGTAAAAGAAGAAGAGGCTAAGAAGTTTATTTTTGTTCCACTAGAAATAGTTACGTATTTTTAAGTATAAGAAAAAAAATTGGTGCATCATCTCTAACATATGACCAACCTATATCTTGCGACAGTAAAATAAAAGCTGAGTGTATTTCCCTCCTAGACCCAAGGAAATACCTGTCCATCTGATCTTTCGCTCCCTCATCACGTTAATGATTCGGGGCTTAAATAAAGCGAAGAGCTCCGAATTTTCTAAGGTTGAGCCATCCATGGGCTTTCTTTACTAGGCCAATTAATCGTCGGAGAATTGTAAATCAGAATTCGTGGATAGCGCTTTCTCTTTCTTATTGGAGGTTAATCGACATTGTAAGAAAACTATTGAATATTTTAGAAGTCAAATACATTTTTTTTTTTAAATCTGATTTGTTAAAATTTTATACATTTCCTTTATTTAGTTTCGCTTTCGGGATCTTCGGGTATTCGAGTACATGAATGGACTCAAACTGACAGTAAATATTTTATGTCGTTTGTATATAAGACAAACTGGGAAAATTACTACCAATAAGTCTAGGATTGATATTTGAATTACTTTTAATATTGATTTGATAATAACGACTTTTAACCATAGTTGGAAAAAAATCGCATAATAAATTACAAAATTATAAGTCTTAGTAATTGCAGGTGACCGAGAACCTATTAAAATTAAATTATAATTTTGAAAAAATAGCATGGACATACCGTACTTATTTTAAATGGTGGGTTTTGTTAGGGTGAATATCAGATGTAAGATAGCAAATTGTCGGTTCCGTATTTCAGGTCGTAGCATCGCTGGCTACGGTTACGGATGTATCGGGCTCAGGTCCTGGTGCGGACAGTTTCATAAACTAATCTTTCAGTGGATTTATGAATTTCCTTTCGTAGTCATGAATGTTTGTGATGTTTAAAACTAAAATCCTAAAAAACGTGGCGTAACGAGAGAGATTAGCTAACCACTAGTCCTGTCTTAACCCTATCTTTCTATCTGTACTCCCCTCGAAAAAGAAAGGCTGAGCAACTGAGTAACAAGCAGTTTTCACAGAAGACTCCTGTTGAGATACTTCCATCAAGAAGCCATATGCTCCACGTTAGGTGCGGACATGGTAAAAAAATCACATGAAAATTAAAAATTATGAGAATTTCATTATTTTGATTGCTAAGTAATTTAAGTGATATGAGTTCATTAATTTTTTTAATGAATTATTCTCTCTATTAATATGTACATTTCGACGATGCCAAACCCGACATTCCCTCAAATATCAATCAATTATTATGAATATCTTGGTCTTAAAAAATAAATAGTGTTTAGGTGAACATTTCAAAAATATTTCTAAATGTTATTCTGATTAAATTTCTGGTTGCGCTGAATGTAAATTAAAGTTATGTTATATGAATTTAATATCATTAATAATTGTTTCGCAGTATGAAAAAAGAGTAGTGGAACTATTGAAAATGGAAACCTGATATTGATACCCAAAAGCAGCTCTGAATTAGTCGAATTTCAAAAGATACACATTCATGAACGGATATTTCTAATTTGAATTTTTGAGATTTTGTAAATTTCCGCAAATTTCTAAGGCAACAAATTAAATGGTCAGAATTTTATTCAATTTTTGGTCAGAATTTGAATCAACATTCGTTCATATTTAAAAATACGAACGGTTTTAAAATTATTATACGGTCAGAATAAAACGTCAAGTTAGGTTAGAAATACTGACAATAAATTATTTATTCTACCCTCTGTAATTCTGACCGATACATACAAATGACGGCGTATTTATACTATAAATACACTTCACATATTTAGGCTTACATCTAAATTTACTACCGTTTCAATTTAGGATACAATTTTTAGTAAAAAAACCCCATAAAGTAATACTTTAATCATCTTATCCAGGTTTTTTATTTATATATAATTTTCATTTACCGATAAATAACCGGTAATTGAAACTTTTCAGTAAATTGCAAGCCCCACTTTATATGTTTATGGATGGTAGTTTTGAGAGCTGTATTTATAAAAATATGGATGAATTAAAATATTTTGAAGCTGCTCTAACGACGCATTCAGTTTTGAGTAATTTGTTCTGGTCAGCTTGCGAGTAACGCTTTGAAATATAAATTATGTATGGTAAACATGTTCATTTACATAATTAAGCACACTGTTTAAAGGACCAAAGGTATGAGTGTAAATTTTCAGGAAGTTGTTTTATTAAACGGCATTTCTGGTAAAACAGATAGCAGACAATGTATCCTTTGATAAAGTACCAAATACCTGCATAAAATTTTCGCTTCAAAAGTAATGTAGATTTTTCATTTCTTCAAAACTTTCTATGTTAAATTGATTCAGGAGCAAAATTAAAAATAATGTTAGGTTTTTTCTTGATAGTTTTCTAGATTATATTTTGGAACCTGTGCTTCTAATTTCAAGTAAATAGCCATCATTCGATTCTGTCAGATTTTATTTAAGAATTGTTGAAAACTTTAATCACTTTTATTTTATTGTAAAGATTTTAATGATTAAATTAGCATTTACTTGGTAAAACTTTATTAATAACTATTTATTTAGTTGAACAAGAATTTCATCAAGTGTTTGATAGATCAAAAAATTGATAAAATTATTGTGGAACTAAATACATTGTTATTTTTACCTTATTAAAAAACTTAACTTACAAGAATTTAAAAACCACATTTGAATCGCTTGAATTTGAAGTCATTTATGTGATGCCAAAAGGTGAGACCTGGGTGATGACAAGTTATTGAATATTCTTTTGATAAGGTGGTTTTATGTTTCGTCATATTTTGCAATATTCAAAAAACAATTTGGTTGAAGACAGATTAAATTGATTCTCATATTTGATTAATATAATGTGAGTTGCTAGTTTTATTGATCGTGATATTAATTCAAACAAAAAAAATAATTGGTACGGAAATTTGTGCGAAGTTTTTCCGAGTGCAACGTGAACCTAATTTCTCAAATTACCATTTTTTGCGCGGAAATAATTATAAAACAATCTTGAGACTGCAGAATAATAGGATCATACGAGTAGGGTAAACTTTGAAATTTCCGGCGAAAGTTTCGCCAACTTTAGTCAATAAAGTTGTCACTGATGAAACCCTTACTCCAGCTTGGTTGCAAATATTTGATTTCGGTCAAATAGTTAGCATCGGAGACATTCTCTTGCCTCATATTCTACAGTTACCCATTATAAAGTTCCTCCTTGCCAAGTCAGTTTGCACAAATAGACTTATAGGAAGCAATTTATTTACTGGATAAATAATTAATTACCGCATCATAAATTTTACGCTTTTCAAAATTGCATAATTTATGCGAGAACAATATTATGAATTTCTTAATGAAGGTTTACTAGGATAAATGGTTTAATTTACAAAATACGTATGTGCGCAAAAAGAAAATATTAAACAGGGAAATCAAAGTAAACAAATTAACACTATTTAATATTTGATTGAATTTTCAATGATATGAATTGATTTGGTACTTGGACCTTCACCTTGTTAAATTCAAATAACTTTTTTTGAAGAAAGTTTTTTGACCATGTCTCCCAATGTAGAGTGTGTGCTATAAAGGAGCATTTCAACATAAGTTGCCTTGCACAAAAACGAGTGATAATTTTGTCACCAATCTGTATTTTTAGAAAAGATGAAGATAAATTAATTCATGGGTATAGATTCTAGACTCTAGGGAAGTTAGGAAATGGTATAGGATGTTAACGTTGAATACATCGACGCCTTTCAGGGCTAATCGATGTAAAAATAAATTGAAGTATTCGTTCTTAGATGAATTCAAGACCGTGGACACCGGAATTGAATAGGCTATAGAACTGTTTTTTTAACAGTGTTGTTATTACTTCATGGCTTATTGATTTATTGTTTTTGTTTGTCATATATAAGCTGTTTTCTCTTTTATTTTTAAATGCGAGTGGTCACTGATATTGATTTACTTAAGCAATATACTAATAAACAGTTATCATTAATAAACGCTGCTAAATTTCCAGTAGGTATGCGTATATGTTTATTTGGAAGTGGACCGTAATAAAACAACAGAATAAAGCATCAGATAAATTGAGTATATTTAATTTTAGCATAAGTAGAAATATTTACAATTATTAAATATCTATTTAGTTGCAAAATAATAATAATGTGTGAGTACCATGAAACGATGATGTGATGCTGAAATATCTATCAACTAAATATTTTTTGTGCTGTCCAATCTTTATCGTATAATAATGGAATTATATGCCAATTTGACAGATAAGTATTCATTGTTCTAAAAGAAAAAGTGATTATTTATGTTGAGATAGGAATACATTTTATCGTTAAAGATACAAATTGAAAACGAAGAATCTTTATACACAAAATAACAAATATTTATTCAGATATTTTTCAATATCTACGTTAAGAAAATATTATAAACGCTCTATAATGATATACAAACATTCATTATATTATATTGGAATAACAAAATATGCTTGAAAAAATATTATTGTGAATATATTTTCGATATATTCCAAATATCGTTTGAAAATAGCTAGAAAAACATTTTTATTTTACTAGTATTTATTACCCGGCTTCGCCCGCAATATACGGCACTATCATTAGGTTATTTAGACGTTAGCGGGGCTATTTTGGTGCTATCTAATGTTGAAAGTTGGAAGTACGTCATGTACCACCCACAAAATATAGTCTATCAATAGAGCCAATAAGAAGCGAAGTGAGTCAACTGATATGAATGTTTTAAGGATAGTTGATAATGATTAGATGTCTAAAATGATCATATGCGAATACTTGTGAAGAGTTTTCTGTGTATAGTTTTTTATGATAATTTAAAACTGTCTAGGTACATTATTTTAAAGTATGTGAAGATATGTTTTGGCCAGAATATAACGAAACTTGCTTATTCGAAACAGGATTGAAAAAAAAAACCATAGAGTACAAGATAAAAGTTGTTGCTGGAGTTTCTCTAGCGACTGTCGCCATTCTGACTTTTGGCTCCATTTCATCTTTATTTTTATGAAAATAGAAACTGGTCATGAGTATCCGGCATGCGTTGCAATGCCACTCAAAGAAAGAATGGCTTAATTCTGTTTATTGTAGTGCTTTTGGATAAGAGATCTGCACGGGCCGAAATTTCATAAAATTACCCGTTCCAAGCCCGCCATATTCAGGCTCGGCCCAGCCCGAACCTGACTCTCAATATCACACTTGTTACCCAAAACCCGACCCGAAGCCCAAATTTATTTTTCTCAGTTTGAAAAAAGCCCAATTTTTTTAAACATAGTAACTCATTTATACTTTTCAAAACAATAAATGCTATTGTTTGCACATTTCCAACGATATTCATAGTGCATGTGAAATAAATTATTTAAGTGACTCATGACCCGAACATAGTACGAAATATTTTTCTTAATTTTGAATTCCTTGCCCGGGCCCGGCCTGAGACCGAATCTAAATGGTCTTTACCCACCCGGGCCCATGCAGATCTCTATTTTGGATATAAAATATATTTTTGTTTTTCCGTCTGGTTCAGAGATGTCGCTAGTTGTACTATTTTATTCTTTTTTTTAGATTTCTTAAGGATTTTTAATTTATTTTTTTTTCTTCAGAAACCTTTACAGGTGTGTGCAGAACAACTCACCAAAGTTTGATCGAAATCAGATGAATGGTAAAGGAATACATAGATGACAAACAAACAAAAAATCTTAATTTTCATATATACAGATTGATGAGTATATCAAACGACACCTCGAATATTAAAAATCGTTGGTATATTTTTGTTTTATTATAAGAAAAGGTTGCATGTATAGTCTGTTAAAAGTTACATACAAGATAAAATGGAAACAAAACAATATGAATTTTTTTGTAGAGTAATTAATGTATATAGTTTTTTTGTAGAAAAAGTGATTTATCTTATTAAAAGATAGAGTTAATACATATTTTTACTGTTCTGAATAAAGCGTTAAACTAAAAATTATCACACTTATATGCTGCAAATTCAGTATTTTAATATGCTTAAATTTAATTTAATTAAATATAAACGACGTCGATGCTGGAGACAACGTGCAGTCTAGCTTGGCAAATGTGATATCTCCGTCTGTATATTTAAAACATTGCAATGGTGGGATATGGTAATACTAAAAATGCACCTCATGCAAGATTGATCCATCGGGATGGTCTAAGATATCACGAAGCTTGTGAAAAATACAAAGTGGAAAATTATTTTCATACCACATTTTGGTAAAAGAACAAAGGAACTTTATGGACAGAGAATCATCCATCTGTACTGTGAAATATTCATAAGGGGGAAGAGTCACGTTGTTTCTTGGCCGTACTCGTACGTTGCACGAATCTCGCATACTTTATATATTACAAAGAACGCAAGTTGAATAGAAAAATGCACCATAATGTACAAGACAATCTTTAAAATTCATTGAATCATTTCAAATATGCAGGACAGCATTAAAGATTCTTTACAAACCGCTATTTTGTATATTTTTTGAGTAAAATTTTATCATGGAATTATTTAGAAATGTTAACTAACTTGTATTTACCATTAAAAAAATAATATGGACATTTGGATCTTACAATGTATTAAATTTTTTTTGTTAAGAAAATAAAATGCTACAACGTATTGTTTTATTTTGGGTGAAAGGAGATGAAACGAACTTATTTCTTTGTTAATTATTGTGTGATCGATGGTCCATGATTTATGTTCGACATTACGGCCGTTCCTCAGACAATTCTTTCAGCGATCCAGGCCTTCAAATGAATAAGTATAAATTATGATTGTAGGCCGATTAGTCAATTTTTATTTGAACGCAGTATCATTACGTAGTTTGATTCTTTAACAACCTGCTATCACCGAAAAGACTACATTAGGAATATATATAAAGATATGCTTGAAAACGGATACGTTCACGGCTTCAAAACAAGAAAATAACTTAAGACAGCTTAATGAACCGAACTAAAAGTAAAAGTCAGAAGTATTGTACTTTCCTGACCTTTGTTAATGCTTTGCAGAATCTACGAGTTCCTGGAAATTAATTATTCAGAGTAAATTAAGTGAATCAAAAATTCTGTATAGCTGCGTTATGCCCAGAGTTACGAAAGGCTACTTCTTTTAATTTTTTATTTATGATTTTGGAACACAGACTCATTTTTAATGAAAAAGTACTTATTAAAATTTATTCATTTAGTATTTGAACTTAGAACGACTTAACTGAAATAACATACTCTTTGAAGCATATATTTTGAAAATATTGTTTCGCAGTTTTCTTCAGTTATTAAAGATTCATAATTTATGTATTTTATATTACTTACTAGTATTCATAATGCAGTGACTATTTTTGTATAAGTATGATAACATAAAACTGAAATTATAAACGAATATCAACTACTTATTTAAGTTTCATTGAGAGACTTTTCAATTAAATTAATGTTGGAAATCGATATATTCACATTTGTAACGTATGTTGGCAGCATCGAATTCCTAGTTTCTCCTGTGAAAATACTGAATGACGAAAAAACGATATCAATGAAAAAAACAACAAAAGATTTGCGTCAGCGAAAGAATGATTATTTGCACTTTTAGTGTTTTAAAGCACACACCTGCAACATTTGGAGAAAGCGTCACGATGCTGAAGTCTACAGGTTGTACGAAGATGCGAGTGCAGCTAAATTTATTAACAGAGACTGGGTTACCTGGGTTACTTGCATTGTGTATGAACTAGAATCAAATATAAATATAATTTCAAGCAAAACAGCAATTTCCAGATTTCACTATCGTTGATTGCTGTACTCGTAGTTACGAAGCTGTCAAAAGATAAAATCTGCTACTCAGGATAGAGATAAGAGAAAAAAAAATACGGGTGGTATACGATGACCACTTACTATCAGTTTACCTTTTGTGCATTGTATTTTGAATTGAGCTACATTTAAGAAATACTACACAATCAGTATTATCACTCATAATTCTGTGCATCATCCTTTTCCTAAGCCTCCAGCATGTTTAACTTTCTGTAAATCGTGACAAAATATGTTTTTAAATTAATATGTTTGTAAATGCAAGCAACTAAAAGCCAGAATTTCATAATATTTACCACGGTGAATAATACAGTTGTGAAATAGTAATCAAAAATACCGCAAAATATGTTGTCTTTGGCCGACGACAGCTGTCTAATAAACGAGTGAAATTAAAACTCGAATTTAATATTGCTCAAAAGACCACAGCGTCGCATAAAAACACGAAGAATATTTTTCAAACAAAGCACTGACACTTTGTTTTCATTTCTTTTTGGCTAAAAAAAGTGTCAAAAAAAGGCTTCCCGCATATTATCATAGCTGTCTAGCTGCTAACAAAAATGAACGCAACTTAATTCATCTTGTGATACAATAAAACCAAAAAAAACAGGAATCTAAAAAACATGCCCCCAACGTATTATTAAGCGTGTTTAATTTTGTTTTGGATCACTGTAATTAAAAATTAACTACAGTGAAAAACCACATTTTTAATGAAAAATTTTAACGGCCGTACTGACTTGAAGGGAAAAAATGAAAGCGCTAATTGAACCCTTTTGTAAACATAGACGAAACATTTATATTTCCTTTGACTATGAGCGTGATTTCTATACATTGTATATTGTTTTGGAACGTTCGTTTCTATAATATATAATACAGAATTAAGCTGTATTAAAACCTATACGAGGCTTCTTATTGTATGAACGTTTGAAATATTTTCATAAGCAATAACGCGATAAATTTGTAGAGAGACTTACGTTTTTTTACATTCAATTTGATTCCGCATTTAGGGAATAATTTTATGTGACTAGATTTTATATGCGTTGTAAATATTAATGTCGTTTTCTTTTTCAAATACATTTTTTTATGAAACCATAAAAGCTATATACTAACCACAAAATACTAAAATGGAAAACTATTTATTGGTAAAATAATTTAATTACTACTGCCATTTTTACTTGATACTTTTATATTGTGTTTCATATATATTATAGGCATTTATATTGTTGAAGCAGCCTATAAAAAAAAGCTACCTCCATAGAGAACACCTGATGGATGGTTGGAAAAATACGATGCCTAAATAAACTGGCTATCACAAACATAATATAGTGATCTGGGTGCTATCAATTACGGTACATTGATGGTTTATGGAATTACAATTTATTATCACCAGATAACACTTTACTGAAGCCTAAATTTTGAGCTTCACCTCTATTAAGAGCAAGGAATTAACTGAAGTTTCTGTAATAACTATTCATGACAAAAATTGTTAAATGATTTTTTACAAACGTCATGTTATTTGTATAATCTATCGAGGTAGAATTTAAAAATCGTCTCAATTGATTACACTATGTAAGAAAGCACATGCTGTGTAAGACGGATATAGTTAATCGCTAACTGTCACCTAAACCTCATGAACTGAGTATTTATTGACACTATTGCATTTCTTCCATGGAAATAATAAAGTTTTCAATCTTGTCTAGCGAATAGTTGACACCTGTTTTTCAGATATTTTTTAACTGCTTTAGAGTTAATTGTAAGTTATCGAGATTAAAGTGGGAAAAACCTATTTCCTCTTTTAAACAAATGAATGTAGCCAAATTATAAGTTTGACTTCCATACGAAAGTTGGGAGATTGTATGTATAAGAATGTTTTTTATAAAAAAAATTACGTTGCTTAATTTTCTTGTGCTTCAGAATTTATTACTATGTATCTTCAAACTGCAATAACTTAAACATAAATAGCAAGATAAACACGCTCTTAGTAAGCACTAAGCGGCAGAATAATAGAGGAGAACGTAAAATTTTCAAAAGATGGGTTTGATAATCGCGTTTAGTATTATATTTTACAAAATAATGATAAAAAAAACATATATTTCATTTAAGGGCTCGTTTACGAAGAAGTTTTATTTTAGACATGTAATAAAGTCTAGTTTCATGAAACCGTTTTTTTATAGAAGGAAAGAAGCTCGGCAAGGTCTTTCTTGTAGTTATTCAAAATTTATTGTCTTTGAAATGTGACCATGTATATAAAAATAATAATAAATAAATAAAAATTGACAAGACAGTCCATAGATACCAGTATTAGTCTGAACTCACCTACGTCGACGCAAAATAAGTAGATATTCGAAGAAATATGAGAATTTTCTATGAGAGATATGAGAAGAAATATGAGAATTGACAGTATACTTTAGCAAGAGAAACCATTTCAGAACACCTCAAATATTCATCAGCAACAAATTTACCCCATTCATTTGGCAAAAATGAAAGATTTCTTATTTTGCCATCGTATAAGCAGATTTACGGTCTCGTATATGTTTCTGTGAAAATTATTATTTAATCAGGAATTCCAGCTTAATGATTATTATTGCATCATATAATCAATTGACCATGATTGATTTGCGTCTGAAGAGTCTTATAAAATTATATCTAAAAATGCAAATATATATTATTATTTTCATTACAATGACAACCCTAAAAAGTTTCATTAGAATATAATTATATTTTCCGACGATTTGTGTGTAATTTTTCTCATGATAAATGCCATTTTTCTGATTCCTTAATTGAATCAAGTGTTGTATTATTAGTCTATGCGTCTATTTTATGTATTATGTTTGTCCTTTGCTGAAAATTATTGATTTGTTGTGTAAAATATTGATATATTTAACCTCAGAATTGTTTTTAACCACCGGTTAGAATACGTTTTCAGTAATATTAAAAAACTGCTCTATTTACATCAAAATTTTAAAGACTTATCAACTAATAAAAGAAATTAGTTAAAGTCAATAAGCAAACACAAATTATATTATATAATACAATTACAATATAAGACTTCGAAATATGAATCTTAAAACTATATTTTCATTTTTATTATAATAATATTTGAATATGTTAATTAAATTCCATGTGATTATTTCACAAAATATTCAAACTCGATTGTCTCTAAACTAGTATTATATTTTTTTTGACAGAAATACGGCGAAATTTAAAATGATCGTGGAGAAAATGTTTTCGATAAAACTACGAGTGGGTTTCATAAAGTCTTAATTTGCGAAGTCAATATATTATTACGGAAAACCTTTTTCGTTCCAAAACAATGCGTTGTCCAAGGGTTGCCGATTGTTGTCCTACATGCTGTTTGCAGGTACCTCGCATTATTATCCCTTCGGTAAACACTTGCGCATTATCACCCTCTTCTTCCTGGCTCTTTCTTATAAAGCTGTCTGCACAAATAGCCTGAAATAATCGTTTGTTACCTCTCGAAGATTACACGTATTGTTCACAAATTTACATACAAATGCCGAGCCAGCAAATTATAATCGAGATTCTAAGCTCGCTATAGCGATACTGTTATGAATATTTGCTTCATAGAAAATGAGCCAAAAGTTTTGAGGGCTTAAATATTTTCAGATAATAGAGTGCTACAAAATTACACAGTCAAAGTTAGTGAAATTTTATCTGAAAAATATATTTTTTATTTTTAGTAAGCGAGGATTTTATGTTTATATACAAGCAGTGTTATATTAATATCCGGGTTAAGCTTAAAATGAAATTGTTGGGTGAGGCTAAAAGTAACAGTACATATTATATTTAATTCGATAATACTTGTAGTCCACAGTTGATTATGACGAAATAGCTATCAAATGTATAACTGAATTACTATTAAAATACTATTTTTCTACTTTATTACAATGGGTTTATTCAAATATTTCAATCTTAAAATATATTTGTCTTGATTAAAATTTATCAGTCTATATGTAACGTACATACTCTCTTTGTTGGCGCATCTGTAGAGAGAGTTATTGTGTTTTTGAGTGTGCTTAATGAATTTTTAACGCACAGTATTCATTATGCGCATTGCTCATATCAAGCGTATGTAGATAATGCTGACAGATGAAATTAACACCTGGTAATAACCTGGTAATAAGTCATTGTTAATTATATTAATGTAAATTTATTTGAGGTTAACCGGTATTATACTGAATAATATTATAAGATGAAAACCGCACCGTATCTTTCAGTATGGCATATTTTTTACAATTACCGTAGTGAACATAAACGAGTTTATTGTCAGCTCCGGACTCAGTCATCCCTCCCAGCTGGGCAATCTCACTGAAAGCTTCCTCCGGCACTGTCAGCCATGCCTGAGACTCGGGTCTTGGGGATCGTAAAGCAGCCCCCAAATATTGTCTACCCTAAACATAAACCAGACCAGGGGCGGCGTTGCAATGTTTAGGTACTACCGCTAACAGAGACTCTCTCATAAAGTGTGCTTTAATATTAGATGTGACATTTTTTTTCACACGGAGGAAAAGGCTGTTTTTATGTTATTTTCTTACGTAAAAATATATCAAAGGAACTAGAAACGTTTTGTGTACGGATAATAACGCATTTTCTTTTTAGGTACGTGGATACTTAGGTAGACGCAGATTTTAATATAGTAGTTGAATATACTTATGGATAATAAGACACAAAGGCAGGATAATAAAATACTGTGAAAGAATTTCTAAGTACATCAGTCAGTAAAAAGAAAATCATTAAACATCACATTGATTGTGGAAAGGAAAAAGGACGTAACCCACTCACAAAAAATATTGTTTATAGCCCACAAAAAATGTGTTTTAAATTGTGTACATTGTGATTATAAAAAAAAATATTTAGAAAAACTGATATATAAACATAGTGTATTAACACGTTTTGTGTGAGTTATACAAAATATTTTTTTGGCGGAAGTTCCATCCTTCTGCGTTTCTCCAGTCGATATGTATGTATGTTCAGTACAGTTTTAGCACTCATTTGATTTTTTTTATAGTGAAAAAAAGTTAAAGAAAAACCATTCCCGATATTTTAAGCCTTGTTAAAATTTTGTGTTTTATTAAATAGAATTATTCAACAGTCAACTGATTTTTAGAAAAGGCGGACCGTTTCAAGACAGCGACATCGCTGGATGGATGGGGTGTTACAAGGCTTATGAGTGCTGGGGATCAACAATTGGCGTAGAAAGGCGAAGGATTGAGTGGAGTGAAAAAGACAGATTTTTTTGCAGATTGAAACCATATAATCTGAAGAAAATAACACCAAAAAAATATGTAATATAAATTAATTTCAAAGTAACTACGGCATTGCCATTAAATGAAATATTGTTTCTACTTCGACGCTACAGTCCGTTAGAGAAAACTTTTTGGCTGAAATACTACATTAGGAATTGAAAATATGAAGAAGGCCGCAAGTGAAATACTAATTTTAAGTGTACATTATTTATTATCATGAAAAATTAATTTCAATATTCTTTAATAACAAACAATTTAATGATAAAACTGGGCTGCAGAAAAATACGCATTGGACCACAGTTTGCCCATGCCTGAGCTAGAACTTCTTAAAATATTATTCGTCGGTCTCTGTGGTGTCGTGATAAGAGCGTTGCCCTAGCGATCAGGTGGCTCCTGGTTAAAATCCCAGCAAGGTCAATATCAAATTCAGATTTCGTCAATTTAAATTTGTGATTTGGAAACGAGTGACTTATAAAAATTCTCATCGAGTTTATCTCGCATGATTTTCCAATTTTTAAAATATCTAGTGCATTGGCTGTCAGCTGTAATGCCAGATATTTAAAAAAATAATAATAGATACGTATTGCAGCAATTAAAGTTTTTTGAATGCCGCAAATAATCAGTAAATATATTAAAAAAAAAAGTAACTAAACAAGTGCTACAGTTATTGTTTACCTTCTTCATGTCTTTACGTTTGCATTTATTCTCAGTAATCTTCGTTGATAATATCTTCCCAAGAAACGTAATGCAGTGAAAATACTTAACAAAAAGTATCCATTGTGTTTTCAAATACATGACTTGGGATATCCGCTGTGTCACCCGTATTCTGGTGCCGTACAAGAATCCGCCTCTGACCGTTTCCCAACAAAAGCCCGTCCCTGGCGTGTGCTGTGTTTTCACCAGCCAGTTGCGATAACGCTGGAACTGCCCGTATGTCAGTAGCACTCAAAATTTGATAGCGTTCACTTTGAGTATTGAACAAGGATAAAAACGCCATCGAGTTAGAAAAAATATCAAATTAGAAACCAATCAAGTTGTTCGAAACCGGTAAAAATGCTTCGAATGAACAAACATATTTATTAAGACCTTAAGAGACGTTTTGTGTTATATATATTATTATATATTTATAGCCATCATTCATATTTAAATCGTATCTCTTTGATGTTATGACAATTTTCCCCTTTTCATCAAATTTCAATGACATTGTATTTGACACTGTCATTGATCTTATTTGTCAAGGACACTAATTTGATTCAAAATACTTACGAAATTTTTCGATTTAGTTTATCCGGTCCGTGGTACAGTGTCCTCCTTGGTTACGGTTACAGATGTCTAGGATTCAAGTTCGAACGTACGGAGAGTTTCATAAATGATTAATTCAATCGATATACGAATTTCTGTTCGTAGGCAGATCGTACAGATAATGCCCATCGAAGTTTTCCTTATACAAAGCAGCTTCCAGTCATCTGAAAGTGATTTTTAAATTGAGTTCTAAAGACAACAGTCTCTAGGTTGACTGTTATCAGCAATCACATAAAATCCGCTGTGCATGGTGATGTTCTGTGATCCCTTAGGCAGTAGTACCATTTAGCTAAATGTAAGTAGACCTGTAGCAGCCTTTTAAAAAATAAATATTACACATAAGCTACACTGTTAAGAAAATTTACTACTATTCTTTATTCGTGCAATCACTTCGAGGAAAAAGAAATTCAACGTATAAACCATTGAAAATACATATACACATTCGTTCATTTTTAAGAAGTTTTCTTGACGGCTTTAGTATCTGAAAATGAGTATGGCATGTTTTCCTTACAAATATTTTAGTTTATTTTATGACTTTCTTCAAGGAAATCAGGATCCCACTGGCTGGAAGAACAAGTGGATATGGTTGAATCTCTCTAAAATCATGCCCATCGTGTTTCTAAAACAGTTTAAGGACTACATGTCGGTTTGACGTAAGGTATACTTTTTGGTCATTACAATTTGATATAAAGTCAAAACACCTTATACACAATAATATATAACGAATACTTTTGATTTTTCCGGGTAACAACAGATAACGATAACAACTGAAATAGCCATGCGATTCAATTTGGTTATATTGTATAATTTAGGTTTATTTATTTAAAAGCGCAGTATAAGCTGGACTTAATCCAATTGTTTTATGCTTGACGTGATTTAACTGTAGGTACAAAATGATGATGATGACGATTATGCAGTTTCTGGGAGATGCCTTTAGTTCGACAAGCGATGCTAGAATGAATCTGGTCCTTTTTCTTTGTCTCTCTGTGTTCTGTTTTAGTCATCATTATTGAGCCTTTCAGAGCGTTCAACTTTATCGCAACGTATGCAGAATCGGTGTCATATATCGGCCACTGATTGATTTCTCTAACTACATTAACTTATACAATTATTTTTTTTACATTTTTCCTCGTCGACATTGCTGACTTGACCGAAATATTGTCACAAATAATGACAAGCATAATGTTATATAAATCTACAGCTTCATGTATCGCTGCATGGGTAATCTTTTGAAAATAATCTAAAATATGTACAATAATCCATTTCCCAATAAAATAATTAAGAACTACAAAACTCAAGCAGGGGTGTTTACGTAAATATAATGGAAGAGGGGTTTGTCGTTTTATTAATACTTTATTTCATTATCATTTTTTTAATCAGAGTAAAATCTTTGCCATCTGTGTAGTAAAATTCTTAGTGGAAAGTTAAAACTTAACTATTCTCATATCACGCTGTTAAACTGGCGAAGACATTAAGTTCTTAGCACGTTCAATTTGTTAATTACGCTATAACGGGTCATCATATTTTGTGTAGTGTTTATGGGTCGTACGAAGATGAAAAGTTTACGAAGCCCTGTGTTTGGGAAAAAGGCTTCTCTTTCACAGCTCGTCGCGATATGGACGTCTTTTGTGTTCGTCGCCCGATGGAAATTTTAAAAGCGTCGCGGAAAATCGCTTTTGATCATCATCTTTACCGCGTCAATATCGTTCGAAGGTTTTTTTTACTTGTTTCACATATTTTAATAAGATGGTAAACTTTACCACGTGCACTTTGGAAATTGTTCCATCGATATATACTCAGCTAAAACGTTTTACAAAAACCGATCAATTTAAATTTAATTTCACCACTCATTTAAAACCAACAAAAAATTCTATCCATAATCAATTAGCAATGTCTTAAAAAAGATTGTTATTTACGATAATATATAACTGCTTCATATTATTATCAATAATCTGATCACTTTACCAAATCAATAGACAAGGTATAGCGATTATTATTTCTTTTTTTATACCGTAGAGCGTAAGTACAAATGCTACTTCATCAGAAAACTGCGGATCTAGACTGGATCTTTAGCCAAAGATAAATGGTATTGGCTTGGCTTAAACGCAGATAAATTCAGATGAAGTTAGATGAAGTACTGCGATGAAAAATGGCAAATGAAAACCACTGCCATAAACATTCACTAGTAAAACCAGTATAGAAAAAATCAGTGAGTCTTTCTGCAATTTGCCTAAGACTGTTCTATAAAAAACGGCAACATAAAACATGGAAGACAAAATAAAAACGTGATTTATTAATTAAAATTATTTTGGGAAAATTTTATTTATGTATGAAAAAATATTTATTTGATTTATCCAATCTAAAATAATAACAGAGAAGCAACAGATCTTTTTTTAACTCTTTATACTTTTAATGTGGAGCATATGGACTCCTAATAAAAGAAAAAACATAATTTGTTTTACGAAATACAAGTTGTTATTCAGTCGTTAAACAACTTTTTTTCACTAAGAGCGTTAGTAAGAAGGATGGCGTTACAAAGAATCAAACCTGCGAACACTGCAATCGGTAAAATGACTAATATCCAAGAGCGTTAACTATTCTGTTACATATTTGGAAGTTTTTTTTTTCAATATTGAGAATGCTATTATATCACATAAATTAATTAAATATGACGAGTTTTAGTCATTTTATCCACTGCAATCATTTGAAAGTCAGTATCATCCATCATTCATATTTACAAAATAAATTGAAATCAGCTTCACAATTAAAAATAAATTGATTTATCTATCAGCTGCAGTTCTCAATTACTTCTCGACCAGGCGTGAACTGTGTTACGTATTCAATAATTTAAAAAAAACGAACATCAGTTAATTATTCAAGCTACACCAAATAATTGGATTTTTTATATCTGTTATGTAGTGTATTTATCCATCTAGATAAACTCCAACAAATAACGACTTATATTCATTAAACTGATTTTTTGTGCTACATTTAAGGCGATAGAAACCCAATGAAAATTACAATCATACATTTTATGTGAAATCTAGTGATGGAAATAATACGTTTTGTAATTTACCAGATATATGATGTTTGACAAAATGATGACAACGTGTCAGTTCATTTAATTGCCACTAATTATAATGTTCATTCAATCATCAACTGAATATATCGTTGGGGCTTTATGACGGTAATTTATTGACCATTAAAAAAGTGGAATTCTATTTAACAGACCATATCATTATTTGCATTACAAAATTGTAGATATGCAAATCTAAATTTTTCAGCGGAGCATGAAACCTGTCTATAAAATAACTTTATAGAATTAAATAAAAAATACTATTAATATAAGAAAATATATTATATATAACTATTGTTGCTTATTATTAATTAAAACAAAATATGATTCTGGGATACTAATCTCTAGTAATGAGCATATAATATCGTTTGGCATGAATGTTTGTGATGTCTAAAATTCCCCCCCCACTCATCCGATCATAAAAACGGGAAATAATGAGAGCGATTAGCTAACCACTAGTCCTGTCTTAGCCCTATCCTTCTATCCCTACTCTCTTCGAAAAAGGGAGGTTGAGCAACTGAGTAATAAGCAGTTCTCGTAGAAAAATTTCTGTTGAGATACCTCCATTAGGAGGTCATATGCTCTACACTGAGAGCGGATATGATAAAAAAAAAAGAATGTCGTTAGTCTAATACAAAAACCTCGCAACTCCAAAACCAACAATATGATAAGATTAACCCCTGTTTTTATACTATTTATGACATGTTTTTCAAAACATCATATATATATAAAATGTCTTTGGACTTGAAAAATTTCATACACTGGTTGAATAATCAATGTATGAAATTCTGCGTCCATGTAGTCCCTTCATAACGTAGTGGATAAAGTTTGTAGCTGGGCTATCCATTCAGTCACATCGATTAGCTCTGTAAATATATATTTTTTAACTATAACATATTGACGAACGAAAAAATACCAAGGAATATTATTTCTAATAAAAATCTTCAGCCTTTACAAACATATAATAACATACTATCACGGTGAAGCGATGAATGAAAAAAAGCTTCAGCCGTATAGACAAGTAAATCTACGTGCTTTTTTATTCAACGGAAGTATCACGGATTTTACCGTGATGTATGCGACGCGTGAGGAAATCCCAAAGGATGAAAGGGAAAAATAAGGTTTCGATATCGACTCTATCTGATAGTAATATTTCATATTAACATTCTACAGTGTGGTGGTGAGAACGGGATGGGCGCGAATTGGGAGGGGAGATTTTACTGGCTGGAAAATTTTATTTATAGCATTTTTGCATGGCTGGTGAAAGTTTCGGCACTAGCATGTGCGCTAATAGTGAAAGACTGCTTTTCCTGTGACGATTTTCATAATTGATGGTGGGCTGTCGTCCTGCTGCATTTTTCTTTATGATACAGTACCTTTTTGCGTTATTACTCAAAAGTTTCTCTTATTAAAACAACGTTCATTTTCAACATTAAGAAAAATGAGCTCAATAATTTACGATAACTGACGAAGCAATATAAAAAAGTAATATAAAAAGAGTTTATTTAGAACTGATATAATGTAACCAACGTCTCAGATATTATGTATATACTTATTTTATATAGTGTTGAGTGCTTTTTTAACTCTCCTATACAATCAGTGATATGAATCGCGAATTTCTCTACATTTCCAATGTTTTTTATTAATCTTGAGAGAATCTTGAAGGCACTGTGTGGTGGCCATATACTTCGAGTAGGGAGCAGACACGGTTTAGATATAATACTAAACAATTCATTTTTACCATTTAAAAAACATTCAATGATTTTACTTCACTTTCAGTTTTGATATAACGCATGTTGCAAACGCACTTGAATTTGGAACTAGCTTACTTATACACTTCGTAATCTTGTGTTCGCTATTGATTTACGAGTTATGAAGGATTAAAACTTAGAAAGGATAACTTAACAATCAAAAAAATCACATAATTCAAGTTTTTAATTAATTTTTACTATCTGATTTTGAAATTAATTACCTATATCCACATGTGCCCAAACACAAAGTCAAATATTCTAAAGTTTTGTAGTTAATAACATTGTTTATAAACCCACGAAATATTCTTCTTTAAATTAAAGGAGGAATAAGGACATAAGTCAGACTTATGTGATTAGATACTCAACATATTATTGTTTCTAGAAATTTTCTGTGACTTATTTGACGTTTCCATTGCTAAGTTTTTTGTTGGAAAAAAAAGAAGAAACGTCAGCAGATACAAACAACTGTTATTTGAAAAACCTTTCAATATTGACTTATATGATTGTTACCCTATATCTACATGGCTGATGTTCTTTAGCGCGGGCTATCGTGTGCCTATAATAACGTTATAGTACAAAATCACCTGTAGAGGTTTTTTATTTAACCCGATGAACGCGCTGGACATGTTTATATGTCCAAGACTTTATCTCGTATTTCCAGCCAAACTAGAAGGCAGCACTTGTGGATGTATGCTTTAAATATAAACCTATGCTTTAAGTTCAAACACATATTTATGCTTTAAGTTGAAACCTTTAGGCAAAGAAATTAGGCAATACATCATAAAAATGTCAGGTAGAACACAACGAAATATATTTTTGAAATAAGCTCTCGATATTCAGTCTTTTGAATTTCAGCTTTGAACTGCCGATACGCAGCATTAATCGTCATTCCTATGTATTACACATACTTATACGGCTACGCGCTTGCTTGTGTGCGTGTTGGCGGTTTATATGAAGACTGGCCGCAGCCATTTTGCTTGCAAAGTCGTAGATTAAATATTTTTCAGCATGTTCATTTTCTTAGATTTATTTTAGCGAGAATGCCACGAGTTTAGTTTACTTCATGATGTTTTTGGGATAAGTAATATGTATTTCACATGATACTTCATTTTATAATGTTGAAATTGATCTACCTTTACCAATAGTGAGCGTTTTAACAAATCTATTGACTGAAAATATATTCGTGCGAAAACGACTCGCGGTGTAAGAACTGTAAAAAGCAGAGAATATCTTAACATGCAGTTCAGGAAATTTAAAGATTTTTTGATTAGACATAATGTATTAGAAAAAGTGTTTTATTTTTAAACATCATCACAGTATTACATTTAATAATATTTTACAAGATTCATAACAAACAATACACATATTATCACAAAACAAAAAACGATAAGTGAAGGCGAAACTTTTTTGAAATGCAATTATTAGAGGTATATAGAAAACAACCATAATATCTAAATTTACTTGAAACCTTAAAACATATAAATATGAAGAGATTTTGGTAATTTAGTGTTATAATATTAAAATAAAGCAGCATTAAAGTATATGAATTTATGTTTCGATGAAAGCTTTCAAATTACTGCATTTTATTTTTCATTCAAATTGAACAAAACTTCTAATTATTTGTTTGTGATAAGAAATATCTACATAAAATATCGTTAAATATTTTATTTAATTACATAAACTGCAAGAATATTTTTTTTTAAATAATTGGGTTATATAATATTACGTTGGTAATTATTTACAATATTTATTCTTTATTTGATAATAATATTATTACATCTTAAGCGTAGTGATTTTTTCAATAATATGATTTTTCTTAAAGTGAATGACATTATTATATAATGATAAACAGATATAATATGCTAAAGTTAATCATCGTAACTCAATTTATTGCTAGTTAATAAAATCTATCTAGAAAACCTATCGAAATTTATAATTGATCGAACATATAAAAATTCCTTTTAAAGCAATCAGACAGGATACAATCAACAGGTTGGATGAATATGCCACATGATCTGAAAACAAACAGAATCTTTTTTAAAAAATATTACTAATTTATTTAACAAAAGATATAGACCTGAACACAAACCTACTCTTACATTTCCGACACAAATTTTAATGGAACATTAATTAATTAAGTTGTTTTTTATTTTTCGTGAAATTTAAAAAAAGTTTCTGAAAACCGGATATTTTCTTATTATAAAATGCCTCAAGCATTACGTAGTCAGCGTCCAATGTTTCTGTAACAGTAATCTTAGGGTCCTCAGTTGATTTTAAAATATGACACTGCAAATTGCAATGTCTTAAAAATAAAACAACAGGATGCCCAATGTTTATGAAAACACTAATTAGATTAAAAAAATGTTTTTAATTTGACTTTGTATAAATTATTATTGTGACATGTTTCATGGCATAATATTTTAATCTTAACCAAATATTCTGTCAGATAAAAATGATTTGTCAGAAAAACACTAAAAACCCCTAACGAATACTGACGATGAACTTTTAATAAACAATCAAAAGCGTTCTTTGTGCGTACGTATGTAAATGCAATTTGAATAAACCTGTATTATTACGAGTACAAAATCATCAAGATTGAAAATTTTTATTGAAGTTTTTAAAATGTGATTTCAAAGCTGAAGTATTTTTTTTTGTTTTGACCAGATCCTAACTGACTTTCGAATTACTCTAGGTAAATACGCATTCTAAACTCGTATTTATGACTACATCGAAAAAGTATTCAGGAAACTCTAAGGCTTAACCTTTCTATTATGTAAATTAATAAAGTTATAAATGTGAAATTGGATGATACTATGAGAGATACGTATTTTGCTGATTCAAAAAGAATCATTAGCTTGATCGAATCTTAAAATATCTTCCCTTTAGGTTTTGAAATGTAAACTACTGAAATGTTCGTAAGTCTAAAATATATTTAGCACATATAGTTGAAATGACAACAAATTGAGAAAAAGTGGGATATTGCTTCATTATTAGAGATTCTATCTCGAACTATTCGAATACCATTTGTAATAATTTTTAATGAAATATTTTACAAAATCGACGAGAGATCACATCACAATTTCTCCAGATTTCAAGAACAGTATTGAATACCCCAGATAGTGGTTTTTTGTCTTCACCCGACTCGGGCGCTTTCAGTATCTCATCATAAATCACAATAGCCTTTAAACATGCCGTAATTTTAGTAATTGAAAAAATACCACTGGAGTAATCCGATGCAGCGTCAAATTTAATTTTAGTATTTACAATTTATGTTATTAATTATTAAAATCGAACTATTAATATTATTTTCATACTTTAGAAATTATTTCAATATTCGAATATATTCGAATAGTTTTAGTTTTACTATTCGAAATCAGCATAACTGATAATGAAGAATAGTTGGAATCCCTATTCATCATTCAATATTAACAAAGGGCAATGTGTGTTCAAATACACTTCACTTAAAACGCAATTTATTGGTAACCCATTGTAGTTATTTGAAAGAGAGCTTTTTTATTAATGTGGTCAGAATTAATTATTACATTGTACATACAGACCTGCGGCACTGGGCCATTTGACTAGTTTTTGATTGTCTAAATGCTGGGGGGCGGCGAGCGTAGCTGTAACGTCGGTACTTCGCACGGTTCCGGGGATCCCCGCCAGAGTGGCCGAGCACTTTATGCGGAGGAGGGCCCCGAGGAAATGACCCCTCGAGAGAAGCAGCCGCAGCCTCGCTGACGTCACGAACATTTCCTCTTCCACTGCTTCGGTAGCGCGGGACACGTATTTCTCATCCATCTAACGAACAACAATGGCAAATGGGTAAGCCTTTTTCTGAACACGAAGCAAATTAATATTAATCAAGATGTTTTATCTGTCGTTTTTTTCCTCTTAGAAAAATCATAAACAATATTTATAGAATCGCCAACTTCAGTCAATTTAAACAAAATTATTTAATACAACTAGCACGTTAATTTTCTATAACTGCAAAACGAGTAAAACAGTATTATAACGAGTGTAAAATAATCACGATTAAAACTGTATAATGATAATAATAATGTATCCCAGATGACCAAATCGACAAGAGTTATGAAAAGAGTACACAAATAAAAATAGATCATTACATGGAAACTGTAGTTTTTTCTTATACGAAACATTTTGGGAAAGGGAATTAAGCCACGCGATGCAGGGTTAAAAATCAATTATTAAAAAAAACGGCTTAAAATATGACTCAAATATACTTCTTATGAAGTATTTCCACAGAAAGTATTTGATGGGAAATGATTGTAAGTCAGCCGCTGAACTACATATTTACTAACAATATAAGAATATAATGATGGAACTAAAAGAGTTAAATAATAAACAGTTGAAATAATCGATCTTTATACGGTTCATTTTCAGGATTGAATAGAATCATAAAAGTTTGTTCATTATAAAATCATAAATGCATGTATGAACTTGTCCATTCGGAATTCTAAATATTAACAAACTCAACCATGGAGCACGCAGAACCACTCGGCTACGGCAAGTTATTACAGATGCCAAAATGACTTCAGGGTCAGTTTATGAGTTAAAATGATTATAACAATTACCTGTATGTCGTTAATGAAGAAATTACATAGTGCTGGAGGTGCAGACGGCGCTGTCCGGCATTTTATATCTAGCTGTTCCCCAACCGTGTAAGCCGATCGCAGACCTTCTATCCGTGGCTTTTCCAGGGGTAAAGCTGTAGGGATTAATATGTTTCATTAGAAAGAACGGATTAAACTTGCAGAGTATTTATTCGAATTAATTTATTATATAAATTGGGTCACAAATATTATTCAGAATTTGAATACGGTCCGGGGTTATTATTTTTACTGGAAAAGTTTATTACTAACAGTTAATATAGCTATTAAATTTTAATTAGCGCAAAGTGGCTATGACAGATATTTAATTTCTACTTCTGCTGCTTAATATTCTTTGATGACCATTCAGATGAAACTTTCTGTCATTAATCATTTATTATGAAATAAATTTAATTTCATTTATTCAATTTACCTATGTAATAATAAAATTGAAAATAAATAAAATAACGAATAGCTTTTTAACATTAGTACATAATTAATTATTCTTCAAAAACATTTCATTACTATTATTCAAGAATTATTCGTAATTAAGATTCGTGCAAGATGTAATAAAAATCTTCTTCAATAAATACATTCACGAACTTACAGTTTCAACAATAACCATTGGTTATTGTTTTTGACTGGTGAAACTTATAACGGTATTGCTACTTTGAAATTAATATTTTTCCATTACTGATTTCAATATGAATCAAAACAACTTTGAAATAGATATTTGCATTTTATTCAATCTGTAATGAGTAGAATTTCTATTGAAGAAATGTAATCTAGTGTAACGCTTAGAATTTATTTATAGTGCCAAGAGTAAATGCTCGATAGAGCTGCGATGCAAAGTATTCATTCGTTTTCATTTTACGTTTAGAATTTTTTTGAAACATAGATGTAGATAATGGACGGTATTGCTATTAGCCATAATAATTAATAATTGCCGTTTCTTCATACGACGATATTAAACGTTGATCAATAATCATTTGAGAAGACCCCGGATCGAAGAGAGGCGAGCGGCTGGTTATCCGGAGTCCTGGAAGGGCTGATCTCAGACAAACACCATTTCAGATCCGGTTAAAAACTTATTTATTATCCATTCAAGATGCAGTGGTTTAACATTACACAAATATATAAATCTTAACACATAAAATAGATTCTACATTTACATTTACTTAGCAACTGAATTTACTTTAAGTTTTAATACAAATGACACAACGAATTTAAATTAAATCCAACGCAAATCAAAACACAAAAACAAACAAACAGTTCACATCGTCACATCACTTTCGTCGCGACGAGACCTCGTTCGTCCGACTCGGCAGCTCGTCATCCACTGTCTACAAAAATTCAAAAAAAACTCCGTGCAAAGTTGGAGCTACCCTTTTCCGTAAAAATGGACTCGTCCAGCGGCCGAAGCCTAGGGGCTCTTTTTTAACGCCTGGCAACATGAAAGAGCGTTTTCTGCGAATTATTGCTGTTTTGCCGCAGGCCGATTTCAGTTTAGGACACTAATGACACTTATACTTAAGAAAAACCAGGGTGTGTCACATTATTTAAAAAAATGTTCCGACCATTATTTTACGGAACGGAAAATGACAGAGTTGTGTATGGTTGTTTCACTATCAAACTCTTCCAGGTTGTCAAGTTGATTGAAAGTCATATTACAGACGTGGCGATAAATTAAAAGGTGATTGACCACACCTGGGAATATTTGTAGATGAAATCAGTGAAAATTAAAGAATTGCTAGTCTGTCCATCCCACTGTTGGACCGGTTGACCATACCGACTATGTGCCCACCGAGGCTTTTAAGACAACAATCATAAATATCTCCGGTGTCATACAGAGAGAAGACAAACTTCACATGATGAAAATCCAAAATAAATTTTAAAAAATCCCTAAAAACAAACCATTTGATAAAACGTTCACTGTTTATTAAAGTAAGTTTTCAATTAGAAAATACTACTTAACGTTGTATTGTCAATCCCGACATCCAACTGCAAGTTCCTCTCTAAAGAAACTTAAAGCGTAAAACTTTTCTCGTTGGTTTCCAATCTACATGTACTTTTGTGTTAAGCGAGCTTACCCATGACGGTCATATTCCTGGTTTCAATGGCTGTCCGGAAGGTGGGAGCCTCTGTGGAGACTTCGCAAGTGTAGGCACCGGATGCCGCCGGTGTTAGGTGGTCTAGCGCTATGCTGCAGCGAGTCTTGCCGCAGTCAGATCCTTCGTTTTCGTCTATCGTTGCACCGCTTAAGGGAAATGTAAGCACGCTTGGCTGGAAAGGATCAATGTATTCTTAGATAGTGTGAAGCTTTGGTTATTACCCTATTAGATCAACACATTTTTGCACTTTGTTGCAGCAAAATCTTTCGATTTGCGAAATATTTTATATACGGTATTTTTAAATTATTGATACATTAAGAACAATATGTATTTTTTATATATATTGGAACCACACTCTATCGTTCTCAGATTCATCGTTTTCCCAAATGTATCGTTAATTTTTAAAGTTCCAGCTAAACACCCATATTATTAACAATGTTAAATACTTTCGCATTCATCGTTCTTCGAGCTATCGTTTTTTTTCAATTTATTGGCTAACTATAATTACGTTCCTATCAGAAATTGTATCCCGATCTATTGTTTTTGTCATTTTTTCATTTCGTTCATAAGTATCATCTACCCCATTAAGCCACTATCGTAAAAAAGACCGATACTTCAAGCGTTGTCTGATCGACTCACCTAATGAGCACCTATGTACTGAAACTTCTGACCGTCCACACTTGCTGAGTCGGACACTGTTAATTGTTGCATCGTTTGTCGCATCGTGAATTATTTTTAAACTGCAACTTAAATGCCTGCCTATGAAGACAGTTGGACTTTAACTGAGAGGCCGGAAATAATTCAAGACTTTCCCACATTTATCGTATTTTTTTAGCGTACATTCGAAAGCAAAGAATTGGGGTTCCACTGTATATGAATTTGGTTAAAATATAATTCAATCAATGTTGTAAATATGGCATTTTCCCGATGCCATATGTTTTGTCAATAACGACTAAGCTTACGACCATTGGCGTGGGCGTGCTTTCAAGAAGGCAGATGAACTAAAACTGTCAATTATAAGCGAATGGTTTATACCACCAATATCGTATATACATAAAATAGCTACCGTATTTAGTGACTGCAAACAAAAAAATGTGGGGATGAAGCCCATGGTCATTGGTAAAAAAACATATTGAAGTGTATTAAAGTTTGATGATTCAAAAAAAAATTAAATCCTATAATATTCATTTATTGCTGTTTTTCCAGATTGAGCAGAGGCAAAAATGAGCATATAATATAAAATTATAATTGATAGGTCATCCTACATTGTTGTTATAAATACACTTTTTGGATTCGTAATTACGTAACTATCAACTATTCTACTGAAAGATGAGTGAAACGTTTGAACACGAAATACGGAACTGGTGACCTAGCCAATTTTAATTTTGCTTTCATTTCGATTGATCTATTGAAATTATCCACGTATAAAAGATCTATTCAATACGTGAAATATATTGTAGTCTAGAGTTTTATTGAATATTGATCGCATGTATGTTCTTCCTACTCGTTGTGAAGTGTCCAATATTAAGGAAAGTAACCAACACTTAAAAGTATTTTTTTAATACAGTTCTTTATGTTATGAGGCCTGTCAAAGCGAAAACCGATATGCCCATTTTGCTTTAGTAAAGAATGTTTTTGTGTTCACGATTAAATTATCAGTTTTAACCATAGTTTATTTTACCACCGATTGTATTTTTAATTAAGAATAGTATGTCTAATTTTATTAGGCAGTCAATTGCTTATTGTAATAAATATGAGCGAAATATAATATTTCGAACGCTTTTGTCGGGTTTTGAAAGCTCAACATATTGTGGGAAAGCATAACATATATTGTATGAATTTACGTATATGATGTTGTTTTTTGTCCGATTTAACAAGATGTATATAGATTAGCATTTTATAATGAACTAGTGAGTACCAAGCATGCGTTGCAATGCCACTCAAAGAAAGAAAAGGTTTGTGTTTTAATTCTGTTTATTGAAGTGCTTTTGGATTAGAGGTCTGCATGGGCTGAAATTTCATGAAATTACCAGGTCCGACCCCGAGTCAGAATATCACACCTGTTACCCGAACCCGAACCGAAGCCCAGATTTATTTTTCTCAGTCCGAAAAAAGCCCGAATGATATGAATACTATTGCTTTACGGCTGACTCATGACCCGAACATAGTACGAAATATTTTCCTTAAATCAGAAGGTTTTTCCGAGATGTCGCTGGTTGTACGTATTTGATTCTTTTTTTAGATTTTATTTTTTTTCATCAGAAACCTACACGGGTGTCCGCACAACAACTTACCAAAGGTTGATCGGAATCGGATGAATGGTAAAGGAACGACAAAGAAACATGCAAACAAACATTCATTTATACATATACAGATTGTACTGGTGTAAATAGTGCAAAACAGTCTGTACTCAAGACTTAAACAATAATTGTAAGCAATTGAGAATAGGTATATGAGATAACTTAGTCTACAGCTGAATTATCTATACTTATTGTTATTAACTTCCTGTTTATTAATATTCTCAGTAACAATCGAATAATATCTACCATTTAAATATAAAATAGAATAGACAGAAGTCACGTTTTACGAGCCCAAATTATTTTTAAACCAATTTCTCCATTTAAGTTAAAATAAAGACTTCAAAACTGTACTTAAAATAATTTACTAATAAAATTTATCTTCACAGCTATAATCAAGCGAAGGTATTTCTTGAAAAAAAAAAATAATGAACATTAAAGGCAAATTTAATTAACACCTAATTAGGGGCTCTTCAATAATTGATAATCATTACTAAATGCTTGAGATTGAATAATTATTGTTGAATAAAATAAATGCATTATTAATTATACATTTTACTAATAGATTTCTCACAAAAAAATGGGAAGGCAAGGCAATAAATCAATTAATTGTTTCGCCATAAAAGAAAGATTACGATAATTATTGTGCTTTGATAAAAATACAAATACATATTAATTTATTAGTGAGATATTGAATAATATTAATATGCATTTACTGAAATTTGTTTTTTATGTATAATTTGAAATTATTATTTTCTGACTTAACCACATAGCTTAACAGTTACTTTTTCTAACACGATAAATATCCTGGATTCCTGGTTTCGTTAGTTAGCGATAATTCAACCATATTGCGAATATAACATTACTCATAAATATATTCGAAGAAATCCCTAAATAAATTTAACACAATAAGTAACAGATACTACAAATTTTAAATCCAAAATATCATTTTCACGGCCAATTATCACTTTAAATATCTATTTCAGAAGCTTCAGTAAAATACCTTTCGCAAATTAGTTAAATTAATAAATTCCCTTCCTAAATGTAGAATGAATATAAACTTTGATATAATCGTTACCTATGCAAAGATTTTGGTATGAATGAATACAACTGATAATTTTACTAGAATTGGTTATTTCATATAATAGTAATATTATTTCTAAGCCGAATTGATTACGGACCAGGAAAAAAACAGTTATATCTAGGCACGAGAACTTCGTTGCCAAGCGCTTGCAGGTGGTCAGTTACATACAAGGTATTATTGTGAATGTGTCAGTATGGTATAAAATACTGACCACATTAGCCAAGCCAAGGTATAATATATCACCGTATTAAATGAATTCGTTACATCATAAAGAGAGCGAGTAGGCCTCCACTCATTATACGATGCATTTAAAAAAGAATTACCATATCAACCAAGTCTTGTCTTATTGCTCTTGAGACACTCTTTACAATAATTGAACCCTGGTGTTATATACGATACATCCAGGAAAGCGGATTCTCAATCTGTAACGGGTGATTGTGGACAATACAACTTTTGTGCCCAAAGAAATAAAACTTACAGGTTTTTCTTAACGTATAAAAGGCAGCAGTTAACAGATCAGTACCATGTTTTTATGCATTGAGTTAAGAATTGAAGACGAAATTAATTTATTCAATCGTAATTCCGTTATTGGAGTGCAGTTGAAAATGTTTGAAGAATTGAAAATGCTCGCGATGGGCAAAAGCTGGTCTTGATCATTTGTCAAAATTGTGTTTTATTTTTATACATATAATATGTTTCCATCAATATTTGCCCGTTCTCACAATAAAATTGATATAGTTATTTATGTTGTGCATATTCTGTTCATAGGAGTAAATATTTAAGAATATTTTGTTTAAATACATAACGTTTTATATGGCTCTGCACAAATTCCAGTCCTTCATGTGTCAATAAAAGTTCCAGAAGGTACAGAACATAAAAATGCACTTTTATTATTTGCAGTCTTAACATTTTCAAATACGGATCTACTTATTTATATTGAAGTCTTACGAGATACAAAAATGTTCCTCTCGATTGCAAATAATATTTTCCATTTCAAAAGACAGCTATTTTTATTACTAGAAGAGTGGATGCCAGTTGAAAAATCAATATTTATTATGAATTTACGTAAATATAGTAAGTATTGAACGTTCAATATTATATTCACTACCATCAAAATAGATTTATGTTCAATATAAAAAATATTTTTTAAATAAAGACCAATAGGATTTTAATCTATGGATTTATTTATATAATAATAAATTGACAATGATGTCATAATTTAAATGTGATATAATCACTCACTGATTTTATAAAACTAGAGTTTGAAGAAAAGGAATGAAAGGTTATAAAATTCATCTTATTTAGCCATTTTTTTTCACTACTGACATATCCAATTTCATCTTTGGAATTTAATATTACGTATTCACAATTTAATACGACACAATGTTTTATTGATTTTTTTATTATTCAATCAAGAAATGAAATGTCTAAATACACACATAATCGAATTTATCAAATAAAAAGAAAGATGTTGAAAGAATAATTATAACAACTCGCATTCAATAATATGGCTAGTATATTTTTTTATTACCCAATGATTTCGTTTGTTTAAAAAAAAAGAGATTCAAAAAAGAAACAAAATGTTACCGTATATTCAAACAATATTTTCAAATAAATAACAAGTGAATAGTATTTTGTCGTTTACGTAAGACTTTTTCTAGATAATAATAGAGATTGTGTAGTGTTAATAAGAGTTTTCAGCAGTTGTATGTCTGATAACAAGCCTGCAAATCGACTTATTGAAAATAATATAGACATAAATGTTTAATACGCTCTTATTGTTGAAAACCGTAACTAGTTGATGTATACTATTTTATATTAATTATTTTCTGTAATAATAATTGTTTCATATTTAACTGAAGCCAAATGTAAGTATTCCACAATATAAAATACGAGAATGATACGTGGTGCGATGTATTCAAAAACAATATGTGCTGGAATTCCATAAAAGGGTTTTGATTTCGCAGAAAGTTGAAACCCATAGCGATATTCTGAATATTATATCGTATTCTGTGAATAATATGGAATGATATTTTTGTTCATATCGATGTGGAAACGTCTAATATTCAATACAGAGATTTGTACATCACCGCATTTCTATTTGTTTTTTGACTAACCTAGTTCGCGTTTTGATGAATATTAAACACGCGTTCTACATGCCATGAAAGTGTCGCAAGTACAATAAGTCCTTTGACGTAGTGAATGTTCAAATTTGTATAATAAGTACAACTTCTATTAGTTCGTTTAGATTTGATTAAATGTGTATACTGTCTTTATAATTAAAAGTCAGCAAATGGCAAAATGCTTCCATATATTTTCTTACACCTTTTAATTGATCATTTAGATTCATGACAATATCGTCAATTTAAGCAATCCTTTTACAAGCAAGCAATATGGTTTTTCACAGCTTATATTGCCGTTAACTGTGTTTATACTAATCACGGCAATATAGCTTTAATTACAATAAGGCTTTCTGATTTTAAATTAATTAAGTATTATTTTTGAAGAATACCTTGGTTTGATGCTTTCAAACAGTTGCAATTTTGATTTTAAATAGTTTAATTAAAACAAAGAATAAATAAAATGAATCATAGAAAATGTTTAAGATGTTTATCATTAAATTAAACAATTATAAAAAAAGCAATATTTACTGTAAATTAATGAAATTAGTGTGATGGTTATTACCTTGTGCGTTGGCATATATCTGTAAAATTCATGGTCGTCTTTGTACCACTTGACGGAGAAGAGAGCATCTTGACCAGTATCATAGGAGCATCCAAGACTTGCTGGTTGACGAAGATCAGCTAAAGCCGGAACTGCTACTCCGACAATTTTGAGACATGTACTGCTGCCTGTAAACATGAAGAAAAAAAACATACATACATTTGTATAGATTAACACGATAAATAAATTAAATACGACGATATTATGACATCGTAGCTGTTATAGAATTTTTGAAGAAGAAACAGCGGACACAAAAAAACCAATGTTCTCATTAATTTAAGACATCGACTGAGGGTGCTTGATGGATTCAAAAGACGGATGGGTTCAAAATATCACACAAATTAATGCCTTTTTATATCGACTTTAGAAAGGAAAAAGGACGTAACCCAACCAAAGAATATTGTGTATAACTTACACAAAACGTGCTAATACATTATATCTATATATACATATATATAATATAATTTAAGACATCGACTGAGGGTGCTTGATGGGATTTCAATATTATAATCCAAATTTACATATATATAATATATCGACTGTAAAAAGGCAAAAGGACTTATCCCTCTATCTTTAAAAAATATTACTTTTTTGATAATCACAATTTATACAATTTAATACGTTTTATTTGGTCTATGCATAGTATTTTTTGTGTGTGGGTCAAGTTATTTTTCCTTTCCACAGTCGATGTTAATTTACTGTTTGAAAATTCCATACTAATTATGGGTTACCTCTTGGATACAACGATTTAATTTTACAATTAAAATATATTTGGATACTATCGGAGTTAATAAATACTTCAGTATGATTTATGAATTAAAACCCATTTGCTTCGATTTTATTTAGATACAAACAAGATAGCAGTATTACCATCCATATATTATTCAGTAGTTGCAAAGATGAAAAAGCCTTACCGAATGAATAAGTATATAACCAAATATTTATTTTTAGTATCATGACACAAACAAAAAACAAGAGCGAGAGGATATCAAGCATATTAAAAAAACACGGAAAAATCTGTCGGAACGAAAGCTTGTTTTGTTTTTTACATTATTCAATACTACGCTAAAATATTACTAAGACGTTACACTCTGTTAACTTAGTAAAACTGTTAATTATAATATATATCAAAAATACTTGGACTCTCGAAAATTGATAATAATATTAGTTCAGCCCTTTTCTCTCCAGCCACATAGGCATTTAATTGAAATTTTCACCTCCTTCACCAATATATTAATTGAAAAATCTCGTTTATTAGTTTATTAAGATTTATGTCGTGGATTATTTTAGCGATCAGTTTTAGACGCACCTTAAAAGACCGAAACATGCTACTAATAACGCTGAAATTATATACAAATAAAAATCATTTTTTATTTTATGTTGATTACTCTAAAAGAAAGAAATAATAAATTTACAAATGTAGTTCACTATCAAACCTGAGCTGTATCATTTTTGTAGAAGATAAACAAATATCCATTGATTACAAAAATTAAGTATGATCCGCCGTAACAACTTCAATGACACACAAGTACCAACTTATTCGACGAAATACCGGCGCAGTTAAAATCTTCTCGATGTCGAGTTTTCGAAATATTTTATTGATTAAATTTCACTCGATGTCAAAATTGTTTCTGAGTCTATCACGACACCGCTTTGATAACGGTATACAAAACTTTACAAATTATTCCTTTGACGCGGCTAGACTTGGTAGGACCACAAATATTCTATAATAACGGTTATAATTATGATTTATGTTAAAGAATTAGAACCAAAATATTTAACACAGAGAAATATTATGAAAATAATGCATAATAATAGAGCAGCTAAATAAGGCGTATAAAAAGTAAACTGGGCTAAAAACTTTAAATGTTTTTAAAAGATTAGTCCAATTTACTTTAACCGAAAATTGATGGACTGTATAATGTTATTATTTCTTCACACAACGGATTTTTAAAGAAAGGTAAACGATAAAAGATAATTTTTTAATAATACATTATTATCAACCTTGAATATTTTTTTGATGCAGTGCAAAGTATATTATTAAAATATATTATTATAGTATATTATCAAACTATATTATTAAGTTGTTGTTACCTGTATCTTCTTGAAAAATATGTTGGTAAAGTTATTTTCATGGAAGCATTTATTAATGTTTTGTATCAATTTTATCCAGTTGTTAAAAAATTTTAACACTAACAAAATCATTAATGAGATGATAACAAGTATTTTTTAAATAAAAATTCGCTATTGGTATTAGCATGATCATATAATGCAATGCAATTAGATTCTATAAAATACCCAAATTGGTTTATACCAATTCTCCTTATGAAGAAAAAGCTTAGACATTAAAATAAATGGCGATGAGAAGACTGGGGACTTTCAAATCCTCTACAGCAGCGTAGAATGAGGAGTTACTGGATCAGCCTCCCAATATATTATTCGTCATAGGTTCACAATAAGTCAAGATAATCAAATGCACCATAATTGAAAACTTTATATTTTATGTAATTAGGTATAAGATTTACTTCAACCCATAATGTAGAGAAAGAGAATAGCTAAAAGGTATGTAAAAAATGATTTTAACTAAGTAACGTCAGTGACTGTTTTTATTAAAGCATTTGTACTTCTCATCAGACTGAACCAGAATAAAGGGCGTATTGTGATTTGGCTGTCGTCTTTCAATAAAAGTGAGCACTAAAAGAATAATAATATAAATAAGACTAAATATTCAGATATGACCACGCGACAATGACAACACACGTTTGAATATTTTTGCATGCCATATTTTTACGATAAAATAAAATAAACTATTACATTAAAAGAATTTGCTTTAACCCCGATGAGATAAAAACAAACCAGTGAGAGTAACGGTTCCAAAAAAAGGTGAAATTAAAATTTATCTTTATCAAATTAACGCCAATATCATTTTCCTTCTCGATAAGCGCCAAGTGATAATATTATCACAAAAGAACGGGAAAATTATTTTATATTACTGCTTTCTTGGGAATTCCTCCAGTTAGCAGTCAACTGAAATATAAAAAAAGGTTTATATTCGATGAAAATTATGTCTGAAAACATTGAAAAGAAAATGTCTTTTCATGAAGGGAAATTCAATAGAATATTTTTTCTGTTATAATATCACTTTTTTTATTTTGAAATTGATAGTGAGATGCAGTATATTTATTTTATCGTAAGCACAGATAAACATCTTTATGAAAAATAATTATGAATACAAAAGAATTTATTTTACCAAAAGATTATGCTTTTTAATTAAAAAAATAATCATACAAAAAAACGTAATTATAAAATGTGAATACAGAAAAGTAATACTCAGAAAATTACAAAAATAGAGCCTAGTTTCCAGTTAATTAAGCTTTGTATTCTTTCAAGCTAAAATAAAGCTTCAAATACTTGAACCTCTCTGGTATACTATATATAATATATCTACATACATATTATGATTCACACGTTTTTATTGTTTTGTTCCACTTTTGTTTGTTGTTTAAATAAAGTTGTTAAAACAACTTTTGCATTAACATGCAAATGGATTCGGGGAACAAAGAATCACAATGTTAACACATACTTCATAACAGCAGTTTTCCCCAGCGATACCTTGGTCCAAAAAATTAAGCCGTTTTTGTAACCACTGAAATATTTTCAGTGACGCACACAAGAAGATTAGAAAACACGCAACGGGAACATTCAACCTTTTGTCAAGTAAAATACTTTTTAAAAAATTACATATTTTTGATAGACTGTCAAAAGAAGTAATGAAAAGTTTTTATATTACAGATTCCACTCATTTTGATAACAACTGGTCAAAACTTCAGCGACAGTTACTGCTTAAAAACAACTGTTGTCAACGGGTTACCGCAATAATTTTGAGGACTGATGGAGATAATTTAGCCATAGCCGTAACTGATAAAAGGCATATTTATACTAACAATGGAGCCTTTTAACTGTAGGCCTTTAATGAACTCAAGTTATAAGCTAAGCAATTAACCTTCACTTTCAAAGAATATAATCGTGCACAATGGGTGACATCCATATCCTTCATTAAATGTAATCTTAATTCATTTACTTGAAAGCCATAGAACATTACGACTAGGCTATGGCTACTATAAGAATATACATTTTGTAAAAATAGTTTATAATAATTTTCATGCATATCAAATACAATCAACAGAAATAGTTTATCATTTCTTTTGACTACACTATTTACAAATTCACAAACTCTAGTTTTATAGGGTTATTAAGTTGCTTGAAAAAACAAGATTTTTCGAATAGTTTGTGCACACCATGTGTCAAAAAATTAATTATGACTTCCAGCACAATTTAAAACTGAAAAGTTTAAGTTGATTGCAAAGTTTTTCATGAACATGTGTTGATTTATTTCATATGTCTAAATATAGTTGACATAAAATCAGAATTTTCTGCTAGGTTAATAATTTTATTAAAACCTTTTCAAGAAACTTAATTTAAAAAAATGTTGTTACAATTTTTCAAGTTATTGTAACATACAATCACCTATCTCCTCAAACTAATTGAATCACCGTGTTTAAAAATGTGCAAAAACTTTATTCAGAATTACAATCGTACTTTGTAAATATATTTTGAAGCAAAATTGACATATTTATATTTAAGTTATTTATATTTTTAAATCCAAAACAGTAAAAAAACACAATCAAATAATTTATCATTACTGATGGCCGCAAATCAAATATTAATTCTAATATGACTCTTTCTGATTGAGTTCTAAAGCATCTTGTGAATTACTATAATGCGTGATGACTTTTTCGCACAATTGGCGAATTCTGAGCAAAATGAGTCGATATATATCAATTTATCAGCAGTAAAAAAGTGCATAAAATTGATTCAATGAAACCCTGAAAAATGAAAATCTAATTAATGAAATAAATTGAAATGCATATCACTAATATATAATGTTAAGTTGAAGGGTTAAATTGAAAGTGATTTACCAAGCCAAGGATCGAACACGGAAATCTCTGAACGCTTAGTTACAAACAATAATGCTAGTAAACACTAAAACTAACATATAAAGAATTACATACTTAAAAGATGTATTTTTAATTGATCCAAAATACTTATAATCAGGACTGGGCACGCTTGACGTCAACTGATAGAACTTTTTTTATCATGATAATACTTTAATTGTGGAAAAAGAACTGCAAATTTTTTATTATTTTATGTTACCCGAAACGAACAATCCCCGTACGCCACAGAATATACCGTAGCGTGTTGTTGGTGCATTTAAATTTTATAACTCGACGTAAAATTTTCTTTGTGTTTTTATTTTCTCAACAGAGTGATGGATGTTGTCATAAAAGACGTTTTCCTCCGTATTTCTTTATACATTTTAACAGTTTTCTCGCGATTTGCTTGCTACAACACAGTATGCGGCAGTTAAAAAAATGGAATAGGGGCTCATTAGGGTGAAATTCCTGCTGCCATCATAATTTGGGTATTTATTCCACTTTATCAAAACCACCAACGTTTATACAACCACTTTTAATGTACATATATACTTGGAAATCAAAATATTATTACAGCCCTGTTGCGGTAGTTTATTTCGCTCTAACATTTTAGCTTCGAATTTAAATTTTATAACGGTGAATTGCGTACAATAAATAGCAAACCACTATGAATGAAAATAAAATTCTGCGGTATTCTTGACTGGGTCAATATTTTAGTTCATCTTCATATAGTGTGATTAGATGGTTTATACTTGCTTGATGACTTGATTTTAAGCACAGTTATCGGTTTTTATAGACTGACTTATTGCAATTTAAACTAGTTTACATTTTGTAGACTTATAATTTGGAATTTAGGAAACGCATAGCATTTTTGTAAACGAAAACAAATATTAAAGTACTAAGTTTCCTATTATTTCTCGATATTACAGTGTGTGATTATATCTATGATATAACATCATTACAGTTTATATTAACATTTTTTTTAAATTTATAAAGCAAAATAAGTAGTGTAAAGCTTTTTGCAACGCTTTTTATTTAGAAAAAAATATTAATTGAACAGAAATTTAGATTAAATTGTTTCAAAACGATACTTTTTATATGAATTAATGCTTTTAAAAAATAAATTAATAGGAAAGAATAAATAGAATGTATATTAATGAAAAATTTGTTACAGGATAGAATATCAAAGTATTTAGTTCTATAAATTTTTATTAGTTAGTAGATAGCTATTTTAGCTTACTGCCATTTCCAGAACTAAAGTTCTGATGATGACGTAAATTTATTCAGAGCTAATTACTTTGATATTTTATCATATTATAATGGAGTTCTACCAAGTCCATGCCAATTCAATCAATAAAGAGAAATTAATTCTTTCAGGTGTTCAGGGATACAGAACTTTTGAATCTATTATAAAATGATGGAAATGAAATGTATATACATTGAATTATAAAATGTACCGTAATCAAAAGGGAAGGATTTGCTGGATGATTTTAGGGTAATATTCACTTAGTAAAAATCAGACTTTGTCATAAGAAATTTATATATGATCGAACATAAAAATTGTGGGAAATCTTTGATCAATACACAAAATATGGATTTAACTGTATACATCTCTATTATATTGCATTAAAGAAAACGAAAAAATTGGCTCAAAGAGTGTTACTCTAGATAGATTTAGCCATGTAGGTATAACAATGGCTTGATGCTAAAATAACTATCAACTTTACTATTACAAATAAATAATATGATTCTTGTGGAACTAGATTTATTATTTTTTTGTTAAATCAGTAACAGAATTTTCGTATATTATAATATTATAGTAATTAAAAGAATTTTATTATGTAAAAAAATGAGAAAAACTCCCATTATTAATAATATTATTTATATTTTACAAAACTTCAGAAAAATTTTATAATTATTCAACCATAACGTAATATTATAAGTGAACGTTTGCTTTTTGTAGGCTAATTACTCAGCAAAAGAGATGTTTTGTATAACGTCCAGCACTGCAATAAATCAAAACGGAAAATGAAAAACAAACTCTCAGTCAAAATTTTTTCATATTAATCCAAAAGTTTTTTCTAGAAACAAAATATTATGAAAAATCTAAATAAAAAATTACATTACTGCTATTGAAAATGTGCCCAACACCTTAAAACCGAGGAATTTCAACAGAGAGATCAACTAGATTTAAAACAAATTACCGAGACCCAAACCCAAGAAATATTTCATTAAAAATATCAACATTAAGTACATTTCCAGGATTTGAAAACAGTCTCTCTCCTGATAAGCAACCATAGGTGTCACCTCTGGACCAAAGAGATCAACAAAAGGTTTCTAGGTATGAAAGCTCGTTATTCTCACAAAACATGAAAAGAAACAATAGGAATTGCCTTATTCATCTGCTATTTCAAAAGGTTCTATCCCTATCTTTAGTTTTATACCCTAAAAAGAGAGGTTGAGTAACTGAGAAAAAATCAGTTCTTGTAGAAAACTTCTGTTAAGATACCTTCATTAGGAGTCCATATGCTCCACATTGGGAAAGAACATGTTAAAAAAATAATAATTTCTAAACGAACAAAGAAACATTTTTAACATTTAATTTCGATTATTAAAATTTGATATTGAAATACAATCAAGCACCCTCAGTCGACATCTTAAAGTTTTCACATTCTTAAATAAAATTAATTTAAATTTTATTTCAATAAATTGAGTTCTTTCATTGTATCTAAAAAACGGATGGATAAGTTAAAAGTATTTATTTAGTTGTATAAAATTATGTAACATGTTTAAAAGCTATTGTACCTTTGTGTAAAGAGTTTTAAAAACTAAATGATTATACAATCAATAAACGAAAAGGTTGGTTTTTGAAAATGAAAACAGTTAATGAACGCTCTTAATTCCAATTTGACTTGTGAATAAACTTGGCTAAAAATACTGTATTGCAAGAAGTCCCTGATCTCATTGTCACTTCTCAGCTAAATATCTTCCAGTGACAAGCCAAATTATAAGACTTCCATTATGTTTTTCGTTTAATTATACAATACGATAAGAATCACCTTTGTCAAAAATTCTAACCGCTTTGCTCAAGACTATACATTACTATTCATAATACTTCTCGTAAACAAAACACAATAAAGCACTGATATAAAAGTAACAAACTTACCAAAAAGAATGACCACTGTGTAGGCGGAAAAAATAGTCCTCAAGTTTTGATTCAAAGGCACCATTGTTTTTACAGTAACGTTTTCTTTATCACTTTTAAGTCACCACAACACAAATTGTCTATAATTTATTGTCTTCCATTACTATATTAAACCACTTTTCAAATTATACACCATAGCGCCGAGGAAAATTTATGATCTGAAAAAATAAGTTTCCTGTAAATTCAAGAGAGAAAGAAAATACTACAGTAATGGGATAGGGGAAAATCAGACAAATCAAGGGACGGTTAAACGAAATACTCGCAGTCGTAAATCATTTAGAAAGCATACATTTCCAAAAACCATTAAATAATTTTCAAATAAATAATATTGGTATCTTGAAAAATGGTAAATTTATTTCATTCAGTCGGAGCATTCTTCATCCTTTTTTTTCTGATTAAATGTTTATATATAATTTATTGAAGCAATGATTTACTTTAAATAAATCTCTTTTAAATATTTTTTAGATAATACGCTTTTTGTGTGATTGTTAAACAAGTATAGCCAGAATATTTATCTAACAACAATAGTGGAATACTTTTTCCTGGTTTATTTATAACCTTGGTACATTTTTTTTATTTCAATATGTCAATTTACTTGGAAGAAAATGTGAATATTTTATTTATTCTACTGCCTGACATGCATCGTGCTTATGATGTACATTTTTGAATTAAAATGTGTTAAAAAACGAGTTTATTACACTTACAATGAAATATTTATATTTATTTTGCATTGTGAAAAAATGTGCTCAGCCATTAAATTCATGGATTTTTTTACGCTGCTATTAATTATATAAATAGGTTTCAAATGAAAAAGAGTTCAAAATAGAAATTAATTTATATTAATGAAAGTTTAAATATTTTCCAATGGTTGGGATATTCTCTTTATTGCAACGTTTGACTAAATTAATTATTTGAATGAATTTACCACATCACATTTTTTTATTAAATTAAAATTAAGTAAAATCTAATTAAGAAAACTACAAAATTATTAATATTTTTATCACAAAATTTTTGCAAAAAATCATTTTCTCAGTCGATAAGTGATAAGTGTTTCAATGATTTTGGATTAATCTGATTTATTTCAAAACGCTGACTAAATAACCAGCTGGTCTTATAAATATAACTCTTATTAAAGATGCTACTTTATTCGTCCATATAATACCACAGATTGAGAGCGACCATTGTTGAAAAAGGAATCATTAAAAACACTGTGCACTAATTAAAAAAAGCAGAAAATAATTACAGAAATACAATAATATTTTTTATGACATCCCTTGTTTCACACCCTGAGACATTTATTAAATTTTCCCCCAACCTCTTACTGCGGTGAAAAGCATTTCAGAGAACTTTAGAAGTTGATTGTTTTCCTCGAAATGGCATGTGTTGCAAAGCATATAACGCACCCTACAACATTTTTTCGATGCTCTCTTATCAAATTCACACCCTTCCTAGCATTATGTAAATGGATATATTAAAACATTCCCTTTTAATAATAGCGTGATGCTTTAAATGATCGACTCGGGAAGTTTTATAGGTATAATAGATTATAAAAGAACTCTATATGGGTCTGATATTTCATTTTTTATATATCCTATTAAATATTATATAAGGGAAGCATGAAGGTGAATATGTCATTCAAGAGCTATATTATCTTTTTCACTGGTTATGTAACCAGCGGAATAATATAGCTAGCGATTTTTAATTCAGTATTTTTGTTAGAAATGAATTAAAACAAAGTTACTTAATTCCGATGTCGGCGTCCGTGACGCAGTTGGTTTCGTCGCTGGCTACGGTTACGGATGTCTCGGGTTCAATTCCCGGTGCGGACGGTTTTCATAGATTGATCTTTCAATCGATTTATGGATTTCTGTTCGTAGTCTGAGTCCTCCCTTCCACCAATCCCATCCTCACGGGGCGTAACGAGAGCGATTAGCTAACCACTAGTCCTGTCATAGCCCTATCCTTCTATCCCTACTCTCTTCGAAAACAAAAAGAGAGGTTGAGCAACTGAGAGTCAAGCAGTTCTCGTAGAAAAAAAAATCTGTCAAGATACCTCCATTAGGAGACCATATGCTCCACATTGGGAGCGGACATGGAAAAAAAAAATGTCAATTCAAACAATAAAAAATTGTAACTATTATTCTCAATGATATTTTAATTTATTTTTCAGTTGTTAAAAATGCTCGCGATGCTGGAAACCGGTCCTGATTTATACACACAATTGTAGAATTTGTAAAAAATAATATTCTATTTTTATAAATTTCATGCATTTTCGTCAATATTTGACACCTCAAATACAATTATTTTTTGTACCTATTTGAATACATTAGATTAAGAAATATTTTTTGTGTGGTAAAACAATGGCAGGCACTAGAAGCCCTCGATAACAACCCATGTCTGGGTAGTCAATAAATGACGATTTTACATGCATCTTCCCCTCATTGTAAAACTCCATCATAGAAATCTTTTACCCCACGTCTAAATAACTTCACAGTTCTAAACTTCATTCTTCTAAAAAAATATTTTTTAATGTATTATATTTCTTGAAATGCCGAGAGTTATGACTACGATTATTTGTAGTGTAATGTAAAATTCACAGTACATATTTTAATCTGACTTAAAATCAGGAAAGTTTTGTCACATAGCATTTTAAACACCTAAACCTTATACTTATCAAATATTTAACCTTTGTCATAAATCATCAAATTATATTAGATTTCATGCCATTAGGGTGTAAAGTAATGTGAGTCACCTAGAATCGAAACTTATCTTTGACATTTTTTAGTTAAATATATGAAATAATTCTAAATCCACCAATCTATCAAAAAAAAAAACCAGCCAGTATTTCTCATGACAAATTTTAGGTCTTAAAATGATCTCTTTTTTACGTATGATTAATATTTATGGTAATTTATTACTTTTTTGTAATTAAGAAATATAATATTTTTTACTATTTTCTAAAAACTCAATTTTGTGAAAATGTGAGTTATGATTATAGGCTACTCATATACATATGTAACATGAAGTACTATATCTCTAATATAAAACAGAAATTACATGTTTCAGCATGTATGTCTGTCTATGTGTTACAAGAACTCCTCCCAAACAGTGAACAGTAGCGACGTGAAATTTGCATATGTCATTCTGGCTATCATTTGTAGGTCAACTGTGCTATTTTCAGCGATTGAAATTGTTATTAATTGATTGATCTCTATTTTGTAGGTGTTTCATCAAGTACGCTTCACGGTATTATTTAGACAATAAATACTAGTGTTATATAAAAAAAACAGACATTGTGAGCGGTTTTGCTCCGCGGTCAAACATTTATACTAAACAATTTATTGACATTGGTTGCTATTTATGATAGAAATATTGGGGAAACGGATGTGTGATGAAATTTTATTGTATTGATCTTCAAAAAAATTACAGGAAAAAAAGACGTAATAAATTTATTAAAAGTACTACGTATTTAAGTTAAAATTTATTTTATTATATGACATACGCTTTCTTACAGTTATACTTATAGGAAAACGAGCTAATATTTTCTTTACGCATGTTTGTAATTAAATTACGTAATTGAAAAATACTTCTGTATACTAAGAAATTTGTTTAAAATATTAAATTTATTAAGAAAATGTCACGCTATTTAAATGATATTTCAAAAATTATAAAATACAAATTGAGTACTAAAAAAATCCAAAATATAGTTTTAAACATAGCGTAAAATTAATTATATCGTCGGCAGACAATCTGATGTTATAACAAACTTATTTTACTGAAAGTTTATTATATTTAAAATTTGAAATTGTTGGTAGTAAAAATTAGATAGATCATAATTCTGGAACGTTTGAGAAAGAAAAAATATTTTTTATTTTTACAGAATATTTAAGAAAGTTTATGTTCGTTTTTTTAAGAATTTACAAAATTTGCAATTTAAACTGAAGATATTCTTTAAAAAAAAATTTGAAATACAGTTTTTATAATGAAAAAAGTATTTCAAATAAATCATAAAATTAAATAACATGTCTGACGAATAATAACAATAATGATATCTAGTAATACGTAATTTAGTAGTATAGAATAAATAAAAAACATATCTTTGAAAAATACCGATAAAGGAAAATCACAAGGCAAAACCAAGAAGTTACAAAGTCTGCACTATATATTTTATTCATACAAAGAAAAGTTTGAAAGCCAAGCACTTGAAATAAATTTCAGAGGTGATGTTCCAATAGTCGTAAAGTAAAGCTTTCTTCTTGATTCAACCACTCAAAGTAAAACTTTTTCCTATATGGATGGATAATGAACCATTCAATTCAGATAGTAATAGCCCAAGTTCGTTTCTCATATAAAATAGAGCTGTAATAGGAGTCAAAAAGCAATTCCATAAATTGCGTACGAAAGATATTGAAAATATCTTTATTAGTTTCCCTTGTAAATTAATTGTTATATAAAGTTAATCGAATCAAAGAGCTATTAATAGGTTTGATGATTGAAAGCTTTTGAAATTAATCTTAAGGATTGAAAAATATTAACTGAATTATAATCAACACTCAGGTACATAATTTATTAATAGTAATAATTATAATTGTGTATAGCGTATTATAATGCATTTTAAAATTTCTATAAAAATATATTAGTCATTAAACTTGTTGGTATTAAAATTGTACTTAATGCTAAGACAATAATAATGCATTTTGCTTATCGGTTTCAGATTATATTGGTCATACATCAGAGCAAAACATATTAAACTGAAATATTATCTTGGTAAAAAATGTATCTTCCGAGATTTATTTTTATTCGAATCTTAGATGATAAGTTCACTGTAGAATAAACATTAAAAAATATATTAATTTTCTAACATTAAAATAAGAAATATTTGTATAAAAGAAATGAAGTTTTATTCTATGATTATCAATTAATTACTATACTCATTCACTTATTATATATATAAATATTAAGAAAAAAAATGTATTCACATCTCAAATATTTTCATATAAAAAGTCAGTAAATAAAAAAATATCTGGAAATTGCGATTTGGGGAAAAAAAGGTTTTTTATTTAGACCAAATGATAAAAAAAATTATTGCACTCCAAATACAAATATTTATGAATTGAGTAAATTGAGGACATCGAATAAAACTTGAAAATAATTAAATGAAAATTGATTCTCATTCAATCCTCCAGTTACATTCAAAATGTTTGTTATTCTAATTTTATTTAAAGTCCAAAATAAGAGGATTTTTTTTGCCTGCAATTGATTTAAAACAAAAGAAAACATATCTGATTGAGACAAACCTTTTCTACAAAGAAATACGCCAAGAAGAAAGCAAACAAAATCAAATTAGTGCCCCCTAGTCCACAAGAAAAATAATAAAACGATAAGAAACACTCGCACAAAATTTAATCAAGCAACACCACCCACCCCAAAAGGTAGTTTAGTTACACTGCATTATGCACTTAACTTGTTGCAACTCACCCTTAGAATCAACCCCAAGTCAAAGACACTCACCAACCCTCCGTTTATCGACCACCCTCGTCTAGCAACAACGTCCACGTCCAATATTAAACATAATTCTTTGATGCCAGATAGTTTTGCGTTTGTGTTAAAAGTATCGCGAAAGTAAAACGAGAGCTTACAGGTGGTAAGGAATAGCACACGTCCGATCAACTCGGTGGTTGTCTGAGTACTAACAGACTTTTTAAGGGACGCGATTGCGCAGTATAGTATTACATACAGCAATATTAGAGTAGATAACACAAAAAAGAATAATTACTGATTAAGTGGACATAAACACGCCATTTCAATAAAGATTTCATTGTATTTTATCAAACCAATAATTCTATTTCACATATTTTGAGAATTTCGGTATTTCGATAAATAAATTTGTTTCAAATCATCGTTATTAATAAACAAAATCACCACATGCGTCTAAAGTATTCAAGCATTGTTGTTTAATTACGATACATTCGATTAACTTTGCCCAACTTATTGTTGGTAAGACTTTCAGACGCCCTGACGACTTTCATGGAGGGCGTTTAGTATTTATTAAATATCGCTGCTGATCTGGAAGGAAACACTTCAAAGGAAGAAATCAAAAAAAGAATATATTGAATATTCAATAACTAGTATTTTTCAGTTAGTGTCTTCTTCCAGAACAACGATATTCTGCACCAAAAAATTCATGTAACATTAAAAAATATAGAATACGTATCTATCAATATTTATGTTTCTAATTAAATAGTATGAACATCTATTCTGGACTATTTGATCCGTTTGGAAGAGTCAAATATGTACTCTAAAAAGAAGTCGACTATCAATTTAAGGTCTCGAAGATTTGAAAAATTTTGTCACAATATTTAATTGGAGTATAGAAGAACTCTTGTAGAATCGTTAAATATAAGTATAGTCATATATATATATGGGAGCTATGTGGCTTCATACATTCTTCTAACAGCTGGTGAAAGAATATTACATTGAAATTTTATAAAGATATTGGTTCATTGGCAGTATTATTTATATTAGTTATACACTGAAAATATCACAAATACATATTTTAATTTTGTAATCAGCCCTTTCTTGGGTTGTATCTACAGAAGCATGAGTCACTCTTTATCTATATTGTATATTTAAAACAATGTTGTTTGTCATAAAAATGAATTAAATTAAATATGACATGATTATCTAAATAGTATATTCCACCGAAGTTGAATAACCCAAGATGCTCGAATCGTACGTTGATGAAAAATGAAAATGAAAAATGACGATGTGGTATATTTATGAGAATTAATTAAAACTTAAAAGTTGAACACAAAATCAGGTATTTATAATTGTGACGCTATTTTTGTTTTTTAGATGAAATGTTTTTGTTCTCTTTCAGGTGAAATGGTAGGATTGAAATCTTAGAAATCTGCGTACTTAATTCCTTTTTGGAATTTTTAATACATATACCGCTTCTTCTGCTGGCAACATAATATAATATAATTGATGTATTTTCACTATTTTTTTTATTTCAAAATAATAATTATTTCAATTATTACTATAATTTTTTCATATTTGAATAAATTATGTGTATAGATAAATTTGATTAATAATTATTTTGTAAAAGCTGATCATAATATATCAAAAATAGATATGTACATACGTATGTACGTATTACTTACTGATTTTTAAAAGTAATTATTATCTATAAATTTAAACTTGAGTAAAAATTAATATAAATATGTAAAATTACTTGCCAAATACATTTGCAACCAATGCTTTTAAATGTGTTTTGAATTATGCTTAAAATTTCATCAAAAAATATTCTTATTTTTTACTGTGTTAAATGTAAAAGTGAGAAACCTTATTCGAGTAAATGTGCTTTAAGCTCTAGAGCAGCGCCTTTGAAATATTTCCTTATTTTATACGTAGCAGTGGTAGCATGCATTCATTTTTTTTTTCCTTTGAAGACAACCTATTATGAGTGTTTTGAATACAAATGCTCACGATCGTACTCTTGACATAGCTGTCAAACTTATTTAAAATTATAAAGTCGCTCAAAAATATCATATTCTAAAATCCCTTAAAAGACGACACACATAAACAGCCTAGGTCCATTAAACTTAAAAATTAAATATATTTTTAAATTTTGGATTTTAATAATGCATATAATATAAATAATTGTGTACTTATTTTGTTTGTTGTAAAATCAAAAAGGGCATTACAGCTGACGTCAATATATTTGACAAATATTATATTGACAGTACAAATCATGATGACATTATTTATACGTACACATTCAAATAAGAATAGAAACTTAAAAACAATATACAAAGTTTTTGGCTAAATATTTCAAGCTCTTTAAACAATGCATCGACAGCCCTTGCGACTGATGGACGTGAAGAACAGATTATGGTTTCAATAGACATACATTTTTTTAATAAATATAAACACTTGTATACTTAAAATCTTATTTATTTAATTATTTGATTAAAATATGTTCTATAAAAGCTACGATTACCAATATAATATTGTTTTAATGAATACAAAGAATTAAGACGTTATTAACGGATCAAACTTATATTTATGTGAAACTTGATCTATTATAAAATTATTGATATATTATAATTAATTAAGTCCAACCGCATAAATATTATGTCTAGGTTACTTGGTTGTTATTCACTTTTTATGTTATTTTATTATTCAATAATACAAAAACGCGCAAAAAATTCTGTAATCTTATAAAGATTCATCGCGTACGTAGAATGATAATTATAGTAAATTAATGTATTTTCTTTTATTTTTGAATATTTCCACTGCATTAAAAAACATTCAATGTAGTGCTTGATAAAGCTCAAGCTTTTAAGTGAGTGTAGTCACATTTAAAAATAAAAAAGAAGAACTGAGGATGGACTCCATTGAATTTGTCACAGACGAGAAAAAGACTAAATGGAGCTTTCTACATCGGTGAGTACAGTGTATCTGAGCGAAGTCACTTGTAACATATGTTAGACATAAAAAGACTTGCATTGTTTTGGATACAAAGATGTAAATTAATTCAATCTCAAAGCGCAATTTCTTAAAAATAAAGTAGAGGCAAATGTAAAGTGAGAAGGCAAGAAAATCTTTTTCATAGTCATAGAAACAAAATGAATATTTTTTATCGATTAAATTAATTGTTTATTTATAAAAAATAAGCATAGTTTTAATCTTTGTGTGATTTTAATCAGTTCAAAGTGTTCGTCAAGAACGAAGCTGCTCTCGATTCTTTAATAAAACTGTGGATATAAATTTCTTTTTATTTTTGTAAATATAATGAGTTCAAACCAAGAGCTTAAATGAAAATTAAATATTAATTTGAATTGTTTAGATTTCATACATTTCCAAGTATTTCATCACTAACGACCCGGGTGTCGCCTTTAGACATCTTCATGCATTCGAGTACACGAATGGACTCTGACATACAGTAAATAATGTCCATCGTTATAAAATATGACAAAATATTATACGTCTAAAAAACACACTGATAACTGAATTAATTCCAAAAAAGCCAACACTGCCTTCAATCCTTGCTAAGAAAACAAACGCATTAACGAAGTAAAAGGACAATAGAGATTGAAGGCGGTCAAATAATGTTAGAATTACCAGTGATTTTATACTTTTAATGGAATGGTGGGTTTTAAAAATGAAATTTGAAGAAAGAGTAGATATACTCAATCGTTCTAAATTAGTGAGTTTTTGTGATATTAAAATTCCATCAAGCATCCTCAGTCGATGTCTTAAATTAAAAAAATGAGAATTGTTTATTTCCACAAAAAATGTTTAATATAGTCGATAACCATTTTGAAATCAGGTCATTTCGTATATAGTTTTGACGATGACAATACTTTGCTATTTTTAATCACGATCGTTCCCAATGTTAAAAGCATATTAAAAGGATGCGTTGAACGACAAAGCGTTGTAAATTAATCACTCAATCAATATATTATTTGGCAACGTTAGTGATATACCGATGAGGTTAGGAAATAACAGTTATTTATAATAGCCGGCCAATTGCTTTCTCGAAACTTCGCATAAGGATTGAATAATAGGTGGGTGGGAAGGAATGAAAATGTCACAGAGAGCAATGTCTTTCAACATAAATCGATTGATAAATCAATGTATGAAATTATCCGTTCTTGAATTTAGCTTCCAAGAAACTGAATAATGAACCACCAAAAGCGTTACCATTTGGTTACAAAAACGGTAAAAACATTATATCTATTAAATATCGTCGTTGTTCTTTAAGAAAACACTAAATCGAAAATATGACATAATGAGTTAGTTATACCAAAATGTTCCTTATTTCAAACTCTACCGTATGACAGAACACACTTATTTTTATAAATTATGCTTTTACTTAAAAACCGTTTTGTACAAACAAACAAAATGAAAAAGTATGGCATTTCAAACATTTGGCAAGCTTCGAAGTCCAATCACTAAAAACTAGTATTTTCTAGTTAGTGTCTTCTTCTAGAACAACGACGATATATACCATTAACAGTTGCAACAAATTTGAAATATCATAAAAACCAGTATCTCTACCATCAAATGATTAACCCTTTTGATTACTTTATGCATGACGAAGTTCAATCAAAATATTATTCATTTTCATGGTTTACAGATTGGATATAAAGGAAAACTAAATACTGAATTCAACCAACCGTGATGATTAACGCCTTCTTAAGGAATGTGGTATATTATTCGAATTCCAAGATAAATGTTAGTTGATATCGATTTCTAAAGTATTAAATATATAATATATTAATTTTCATATATCAAGTGAAATGGAAAAACAATGTTTCAGCCGTTCTTAAAAATAAGAACTAATATTAAATTAGAAATTAAATATCAGTTGTAGACCGTAAGAACTTTTCCTGTTTGGATTTTTCTAAAGAATCATGGAAAAAACTGGTAATCCAAACGACTTCGTTTATATATTTACTCTGAACAACATTCTTTATCTCTCTCATAGCTCTGTCATAATTGTTCGTGACAGAGCTGGTCCTAATTATTATTTGAGTAGATTGATAGTTGTTTTGTAGAACGTCATTATGAGATAAGGATTTCAAGTATATATTTCTACATGAATTATTAAATACCTTTTAAGGTGTTAACTGTTAATTCTTGGTGGAAAGACATTATATTTTAAAAAATAAAACACAATTCATTTGTACTACTTCAACATATTTATAATGATCAGGACCGGTTTCGCTCATCACGAGCATTATCAACTGATAACAATACAAACATAACAGGCTTATTTATATAAAATTGAGTGTAAAAATGAAAGTATATAAAACTGATGGTTCATGAACTAAGACAAGAAAATACTGATTAGCAAACAAATTATACATAAATCAAATAAAAGAATCTGCAATTAAAATGTTATGGACCTCTTACAAATCAATAAATACTAATCTGAAATCATAAATATAGCTACATTAAAAGTCCATTTAGCTGAACAAAATTTTTAATGACGTTACTAATGTAATATACAATAATGAATCAGGAAAATTATAAGAAAAAATTAGTGAACCATTTAAAAATAATCAAATATTAAGTATGTTATTAATATGAACAATTAACAGCCGTCTTAAGTGGAGAAAGCAGAGCAGCTATGAGTATCCATTAAATTTTTAATATCTGAAAAACAAAAACTACAGAGACAGAATCAATTCTTACAAGATGAGCAAAACCGGTCCTGATCATTATAAATATGTGGAAGTAGTACAAATGAATTGTGTTTTATTTAAAAAAAAAAAAAAAAAAATATTGAATAGTCAACTTCACGCCACCATGCCAGTGATAAATTTTGCAAATTTTTATGATTTATTTTATTGACGTTTATTTATTTAAGGTCAAAAATCATCACGTTATACATAATAAAGGAATCGCACAGAAATAAACATATCAGTATATTTTCAAAACATCCAATACGTCAATTTTAATATCGTAACGCCGTTTTTTATACACATGCCCGACCTGAATCCGGAGCATATAAACAGAAATTATTAAAGGAGAACTGACTCCAAGTAAGTCACTCTCTCTTCGTGATGGCCATTAAAGATATAAAAAAATTTAATATGATAATTCAACTCATAATCACGTGATCAAGTAGCATGTTACATGCTTATCATAAGACCACAAACCATTTTTCTAGGGAGCTGACAACTGTGTATGAAAATTGTGTATGCTTTGTTTACTTTTGTTAAGTAGAAGCTCAGTTACCTTTTTATATTTAAGTTATTCAGTTAGTATACAAGGCTCATATAAAAGTAAAACAAAACATTTGTATGCACAGATTATCAACGAAAACTGTTTTTTGCAAAGATATACAATGTCTTGCGCACGTTGTATTAAGAAGTGCATGCATTATATTGCCGGTGACATTTCGAAAAAGAGGGAATAAGTCTGCAGGGGTGCATTTTGTTTAAATTTATCCAAGTCACGTCCCCTCTCTATTACCGAAAGCCACAGTTTATGGCCGGTATCTCGTTTGCGTAATGAAATTCGAGACTCTTTTTATGAATGTGGAGATTTCTATGCGAAAGTAAGTGTTCGTGTTAGATAAAATGGCTTATCAACCTTTCCAGTCTGCCATTCGTATTGGGGTGATAAGGTATGACGTGCTTAGAATTTTTGACGATTTCACAAATAGCTCTCCAACGGTACTTTTATGCAAGACAATTTAAGCGGTTTGTATCCATCAAAAGTATAAATATATTCATATTATATTACCATGTGAATCCAAAACTATTAAAATGTTTACAATCATAAGTGGCTATTAACCAAAGTTTTGAAACTAATGGCAGTTTTTGTTTTTAGTGTCACCAAAATGTCAAAGAAGCCTCTGGCGAACTACCGTCAGTAAAAACACGGCTTATTCCAACTTCAATAAATTTATAAAAAAAACCGTGATCAATAAATTAATATGATACTGTCGTACTACTTGTAAATGACTTTAGAGAAATGAATATTTGGTTACACATTTGTTATTGAAAATTATTTTCGTATCCAAGATATCATATTCGTGGCACAGCTATTAATTTTTCATCTTTAGACGTTATAGATTCTTTTTTCTTTATGCTTATTCGATGGCAATTTAGGTTCCTGGAAAATAATTGATTTTATTTATTACAGTTTCCTTTAAATAAATTTCTTCAGAACAAATAATAACGGATTTGCTAAATAATGAGAGAGGAAAAAAGTATGCTGAATGAATTTTTAACGGATTCAGTGATATTTTTAATATAAAATAGACAATTTAGATATTAAAAATATTGTGACACTGCAAAAAAACAAGGAAAATGATTGAGCAATCAATTTTTATATTTTATTTGAATGGAATTATCAGAGAGTTAATCTATGGCAAATATGTATTTTTTTAATTTTATTTGTAAATATTTTGTAGCCAAGTCCGTAATCAATTGGTTAACGCCCTTGAATTTAATGCCTAATGCCAGTACAAAACTTTTCATAAATTGATTTTGGATTTCTTTTCAAAGGTATGGAATGTATGGATGCCTGTGATGTCTCAAATTGCTTTCCACCCATCTGATTCTAAAAACAAGGCTATTGAAAGCGATTATCTCAGCACTAGTTCTGTTCTAGATATATCCCTCTATCCTTACTTTTTAAGAAAAAGAAACGTTCGCAACTGAGAATCAATCAGGTCTCGTAAAAAAACTCTTGTTTAGATAAACTCCACTAAAAATCCAAATGGTACACATTGAGATTGGATATGGTAAAAAAACATAATTACATTCTTTTTCTCTCTACACAAGTATCTAATAGAGTTTTCTAAGTAATCCAACAGAACAAAAAGCTTCAAAATCATTTATCTTTGAATCAAATAAAATTCGTTTTCATCTCACAGTACTATATCGTATCTTGGAACAGTAACATTTCCAGTGATTATTTTTTAGCATTCAAAACGTAAATGATACAATTACTCGCAATTTTAATTGTTAATTTGAAACGCCACTGTTGTAAAATTGTAGTATCCGAGTTTTAAATCACACGTTTGGGGTTATAATAAAATGACTTTATCTCAACTCCCCGAAATTTTAATTGGTAATTTAGAACTTAACACCTTTACCAATAATAATATAAAGTGACCTTGCCCGTTTTACGTGCCTGATATAATTGTTATATCATTTAATAATAGATATATTTTTTCTTTTTTTAATATCATACTTTTTGTATTTTATCACAGAAAAAATTAAATGTAGAATCCGTGCTTCCAATACGAATTTTCAATGTAGCGTATTCAAAAAAGATCTTTTGATATAAAAGTGCACGTTAAATATTTAAGCTTCATTTCAGTGAAAAGACATATATTGAGCAATGAAAAAATTGACAGTTACCATTTTTATACAGAAAAAGGGTATTTGAAATATTTCATTTGGCTTGAATTATAGAGAAGCTTAATAAAATTTTATTTTGCAAACGAACTTGGCGCATTAATTTACTTAAGTATAATATAGTTATAAATACAAGTATTTTATAGACCAAATTCTCAAATTTATTAGATTCTAGCCAGTAATGCCTTTACGATGAACGCTATAATTTTTATATTTCTTCTATACGTCTTTAATATGCTGGTACTTAACATAATAATACAGGAAAGAGGTCAAGGGAAACATATCTTTTCATTACAAGACATATCTTATCAACCACCCTAATACGTTTAGTGAGTGGATAGGATAAAAAAACTTGAAGCAGAAAATAAATTTAATGTTATTATTTGCCTAATACCATCAAGGTGTTAGGCTCTATTAGTGTCTATTCACTAATAAATTAGGACCGCGGATCTGTCTTTCCAGGTTTCAAGTCAATAACATAAGTAACATAAAATGAAAATTTAACTGAAGAGATTCATGCATAATACTAAATTTTCTAATTTTTTATTACAAAATACCATTCAAATGGATAAATTTTACGAAAAAAACCTCGATAATTCAAGAATAAAAAATATTGGCTCAAATACACGATACTTTTCTGGTTGATTGTTTCAAATACGTTTATCAGTTGTGCGCTCAGCAGCGGCACTGTTATTATAGCTGGAGTGCAAGCTCTCTTACACATTACACTATAATTGATACTGTGCTTAAATAAAAAAAAACTAAATAATTTTGTTATAACACTTGTTGTGTTAATAGGTGTGACACATTTTTTGCATTTTCAGACTGGTTCTTAAGATGATTCTAAAACAGCCGAAACACGTTCCACACCCAATAACACTGCCAGTTGGGAAACATAGTTATCAATTTAAATTTAATATTTTAAAAAATCACGAAATTACCATCGAATGGATCTTATACTATTTCAGTACAGTTTTTTTTCTCGAAAACTTAAACCAATTTTATTGATAAAAAATATTGATAATATTATTACTAACCGATGCAGATAATATAGAAATATACGAGGAACTAATTTGACTAAATTTCCGATAATACGTTTAATAATTGATTTAAAATTCACTAGATTTTCAATTTCCGTAATTAAAAAAGCTGGCGAATCTCAAATATTTTTATTAAAAATATGAACCTTGAAGCTGTTATCGACGCGATGTAAAACTTGGCGTTCAAAATATAGCCCTTCGCGAATATTCTAAAATGCACCGTGAAAAGCTTAATAAATAATGCATCAGATGGGAATATAAAATGTCCAAATTCGGATGTTTGGGAGCAGCTGTCCCAATGCAATCGTATCAAATATTCTGTGCATCGAAAAGCAGTATTTTTACGCCATCGAAAAATACACAACGTTGAATAAATACTCCTAAAATACCCCGACACCAAGGATCAATATTTTTACAGTCAGTAAACATTTGGTTTGATGCTATTTTATCGTTGAGTCACGAAAGTGAAATTGTTTTTGTTAATTTAAAATTTACTTTTCAACTGAGGCTTAAAAAACACATTTCCAGCCTTTAGTAACTTTATTTTAGTAGTTGCACTTTAAAGGTAACGGAGTGACGTATCTGTCGAATGATCCGTTTTTCACGTATGTTTTTTAGACAATTTTACAAAATATCGATGATCAATTTCATTCAAAAACAATACAATAAAAGATTTATTTTACCCAATAAACTCAATTTTCAGATTATTAATCAAAAATATTAAAAACCTTCCAACAGTTTGCATAAACAACTCTTCTAATAGAACTTAAAGCTAATGAATACATATTCAACTAAAAAGATGATAGAAATTTAGAAATTCAATTCCAAGTTCTATGATGGTAACTTAAAGTGACAATTTTGTGGATCCAGAAAGATGTTTTCAGTTCGGTGCGTGACGACAGAATATCGGCCCATTATTATGGTTGTCCATTTATACTACCGTCGGCCGTATGTGTTCTACCTTAGCCATCACTTGAATTGATGACTTGCTTTTTCAGGGCGTTTACATTTATCATTACGTATGCAAAAAGATTTTTTTTTTTAAAAACGTGTTTATCCTAAGTCTAGAGATATCAAAAGCACACTGAACATTTTTTATTATTTCGGGAATTTATTTACCAATCATTTAATACAATAATATAAAATGATAACATTTTCTCTGCAACAGATTCGAGTCATCTGGTGATTACCGCCGATCATAGTCGTTACTTAAAGAATGAACTACACTTTTATGCATTCTTCTCAAGACTATTGTAAGAATTAAAATTTTGTTAGCCTCATCGGTATAGTGCCAGAAGGCGTTGAGTCAAAAAACCTTATTTTGAGATAATCGACTTGTAAGAAAATCATGAAAATTAAGTCTTTCTATTTACATATCTTAACCAAGGTTTATTAAACTAACCAGTACATGAGATTCGTTAATCATTTACAAATTCGATTTGATTATTAGTAATTATTTATTATAGTAATATTAATATTGGTTTTTTACCACTAATAACCGTGAACATAATTAACTCAATTCATATTGATTTCTTCAAATTTTATAAAAAATACATAGAATATAGCTAAGCTTGTGTTTTCAAACAATAGAACCTCCTAAAATCTATCGTTTTGCGTTCATAACTCAAAACACCCGATATTCGACTTATCGCCTTGTGACACTATGTCAACGATCTATCCGTAATTACACGTGAAGAGTGTTAATATGGATAAAAAATTATTTTGGACATGGGCTAAGTTACTATTATAATTTTTATCAAATTAAGAATGGTGAATAATTTTAAAATTCATAGCTTAAAAAAAGACTTAAATTTTATATATAATAAGTCAAATTTAAATTGTATTTATTTGAACTGCGAGCGGCAGTATTTTTTCTAGATACACTATTGGTATGAAACAATAATTCGAATCGTATTAGGGAATGATTAATGTACCTTTGTAAAAATTTCTTTGTTTCACAAAAAAAAAACACTATACTTTCTGTATCCTTTGAAGTGATTGATTAAAAGTTTCTCCAAACCAATGGAAAGACGAAGACAAAGTATTGTAAAATAAAGTTAACAAGAGAGGAAATATTTGTGATAAATTTTGTACTTTTCTAGTGATATCTTATTTTCAATTCAAAATAATTTTATTGGTAGAAGGACATCCAATTCCGGAAGATTTTTATGATCCCGGGATTTCGGTATTCAGACCCGAGATTGATCATTAAGTGTGATAAGTAAACTGTGTATTTAATACGTAATTTGTGTCCTATTACTTGAATTTAAATGTACGAGTATATTTATATGGGTTTTTTTATTTATTAGAAATCCGACTGTCGCTTACAAAAAAAGGGACAAAAATATTTTACTTTATTTATTGTATTAAGATAGGTTTTACATTTATTTTATTTCACCTTTAATATTGTCCTCCATTCATTTAAGAGCGGCCCTTCTTTGTACTTCATTTCAAATTAAAAACGGCTGTTACAAAATACGTAAAGACCAGAATTCATTTATATTAATTATACAAAAAACTATGTAAATAAACAAATCGAGTTACACGTTGTTGTTAATCAGCAAGTATTAAATTTGAAATACGAATTATTTGTTAGCATTTACAGTGAATCCTGAAATCTCGGGATTACGGGATTGAATAATTGACCAGGATCCCGGAACTGGAAGCCCTAATTGGTATTGCATTAGATTAAAGGTGACATGTAAATTTATATGAAACACAAAAGTTACTCAAATACTTATATGTTACGTTTACTGTCATACTTAAAATACTTTTGTTTTATTTAAAAAAACGATATGAATATTTTAAACTTTATAGTCTATTTACTACATAATAATAAAGTGTACTTTTAAACGGGGTCCGTGGTCGAGTGGTTAATGTCGCTGACTTCGGTTACAGTGCTCACGTACTCATCATACAAACATTAATTTTTCAACAGATTTATAAATTTGTGTTCGAAGGCATGGATGTTTGTGATGTTCAAAATTCTCTCCCACTCATCTGATCCTCAAAACGTAGCGCGAGTGATTAGATAATCTCTAGTTCTGTCTTAGCCCTATCTTTCTATCCCTACTCTCTTCGAAAAAGAAAGTTTGAACAACTGAGTAAAATTTTCTGATTAGAGGCCATATGATCGACATTGTGAGCAAACACCTTTAAAGTAAAACCAGTTTCTTGATTCATATTTAAATGTATAAAAAAGCACTAAATATCGGATTTTTTTTTAGTAGTTCTTTCTAAATGAATGTTTGAAGAAACTAATTACAATAACTTTTTCTGGAAACGATAACATCGTTGCTATATTAAAGGCAGTCAAAAAATTAAAAATACGTTTATTTTCCATTTTTAAAACTCATCGGTGGAGCCGAATCCAGTTAAATTAATGTCTACTGTAATGTCAAACACCAAAAACTTCTGGTCTTATATTTGAACCAGCTAAAAATAAAACCTTAATAACTTTACCACTATACTTCTAAAATTTGATTGGAATACTAGTCTACAGATCATAGCATTCCACTAAATAAAGGTTTGTACTAAATTTTTTTATTTATAATTTGTAATGAAGGTTTCTAGCGTCATAAATGTTGAATTTGTGAATCCATTGATTTATTCATGGGAAATTTTTACTCTTCCGAAATATTTCGATTTGACTTTAATTGCGCCGGCTAAAAAATAATTTGTCACGAAATTTAAAAAAAGACTACTGGAGTCGTCATAAAACGAAATATTTTGCTTGAACGAATCATAAATTATAACGAAATGATCTGCCCGCTAAAATATGGCACTTGGCCAAATGATGTTGGTATCAAATACCGATTCTCGCGAATTTACGAGCAGACTAGTAGAAAAAAGACCATGATTTCATTGTAACTGACTTAACTGTAGGTGAAACTTCAGGCGAAATATTGCGAAATAATTTTATCTTTCTTTAACGCTAGAAATTTTGAATTTTCGCAGGAATAATTTATGTATCGTGAACAATGAAAGAGTGAGATATTTTTTTTTGTCAAGATAATCACATTTTCAGATCATCAAAAAACCCTCGGCTCTGTGGTGTAGTGGTTAACGTCCTTGGTTACGGTTAAAGATGTCACAGGTTCTAGCCCCACTACGGAAATTTTCATAAATTGTTTTTTCAATCGATTTGTAAGCATGAATATTTGTGATGGCTTTAGCTCTATCCCACCAAATAGAGTGTAGCGACAGCGATTAACTAACCACTGATCCTGTTCTAGCTCTATCTACTATCTTTGAAAACTAGAGGCTTAGTAACTGATTAGCAGTTCACGTAGAAAAAAATCTGTTGAGATACCTCCATTACGAGGCCATATGCTCCACATTGAGAGCGGACATGCTAAAAAACTTGAATAAACGATTAAAAAAAAAACGCAATCTCTTAAAACAATCAAAAATTGCAGACCTTAACAAATGTATTAGAATCCGAACTAGTAAGAAATATATAAGGTAAACCTACCAGTAGTAGACCGCTTAAGAGAAAAATTCAACAAAAATAAAGATTAACGTTTAGCATTAAACTGAACGATGACAAATCAAGTGTAGTCAAAATGGATCAGATGTCTTAATTAATATGATAAAAAAAAATTTGGAAAGGGTCTATTACAAAAAAAATGTGTTAAATTTTTAACAACTATGTTAATGTGTCAGTAGTTGAACATCTAAAAAATAGAAAATTCTAGTAGTTGCCCATGTCTAACCAGAAGGTTTATGACAACCTTTCATCAGAGTTGCCTCAAAGCTTCCTGTAAGACCACTTTTGGATGAATCAAGTGGCATATGCTTACATTCACTGATATCTTTAAGGATTATCTTAAGAAATTCAAAATAAAATACTTACTGCACAAGGTGTTGTTTTCAAATGGCCACTATGACACCCCATTGACATATATGGTGATGTGCTAGTTCCTCAATCCGACAAAAGAAGGTTTTAATTGTCTGAACTCTACAATTTAGAGCAATCCCGTGTCTACGTTTCTTATTTTGGGAACTTTTAGTGTAAGACGGTCAAATACCAGTACATTTACCTTACTTATCATTTAAAAATCAAGGAAGTTTTAAAATGTCATTTGACATACTAAAATAATATAATTCATGTTATTATTAACATTATATTAAGGATATTAAATACTTGTTACTTAAGCATTCTCAATTGAATGGTTTTATGGAACTTATAATATGTGATTCTGTACTGCAGCGCTGCGTTCAATGGAGATTTGTTAATGTCGTTTACAAAATAATAGTGATCATTACTTGATAACTGGCATCTACGTCTTGTAAGTCAGTTTTTAATATTTCTGAAAAATGTTTTAGAATGAAAGCAGAATTAAATTTTATTAAATTAATACAATATATTATTATTACAGGTCCATTTGCGCCACACTCAGATTGGGTGCCAAATAGTATCACCGACCGAAGGTAGAATTACCCGGCAAACCGAAATCCCAAGTGGCCAATATCTCGAATAAATAAAATTTTATACATTGTTTGTTAATAGGTAAACGGGATAAAACCACAATACCAAACAAGGTAGGCAGTAAGATGGTTATTATATTACTTAGATAACAATACCATCATGCTACAATCCCCCAAAACGAGAATAGAAGAGCAATATGAAAAATGACAAGCATATTTATTTGGATTAAATTGGTTCTTATGTGCTTTCATTTCATTATAGTAAGACGCAAATAGCAAAGTAGTTAGTAAAGCAATAGCATTGAAAATGGCTCGATGTGGAAACAGCTATCAAATATATTTGAGTATTCTTGTAGAACTAAATATTTTTCTCTAATCTAAACTGCTTCATTTGAATGATCACAGTGTTTTTAAAATTGATATTCTTTTTATTGACAACGAAAACAAGTAAATTTTACGATAATGATCAGAGCCAATTTCACTCACCATGAGGATAAAATTCAGTCCTTATCATTACATTAAGTTGTGTAATTAAAACAATTTTTTTTTCTAGTAGTTTTATGGTAATTTTTGCTGGCATTGTTTGTGTCTTACAAGCTCCCCACGTCCAGTAGAATGAAAAAAACCTACCCTATCCTTCATTTTTAATTTAAGAATTAGAATCATTTTTTACCTTAAAAATACATAACCTTGCCATATTTTTAGTCTAAAGATGATTCTTAAAGAAGCAAAACGCGTTACATTTAATAACGCAGCGAGTGGAATAACTGGTATACCAATTTTACTTTTATTTCAATAAATATGATGATTTTTTTACAGAGAATTACATATAAGTAATTATACGAAATGTAAAATTTTAAACAATGATCTATAAAAGTGAACAACACATCTCAAGCATCGAATTAAAAAAGACTTTGGTATTTTGTTAAGAGAATCCGTTTCTAAGTGTCAACTATTAAAATCAAAGTTTGAGTGTACTAAGGTAATACCATCTAATTACTTTTAAGGAGTTAACTGTCAATTCTTGGTGGAAAGACATTATATTTTAAAAAATAAAACACAATTTGTTTGTACTACTTCCACATATTTGTAATGATCAGGACCGGTTTCGCTCATCACGAGCATTATCAACTGATGATAATGCTCGTGATGAGCGAAACCGGTCCTGATCATTACAAATATGTGGAAGTAGTACAAACAAATTGTGTTTTTTTTATAATACCATCTAATCCAAAGTGCAATTGTTTATAATCCATTAAAAAATACTACGTATGTTTTCGTATTGCGTATTTTTTTCAATTGAAAAAATGTGTCTTTGGGTGCTTTATTATTAAGTATCAAATCGAGCAGGTTATGTCTATCTACAAAAACAAAGTTTTTTAATTCAGTAGAATTATTTCGAATAAACCTGAAGTGCTCATGAATTTTTGTATTACACTTAATAGACATAAGTATTCATTATTTTTAAATCAGATTTAACTGTAGAGATTCGTTGAAAAATTAAATTCCAAAAAGATTTTAATCTAGTCTAGACCATCAATTAAAGGTTAAATATTTTTGTTCGTTTGATAGTATGAGAATTTACGGTTGAAGTTGTTGCATACTCTATATAATATATGTATCATTAAAATGAAAGTAGCATAATTTATGTAGTTCAATAAATATTTTTCTTTGTGTACACTCAGACATACTTATTAAAACCATAAAGCGCAATAAAAAATCTTTTCGCATTCATAAATTTTTAAATTTGCTTAACAAATTTAACATTTTTAGCTTTTTTAAAATATTATAATATCATCCTCGGAATATTTTCATATTTAACTATTTGAATTTACAAGCGTATGCTATTTAATATTGTATATATTATGTTTGAATTTTTTTCTTGCAATATTATTGTTTACATATTACATAAATACAATGCCGAATTTTTTTTTAATAGTAAATTTTTGGCTTATTTTGTACTAACGATTGAAATATTTTTTTGTGTAAAAAAAGTATATTTGACTTTTAATAGTTAAATATATGTGTAATGTCTTCTATTAACATCCTTCCCCTTGTTAAAACGAACGACGCTTTCTTTTTGTTTATTTATTTTAAACGTTGAAAAAGAAATGAAAAAAATAGTTTAAAAAAACGGATTTTTTTTTGATAGTTGCCAATGTGCTCGAAAAAAAAACGAAGAGATGTGATACCAAGATCTCAAACTTGAATTGAAATATTCTAAATTTGATATTGACCTTGCCCGGACTTGAATCTGATTGCAAGGGTAAAACTCTTACTGCAAGATCACAGAGATCTTTAATATATATTTCTAGCAATGCAGCCAAAAAACCCCTGCAATTGGCGTATTATATGAACGATGCAAAGACATGTTTTGAGAAAAAAATATTATAAAATCGACCACGCAAATATAAGTAGACAGCATGTAAGTTTACATTATGATAACTTCAAAATTTTATACTCCACGAACCGCGGATAAACATAGACATTCTTTGGAATCTAAAACTTTAATAGAATAAAACTATAACATTCCTACAATAAATTTGATTACGTAATAATCTTTTGATAAATTATCGAAAGAAAAATATTTTTTTATGAAAAAATTACTATCATTGAAAAATGATATGAAAGTGATATTGCTTCTGATATTAAACAGAAATAGGTATAATAACTTCATTTCAGTGACTATTGATTTCTAGTATCAGAGATAATATTGTATGCTTTGCCATAAGCCAATATCCCGAAGCAAGCGATCGCTTTTTTATGTTATTTTATACGGCGTCTGTTGAGACCATCTCTAGTCATTTATTAAGTTGTAAATTGGCAATTTTCTTAAAAGCTTAACGGAAATTGCCATTAGGGGTGCATGCGCTTCCACGGCAATAAAACACCCCAATTGTGTGGGGACCTCCTTACGAAAAGCCTTACTACTAATACGGTACAAAGAGGGTAGATTATTATAAAAATCAAATTAGTCATGGGGAACGTGAGTGAAAGCTATTAAATTTTATAAAATAATTTATTTTCGTAGTAATATGAAAACACTTTAAAAATGTATGGATGTTGACTGAAATATGGCAACTATAGGGTTTTTTATGCACTTTTTTGTCAATCCTGTAGTCGAGTGGTCTAAGTACATGGGTATTGAAACTGTTCGGCTGTGTGTTCAAGGGCTCGAATTCCCGTATGAAAAATTTCATATATTGATTTTTCGATCGATTTATGGATTTTTGTTTAAAGTTATGGATGTATTTCATGCTAAAATTCTTTCTCACCCATCAGAAAAACAAAAGTAAAACACTGTTTTTTTCCTAGCCCCATTTATGTATCCATACCTTCTTTGAAAAAGATTGAGAAACTGAATAACAACCTGTTCTAGTAAAAAGTAATTTTGTAGAAAAGTGCCGATAGGAGTCAAACATGCTGGATAATCTATCATTTGCGTCATTAACACATATTTTAGTGAAAGTGAAAAGAAGTATTTCAACATTACTTACGTATTTTCCATAATATACTTTTCTCAATTTATATAATATCAATAAAAAATATTTAATTCACTTGGTACCAGCAAACAGTGAAGTAGTAGAAACTGTTTTTGTGAAGCCAACAATTTTTATATGACACAGATTCTAAAAATATAAAATTGTATCATACAGTGAATATTAATCTCTTTCGTTTGTTTTCTTTTAAAAATCATTAATCTCATTTACGACAAGCCAAACTTGGTATGTTTTGGTAAAATATTATCTTACGCAAATAAGCCATCAATTAACCACTACATGGAAGCACGCCTATATTTTAACAAGTCTGCGCTTACTTTTCAATTTTTTTTATTTGTTAACAGAAGAAAAAATCTAAAACCATTAACGATATTATTTTAACCTTCAAGCCAGTGTTATTCAGAAATTGTCTATAATTTATGGTTGAATGATTTTAGTTAGAAATTAAGCTAGAGAATAAACAGAAATTCAGCGAGAAAAAAATGTAGCTAGACAAAGCAAAATTGCTGTAAAATAATCGTCCCATATGGATAATATCTCGCGTTGTCAGACAATTCATGACCGCTCTGCTTCGAAGGACCTTTGACAATGTGACCTTTGTCTGACTATAATACAAAGCTTTTCTATGCAATTCTCGATACAAGAGGGAACTGTGTTTTCAAATGCTTCCTGACAGTGTCTCATTGGATTTTGGACTCATCTTGAAAATATTTGATAACTCAAAAGTAAGACAATGAAACGTAACGTTTATAAATTCATCTGTCCAATACACGACTAGCACCTAATGCAAGCTATATTAAAAAAAATAATGGAAGTTTTTGTCTAAGTCCTTCCTCAGGGATTACTGTTTCTAGCAATTAATCATAATTTTTATATATTACAGATGTTTGTTGTAATTTTTTAACACTACACATATTTTACACGTCTCAAATTTGGAGCCAGTGAACTCCCAATAGTGGCTTTCTTAGCGTAAATATTTAAAAAGTCACAGTCGGTAGAATAAAAAAGGTAACAATTTTAGTTTCATATTGATAAACAGTCCATTTACGTTTTTAATTAACCGTGTGCAAACCTTTTCAAATAGTTAATCCATGAAAGAACAGTTAATGACTAAACTACAAGGTGTTCATATGAACCTAACAACTTTATTTATTAAAATTAGATTATAAAATAATAATATACTACATTTACTATCCGTTTTAAATAAAATTAAAATGTCTGTTTGTAAATAAATGTGGTAGATTTAAGATTTAAGTGCTTAAATATATTCATTGTATTCAGAATATATTTCAACAAAGTTAATTTAGAGGGCTAAGCCAAAATGAACTTTTTGTCAACAAAAAAAAAACTTATTTCTCTGTGTAATCCCACCGCTTGCCTTAAAACATTTTCGGGCGTAAACTGACTTAAACTTATCCAAAGTTTAATTAGAAAAGCAAAGATTTCATCTTAAATAAAAGTTACCATTGAAATTTAGGTTTTTTTGGTACAAAAGTGTTTTTAAGAGAGATTTTCAATTAGAAAGTGAAATCAATCAGAAATTGAAATTTTAATCCTGAAGTCGCGGGATCAAGGATCAAGAAGAAACCAAATTCCGATTTTCTTTTTCATTAATTTTAATCGGCGGATGGAAGTTTAAAGGTTTCCTTTAAATTTTATATCTAAATTGCTTACAACTGTGTATTATTATTGGTGAACTATTGAACTTGCTCACATTGTCCGATCCCAATATGTAGTAAAAAAAGATATTTTTAAATATGTACCGGTTATGAGTTCTTTTACAAAAACGATAAAAAATATTTAGGAATTTTTTAATCGACTTGTGTAATTACAGATATTTTAAAATTTTAGAGTAGATCTGCCACCAACCTTTGCGGTCAACGGCTAGTGAGAAATTATTGTCGCTTGTATCGGTGTGTGAGGTAGTCCAGCTTCTATGACGTTCGATGTATGGGATTGGTAGCTCGTCGGTGTTATCAATCGTGTTTATTCGTTTCCACACAAATAAGCTGATGAAAATATAAGGAGATTTTTAGAAATCAATGACTGAATCCAAATTTAATGGTCGGCTTAAAATTTAATATGGTTAAAAATATTAGCCTAAACGAATCCACTTCTGGGTGAATAAAATATTATTCACACAGGAATATTGAATGTGTATCTTTCTATTCATTGAAGAAAGCAGATTCCAAATGTACTTTCATAGTAATGCAGTGATGAGACCGAAATAAATAGCTATGAACTAATTGATACGATTATTTCGGAACTAAATATTTAATTATTTTTTACTTATCGTAATGGAGTTGAATCAAGTAAATGCCAATTCAATCAATTTGGAATTGTTTATTTAGTAATATTTATTATGTGAACCCCTAGAATAAATAATTGTATGGTTCACTTAATATTTAAAATGTTTATACGGATATGATAAAAATGTAATTTTTATTCAAACTTTATGATTAAAAGTTCAACTATGCTCCGTAATATAAGGAATATACAGCTAAAACCAATGTTCTGAGTGTAAATTAGCTGGAACATTCATTACTGCAGCATCTCGAGGCGCATTACCGTTTCCGAAGACCTGCAGATCGAAGTAGTGAAGGTAGGGAGGTGGCCCATTCCACTCGCTCCGACTCGTAAGTCGTCCGAAGATGCCCGTTGGTGATAACTAACCAACCCTCAAGTCAAACAAACCGCAAAGTCGCTCCCAAAGTGTGGGGTACTTGACGTTAGAAATTCTATTACACGAAAGAGCACTAAAGCAATTTAAAACGATTGATAGGTAAAGGCTTTTATAAAAGACAGGTTATCACACATTTTGTTTGTAAAGAGTGTTCAAACGTTTTAACCGAACAACTCTTTGAAAGCATATTTCAAACCTTACTTACTAAGAAATATCACCCTTGGTGTTTATTGAAATTCGCATAATTTCATTTCCTTCAAAAGATAATTCACGGGATGTAATATTACTTACTTATATAAATATTATATTGGCTTACCGAGTTTATAGACGATGCTACATTGAAATAATTTATTTTACTAATGTTTCAAACCTAAAATTTGAACTTATGAATGCGTATAATATATTACTATTATATTGTCAAAAATAGTATTTTAATGAAATTTAAAAAATCTACTAAAAATGGATTGTAAATAATTGCACTTTGTGTTAGATAGTATTCATTTGGTACACTTGAAATTTTATTTCGATAGTTTGTACTTTGTGTTAGATAGTATTCACTTGGTACACTTGAATTTTCATTTCGATAGTTTTCACTTTGGATTAGATAGTATTAACTCAGTACACTCAAACTGTGATTTTAATAGTTTCCACTTAGTCACGAATTCTTTTAACAAAGTGAGTTAAGTTATAGTAGGTTATGTTAGGGTTCGTTTGGTTTGGTGTGTGTAATGTATTCTAATGCGTGGAGCAAAGACAATATAGGTGGCCTAATATAGGGTAGAAGAATAAGTGAAATTTCATTACAGCTTCGTGCAACTATCGATTTTGAAGTGTGAGCATTTATATTGAGCGAAAGCTACTTCAAGTATATTATATTTCTTCAATGTTAAACTATATTTTAATATGTGGGATGACTTTATTTTTAGTGAAAGAATTTGTTTTTTGTGGAATGTATTTGTTATGAGTGAAAACTATTTTTATGAAAGTGAATATGATCTAAACAAAAGTGCATTTAATTGCAAGCCATTACAATTTGTAATAATTCTCCATAACAAAATGTGAATTTTTTTTTATTGTTTACATTTATCACTAAACATTTGCAGTTTATGTATATTAATTATGGGTATTTATTTAGATAGTTATATGAAATTTACTCATTTATCTGATTTTTTTAAAAATCTAATGGCGTTTAAAGCTTTTTAGTAACCTCGCCTACTTTTTCCCAATGATATGAATATCAGCAAATAATGTATTAGTTAGCAACTTTCAAATTGTTAAAAAATTTATTTTCATAGCCATTTCATTGTACCTTGTTATTGGATTACTTTTATGGAAATTTCCTATTAAAACAAATCAAATAATTACAGAAAACTCACACCGTCTTATAAATACTTATTATAGTATACTCTAAAATTAGTTTCAACAAGAAATGATCGTCGCATTAGTTTAGGGTTTAAATAATGCTTTATTAATTCGTCACGTTTCTAATTTTCCTGTATAAAGCATAAATTTTCAGATATCTATTGAACATCACTGTCTTTTAAAGCATGCGCGTAATGAACGTTTCTTGTAAAAAGACAAGCAACTGCTCTAATCACCAATGGTTTCTATACAACCTTAGAACATAGGTATCTTTGGCAGCCATTGACCGCCGTTTGGTGGCGAGAAAAACGAGTGAAAATAGAAAAACTGAAAAGAAACTAGTCCAATTTTCGCAAACCAGCGAGTGAAAATAATGGAAAAATCGATTTTTTAACAAGAACTCATTTGGATTTCTTGCGTGTTCTTCGTAATAATAAAGCAATTTGGTCGAAGTTTTGTATACCACGTTCTTCTACGTAGCATTGATAATGTAACGTACGATATACATATATATTATTTTGAATTATAATATTAGTAGATATGAAAAATATAAAAGTACAGTGCCAAACATTATTATAGGCATATTGTATAGAACATTATAACAATAATTCATTTTACGATCAAACAACCTAAATGATAATTTTTCAATCATGACACTTTTGACAGAATAGTCAAAAGTATGTCATTTTAATAGAAAAACAAACAAACATTCATAGTTTGACTATTTTATATTAAAAGTTATGACCGGTTTCACTCATTGTAACCATTATCAACTGATTAAAAAAAATTTAAACATATCGAATGTGGAAAGGTAAAAAGACGCAACCCACACACACAACAAATATTGCATATAGCCCACACAAAACGTGTATTAAATTGTATACATTGTGATTATCCAAAAAAATATTTTTAAAAATGAAGGGATACTTCTTTTTGCCTTTCTATAGTCGATTTTATGTATTAATACTTTTTTTGTGAGTTATACACAATCTGTTTAAGTGTGGGTTAAGTCTTTGCCTTTTCAAAGTTGATATAATAAAACGTGAATATAACGTGGTTATTCGTACAGTAAAACCTGTCGAGATTGTTAATGAAATGGAATAAGCTTGTATTGAACTTGAAATAAATAGTCAACAAGCTTTTGAATTATATATAATCGTATCATGTTTTCCCACAAAGGATTAACAATAAATAGTAATAAATATATGACGAGAGTCTCCTTAATGCTATTTGATAACATTTCTATAACTAGAAACATTTGTTATGCAAATCAGAAATGTCATGCCTAAACTATGTTTTGATATCCCAGAATTAATTCAATGTTTTCATAGAGGGACAATCTGGTCTTTATTTGAAGCACTATACGTTGTAATGGAAAATGTAGAGAGCGACGATTGGCCCGCCTAGTAATCAAGGAAACTAAGATTCGGGGACAAATACGGCAATTCTCGTAGAGCCAGCCGTAGCCATTTGCGTGAGTCACCGTAGCAAGGAACCGTAGTTAGCAATGTGTTGCCAGCATCTACGCCATTTGATAATAATATGAACTTCTACGTCACATGGCGTAAGCTGTGCTCTGTGGTAATGTAGATAGGCGGATTTTGTGGCTGAGCTATACCTGTTTGAACATCTTAACGTACAGCTTTAACATTAAGTCCAATTAACGAATGAATATAGATTCCTAAGAGCTATTAGTATCGGATTTCAAGACACTAGTGGTTTACTTTTAGCTGGCGTATCTTATGGCGAATAAAACCCATCTTTGTCTTATTTTGTTAGACTCTAATACTAAGTGTATTATTAGGTTAACTAAAATAGCAGAACTATGGTGACCAAAACTATGGAATTAAATATACCTCAAAATAAAATAAAAAATGTTTTCTGAAGTCACTTTTTTTCTAGCACCTTTTTTTAGAAATCTAGTTTGGTTACTATAGATTATTTAAAATTTAAACAAGCCAATTGAATAAATTTCTATCAATCATCGCAGTCGATATTATGAATAATAAAGTACCGAGTTATATTTGGTATTATTTTGTCATTAAATAAAAAAATAAACCTTTAAATGATTTTTAATAAATATATTTTTTTCTTTATTCTAATAGAATTGGTTATTTTTATTTAGATGCAATATAATTACAAATGATAGTACGAAAGACTAAATTTTCAAAAACTTTTATAAAAAAACGGACATGTGACTTTTTTACATCTTCTAACATATATATGAATTCTATAATATCTTCTTAATGGAAATTATATATGAAAAGGAAGAGTTAAAAATATTTTTATGTTTTTTTACGTTATTAAATGATTACCATTTGTATAATAATATGAATCATCCAATAAAATATTACATTTTTTTTTATGTTTAGATAATTAAATAGTTTTCTAGACCAAAAAGGCTTAAAATTTATTTATGCGTACATATTTAATTACTTCTTAAAAGGGTATAGTGAATTTTTCTCCTGTTTGTCGAAAATCGTTAATCGTTGCCTAAATCTCGTGAAACATCAAATAAAATTTTTTCTACGTTTCAATCAAAAGACAAAAATGTATTGCATATTTTTGGCATTGAAAAGAAATTAACGAATTTTTTTGGTACATTTCAAAAATCTTTAAACATTCGTTATATTCAATAAATTGCAAATTTCACATGTATCACTTTGTACAACTAACCTTTTTCTACGACTTTGTCTTAGACATAAAATCTCGGGAATCTACAATAAACTCTAATCTAGTCACGGCGTAAAGAAGTTATAAGCCTTGTCTGAAAAACAGGTGTCAACTCTTTACTAGACCAGCTCGAAAACATTACCATGTAAAGAAAAGTGCAACAGTGTAAATAAATACTCTGAGAGTGCAATTAAAAAAAACGGCATTTCATGATATTTAGGCGACGGTAAACGGTTAACGATTTTTGAAAAAAGGGGAAAAACCGTACTGTACCCTCTTAATGTTTGGCATGTAAACTGAATGAAGAAAAAATTGTCTATTCAAAAGAATGTTTGTAAAAGGCAAAAATAAATCACGACAAACATTGAAAAAAAACACAAGAGCGCAAAATAAATAAGAATAAATCAGTTGAGGAGGGAAATACTTGTGCAGCGTGAGTAATGTAGTGAACACAAAACTGGAAAGTTGAATTTCTGGTTGCATTTATTTCGGTGAAAACTTTCAGAGGGAAAGTCCCGACTCACAACGATACCATAAACTTAAAATTTTCGCAGAGCGCTTTTTAAAGTCAGCGGAATTATTATGGACAAGACGTCCGCCCAACAGCCAGAAGGGAAAAATATAGTATTATTCGAATTTCAAAACAATAATAAAACGAGCGTTTGGTTCTTCTTTCTCAAGACTCATTTTGTTTTGTTTATTTCAAAAACATTGGAACTAATTCTATAGGGTTTTTAATGATCATATTTTTATATGATTGATAATTATTGCTTCATGAAAGTTGATTTGGGCAGTTTAGATTTTAGAATATATTCTCGCTGACAAAAAAACATACAAAAGTGATTTACTCATTGAATGGTAAGTATTAAATGTATATTATTATTGTTTGGTTTTTACAAAAGTGTGAAATGAGAATTGTAAGCAAACTTCAAAGAGATTTATTAATTATGAATAATTATCGATATCATGCCTTTTTAGCATTGGTTTTTTGAATATCCGTTATGACGAAATTGGTGTTTTTATGGTGCAATTGTTTTCCTTTTTATATATCTTAATTCATACAAGTATTATTTAGTTACAAAGAAATCAATAATAACGCGCGAAAAACAGTCATCGGCAAATAATACTTTTAAACTATTATTGACATAATTTATTAAAACAACTCAAATTCTTTTAATAAGGTATTCAGCTCTAAAAGAAATTTCAAATAATTTATATGCTGTTTCGGATTCTCTTGGTATTTATAATTATACTGAATAATATATGGTTATCGCATTGGTGTGATGCCAAAATAGCTTTATGCTTGATTTAAAAAAAATACTTTGATATGAAATTAAAATTGATAACTTATTTATTCCATTGAGTAGTCTGAAGATACTTCTCAAAGAGGCTAAACGCGTTAAGTTAGTGATAAACCAAGTGGAATATCTAAGTTATCAATTTTAATTTTATATTAAAAATGAATTTCCACAAAGTTACCGCCGAATCCATATAAGATATAAAAATACTTTTTCCTATTCGTAATGTGTCACGATTACGCTCGGTAATTCTTCAAAAACTATTCGTCGATAGGAAATTGAAGAGCCAAACCCAAAATTGTGTTCAACGGGCTAACCCAATACAGAAAAGTGATAGATTTGTTTGTTTTTATGCTGTACATAATATTTAAACCCGTTTTAAGTCATATGAAAAATCATGAAAGATTAGATTTTCTCTAATGAATCCCTATTTTCTTTGCTTCAATCAACTGGATTTTTTTCGAAGTAAAAAAAATCAAAATCAAGGAGTTAAAGTGAATAGCCATAGATAAAAACTTTATTAAACAAAGCTACATAAAACATTCAAATAAAAAATAAGAATTTATTATCGTTTAGTCGTTTTAGTTATAGTTAGTCTATTAATTCATGGCACCATTAAAATGAGAAGTATTTTCATATGCGTCTTACATCATAAGTATTTTTTTTATACATTTCATAATATTCTAATAATTATTGATATTTTTAGTTACTTAAGTTGACAGAAAAGCTTGTATGTGTAAAAATATCAATTTGAAATGCAAATTCAGTAAAGTTAAAACAGTATAATTATGTGATAATGATGAAATAAGTTTTTATGTTCAATAATTATTGTTAACTCGAAATGGAAACATAAACACTAAACATAATTACTTTTTAATCAAATCTTTTCGTTTGATTACCCTTTGAAACGCCGTAAAGCGGGTCGTAGAGCCATCTTTTTATGTTTGCAAGAGCAGATAAAATTTTAATTTCAGTAATTGATGATAAAGATTTATAGGAGGGGCAGATTTTACGAGTGCTATGGGGACTAAATATGGAAAAAGGGATGGAAATAAAAATTAAAAACTGTAAATCAATTACTTTTACAACAAAAAACAATTCTCGCGATGTTATCACTGAGTCGTATTTATTGTTCGATGTTGATTTATTGTTTTTTTTGTGTCTATAAAACCCTTATAACTCATTTTTATGCTGTTTTTTTTTCATTAATTTATCTAGTAACAACGTACATATTTTTTAGTATGAAAAATAAAAACTTCCGCAAATATAATGATACATTTATGGTTCTTAAAAAATACTTTCGCAACATACGTTATGATAGTAAGTAAATTAACATAATATTCTATTTATTGATGCATTATAATGTTACCATTATTTCATCAAAAAATATTTCCTTTAAATACTCGCATATAGTTAGTTATCCTACACTGAATAAAAAATTACATTTATTATAACTTTGCAACAGTGTGAAATTTTAATAACGTTACTTACTTGTTTACTTGAAAAACAACTTTATGGTTTGTAATTTATTCTGTTGAAAAATAATATTTTTCAGTGAAAGCCTAATAATTATTAAAGAAACTTTTTATTTTAATTTAAAGCTAGTATTTTTGATGTCTCTTGTCTTCTCAAGTTGATATCAAGCAAGGAAATTCACCTGGTGAATTTTAAATAATTTCTCATGTAAAGCATTTACTTTCATTTGTATATTTTATTGCATTTTTTTAACATATTCTAAGCTCTAATGCCCTTAATCATGAATAAAAGCTTACTATACAGAGGAAGATAAAAATGATTGTCAGGTTTAATGTTGATCATGCTTATTAATATTATGGCTGTAGTTTACATCAGCAGCAATTTTTTATGTTAATGACTGTTGTAATCAATTTTGATTAAACTGACAAATACAGATATTTCATCACAAATTATGACTGCTTACTTACCAGCTATTAGATTTAATTATAATGCAGCTAATTTATATGTACGGGAATAACTAATAAATATATTTGCATTAACTGTGAATCTTCTATGTGAAACCATAATTTATAACCTTTATTCACCTATTAATCTAGTATTTGATTTTATTAAAACTTAAAATCACTAAGGGAATTTATGTGACGATTGATTAGTTAAAAGGACTTTTTACTTATGTTCCCAATTTCAAAATGGCTTATCAAGTGACGTAACAAAATTTTACGCTTATCAACAGTTTTTAGTGACTGAAGAAGTGTTAAAAGCAACCGAGTGAAGATATTGGCTTTTTATTATAGAAGAGTTTATCTCTATAACACTGCAAAACTTTTAACCTAATATAAGTTTACCATATTTACCACCATCACGGCTCAGTTATCTTTCAATATATAGTTTTATCAAGTCGAAATCTTTTAAACCGTGTGTTGATTGATTATATAGAGATACATAACGCTGCGGATTTGCGAAATGTGATATTCGAAGAAAAGTTTTTTTGTACCAGAGCATTACGTCACGTCAGCAGAATTGATAATAGTTATTGAAGGAAAATATTCAAAAAAATGGCACTTATCATCACTTCACATTGCAAAGTTACAAAATGTGATTCTAAAAGAAAACAGTCTGAGAACGTGAGAATTATCAAATGCCATATTTGAATAACAAAATAGTTATGACGAATAAATTGGAATAAGAAAAGAGGACACGAATGAAGAATTAAGAAAAAAAAATCAACATTCTTACGCCACTCGCCGAGCGTGATATATTTCCTCTAAGCTGCATAATCGTCATCATAGTCATCAATCGTCTTACTGTTTATTCACGTCAAGCATTCGACGACGAGAATAATATATTATTAAAAATATTTTTCTTGGTCAGTGATATAAATAAGTTTTGTTATGTAGTAATAAAGAAAAACCCCTAAAATCTTTGTCTTATACATTTGAAATATAACGAGTTTATTTTTTATTAATTTAATTGTTATTAACTTTGTTTTAACTTTATAAAACAGTTTTAAGCTAAACGAGAATAATCAGTCAACTATATTTATATAACGGCTTATATTGCTATTGTTGGGTCCGTGGTGCAGTGGTCAACGTCGTTGGATTCGGTTATCGAACTCACGGGCTCAAATCCAACATAAATTAACAGTTTAATTAATTGATATTTCTATCGATTTATGGATGTTTTTGGTATGTTAAAACTTTTTTCACCAATCCAATCCTAAAAATGGCTTAGCGAGAGTATTTAACTAACCACTAGACCTGCTCTATCTGTATCTTTCTATCCCTACTTTCTTTCAAAAACGAGAGGTTGAGCATCTGAGTAATAAGCAGTTCTACCACCCATCCGATCCTAAAAATGGGACGTAGCAAGAGCGACTAGCTAACCATTACTCCTGTCCTAGCCCCACCTATCCTTCTATCCATAATCTCTTCGAAAAAGAGAGGTTGATAAACTAAGTAACAAACAGTTGTAGAAAACTTCTGTTGAGATACCTCCACTAGGAGGCCATATGCTACAAATTGGAAGCGAACATGTTAAAAAAAGACTTGAAACGATTGACATTTAGCACCATTCTCAAAACGTACCTAATATTTTATTTATTATCGCTTGCGCGAAAACTACTTTATTATAATGATTTTCTACCATCAAAATTTAGCGATGTAGGTAGAGCATTGAATTTATCATAATTAAAGTGACGACATAAAAGGTTGAACACATATTTCACGCGCATATTCGCAGAGCATTTGACTGAAAAGTCTATTCATCAGCAGTCAAATTACGAAATTTCCATCGGATTAGATGCGAGGAGTGCTGCGTATCCATATCATCGCGCCGTATTATTTGAGCGGCCGTAATAAATGTTTACGAATCAACATTTGTTATCTTCCCATCACCTGCGGCTTGATTTAGTACATCATAAGCTCGTATCTCGGAGCCTCGTGGAAGCTTCGCAAAAATCCCGAAGCACTTTGTGCAAAAAGGCGTGCAAAAGTCGCCTACCGCAACTGTTTTATATTAACCACACATGTCGCTGTGATTAATGGGCTGGCGTTTATAAGGGAGGACAGAATTTGCCACACCCAGTATCCACTACCCCTCGCTAGCAATATGCAGGGAATACTAAACTATATTACATGCCATACACATAACTGCTTTTGATAGTTTCGAAAAGTGAATTAAACAAAGCTGTGTTTAATATTTTCGATGACTTCAGCGTAACTTTATAGAAATTTGTTTTGAATATAAAAATAATATTGATGACTCTGTTATCCCACTAATTGTGAAACGTGTTTTATCTCTTTGAGGAGCATCTTTAGATTAACTGTATTGCAAGGCTATTTATTTATAAGCCAAACATTGATTCTAATTCCTTTCGTACAAATTAAAAGAATGATTAGTTGGGTGGGAATATTTCTTTCATTTCTTTCTAGTGGTCGTGGGGGGGGGGGGGGGGATAAAACACAAACAGTTATAGTTATTTAGGGATTCAATTCCAAACGTTGTATAATTAACGAGGTCTAACTTTAAGGATGGTAATTTAATGTGACGGTTTTGTGGATCCGGCGAGATGAGTGCCACGACAGAATATCGGTCCTTTCCTATTGTTGACCATTTATACGGTCGTCGGTCGTCTAAATAATAACTTGCATTGATGTCTTGCTTTTTCAGGGCGTTAACCTTTATCAATACGTATGCAGAGTTGGCGTCGTCTATATCAGTCAGCGCTTGAATTTACTGACTGAATTTAAATAAATATTATGTCTGATAAATATTATTTGTAAATTTGCAGCGTCTATATTGATGACTCGCCACAGCTAAAATTACCATCACATTACTCAGTATTACAATAAATATGTACATAATAAATAAATAGACGTACGATACAGTTGGTCCGAATACGCATCTCAAAGAGGTGAAACACGTGTCACAACTCGTAACACAAATATTTAACATATTTTTATCAACAGAAAAAAGATTAACAAATGCAAGATCAAAAAATATTCAATTTCATGACGATCCTTAAGCAGAAAGTTTTGATTATGTTGTGGTTTTAAGGTTCATGATAATGGCACTAAGTGGGTTGTTATAAATAACAGCACCATTTTTCATTTGGCCTTCGCGAAATTGTGAATTTAATAATATTTATACATATTTTACCAATTTATATATCCGCAGCATTCATAGCAACTGCAATGGTTGGTTGTTATTAGTACTTAACTGCTTTTATGTCAACGAAATTGGGTTTTTTTGAAACAATTAATACACTTTATATCACACAAGACAATGATAGTTATACGATGTTTAAATATAATATATTGTAGTTCATAGTGGATTCTCCATAATACTGTAAATATTTATTTTGAATATCTGTGTTAAAACATTAATTTTAATTTAAGTACAGCCTCCCATTGTTCTAAAATACATTTAATACCGGTATTCATAGACAATAAGGTGTAGAAAAATATTTTGTGATGAACATAGTTGACACATAAATCATACTTTGGTTGTTTTATTAATGATGTTTCTACTAATAAATTGATATAGTGAATTGTTTAAAATAAGGTATAGTTAATTCTGTCATTTCATCATTTTATTTTTTTCAATAAAACAGTGCTTCATAAAAATAATTCGAAATAAATTTTTCGTTAAAAATTCCTTTATTTTCAAATAAACAATAAATAATTGATCTTACATTGCGCAGATGAGTGGCAGATTTTTTCTAAAAATATTCTTGTTATGGTCAAAAGCCCCCAGGGAAATTTGCCGATGTATAGTTGGATATGCTGTGACATTCTTCTGATCATTTAGAAGCGTGAATCCTCTTTTCAACGAGCTATGTAACTATAGCCGTAGCATTCTGGTTAGAAAAACAATGGTTTTGATTACATTTTTGTATGAGGAATAAAAGCTAAATTATTACTCCGGGCTCAATTAAATATTATGAAAGCTGTGGAATGATTTTCATCATTAAAGTTTCGTATCTTCTGCTGGATAATAACCTTTTGAGCATTTAAAAGCAAAATTTGATTTTATTGTCGATCAGTATTGTTTTATTTTTACCAGTACCATTACCATTTGAGAAACTATTTATTACACGAATCGTATGACTTTTTACTAACCACAAAAGTTACAAAATACGTTAATAATTTATGTAGGTTAAGGATTTCACGTTACGTATATGAGGAATAACATTATAGTATAATATATTCATGTTAAGCACGGGTAACTGCATTCCTTCACTTTGATCCACAAAACCATTTGCATAAACAACTTCCCCGACCCAATGTGAACAGTGTTGTTTCCCACTGCCGTCAGTTATATTAATGAAAGTATTAGTTCTTCAGGAAATTATGGTACATAATAGTGTATAATTTTGGTCACCGATTCTCTTATGCTAGTAGGCTGGATTTAATAATATTACTATTTCCTGAAATCACACCGTGGTGGAATGCATATAACTCTGAGCTTCCGTGCGGAAATTCAAAGTTTAAACTAATAACTACAACATTCATGCGATAATTTTCAAACTTATAAACGAATTTAACTCTCATAATTACTCTTGATATTATCGTTCTATTCAGCAATAACAGAAGAGCGAACAGCTTCGAATAATTCTAGTGAAAATTGATGCAAAGGCAACAGTTTTTGTTACATCTTTCAATGAGCGTATTGAGAAATGATTTAATTTAAAAATGTCTCAGTTAAGTATTCCTTGTAAAACCACTTCAAATAAGGTGCCAGCGGCGTCTTATATTAAAAAAAATAGTTTATCATAACCAAAACGCTCTATTTTATTTTTAAAACTGTTATATTTATATTTACCACAAAAGAAACTACACAAATGAAACCCAACGTCTCTTTTTGTATAAATTTTACACAGCTCTATTTGATTGCCGCTATTGTAACACTTTAGAATAATTACATGAACATTTGTAAATCAAAATAAAGTAAATATACTGATAGTTGACTCTAAATTGATTGCTCTAAATTGTTGATTTTAGACAAGTGAAACTGGATTGAGGAACTAACACATCACCATATATATCATTGGGGTATCATAGCGGCTATTTGAAAACAACACCATATGCAGTAAGTATTTTATTTTGAACTTAGTAAAAGAATTGTTAATGATATCAGTGAAATTAAGCATATGCTACTCGATTTAACCAAGAGTGGTCTTACAGGAAGCTCTGAGGTAACTCTGATGAAAGGTTGTCATGAAACCTTCTGATTAGTATTGTCAGTGTATGGTCAACTTCTAAACCATCAGCATGCATGTTCAAAAATGAACATAATTTTTTTGTAACGGACCATTTCCTAATTTTTATCTTATTATATTTATTAAGAAATTTGGTCCATTATGAATACACTTGCTTTGTAATCATTCGGTCTAATGTTAAACGTTAATCGTTAATTTTGTTTAATTTTTCTCTTAAACGGTCAACCACTAGTACGTTTACTTTAATTTAAAATAAATTTCATACAAAGATGTCACTGTCATAAGAAGTGAAGCTTTTGTCTCACCCATAAGGTGTAGATCTAATAATCGTTTTCAGAATCGGATTGAAGGTAATTAGTGGGTATTAATTTATAAAAACAACGCATAAACCCAAATTTTGAAAACAGACATTGGTTTATTAACCAAAAGTATCGAAGCGTCCGTTAGAAAATTCTTACTGTTGACACAACTGTGTAGAATAAAATATAAAAATCGTTATAATGTAAATAACATACACCACTTTTCTATATAAACATATCGGAACCTTAATAAGAAACATTCAGCTTCTGTGGTCTAACGGTGACAGCTTTACCCTATAAATCAGATGGTTCCGGGTTCAAGTCTCGACAAGGTTAATATCATTTTTTTTTTCAAATTAATATTTTAAAACTTTGGCATAGGTTTTTGTGATGTTGTTTCTCCTCAAGTAACTCAGAAAAAAACGTATTGATTATATCTGATTGCAAAGATAAGTAAATGACTGTAAAAGGAGACAAGGTCTGCAAGTGCGTGATTGATCAAATGCGATATTTGGAAAACGCAATACAAAGAGTGAAGAATATAGAAAAAAATCATCAGTCTTTCGGCACTCTCCGACCGTGTAACATCCACTCCGGACAGCATTACCGACCTCGCCATCATCATCATCCATCCTGTGGTTTAATTACGTCAAAATTGAACATCGGAAGCACATATCTCTAAAACCTCATCAATTGTACGGTGTAAGCTGTCAATTCTTGGTGGAAAGACATTATATTTATAAAAACAAACTACATGTTTTAGCATTGATTTTAGAATTTTATTAAATGGTCGAGATTGGTTCTGGATCAGTTATTTTTTATCTAAAAATATATAGATTATTGGAAATTATGTATTAGCTGTATTGCTAAATGTTTTTTCTGTATAAAAAAGTAATCTAGTTTTTATTTTACCATCTCCGCTCCCAACGTGGAGCATATGACCTCCTAATGGAGGTATCTCATCAGAAATTTTCTATGAGAACTGATTGTTACTCAGTTGCTCAATCTCTTTTTTTTTCAAAAAGAATAAGGATAGAAGGATTGGACTAGGACAGGAATAGTGGTTAGCTAATCGCTCTCGCTAATCTCTTTTTTTGAGGATTGAATGGGTGGGAGAGAGTTTTAGACATCACAAACATTCATGACTACGAACAGAAGTCCATAAATCTATTGAAAGATTAGTTAATTAAACTCTCCGCACCGGGACTTGATCCCGAGACATCCGTAGCCGTAACCACCGACGCTAACAACTGCTCCACGGAGTCGACAAATCAATCTAGTTTAATTGTTCGTAAAAAACTGAACGATTGAAGTTTTGTTAAAGTACAAATATATTTTAAATATATCCTGGTAAAAATATTCTGATAATTGTGATATTTTCTTCTCGGTGCAAAGTCAATACGTCTTAGTTCAATATTACAGATTATAGCTTGGAAAGCGAAAGAAAAACTTCTGTCATACCGTAAACTTTTTTTTGTTTTCTCCGCAACAACTTGGGTGGCTCGTCGTTTTCCTTTACATGATAAAAGTATAATATTATATTCTCGCGTAACAACAATATTCTTTGCGATTCATGTCGCTTATTATTCCCTTGACAGTAATTTCTCTTCCAATATTTTTGTATTAAAAATATAATGCGGTTAGCGATGGTTTTAGTCTATCATATCCTTTATTTATCAAGGGACTAATTTACTTGAAACTACTCTTAAGTTTTCTCAATATTAAAAACATGAATTCAACAAATTAGTACTTTGTTAACTTCCGCATAACGTTTTAACGAACAATTTATAAAAAGTATATGTACCTTAAATATTTTTAGGCAAGTATAATAAAACAAACGCACGACTTTTTTATTATTAATAACATTAATTATTACCCATTCAATCAGTTATAATAAAATTTATTTTATAAAGTTGTGTTTTATTTTTGTAAATATTATTCCTTTCTACAAAGAATTCAATTTACAATACGATTTAGAGTGAACAAACATCTGGTCACCTCCAACAATACATTTTATACCTAACTTATTTCACTTTAGGTCCAATATCTGATAGTCTTATGCCAATTGATGAAATGAAATAAAAAGTTATCGTGAATTCGCAACCAAATCATGAAATTTTATAAAATTTATATTTCCTGTATAAATAATGTATAAACAAAAATCGACAAATTTTTGTAGGGCCGGATAAAAATCTTTGGTGGGCCGTTGTTTGGTGACCGCTGGTTTACACCATAAAAGTGATCAGCGTTAATTTTTTGACAATTTTTATATTTGTTTATGTTTATAATATATATATAAATAAAATAGAGAAATAGATTTATTTTACAAAAAGAGCGTTTTCGAAATTTTTGCTCTATTAGTCCTACTAATCCAATCCTAAAAATAATGTAAAGCTAGAAATGATTAGTGAACTACTATTTCTTTCCTAGATCCATCTTTCTATCTTTGCCGTATCGAAAAATGGATGGTTGAGCAACTGAATAAAAAATTTTTATCGTAAAAACAATTTATTTCAATGATCCATTACGAGTCCACATGCTTCAAATTGGGAACGGGTATTTTTGTAAAAAATATAATCATAATTCTAAGCATTATATAAAATGACTTTTAACTGAAAGCATATTTTTACGGTATAGAAAATATGAAACATACTGTCATGTTTCGTGGGTTATTCCATAATGGTCGATATGTGTTTAATTTGCGATGTCGGTTGGTATTGACTTATTTATGCAAAGTTATTTTGTGTATCCCATGTCACGACGTAAACATGTTAACATATTGTTGAAAAACTTTATTTCCGATATGCTTCGACCCTTTTCCTAAAATGTCTCCAGCCTTTCGTCCATATTTCAAGCATCATCCTGCTTGGTTTGCTCACACTTACATACAGTTCCTGGTGTTTATTTTACTGCAGTGGCGCATCTAGTATAAACACGTTTCAATACTTATGATTATCTAATCTGTAGTGAAAATGAAGCAATGTTTGTAAAACGCCAACATTTGAACAGTCGATAGAAAAAGCGAGCAGTATAAATAAAATAGCAGTCCTATGCAAGTATAGAGTGATAGAAAAACATGACCATTAGTTCCTCTTGGACGTCGGCTTGTACTATAGTCTAGCGGTATTGGACCCGCGTTGTTATGAAATATTTCTGGGTTCATATTCTTGCAAGGAACATGTTGATTTATTGTCGAGATGTTCTTGATTGAATTAATGAGAAATACTCTTGGGTTTATCTTAAATGATTTGAATGTGTCGGGCTTTAATTTCAATTGATTATTTCTGATAATTTAAGACATCGACTGAGGGTGCTTGATAGAATTTCAATATCAAATTAGGATTATTGAGATTTTGTACACTTCCATGTATTTTGTCACTAACGACCCGGGTTTCGCCTTTCGGCATCTTCAGGCATTCGAGCACACGAATGAATCAGTTCGAGTCCATTCGTGTGCTCGAATGCCTGAAGATGCCGAAAGGCGAAACCCGGGTCGTTAGTGACAAAATACATGGAAGTGTACAAAATCTCAATAATCCAAATTTGATTATTTCTTAATATAAATTATTTTCAATTTTATTTTATTGAATAAAACATGGTGAGAGTTTTATAACGACAAGTAAACGATACGGAAAACATCCCAATGTGATATATTATGAATCAATATAAAATTAATTAAAAGCGTGTTTGTTTAGCGGAATTTCGATATAATTAAAATATTATAAAGACTGTAGTAAAACGATTCTGTTTCAAAATATATTTATTGTATGTAAAACAAAATAAACCTGACTTCTTTTATAAGGAATACAAATTATAACGATACATTACTTTAAAATCTTCAATAGTAGGCGTGTATATCTCTGACATAGTTATATGTCGTTATTCAGATTTAAATGTGTATCAGAGTTTCTTTTATGAAAGTTTTGTTCTGTGGGCATTTCGACAGCTTAATATGACTCTGCATTGTGAAGCGCATTGGGAAATTCGTTAACATGATGGATGAAATGCGTGCGGAACCAGATATTTGCCCTCCGGTCAGATGACAAGGGTAGTGAGTGGGTAGTGTCACGTAGATTCGGCGTTCGCATAGCGTCCACGTGCGCTGCGGACATAAACTCGCTACCGTTAGCCTAGAAATTGTACCTAATCGTGAGTAAAACAAAGTTTCAGATGTTGCCTGTGCTTGAAACCTGAAAATAATTCGGTTTTGTATTCCTCGCCAAGGGAAAGGGATTTATTGAAGGTTTAATTTAAAATTGTTTGGAGTTAAAGAGGAAACGACTAGTTCAAAAAGGTTAGGGATCATGACAAGAATGATTCTCGAAAAACCATAAAAGTAGAATAATATAAATATATGAATTATAACCCATCAAAACAGTACACGATAAATAGATGTATGAATAACATTGTAGACAAACTATTGATTAACTTACATTGCAAATCCGTTGGAAACTGAATGAAGAATACATTATCGACTGCGGAAAGGAAAAAAAGAAGTAAACCAGACAAAAAAATATTGTGTATAGCCTAAACAAAACGTGTAATAAATTGTATATATTGAAATTATCGAATAAAAAATATTTTGAAAAGTCGGACGGATAAGTACTTTTGCTTTTCTATAGTCGATATATTATACATTTAGTATATTAGCACGTTTTGTGTAAATTAAACACAACATTTTTCTGTGCAGGCTACGTCCTTTTTCTTTTCCACAGTCGATATGTATATAAACTGTATCATAGAGAAGTGCTTCAAATATATTTTCATCATCTCATTTGCTCATTTATTCTAATATCTAAACTCCTAGACGATTGATCGACATATTTGACTGGACAGTGTTGTATATAATGACAAATAAGTAGGAGTTTTTAACTAGATTTACAAAATCCATAAGGTCATTTAAGAATTTATGAATTCGATTCGTTGAAATTTGTACAGACTCGGTCAGTTCGAACTCATTCGTGTGCTCGAATGCCTGAAAATGCCGCTATCGGCGAAACCGTTTGTGACGAAATACAAAGAAATGCATAAGATTAAAATTGAATATTGAAATTCCATCAATCACCCTTACTCGATAAATAACTCAACATAACTTCTAATTCAGCCACGGTTTGCCTGTTTTATTGTTATAAAGCCCTAGACGTAATGTGCTCGAACAATAGGACATTAATAGATTTAATCAAGATAATAACTTCATGAATGATCAAGCAAACATTATACCATAACAAGAAATTCACGTAATTAAACATAATCAATAAAAATTTAATGCATTTCTTTCAACGATTAATAATTGATAATAACATGTGCGTTCCTTTTCCTAGAACGATTCAAAAACAAAATTGCGAAGACAAATATAATAAATATGATGTTGGAATAAATGAGATGACATACTGTCTCCTAAAACAGTTAATATAGCTAAGCTAGAGCAAATTCAAACATAGTTCTGACTAACAAAATTCTTGTCGAGCTAAATAAATTGTTATTTCAACCCTACAATAATGAATTTATATCAAGTAAATACCAATTCAATCAAAAACAGAAACTGTTTTTACATAATTATAAAGTAAAACTGTTTCTGTTGTAATACGTATTTCTATCTTGAGTTAATTTTCTAATCTTGTAAAACACAATTGAGAGATTATTTCTTAATTTGTTTTTCGACACATCTAAAGCCAAACGCAAAGAAAAAGACACAGTCAAAAGTAAGTAATTCCGACATTATTAAATCTCGGAACGCCTCCTTTCACATTTTAAGCCGACAGTGTCATCAAATATTCACACAGGGAACAATGTACTCAAAACGAATCGTCTTCCCTTAGAGCAGTTTTCAACGGAGCTGTGGTTTAGGCAAATTAACGTTACCCTGTTTGCGCATAGACTAAGGGGCCTCCTCAAAGGCAAGAGTCGGAGAGGAAATGAAACATTAACACTTAAAGCTGTTGCGAATCCAGAATGCAGGAAAATGCATCAAACAATGCAAGTGGTCGTGCGGCTATGTGCATACACTTGCACTTTATCATCCGAAATTATTCCTGCTACTTGTGAACTGTTACCGTTGCATAAGCAATGAATGCCTTTAAAAGCGAAACAACAATGCATTTTAAAACACCGTTTTCTTACTTTGATTAAAGTTTCTGTGGATACTTAAAAGGCTATATGTTACATATTTTTAATAAAATGTACTCTTATACAAACTTATTGGTAAACAACATAAGACAAGAACGTTTGATTTAACATCTTAAACACTAAATTATCATCAGAGACAGTTTTTTGAGCAAGGGAGCATTTTTAATTGAGTATACGTAATACTATCATTTTTAAATCAAATATTCTATCTTCCCACTAAGTATTAACAGTTAATTCTATCAACAACACGCATATGAGTTTTCTGACTATTGATGGATTGAGGATATCATCCTTTTCCCTTCAAACTGTTAAGAAAAAAGAAACTGGGATCCGTTATGTGGTTAAATAATTTATGGCAACACATTAGATTAAAAAATACTAACTTGTTCAAAAATATCTTTTTATTAAACTCTGTGTTTCAATAAAATAACTGATAACATATTTCTGCAGGAAAATCATAAAGATTATACAATATATTTCAATAGATAACATACATGTATAAATCTGTATGTCTGTATGACTGGCATAAAAACTCCACGCAAACGGTGTACAGTAGTGACGCGAAATTTGCACACTGTACTATTTTCAACTTTTACCAATATTTTTAATTAATGGACTGAATGGATGGATATTTTGTAGGATTTACATTAATTATGGATCCTGAGTGATATTTTAACTGTTCAAATTTCAATATTTACTAGTAATAACGCCATCGACTAAATAACCTAATATTATTGCCCCGTTTCCTGTGTAATTTTAGGTTATACATAAAAAGAAAATGTACACTGAAAAACGCAATGATGCTTCAAAGTGAAAGTTATACCTTACACAATTGAATTGTACGTAAGCGAATGAGTAGTTTATTTGAATGTTCTTTTAACATTAAGTCGTGTTAACATCATTAATTAAATTTTCAGAATATTTTATTGGCTATTCATGACATATATATATATATATATACAACCATGCAGATCAAAGGATTCTTTTGAAAAAAAAAATACGAAAATTATTTTCATACAATAGCTATTTTCACATCGCGTTGTATACTTAGTTAATTGCATATGGTGGAAATAATTGTAAATATCAATAATGAAGAAAGATCCGCAATAATTTTGAAATGAAACACGTTGTCTTTAATTATATTCCAAATCCAAAACAATACAAAATAATTATAGTGAAAAAACCAACTCAAAAAAAAAGTTTAATTTATTTATTGTCTACCATCATCTATTATCAATCTATCTTGGATGCCACAACAATACCGCATAGTACAATATAAAATAACAAGTCTGCAACCAAGGAGAAAACTTCTTCCATCTGGTTTTTTTCGTAACAATATTCATTAAGCGAAACTATGAAGAGTCTATGAAATCCGTATCTTATTTCATTGCTAATTTTTCAAGGGTGAGTACAGACTTAGTCGTTTTAGTAGCTGATGGTGGCGAGTGTAGTGTTCAGTATGTATATTCAGTAAAAGACCACAAACCTTGAGCATGGTACGGAAATAAAACACTGCTATCTCTTGACCATTCACTGTTATTGGTATTTAAAATTCTCCAAAAAATGGTTATCCACTGATGAACGCATATCTCATATTCTATTATAGAATGTGTTCTAAATTGAAAGTGTTTTCCATTTAGAATTTATATTTTAGAGATGTTGAATTTCATCATTTATTTCAAACCTTCATCTTCTTTTTTTTCTGAAACTTGAAGCGTCATACATTATTTTCTGTGAGAGTTCGTGCATTTTGTTGTTACTCAAAAACTAAATGATTTTGATCGCTTTTGATAGCATTAAACTAACTGAAAATGTAATTATTTGAAATAAAGTTTCAGATCCAAACATCTTGCAGTGAACGATTACAACATAAAAGAAACAACTATGACACCAGCTCATGAAAAATGAACTGAAAGTAAAAAAAATGATTTAAAATAAAGAATTTATGATTATACAATAAATAAATTTAATATGGCAGACTGTTAGTCTTATGTGAAATGACATTATTAATATAGTGGAAACAAATGTAAAAATGTAGGAAAATGAAAAATCACCACTTAGTATAAAAACTATTAAGAAAGACAAAATGCTCGTTGAGCACGCTTCACTGAGCGCGGCCGCCCACACGCAGGCCAAACACGTATTTATAAGAACATTTCATTTTACAAGTAATGTCACTATTGAGAATAAATGACTAACTACTTAAAGAACTACATAGATGTTTTCCAGCCAATCGTAGAACGCTACCTAAAGTTGATGAATGTATCGCAAAATATGTACTCACAATTTTGTGTAATATATTTTTACTTTAAAAAACTAGTTTCACTGCTCAGTTTCAGCCAGAATTTATATCCTGGCGGTTTTTTCATCAACTCATAGCTTGTGTAAAAGAATGACGTAGCGAGCTGGAAGTTCAAACGGATTTTCCAAACACAATAAATTGTGTATATTTCATTTTTTGTAGTAGAATTTTTGTGACTGATATATATACAATTAGTTTGCTTCATACAGTTTGGCTCATGATATTAAATAAAATATTAAAGTGAAAAAATATAGTATCATTCGAGAAGACCCGGATCGAAGAGAGGTGAATGGCTGGTTATCAAACGTCCTGGAAGGGCTGTGATCTCAAACAAACACCATCTCAAATCCGGTTTAACACTTATTTATTTTTAATCGAAGATGCAGTGGTTTACATTACACAAAATATAATTACTAACACATAAAATTGGCTCAACATTTACATTTATTTAGCAACTGAATTTTTAAGTTATAATACAAATGACACGACAAACGATTTTAAATTACGTCCAATTTCAAAACAAACACAAACAATTCACATCGTCACCTGGGCCGACCACGAGGTCGGCAGCTCACCTCCACTCAACAGATCGTAATCGACTGTCTACACATACAATTAACAAACTCCCTGCATCGTCGGAGCTACCCCTTTCCGTCAAAAATGGACTCGTCCAGCGGATGTGCCCGGCGGCTATTGAATGGCTTTGGCAACAAGAGACCGATTCTACGAATTATTGTCGTTACCGCTTGGCGATTTCAGTTCTGGACACTAATGAAACTTAAACTTAACAACAAAAAACAAACCAGGGTGTGTCACATTATTGTTAAAATTCATTGGAATATTTTGCATATTCGTCTATTTTAATAATAGAAATAGTATATAAAACTTTCTATGATGATATTTAATAGTTTTTTTCGTGAAAAGCATCATTGAAAAAATCAACTCTTATTTATGGTGAATTTCCCGTTATCAGCGAGTGCGTCTTATCGGAAAGGCGACCATCCCCAATTCCCTTCACGGGTCAACGATTTGCTTCAGGGTTTCTAAAAAAACAATCCAAAGGGACTTATAAACGTACTTCGTTTACTTTTAACTGATTGCAAAGGAAATAAAAGAACTATAGTGTATTTTTAGACTGTTTCCACTTAAATTCCCGTAGGTAACAACAAGAAAATTAAATTGTAATCACTGTTTTTCTACAAAGAAGAAATAGAGTATTCGAATCTTACAAATAGTTCTTTCTTTTTGGATTCTAGAATTTCTATTTGTTTTTTTCTGTATTCATTATATTATGATTAAATTTAAAATGAAAAGTGGAGAAACATTTTTCTATATTATTCGTTTTGGATATCAAATATACATCATCGCTTAGTATAAAAGTTAACTGGTGAACTATATTATTTTGAAAGCATTTGAATGTGGGTAATGTTCATGGCCCACATCCATCAAATTGAACTATTTTTTTGAAACCAACTTGGACCCGCTGACACATCAGATTTATAAGCCACGCCCAACTGATGTTCAATAATTTGATTGATTTGTTTTATCTTCAACTAAAAATAAAATGTCAGCGTCCGTCGCGCAGTTGGTAGCGTCGCTGGCTAAGGTGCGGACGGTTTTCATAGATTGATCTTTCAATCGATTTATGGATTTCTGTTCGTTATCTGAGTCCTCCCTCCCACCCATTTCATCCTCACGGGGCCTAGCGAGAGTGATTAGTTAACCACTAGTCCTGTCCTAACCCTATCCTTCTATTCATACTATCTTCTAAAAAAAAAAAAAAGGTTGAGCAACTGATTAACAAGCAGTTCTCGTAGAAAAAATCTGTTAAGATACCTCCGTTAGGAGTCCATATGCTCCACATTGGGAGCGGACATGGAAAAAATAAAATATAAACGAAACTTAAAAAATACTTTCAAGACAAAAGACGATAAACGAAATCCACGTAACTGTCCAGGAACAGGTTTCGCAGTATAAAAGATACTTGATTAATAAAAATATGAACTTTTAAAAAATAAGCAATTTTAACAGTTAATAAAATAATTTCAAATTAATTACCTAAAAAATAATTTACGCATAAGGGCACTGATATATTATATTGTAGATAGTGATTAAGTAAAAAGTACAATAATTTACGTCAACCTTTAAAGTCTGCAAGATTAAAGGGGTATATTCAAAGTTGTGGAATCGATATTTCTATATTGAGCATCTCTGTTGACGGAGGGTTCTCAGGCCTTTTTCAACCGGTTCGGAAGTGGTTATCATAAAGTTCAGGCGTTAATCTAATGGAGGGTTTGGACTCTTGTTCGTTCGTCTCACTTAATGACCGATGCTATCGTCAGTGATTTAAACACCATTAAATAGCCACACACTGACTGATTCATCGATTTTTGCATGTTTAGAAACATACCCTCCAAGGAATACGAAACATTTCAAAATGAGTAATGTTAATAAACGGAAGCTTACGAGGACAAAGTGAATTTATTACTTTAACTTACTGACGAGGTACATTTATGCTAGGTATCATCACGTTTGAAGAAGTGTAATTATTCATTATGAGAACAAGCGTAAATGTGGAGAGGAAAAATATAATTCTTGGTTTGATACAGCATCAGATAGCAGTACATCCGATTCTCTTTTTGCACTGACTAAGAAAACGGACCAATTATTTTTTACACTGATTTTTGTTGCTTTTTCACTGTTATAAAAAGCAAAAAGTGTTGTTTATATTTAAAAGTACAGTATATGTATATATTTAAAAACACGTCGGATCTTTGTGAATATTGGAATCATCATTTTTACCATTTGTTCAAATTTTAAAATTTAGGTATTCATGACACGTTATTATTTTGACATATTTATGTTGCCCTTCTACGTTTTGATTTTATTCCCTCTCTGGTTTTTATTTCTTAATCTCTAGTTACCAAATTTAATAAATGAATTTCTATGAAATACTGTTTTTCTTGACATGTTAAGAATTGTTTACAGCTTAGTGCAGCTGTATCTTTTGAAACTATTTTTATATACAAATAAAAATAAACTCCAGTTATTTTTAAGTTTGCGAATTTAATATCATGTGGGTATTTTAAGTAATGGAACCTATATGTTATTTTTAAATAGGCACCAAATATTTTTTTACACGATAGTCTTTGGAACGTATCCCCCGTGCAAAAAGAGAATCGGATGTATTTTACTTTGAAAACAATCAGATACTGCTTGGAGATAACTTGATATGATAGGTAGCGATACATGACGCTGCAAATTTACGAAACGTAATATTCGCATTACGCTTGTCATTATTCGTAAGAATTATTGACAAGGCATAATTAATTGACAAATAATATTTTATTTGACCAATCTTCGACACAGATTCTGCAAACGCTGCAAAACAGGTAAACACTCTCAAAAAGGAAGTCACGATGATTAAAGTTGGACATATACAATCAGCGCGACAGTATAAATGAATAAAAAAGGAAGAACGGTCATTCTGTAATCATCATCATCCGTCTTACTGTTTAATCGTATCATATTCCTAAAGATACTTAGCTATTTTCCGGTTTCACTTATCAAGAAAACAGTTGAAGATACTTGCGAAATTAGCACAGTTCATTTATTTTTAAATTATGTTTTATTTTTATAAACACAATTTCTTTGCACCAAGAATAAAAACGGTTAACATATTGAAAGTGATTATTCTATATAAGTATATATATATATATATATATATATATATATATATATAATGGTTAAAGACAAAAATCATTTGAGTCATCTAGAATAATTGCATTTCTGTCATTGTTTAGTAAAATGTGCTAAGCAACTTTTGAATGCATCTATATACAATACAAAATCAGTTTGCTATTGAAAATTATTTTAAGCTATGAAATATTTTTTTTTGAAATTTTCTTATAATTTATGTTTTAAAGTTTCTCATTTAATAAATAAAGTACAACAAAAAGTAACCTGAAGGATATATACTTAGAAATATTTAAAGTAATAATAATTCATTGAGACGTTTTCCACTACTATTTTAAGCCAATTCTTGATTTAATTCACGCTATAGCAGTGTGCAGTCATTTAATTTATCCAATTCCTATAAAATAGCGTACATAAAGATATAAAAATTTTGAACACATTCAGCTGTTATCTGTTATAACGTTTTTTAAAATTTCCCATCTATCGTTATCGTATGAATTAACGAAATACTAAACTGATTTCTTATTTCATTACGCCTTAAAGTTTTGATTAATTTTTATTTTTTCTTGATCCCATTGCCTTAAATTTGGAGGAGTACAACACATAAAAACCGTTCGTTTGTGGCCCACTATTAAGGAAAAGTGTGTTTGGGAAAGCCATGAAGGCTTTATGTGTAAAGTTGCCTTCTATTGAAAACGCTCTCAATCGAAAATTCATTCATGAGTACCGCTTGAAACATAACGTACTCTTTGGTCATGAATATGTTAACTTGAATAATTACTTTGCAAGAGGGAAAGATTATCTCTTCCAAAGTAATAATGCGGTGAGTGACATTTTTGCCAGTAAGATATTTATATCTTTTTAGGTGCTTAAACAGAATTAGACGCCTCTGCTTTTTCATGATGTTTTTTAATTTTTTCATTAATCATAATTAAATAATGATATTTTTTGAGTTTGTTTTGAAACCATTATGCCACAGACAATCTTATTATGGTAACTCAGTATTAAAGTAATCATTGTATTATCCAATACGTAATGATTACATTCACTTAAATTTCTTGTTAGAGCTTGTTTTCATTTAGAAAGTTTGAAGAAACATTATTTTCAAAAATATTCAGGATGAGTAAAAGCATTATATCATTTTATCATGACTAGGAAGAAACAACTTCGAGATATTGTCAGAGAATTAATTATTTGAATGTTTTTAAGTCGTGTAAAAAGGTTATTTCGACAATAAAGTAATTTGAATATTTATTTGAGTCTTAATTAAATCGTCAGCTTAGAATGTAAAGTAGGCCATACAAACATATTTACTTTAAAAAAAGACGGCACAATTCCATAGCATTTTTTATACACTGTTATATCCTCTATATTTGCATCACTTTCAAATTTTTGTAATGGTAATGCTCGTGATTAGCGAAACTGGTAATGTTAATTATATAAATGAGAAACTTTTACAAAACAAATAATGTTTTATTTTTAAAATTTAATGCTTCCCCACTGAATTTACAGTGCGATTAGCTTCTGATAATTTTCTAACCTAATCCTTCTATCTTAATGTTCTCTTAAAAAGAAAGGTAGCGAAAACTGATACATACTTTATGATAAACTAATTGGCTAAGCAAGTCACATTTTCTTTTTTCTCTATCTTTCCTTTTTTTAACCACAATGGTGCGTGTTTAAAATATCGGTCCCGTGCAGCTCTTCGTCAAGCCAAGTTCATGAAGAATAAATAAGTTTCTTTTCTTGATTGTTATTGCGTTATGAAAAGTGGCCGTGAAATAGCAGTTGCATACATATAACAGAAGGAGGTGCTCCAACAAACTATATTACTTTCAAAAAATGATTTAAGCATAAGTTTAAAACAAAATTATTTCACTGTTAATTATTTATTTTATCAAGAATTAGAATAATATTCAATACAATTTGAATCAATTATTTACTGGAGCAACGTGAACGTCACTTACAAAATCTTAACGTCAAATGCAGATATTATGGTACCATGAAAAAATCATTCAATTTGCTTAACGTGTAATATACAATGTTAAGTTTGTATTGCCACATTATGTTTTGAATCATAATAATAACAACCATTTTTTTTGAAATTTCGACTGTTTTAATACTAAAGATGTTTAAGATGAAAAAGATTAAAAACTTTCCCAGGTATTGTTAGTTAAAGAACTCACCTAACAAAACAAAGGATTTCGCTCTCCCCGTCGACGACGCTGCCTCGCTGCACGGCCAATTTCTCCCATGGCTAGCTGTTTCCTTCACCGCTACGGCGAAAATTGAATTCCCTCACAATATGAACCCGCGAGATGTGTGCACTTCATTCACACTTCTACTCAGCATTTTGTATGAACAATACCTACGTAGCACCGGATAAAATAAAAGAATAAAAATGGGCAGTGACGCTCCAACTCTACTCTGTAAATAATTCTGCAACTGGGAGTAAAAGATTTTCAAATACGCTCGAGTTACGCGGGGTGAAATGAAAGTAAATACAAATTCTTTTCAAACTAAGAGTTTGTATTCATTTGTTTTATACTAGTGTTTGAATAGCGCATGTGCAACTCGAATAAAATACTTTTTATATTCAATTTCATTCTTGTGATTTCATTACTGTCTTTATTGTTAAGTGGAATGATAATTTGGTAAACGAATTGTCACTGAAATAAATTCTATCGCGAATACAAAGCTTCTAGATATAAAACAAATAATATGTTTTATTTTATAAACAGTTAGCATAAACGAAACGAGTTAAAATTAGTTGATCTTTAATGATGCAAAACAATATTTTATATTTATTGCTTATATAACGAATAAAATAACAATACACATAACATATAGACACGATGTTTGAGATTTTGTAAATGAGCTTTAAATAGATAACTTATTATAAAATATTTACATCTTTATCCATCATATTTCAGAAAAAGGCTTAAAATATATACCAATAAAATGAAGTAATCATCAATAAAATCATTGACAATTCGTATTGGAAGCACGATTTAAAATAAAACTATTTTATACTTGACCGTTTTTTTGTAGTATTTTCGGTTGCTTTATTTTATAGTAAATAAATACTCTTTACAAAAAGAACAAGTATTTTAATTATACACCAGCATACACGCACATTTATTTTACATTAAAAAAATATGGAATTAATCAAAAACAAAGTGGGTATTATTTTAAATATTTTCAGTTTTCCGGAGTGTAGCCAGTTCAGTTTCATATGGCGCTTACAGATACAGAAAACGATGTTTGTTTACGTATATATCTACAAAGACTGATTGCCGATCCTTCAAACTGTGTTAGAGAATTTTATATACGAAATATGAATTCCACATTTATTTTTTAGTGCTTTAACGAAAGGGTGTAAAAGGTTTACGATAAATCAACTGCGTAATTCAACTTTATCAAATTTCCTTAATCCATCGAAACAACAAAGACATTTTTAATTTAACAAAAGAAATTAATTAATCAAAATAAGACAATTCTATATTTCTCAACGCTACTGCCAAACTCTTAATGGGAAGGTGTGAACTAAAATCCCTCCCACGCTTAAGAATCCCGTGAAAGGGTTGTTGCGAATTTTTATTTAGAAAAAGGCTATCTACAAGTTTATAAATTATAAATCATTTTTTGCGAGGAAAGTTTTTTTAATCTGACCGGTGTTCGAAGAGATTTATATAAGAGGGTTGCATGCCAGTTTCAAGTCACGAACCAAAAAAAAATAATATGTTAATATATAATAAAAAATGTACTTTTTTAATCTTTTCTGAGTCATCAAAAGAATTCGTATGAATATAAATGCGATTTTTTGATTGAGTTTGAATCTTTTATAGAAAAGCATAAAAAAATAATTTGATACTTTCATTTTATGTTATATCGACTGTGTTTTGGCCAATTGATGTAACCCTCAAGAAAATGAGTTAATGATCGGATCTTATTTTAAAGGCGAAAAACCAGGTCTAGGCCAAATGATACCTTTTTTTGGAAGGGTATCTTTATACATAGGTTAAAATTTGAAACATTCTGACCCTGCCAGTTGATGTAAGCCATTCTTATATAGACACTGCCTAAGTGAGAATATACAGGATTGCATTTCAAAGATTCATAACTCATATCACAATATAAAAACAGTTTTTACTCTCTCCAGAACAATTTAAATTTTGGGGTTTACATCAATTGGTCAAAACATCGTCAATATCATCATTATCAATCCTGTAGCCAAGAGTAGCATATGGCATCAACAATGAATATAATGATCCACTGACCTACACATAGCGCTTAGGGACAACAACCATTTTCAAAATTCGTATTAAAGACTTTTTTAAATCCATTCAGCAATCAAACCTTTCTTCCTCATCTGTTGAAATAATGTTTAGATATTGAAGGCAAGTGATTTATCAAAATATGTAAAGCACACAACGTGTGGCATATGAGCTACAAAATGCAGTATTTTAGCACTACGTGTTTTAAAAAGATTTGTTGTAAGTCAGACGCTCAATCTAACTCTTCTGATAGCGTCAGGTAAAAAACATGGGTTAAAATAGCCACTAATAGTAAGCTAATCGATTTTCCAGGATCAAAATGGAATGGATAAAAAAATCCCAGCCATCCATGCATTTGGATATAAATCGATTAATAAATGAATTATTGTGAAAGATTTTACTCGAGATATGATGATAGAAATGAACTAGATAAAGCTTAAGAGCATTCATTGACTACTTATTTACAAGATCAACTTTACATGAATGACTGTTTTATCTAAAAAAAGGTATATATTTATAAAAAGTAATTACTTGATAAGGCCGCTTAGTATATATATCATTGTAACGTTTTAACCATCATTTTAGCGCCACTTACTTAACTATTAAAAATAATTGGAATTTCATATAATAATATTTGATTTACTTAAGAAATGTTGAAGAGTCATAAAAATAATATATAGGTGAGAATGTTAATAAAATATACATTCCACTTTGATAAATATGACGGTTAGCTAAATGACCCGATACTTATGTTTAGTCATGATTATATACTTAAAAATAATATGAGTGATTGACTTTATGAGATACACATAGATACCGAGTACAATGATGGTTATATACGCAGAATTGATTGTATATGTTTTTATCCATTGCGAATATTCCGACTAGAGAAGCAATAATCGAGAACTTCAGTATCATCGTTTTTCACGCCAAATTTTGTCTATGAAATTTAACCGAATGAATGTCTTTATTTTCGCATTTGAATCAATAATATTTCTAAAAATAAAAAAAATAAATACAAATGTTTTTTGAAATTAATGTTGCCTTGTTTGCTATAATTTTGATGGTGTACCTTTTTTTGATGTGCTTTCATTCAAGATGCAAAAACAAATTCGTTGATTTTTTAAAAGTTTTTAAACAAATTGAAATATGATAAATTATTATTCCTTTGCTGGCACAGATTTCAAAACTCTATAATATAATTGTTTCTTGATACTACTAATAAATCTTTTCCATTGAAATTATAGCGTTTGTGACAATACTTTGCAATATGCATAGTTTGTCGCTTAACTATCAGAATGCTTCATGTTCAATTCAATTTTTTTCATCCATTTAACGTTTGTTGTTGATTCTTAGAATCGGATATTAAGTATGTGGCAAGGAATGGCAGCTTCATAGACACGCATAATGATGTATACGAATTCATAATTCTACTGAAATATCAATGTATCATAGCTTCTCTTGAGGATTCAAACTCTTGTTCGCGCAACTGAGTAAGACAAAGACTTATGTAGATTCACCTTTCAGCTACTTATATAAGTAACATTGATTAATCGTGTTATAAAATAAACTCTACGTGTAACGGCAGAAAAGCTTTCGTAGTTAAAGCTTAAAAAAGCTAGAGCGGAAATAAACTTTCGTAATGAATACTTTGTTGCACGGTCACGACGACTATTTTACATTACTTATTCATTATCCTTATCCTGAGGTAACTCATTATTAACAAAGTGTACCGTAGACCCTTTTAAATATTATGATACTAGCGTTATCTTCGAAGGCATTTTTATTAGACGTAAAAGTCACAGACTTACTGTCGGCCTTTTAATCTTTGAGCAGTAAACTTTTAAGTAACTCACATTAATCTCTTGATATATACCTCGTAAAAATGTTGTAATGTGTTATCAGCTGGAAATATTTTGTACTTGAACGGTCTTTAATATTGGCAGCTCCGATCGGTCGATAAATTAGATTTTAAAAGATATAAAAGACTTTTTCTTCAAAAAAGTTTCCCGAAAATTCGACAATCTCACAAAAATGAAAAAGAGAGCTTTTAAATTTTTAGATTCAAATAATTATTCAACGTAGAGAATATTTCAACGATACGCTGTTCAAAAACTATATAAAAGTACATTATTTTTAAAATGACATTTTTTCCACACATTGAAGACAAAATTTTGTTAAAAATATTTTAAGTAAATTCTCATTGAGAAGCTAAAATAGTTTGAATCTAAAAACTTATCCCATTCATAATGTACTTATCATCAAATAGATAAATGAACTTTCATTCAGAACACTTACTTGTAATCCATTCTGACAGATTTCAATTAATCGAAAAATGTGAATTGAACTGAATATCCATTAGCATCGCGATCCGTCTCTTCCTATTTTCTTGAGCACTTTATTTCTAGGAGTGGATTGAATTATTGGCGAGCAGTTACCATACAATCGCAGTCTTTTATATAACAATGAAAATGTCACTGATTGAATATACCGCACGATAAAAACTCTCAGATGCGTCAAAAAATATATTTTAGAGCGCTATATCATTTTTATACCTATTTTTAATTTGTTGATCATGATGTACTCGAGTTGAAAAGCGAGAAGATTACCAATAATTCAGCGTAGATACATTTTAACTCCAAACATAAATGTTAATTGTACATTGAATTAAATAAAAAAGCTTGTTTTAACCTCCATTTCTCCGAATAGAGCTTGTTTAATTACTTATTCAGAAAACAATCTGTGACTTAATGTATTCATTACAACAACAGATGTCGAATGTTAGTGATGGGTGATTATAAATAAAGTGAAAGCCTACGTGCTTACTATCCATTAGACACGGTTGGAATGGAAAATGGAAAACTGAAAGCTCATATTAGTGGTGGACTATTTTTAATCAATGAGTATGAACCTTTTTTATGAGATTTGATAATTTGATTTAATTATTTTCATAAATAAAAAAAAAAACTAGAATTAAAATATACACAAAATTCTGATATATTAAAACAAATAAAGTTTCAATATACACTACAATTTTGTTATACATATTTTATTGAAGATAGATATTTTAGATCACAAAGGTGCAAAGCTGCAAAGCTCTAACATTCTATCCCGGACTGAATATTTACGAACATATTTTTATTTATAAATTAATTTATATGCTTTATCCAAAAAGGTAAGAGATCCAAGAAAGCGATTTTTCAGATTTTCGATTTATTGATAGCAATGCTTCAACTCATACAATAATACATCAATTGAAATGATAGCTATATACATATTGGTAATATTTTTAAATACTTTCGGATTATAATCGAGTAATGCCGATTAAGCCAATCGATTTTTCATATATGTATATAATTCAAAATGATTTGCTTTGAGGTTGTGCAGTGGCTTGTTTATCAAAACCTATTCTAAAATCCACACGATTGTAGAATCAAGACGTTTTGATTTTGATTCAAAGAATTACTTGTTAGTTCTATAAATGCGCAACATATTTATGAAGGGTTTATGAAAAGACTGAAAAATCAAAACTCCTCCCTAGTGCACTGAAGTGCAAGCAATCATACCGACGATCAACCTGTCTACACGCGAAATACATCCGTAGTGGGCAGTGAAACAGAGCGGTAAAACCAATTATCCACTTGCATCCTGTGGGACGTTTAATTCATCCCCTACTAGACGCCGACGTCGCCCAGACACAGACGGGGTGTGGTTACCACCCCTACGCCGGTGAAACAACAGCACCTTATTACGCGGTGATACATTCACCTGCTGTGTCAAGAAATATTCGCTGTGGGGTTGTGCACCGATGAGAATTGTAATAGAAGCCGAAATAGATATAATATATTAGATTCTCAGTACAGATATATTTTAAACTAAACGGACATGTCATATAATATTTATTATTTTTACCGTTTTGGATGGGACCTACTCTATAAATATATAAATAAATACAGTATTATTTTTATTAGTGCTGAAAAGTTGGAATTATCAAACCAAGAATAATGAAAGAATTAGTAGTATTTAAAAGTAAAAATTATAAAGTAATTCAATATTTAATTTTGTCCGCCTAGGATTTGATCGTAGTCATAATTTTATTGAAATAATTGATGACAAAGAGCACTAGCTACTAGACTGCAGCCCTTAGTAATAGAATACTGTTCTCGAAATGATAAATAAAGTTGGATAAGAAGACTACTAAAAAGATATTCAATTTATTTTTAATAACTCTACCAAGCATATTTAATTAATAACAAAATTATTTGTTTTATTATGCTCATCAAAAAAGTGATAACATATGAATGATCGCGTCAATTTTATACCCTTTCAATTTAAAGTATTCATGCAACTCTCTATTATTTAAATGTTCTCTCAGATCTAACATTTGTTTATTGTGCAGACTAAGCACGCTAGTTGACAAGTTTCGCAGAAACAGGTACACTATGGATTAATATTTGCATAAAAGCAAGCAGAGACATGTTCATCGAAATAGCTTACAATTATTCACAACATAATGTAAATATTGACTATATAATCAGTGACGTCTATAGACTTCAAAATAACTCTTAAACATAATAACGGTATGTGAAACTGTGTAGAAAATGTTCTTCGAATCGTTTCTAGGTAAAAAGTGGGAGCGCCTTTGATGCGAATATTCTACTGTTCACGAGAGAATCTTTATTAATATCTTTAATATCTATGCTAGAATTAATCCTAAATGGTGATGGAAAAGTTATTGAATATGAATTATTATATTTTGTGAAAATAATGTTATGAAATCATTGTGTGTTAATTCGTTAATAACATTATAGTTTTTGTAATATAGAAATCTGTGGATATTAGCGACTCTCATAAGAACAAATATTATTGAGTGATAAGTATTTTAAAGATATTTTTTTATTGAAATATATAAAAGCTTTTTCAACATGTATTTTGGAAAAAATCTTGTGTAAAATGACATTCTAAAAGAAATTCTTTCATACTTTTCGAATGAATATCGACACACGTTTCACACGACCGAAACTACTCAGTATTTAAAATAAAATCTGGCATCGTCCTTCAGCCCATAAAGCGCAGATTCGTATCCTTTTGTACTTATGTAGTTATTAATACGGCAATTTTTTTTATTCTTATATTTGAATTGCTCATCCATTTCTCTTTATTATAATCAATGTATAACTTTCTTTTTTATAGAATGAGTGGAAATAGTATTTTGAATGAATCGGCTTCCTTGTTTGTATTAATCAACTACAGGGTGCAATTCTCGATAAAAAAAATAAAAAACGTGTCAAATAAAAAGCAAAATGTAAAAATCATGACTTGCAAGCATCACATTTTAGAATTCAACTTTTAAAACTCATATATAGGCCATCAAACACGAATCACGGTATACTTACCGTCAGACAACAATCAATACATTTATATATTTAATTATCATTGTAAGTGTTTAAAAACATAAGACGAGCATAAAGTTACTGTATATATTGTGACAGGGAAAATTGTGTTTGGTACGACCTAGCCACGAATTTTGTCCAGAATTCTCCTCGAATCACATCTCGCCAAGGCAACTAGCAAGAAAGATAGGCAGTGAAAAAATATGAAAACATAACTTCATAGTGTTTCTAATGAGGCCAGAGTTATATGGGACGATGGTATGAAGACCGACCTCAGATACTCGGCAGTTTTATAAAGAGTCTGCCATTTTTCAAATTTTTTTGTCAGTTAAAGCGGTCCCGCGTCTGCCACGGCCACACCAAAAATAAATTTAACTACATATTTGCTTACCGCCTCTTTTATGCGCTCTGTTTTGTTCTCGTTTAATTTGTAATCGTGTAATTTGAGATTGTAAATTTTGAAAATGTGTATTGAACTAACTTACTGCAATAAAGATAACTTGGACTGAACTGACGTGTTTGAATATCTGAATCACCCTGAAAGCTAATGATCTGTAAAATAATCATCATCGTTAGCACTGTTTTCGAGCTCATCAATTGTTTTTATTATGCTATAGGTAAATAGTTAGTATTATGGAATACACAATAATATATTCTTCTGTTGATAAAAATATCGACGGAGGAATTTTATAAACGCAATTTTCAAAACTTATTTAGTTTATGAAATCATTTTACTACCAGCTGGAGAGGTAGCACTTTTTTGTTTTTTTGAAATATCACGAAATTGAAGCTTCCTTTCCACCCAGTAGATTTAAATAAAGCAATATTTTCAATTGAAATACGTACTAGATTCATGTTGTGTTGTATCAATTGAATTATATTTCAGTACTAGTGAAACGTATGGCGGTCTGCGGTTGTGAAGTTAATGTATTGTTTTGCCAATGGTTGATGGCTTATTTCGGAATAAATATTCAAAACAAAAACAAATTTAGTTGAACGAAAACGTTGCTCGCAATAGACATTATTTATTTATTCGCTGGTTATATGAATCATATATTTCAGACACTTTTTATGGTTTTTATATAAAACCATATAGCCTGACATACTAATTTAGTAATGGAATGATACTCCGTCATTCTTGATTAATTATTTTATTTAAAACTTTCAACAAATGGGATGACCATAGCTTAAGTTAATACAATAAAATAACAAAATATAAATTTGATACTGATGAAGATATAGCTCCATCAGGATCAGATGACTTCCATCAGTGCGCTGTTCGGTCGGGTAGTCCTTGTAGGACCACCTTTGCGATTGAACGTCAGACCTGAAGTATTCTATAAAATCGTATTCTTCATTTAGCTTTATTACGCATTTAATTTATTGGTTCTATTTTGTTTATTACGGCACGACTTGATTGGTTGAGCCGCGTTGCCGTAATAAACATAAAATTGTCATTGTGTGAACATTTAAATTTTTTCTCGTTATACTTAGTCCATTTTATTTAATAGATGGATAAAATTGGTTACTTTATTGAACATATTTCAGGGCTCTAGTATCATAGCTCAGAATCATTATCAATGCTTGTTTTTGGCAAATCAAAAAAAACCGTTTTCACGCTACAGTTACAAATTCATAGTTTGATGCAAATAAAACTGTGGAACAGTCGCTTACAACATGGTATGTAAACACAAACACTGGCCATGGCAGTACAATGCTGCACCCTTATTGGCTGGAATGGAGATTATTAGTTTCGAAAATTATACGGCATTAAAGAATGAGTTTTGAAAATGAACATTTTTACACTTATTTTAGATAGGGGTTGTAAGCTTAGAAAGATATTTTATAATTTAGATGGTAGGTGTGAACACGAAGAACAATGCTGGATTCATAACTCATTTTTTCATATGCTGGAAATTATGAGTTGTGCTACTAGACTCCTCATTTATGATAACCAAAAACACATATTAAATACAGTAGGAATTTAAGACATCGACTGAGGGTGCTTGATGGAATTTCAATATCAAATTTGGATTACTGAGATTTTGTACACTTCCATGTATTTTGTCACTAACGACCCGGGTTTCGCCTTTCGGCATCTTCAGGCAACCGAGAGCACGAATGGACTCGAATTGATGCCAGTTCGAGTCCATTCATGCGCTCGAATGCCTGAAGATGCCGAAAGGTGAAACCCGGGTCATTAGTGACAAAATACATGGAAGTGTATAAAATCTCAATAATCCAAATTTAAATACAGTAGTAATTTCAAAATAATCTCGAGCAGCACTAATCACAACCATATGGGTAATATTAATCTTTGTTATCTGCAGCCTTTTAAAAGTAAAAGCGAGCAATTTGGAAAAAACATTGGGATGTCTTTCAGAATGAATCATTTAATGCCAAAGTGGTTAGATAGAAAAGACTGTTTTACATCCGAAATAAAATAATGTCTTTCTGAACTGGAGTTTCTGTATATTCATATATGTATTGTTCCCAATGAAATCACATGATCCCACACGGTCATCCATTTCTAAGCATAGCAGCCCACAAGCACATGCGTACAGGTTTATGGATACTATTTTATGTACATTTTTAACTGTTATTTCTAATCAAAGTCAAAACAGGAACTGCACTTCTTTCGGAGATCTCTCTTTAAATAAACAATACCACGAGGTGGTTTTATTTCATTACATGTAGCTGTTTTCCAAAATACGTGTCCTAAAATTATTAAATGTTACTTCTATTATGTCGTCATAACAAAAAAAACTATGTTGGTCGTTAGCATAGCAAAAATATTATAGTATAAATTAAAATTAAACATATTGAATACTAAAATCATAACTTCTTTTGTAATAATACAGTTCTTTAATCCAAAATATAGAGTGGAAAATTATTTCTAATTTAAATTGAAAAACCATCCTAAAACTAAATAAATTATTTTCAAGTCGGAATAAATGCCTCATTGTAACTTTGCACCCTAAGTTGATCATATATAAATAATATGCGTTTATGAATGAAGGAGTATTTTTTTGTGTTTATCACAATAAAGTTTATTTTTCATGTAATAAGAATAAAGCATTGCAATTTCTAATTGATATTATAAAATTATTTTTATATAAAATCATTCATTCGAGACATGCTGAAAAATCTTTTGCAGAAAATGGAAAGGCTTTGTAATGTTATGATAAAATAGTTTCTTTATGAAAGGTTTATAAAAAAACTGTTCGTGAAAATGACGTGTATACGTTTTTACTTTCAATGAAAACTTTTTCCATAGAAAAGATTTGCTACTATAAATTATATATGCCAATTTACGTCTAACCAAAATTTGCTAGTGTGTCGTTATTTTGACGAAAATCAAAACGTCATCTATCAAGTGACGTTTACCATATATTCAGCCGCAGAAGCTCCGCTCTCCCACGAGGCAGCATTAAAAATTTTGCGCTCAGACATTTTTATTCATCGCGAGTGAAAAGCTACGCGGAAAAAAGAGAAAAGCTCGCGTCAAACACGTTCTTAATGCTTCGCCGTATTCAAATCTACTCCGTGACGCTCCGCGCGAGAATGATAAAGTTGCCCGAAAGTATAATGTCATCTTGCGTACAAAGCTGGATGAAATACTGCGCCATCTCTGCGTTATTTTGTAAAATGGTGAAAAGGCCTTCGCCGCTTTTCTGTAAACATCTGAATCTTATAGCCGCAATGTGAAACCTATCAATTTAGATTTTGCGGTATTACGAAAAATGCTACAATTTTGTAGATGAATAATTATAACATTACTTTATTAAATTTGAATTGAATATTTTGTATTGCACTCTAACAAAACGGTAGATAACAAAACAGCACATAAATTAAATTTAATAATTTAAGATCGAGTCCTGTCAGATCGAGTCCATTCGTGTGCTCGAATGCCTGAATATGCCGAGAGGCAAAGCCCGGCTCGTTAGTGGCAAAATACACGAAAATACACAAAATTTTCAAAACAGTATATACTTAGTAAAGTCCAAGAATTTCCAACTCAAACGTTTAAAAGCAAGTCAGTTTTTTAACCACGTCCGCTCCAAATGTAGAGTGGAAGTATCTCAACATAAGTTTTCCACGAAAACTACTTGTTACTCTGTTGTTCAGCGTCTCTTTTTCCAAAGATAACAAGAATATAATTGATTCTTCAATCTGCGGGGAAACGAATAAATACGAGATACAACACGGACGAGCTGCCAACACGCAGAGATAACGGACAAAACGCGATAGAGCGTCATAGAAGCCTGATACCTTGACACTGAGGACCTGCTACATTAATTTCTCACTAGCCGTCAACCGCTAAGGTTGGCAGCAGATCTATTCCAAAGTGTTAAATATCTGTCAATTCACTAGTCGAAGTAATGATTCCAGAAGAACGATTTATGGATTTATGTTCGTAGGCATGAATGTTTGTGATGTCTAGAATTCCTTGCCACCCGTTTGATCCAAATCACGAGGCGTGGCGATAGCGATTGGCTAACCACTAGTTCTGTATAGGCTTTATTTTTATATTTCTACTCTCTTCGAAAACAGAGACGTTGATCAACTGAGTGAAAAGGAGTTATCGTAGAAAAACTTTTGTTTTGATACCACCATTAGGAGTCCACATGCTCCGCATTAAGAACGAATATAGTACAAAAAGATAAAATGATAGGGCTATATATTGTTACGTCCTTCCATTCACGAGGTTTATGAATTTAGAAGCTTATATCATAATATTAATTCTGGACGCCTTCGGGTAGAAACGTATTTTATTTTATATATATTGATTGTCAAATGTATATTCTGTGATCATTATATTATGTTCATATAATAGTTGTTTGACCGTAAATATTCAAATACCACATTAAACAATATCATGCTAGGTTGGTGGAAATGTTCAACTAACAGCGGTTTGCCGTCTAGAATGTCTCTAACATGTTGTATGGTGGGCACGGGATCGTTCGTGAATGGAAAATTATTTCTCCCTGCATAACTACGCCCATGACGAGACGTATATCTAATCCAAATGTAAAGCAGCTATGGTGCTTTGCAATTCAATAGCTGTTCGCAAGTTGTACGTTATCATAACATAACTGTGTATTAAATTACCCACACATCGTTCTTGATCTTTGAAAGATTTGTGTAATTTAAAGATTATATTTATATCACAGATGATACTTATAGTAAAAGGATTAAATATCAATGTCGATTTATAAAGAATATTTGTTTTTTTATGTTAAAAAATCTTTTCATAAACTCCTTTTAGTTAACTTTATAATATTTTTAATTGCCGAATTATTGTTTCAAAAGAACTTTCAATTTTTTTTTACCATGTCCGCTCCTAATGTGGAACATATGGACTTCTAATAAAGGAATCTTTTTCTACGAGAACAGTTTGTTTTTCAAAGAAAGTAGGGATATAGCATAAAGACTACAATAGTGGTTAGCTAATCGCTATCGCTAGGCTCCGTTTTTGGGAGGGAATATGGGAAACACAATTTATGAAACTGTCCGTACGGGGACTTGGTCCCGAGACATTCGTAACCGTAGCCGGGTAACTCGCGCTATCAAGTAGCACTTCGCGTTAAAAATTCATACTAATGATCGAATCTTCTAAAAAAGCTCATGGAATGTTCTTAAAATTTAAATGATAAAAATATTTGAGATTATTAAAGATAATAATTATTATCAAGTACAGTAAAACGTTAACATATTGAGCAAATGCCTCTCTCGCATTTCTCTCGCATATACGTGGGTATATTATGTAAAAACCAAAAGTCCGCTATACAATAAAATAAGGTTTCTTCTTCCGCCTAAAAAACCAACATTTATAAACAAGATCAGTGAAGCTCCCATAAATGAATTACAAATGTTATCTGAGTCAAAAATATGTGTGGGTGGGATGTGGCTTTGCTAACGTCGAATTATCAACCCACACTCGTTAAAGCCATCGCAGTTGTGCGATCACGTTATAACCATACGCCAATGGCATCTTTGACCATTGTATCAAATTTGAATAGAATTGTAAAGAAGTTGATAGTTGATATAAAAGTTGAAAATAGCGTTTGCTGTTCTTGCTATTTTTGGTGATACATAGCATCGATAGTGTTTTGGCCAATTGATGTAACCCTAAAAAAATACGAAAATGAGTTAATGATCCCATTTTAAAGACGACAGAGCAGGTCTCGGCCAAATGATGTAAATTGGAAAAATAAATTGACCACTTTTTGGAAGGGAAACATCATTTTATATTGGTTTTAGGTTTAAATGTTCTGACCCGGCCACTTGATGTAAGCCACTATTATATCGACACTTCCTACGTATAATACCGTATCTGCAAACATAACAATTTACAGTAGTGCATTTCAAAGATTCATAACGCAACTCACCCTAGCGTGAGCCGAGTACTTAATAATTGTTCTATCAGAAATTTTGTAACTTTTCACTAGAGCACTTTTACGTTTCATTTTTGTCTTATCAAAAATTTCCGCATAATAGAACAGAATATGGAAATTGTAAGGTAAACCGTAGGTACTTGTAAAAATATATTGATATTACTTTTTTCAAACTTCATGAGCGTTATAACTACCGTACAACTCTCCATACCACAATGTAAGGTTTTGGCTCTTAAGGTGTTAACTGTCAATTCTTGGTGGAAAGACATTATATCTTAAAAAATAAAACACAATTCATTTGTACTACTTCCACATATTTATAATGATCAGGACCGGTTTCATTCATCATGAGCTTCAGTTGATAATGCTCGTGATGAGCAAAACCAGTCCTGATCATTATAAATATGTGGAAGTAGTACAAATGAATTGGGTTTTAATTTAAAAAAAAAAGTAAAATTTTGGGTTTATTTGACACTTCTAAATGTTCAAAAGTAAAGTAAGAGGTTTGTGGTCGAGTGGTCAACGTCATTGACATCAATTGCAAAACTCACAAGTTCGAGTCTCGGCACGGAAAGTTTAATAAACTGATTTTTCAATCAATTTATGTATCTCCGTTCAATTGCAAGGATTTTTGTAATTCCCTTCCACACATACGATCATAAAAACGGGGTATAGCAAGAGCGATTACCTAACCACTAGTACTTTCCTAGTCCTATTCTTCTATTCTTAATGTCTTATAAAAAAAGAGAAACCGAGTAATAAGAAGATCTAGTTGAAGAACTTCTATTGTTTTAAAAAGATATTTTTGTCTTTACATTGTACTTTTAAGAGATAATCGAAAGTAAATGAATACGTTATTAATACATTCTTTTAACTTTAAATCTATCGCAAAATATATATGCATATCTATATATTTATGATACTCTGTTAAAGAGTCACCAACCGACCTTATTTTGCTCAAACTCGTGGCCTTATTGATCACGAGGATGGGTCCATATTGTGTTTTTTTAACCTTTAACATTCAAAACCTTTGTTTTTAACTTCATGCCATATTTTGAGACATAATTAATCAAACTGCAAAGGTCGCCTACATAAACTTTAAGCACACAAATATTAAGTAAAGCTTATAAACAAATAACCGCTTAAAATATTTGTTTTGTACCTTCAGCTAACATTAAGTAATATTACGAATTGAATTAATTTTTATCGTTTGGTTTTATACCGAAACTAACCTTGGTGCAATGTAGAATATAAATACAACTAAAATAACAAAGTATTTAGTTCTACAACTTGTATTAGGTAGTTGATAGCTACTTCGGCTTAACGCCATCGTCAGAACTATACTTAAACTTATGTTCGCTTAACATCTATTTAAAATTATTATGTTGTTGTAATACGTTAGATGACATAATATTGACCATCTATTTTAAACGGTTTATATAGCTAAGCTAAATTAAGTTTAAGTATAGTTCTGACAATGGCATTAAGCCTAAATAGCTATCAACTACCTAATACAATTTAGTAGAACTAATTACTTTGATATTTTATCCTATTTAGTGGAATTCTACGAAATAAATGCTAATTCAATCAATAACTTGAAGTAAGTTGTATCGTTTTTTCAAAGACAATTTATCTTAATATAACTACAGCTTCTGAATAAACATTTTTAAAAACTCACGTCACGGAACTTCGAAAAATGGCTTGAATATTTAATTATCCATTATCCACACACTACATTATCAAACGCGTTATAAATTATATACCTCACCACTTCCGATATTTGCAGTAAAGTCTTTGCCTGTACACTGCATCGCATTGATAAATGGCAACGACACAAAGTTGCCAATGTCTCCGTAAATAGGGAACATTAGCGCAATGGACGGCGTCGTCTTTGGAGGATGCGGCGTCGGCGTCGACCGCATTTCCTGTCGGCGGACGTCTCGGCAGGCTGGCCACAACACGAAATCCAGCGCATGCTTTGCCCTCCTGCACCGAACATCGTTCTCGTTTATAACAGCAACGACGAATTGCTGCGAGCTGAATTCGTTTCATGTGAAATATACTTACATTTAAAATGTGCAGCGGATTTTTCCGAAAGATTAAGCAATCTTAGAAAAACTGTATTAGATAAGAAATAAACGAGTAATGCATTATCCTGAGCACTTTTTACATTTTCTTCAGGAAGAGCATAACTGAGATTTAAGTAAAATTTATGTTTTGAAAATAAAATTCATAAGTGTACCAATCTTTGATTTTTTAAATAGCATACCGATGGCCTAGTTCCATATTGATACAAATAGAAATTAGGCCATTGATATGATGTTTAAACTCGAGATCGAATGTTGGAAAGACCCATGCACAAGATCTCAAACGTTCAATTGAAAAAATCGAAAACCTTGCCGAACTTGAACTCGAAACCATCTGATACATGAATAAAGCTTTTACCACTCTACTCCAGACGCCGATAAAATATATATAAAATTATGAAAATAGATCACTTGACTTCAGGATATTATTAAAAATTATTACAGTAATAAGTACATAAACAATAACATAACTATGGGTATTGTTTCGTCAGTACTTTTGCCATTTTATTTTTATTAGTTAATAAATAACAAATGAAAACAAAGTTATCAGTTTTTATGATATTGAATTGTTTATCGCAAATATATTTCTATTGTATAAACAGCAATAATTCTCTCATCCATCCCCACCAAAAATCTAGATATTAATATATTGTCCGCTAACAAAGCATTTTAAAATAAGGTGTTTACGAAGACCGGCTGAAATTCAGTCACTTGACTTATCTTTCTCAGAGTGGATAAGGATAAGAGTTAGGAAAGGACTCTCGTTATTCTCAATTTTCAGGATCAGATAGATGCGTGACAGGAAATGTAAGCATAGCAGATATCCATGCCTTTGAATTGTAATAAATCAATTGAATAGATAGTATGTACGCTAGGAGGAAGAACGCCCAAAAAAGTTGATTACTCAGCTACAGATCCGGCAATACTGGAGAAAATAATTGTATTTTTTCTAAGTAATAAATGCTTAAAAATAAACTAACTGAACTAACCAGGCTATTTTTACTCAACGCTGTGATAACTTACTGCCAAGAGATGAGTGTGTAAAAATAATATTATAAAAGTCCTCCTTTGTGCAGCCGTGTTGGCCTTCGTTTGTCCGGTCCAGCATTTTGATCGGAGCTGCAACAAATTCGCCGCAATCGCTTTTTCATACGATTGGCGGTGGGCCAAGTGGGCCCGGCAAGTAGTGGCCAATCTTCGGTATCACATTTTAATGGCTCCATTAAAATGGCATGGAATGAGTTAGTAGCGGACTGATTTCAAGATTCGAATAGAATCGTTCTGCTTTGCTAAGATGGCCAAAAAAGACGCTGTAATTAAGCGTTAAAATAGATAACTTTGTTATTCCACATTTTGTATTACTCGTTACGACATTTGTGTCACCTTTTCGAGAAACTTAAATTTTACCACCGGATCCATCGTTATTATTTTTTGTAAATTTTAAAGTCAATATCTTCTGCACGGTGAAAGGAAACATTGGATGCAAGATGAGGAAAACTGATACATTTTTCAGGTGGATTCTTACAACACTAATTGATTGATACAATTTTAAATTTGAATTATTAATAAATTTGAATTATTTCATACATAGCTTGGTGTAGCCCAAAGCTTTGCTTAGCGATCAGCAGATTTGGTATTCATGTTCTGGAAAGATTGCCTTTTCAATGATTGAATTGGCATATACATAGTAAACTCAATTACAATAGGATAAAGTATCAAAGTATTTAGTTTTCAAATTTTTTATTAGTTAGTTGATTTACAGTACCGTTATTCTGACGAAAGTTTTAAGCCGAAATAACTATCAAAATACTAATATCATATTGTAGAACTAAATACTATGTTATTTTATTCGATTAGTATATCAATTTAACAGAAAGATTTTTGGCATACTAAATTGCATGCAAGCTTCCCTTGAGGAATTCCGCAAGGACATTTCTGAAAAAAAAGGTTTATAAGAATGGTGTGCAGTCGTGGGTGGTGATGGGTACAATGTTGATGAGCATAAATATTGTATTATCCAATTAAAAATAAGAAATTTTAACGTATAAGTGTTTGTGATGGCTTTTATCTTCGAGTGAACTTCAAGTAATTGCGTACTTATAAGTTTAGGTCTGAAAAATATGAATAAACTTCTTAGCTTGGAATGACACGTGTTGTGGATAGTCGTATTCAACCAAATATTTCCAAGCCATTACAGGTTTCTGATGATGCTAGCTGTAATGGTATCGAAACATCTGGTGGTTCATTATCACCAACTAAAACATGGCGTCTTTACTAGAAGAGAATCATTAAAATAACTTCGAGTCTTATACTAACACCGAAGACTGAGGAAATCATTTTTAGTGAAAAAATAGGTACTGTTCTTAAATTACATATATATATATTCTTCGAATGCAATATGTTAAAAATTATGGAAATAAAATGTTATAATCACTTCAAAGGTTGATAAATTTCAAACGTCATTAACGATATACATTTATTACTTTCATAGTATGTTGAAAATTTCAAAGAAACATGAATAAAAATGTTTTTTTAATATGTCTTTTGACTGTAAATGGTTCTTCATTTTTATTACAGTAAATTTTTCTCTAGTTGCTGTGCACCTGCACTGAGATGAGTAGAGTGAGCATTACACGTACTCCACTTCTCAGTTTCAGAAGCGAATGCCTTTGGGTTGAGAAGTGAACATGCGATTCCTTCTTCTCATAACAAGTAGATACCAGTGTGCGATACTTTGACTTGGCAATAGCTATACGAATGAAAATTCTATTCCCACTTTAAAACTAGTAGATATAAGTGAAGGATTTGAAAACATTGATGCTTTAAAAATTGAATAAAGTGACTCGTTCATATAATCTAAATATGTATAATTTTATGAAAAAATACAGCATACATATTTTAAGTATTATTATGACGTTAGAAATATATTTACAAGTCATCTAAATCTTCATTCAATAGACATTTTTATTTATCCCATAAAAGAATTTATAGCATTTTAAAATATACTTATTATTGTTATCCGAGATAGCACTTTCCCTGAAGAATAGCGATAGTTGCATGTTAAGTATATTGATGAAAAATCTTTGAAGCAATACGTTTGCAAAGCGACGTTAAAAATAATATCGAATAAGCCCTAGAAAATATTTGAATCAGTAGTTGGTTGAAACGGTTCTTGATCAAAGATAAATATGAATTTAAATTTAATTTAAATACACTTACCTTTGTATGTTCTAGATTCTAGAAAGAGAAGTTGAATGAAATATCAACAGTGAATGTATGATAAATAAAAATAATGTTCGCTTGCAAAGTTTTGCGTTTAAATAGCAACAATGAGCATTTTGCGAGTAAAACTTTTTTGAAAAACACATAATGCGCAGAGTACACTGAACTTTTAGCTACTAAACATTTCCACCTACTCTTAAAATTCGTAAAAATAAAAGCCTGATCTCGCAGAAATCCATTTAAACTTTTCACTCGTTTATATTATATGTATTTTTTGAAATGTTTTACAGCTGTATAAGGTAGGAAAAAATAATAAGGTTTTTTTACACTAAGTAATATTATCAACGAACGAAAATGAAAAATTACCTTTTTGCTTCAAATAATAATACAAAAATGTTTTCCTTGTATTATCTGCTTGTGTTGGATATAATTTATTTTATTTTATTAACTTTTTTGTAATTGTACTCATTTTAGACGTTGCAAACGCAACCGGTGGAAAGTTTATTATTCTCTCTTTCGTAGATGTAACATTAAATTTAAATTCGCAGAAATCCAAGTTACACAGAATACTAATTAAATATGTTATATTTGTAAAAAATACATATTATTTTACCTTAAGCGAATTGAATTTTATCGGCAACTGTACCTATGAGGTATTTTCTTGAACACACAGAAATTAACAAAATCGTCGCTATCGAGGGTATTTATGAATCAAATGCTACAAATTTACAAAATCGGTTACTTGTTTCACAAAAAAACATTTTTACAGCACTTATCAACAATGAAAGTACAAATTTACATAAAAAAAGAATTAAAATAGTTATGAATTATTAACAGATTTAGCTTTTATTTCCCAGAAAGACGCATTGTAAAGTTGATACATCCAATGCAAACAAATTCTCTAATAAAATATCTATTTTAAAAATAAAAAACCCATTTTTTTGTGCTACTTCCACATGTTTATGATGATCAGAACCGGTTTCGCTCATCACGAGAATTTTGAACTGATAAAAACTCAATCAAAACAGGGCTAAATTGAATGTTTTATACAAAGAAGCTGAAGAAGTTTTGATTGTATTTGTATCAGTTGATATTGCTCGTGATGAGCGAAGCCGGTTCTGATCATAATAAACATGTGGAAGTATTACAAACAAATTGTGTTTTATTTTTTAAAATATAATTCCTTTCCACCAAGAATTGACAGTTAGCACCTTAAAACATCTGTGTTTAATACACTAAAATTATACACCTAAAAAGAAACGTTTCACTTTAACCATACTGTCATGACAGCTAGCTTAATGCATTATTTATATTTATCCTGATACACAGTGTACTGAAATAACTAAGTTTATTTATTTATAATATACATAGCTATGATTTATTCATTAACGATTACAGTTAACAGAATCGTTGAAATAATAGAGAAGCTCCATTTTGTATTGTCAACTAAATAAATGTACGCGCGCCAGTAGTACTAATTTGCCTAATTCAAATGTTGATGTATTACAGTCAATTGAATTCGGTTTGTCCATTCAAATTAATCGCATCACCAAACCAACAATCCTAACAATTTCAAATAACGCAGATATTCCTATGGATTGTGTACTTGAGTATTTACTAAAACCGAATCAGAAATGCAAAACATCAAACAATATTACTCGACTAGAACAATTCATTATCGTATTACAATATTTTATGTCCAAGTCTACCTACATAAATAGAAAATTATATTTTAATACTATGTCTGAACACGTGGCCATAGAATCGTAATGGATTATCTCAACAGAGGATGTTCGACCAGAACTGTCTGTTATTAAGTTGCTCGTCCTCTCTTTTTAGAAGAAAGTAAGGATAGAAGGATGAATCTGGTCTTGACTAGAGTTTATCGCTCTCGATACGCTACGTTTTTAGTGCCTTAAATTAAAGTGTTCATACTGAGATTCAAGCCCTTGGACACCTCAGTAGCAAATGATGATACATATCATATACATATAAATATGAAAACAATAATGTAGACATTAAGAATTTATTAAAATAAGCTTCAAGAAACTGAATGCTTTCGTACATTCTCCTTTAAATGTTTTGATAGCCAATCTATTATGTAAACCCGGTTTCAATGAAATATCAATTCTTCAATAGAGCTAAGTTTGTGTAAATATTTTGAAAGGTTACCGATTAAAAATTCGTTCTACCCCAGTTTGTTTCTTATGTTCAGTTACATATTAGAATAATTATGTTTTATATGCATATCTCTCATGATAAAACAGTACTTCGCATCCCAAAACTTATATAAAAATATTTTTTTCATATTATCAGCTTCACAGTGAAAAAAATGCAACCTAGCGAAATTTCGCAACCCAAAAATGATTTTACTCACTCGTTTCTCACGTTAAAAATAAAAGTGATTAATCGTAAACCACCGTTTTTAACTGTAATAAATGCAATATCTTGTATTGTGTTTTGTAATAATAGATAATTTTTATATGTGAAATATAAAGAAATACAGAATTTGATCCAAAATTGGTGACTAAAGTTTTCTTTGTCTCGTGTAAAATTTGTGTCATATGGTATGCGATGTGTTCTTTTATTGTGAGAGGTATACGATTTTATTATAAGCCAGAGTAAAATTATTTATTTTAAAAACAAAGAACTTGTCAAGTTCCGTCAAATATGCCATACACTTGTTTCATCTTGTAGTGCTACCAGCGCAGAAACAAAGTTATCAATTTTAACATAATATTAAAACTGAATTTTTTCAAAACCTTCGCCTAATATGTAAAACGTTGAAATAATAAAATTATAGTTTTCAGTACGAATTTAAAGATTTACTATGTGTGGAATTTATTAAAACGATGGCACAAGACAGATGGAATTTATAACGTTTTCCTCTTATATAGTAGAACATTTATGTAGTAAAAGAAATAGAGAGCTTTAAATTTTATGTTACCCTTAACTTCCCCATTGAGTTTTTTATTGAATTCGTCAAGCCAATGTGATTGATAGATTTCAAATATCTCTCGCATGACAAAACGCTTTCTTCTAGTGGCAAGGATGCTACAGTCATACATTTCAATACTTTTAGTTTGGGTAGGAAACAAAGCAGACACAAAAAAAAGTTTATTTCTTTCGCCACTACAAAACGCAATATAATTCAACGGAGAGCAACAAAACACATCCCCATTTCCGCAAAAGAAGAGAATAAACAAAAGGCCGTAAGTTTGAGCGGGAACCCTTCGCACTTCCGGGCGGGAACTTTTCCAACATGGCAGAATATTGAATTTTCAAAAGGTCCATGCTATCTTGTTCACCATCAGGCCCTGTCCTAAATGCCTTCGATTCGGGCACACAAAAGAAAAGAAAACCTATTACACAATAATTTCTTCAATAATAGATACCGAATAAATGACAAAACTTCACCTTTTCTTATCTGTTACAAAAACTCTTTTAGGCACTCTTTGCATTCGTTTATTTAATTCCATCGAATTATTGAAATGCGTTACTATATTGCATTATGGAACTTTTTCATATCCATTCATATAAATTACTATAATCATAAACTGTAATCAAATGTCTATTAAATCCCGACTAAGCTTTATTTACAAACTTTGTTTCAAAAATATAAACTTATTTAAAACCTCATTAGCGTCTTCTTGTACAGCTCTCATCAAAAATCTTTCAACCTTATCGAATAATATCATTTCCTGAAATATATATATTTATGAATAACACACTAATTAATTTGAGTTATTGAGATTTTGTACACTTCCATATATTTTGTCACTATCGACCCGGAATGCGCCTTTCGGCATCTTCAGACATTCGAGCGCACGAATGAACTCGAACTGACGAAGTGTACAAAATCTCAATAACTCAAATTTGATATTGAAATTCAATCAAGCACCCTCAGTCGATGTCTTAAATTACACTAAGTAATGTTTTGTTTATCAGTAAAGTTTTATACTAATACCTTTCTTTTGAATTTTATTTAATTAAACATGTATTTAATTAGGTCAAATATAAAATGGAGAAACCAGCTGACAAGAATATGAAAGGAGAAAAGAAAGAGACAGTAACATGAAAAATATAATTAAGTAAAGCAATTATAAATTTATTGATTTGTATTTTAATAATGTACCTTAATAATAAATTTAAATAATATTACTATAGCGAAAATTATGGACTTATAAATTGTCAATTATAAATTAATAAAGGGAAATTAAATACAATGCACCAAATCAAACAACCATGCTATGGTTAGTATAAAAATGTTTTAGAAAAATTATTAATTATATTCCCTATATTACATACAAATACATGAATGTATCTGTCTAAACTGTTCACTAGTGAAACCAGTTTTGTTGTTTTGTATAAGAATTGAAAGCATGTGTGAGACAGTTTAATCATCATTTACTATAGTAATTTCTCTACTGCGATAATTAAGAATATTTTATTTGACATGATGTCTGGTTAAGTGTTATGTGCATCCAGGACACAGCTGTAGCATTAACATATCGTATATCTATCAAAACTGAAACTAAATTATTCAATACTCACAATTCTAACACCAATTTCAACTTGCACGATTCCTTTCACTTGATGCCTTGAATTCGTTAAAGATTTATTGATTGGATTGATTGAAGTTGTATAACTTTGGATCACGTCAAAACATTTGTTGTACAAAGTTAAGTGAGTTCAAATTGTTTAGGTTTCTGAAATAATGTATAAATTATGTTTGATACACATTGAAACTACCTGCTCATGAACAACTTTATAGAATCAAACCTAACTAATTATATTACACGTACGTTTGCAAAGTTTCGAAGAATTCGTGAATTTATAAGAAAGTTAAAAATCGCTTTAAATATTGCCTCAGAACTTAATAGGTTGCACTATTTGACAAAAACTTGTTTGGAGAAAATGCATGTGAAAGTTTTTGAATACAAATAGAGAGAGATTATATATTTGCAAAAGTATTTATATATTTTTATTATACATATATCCTAAAAAAATTAATATTTTAAGTAAAATTATAAAGAACCACCTTAAATTCCCTCCCATATTTAAATAATTTAATATTCATGATACTGTAATAAAATTTATCTGAAATATTATATTTTTAAAATAAAACACAATTTGTTTGTACTACTTCCTCATGTTTCGCTATATACAAGCATTATCTATTGATAAAATGAAAATCATACCAAGGCTATTTAAATAAAATTTAATTTTGACAATTTTACAAGGTATACAAAGCGGTTGGTTCAAGAACTATGACTGTAGTAGAGATTACATATAAACGAAATTAAATACAATTAAAATGTTAAGGACCTCATACAAATCAATACTTGAACTGAGGTAAGGATGTATTTACAGTCAATTCGTAGTATACTTGAAACATAATAATAATAAAACGTGATTTAATGATTTATTACTATTAAAATGGGCAGATTACATGATATTAAAATATTTGTCAGTTAGAAGTTAAGTAAAAGAATTGATTAAAGATTTTGAAAAGACTTTACAGATTTATTAACAAACTAGTGAATACCTGGCATGCGTTGCAATGCCACTCAAAAAAGAAAGTGTTAGTGTTTTAATTCTATTGATTGAAGTGTTTTTGGAAATACGATATTTTTTGTTTTTCCACCTGGTGCGTACATGAATAAATCAGTAGGTTTACTGACGTGTGATCAGGCCACATACAGCTGTCCATGAGAGAAGTATGGATTTTCTAACTTTAGTGCACACCATGTGCTTTGTTGAAGGTCATTGCAAATGCGAGTCGCACTGGAAACCGCAGACATACCTGCCATCATTGTCATGCGTGGCAAGCGACAACAATACATCTTCTCCTTTAAATTTTCCATTTAAGACAGAAATTGGAATTTAACAATTAACACGACTTGTGAAATTTTGCTGTTTGTACCAATTTAATGTTTAATTTTTTTTTGTCAGAAACCTTTGCGAGTGTGCGCACAACAACTTATCAAAGTTTCATCACAATCGAATGAATAGTATAGGGACGCATATGGGCCAAACATTAATTTTTATATATATATTATATAGAAAATATATAAATTTATCAAATAACAAAACTCTTAAGCTTTTATAACATAAGTAAAATATTAACAAATAACAATAACATCAATTCTGAATAGTGAATGGATAGCTTAATCAAGCTGAAACTAATCCTTATATAATCAATTACAAAACAAAACCTACGTAGTGGGTACTTTTAAAGTTTAGTAGACTTTTGTGTTATATAATTCATAAAAAGTTTCAAGTTTTGATAATTATATCAAGAAATTTTCAATTAAAGTTTTACTTAATCTTATTAAAATGATACCATCAATGATTCAGTATATCTCCTTTATAAATAAGTTTGCTGCTATTGTTATAAATAATTTTAAATAAAGCCATGTGCACATAGTTTTCTTTCGAAAAATACTGTTTTCAAAATAATTATTGACGCTTTCTTAGACATATATCGGTATACCTGTAGTATCACAAAATAAACATTCATCTCAAATACATTGTAAGTTATCGTTATAATTTCACTAAATCCACTTTAGTTTATGCTTGTATGTATGCTTGTTACGTTATAATAATTACGATCTTTTATATGATAAGAAACTGATGTTTTTTCTCTAACTATTTTTTACTATATTATAATATTTTCACCGTTCCAGCAATAAATTGCGTTTAAGCTTATGTATACAACAATACTCGTTTGCCAACCTTGCATTGGGTAAAACACAAACATATATTGAAAATCTCTTTTTAACAGCATTTCTAAAATAAGAACAAATACAAATCACACATTTCATTTTAAATACAAACGTCTTTTTATAATTATGAGATAATAGTTATTATTTTGAAAAATTATATTAAAAAAAAAAATGTTTATTTTTATTTCGATTGACCACAAAAAACTTCGAAATCGATCGACTCAATATCAATTTCTTCAACATAACATCATTTTATCAGGACGGCAATAGCTTTATATATAATATATTAAAGGCCGTGAGTTGCTTTTCATTATACTGAGTAAAAAAGTGGTTAACCTAACAAAGAAAGGCTTTTAATCTATGACGTCTAACTTCACGAAATGAAAAAAGGCTTTTGAAACAGAGCAGAAGAAATAAAGAAAGAGTCAGTTACCACAAACGAGTTCACAAATGAATATTGTAATTAAGAACTTTTAAATTGAATGAAGTAAGCTCAATGAGAGGTGCCGTCTACAGGCAGAGATTTTTTAACCCTAGTCTAGATACTACCAACTCTAGCTAGATAAAGAGATTTGCAAAGGCATAATGGGATAAAAGCTCCCGGCAGCGACTCGGCCAGGTTTGGTTTGTTTATAAGGCATTTCTCGTCTGTGAGGAGCCAAAGTTTGCAGGCATGAGATGCATTAGCGTTCATCAAAAAGATAATTCACTTTATCGCACAAAAGTATAATGAGAACAGACATTACATTTTGAAACATTTTTGCTCGTTTTAGTTGTACAAGTAGTCTCAGAACAATTTAGTTATGGCGTAGTTTTAAATTTGAATAATGGAGTGAGATAAGACTACTCGGATAAATAAATACTACTCGAAAAAATGCGTAAAGCGAAATTGTGATAAATCTGAACGCTTTTGAAGTAAGGTTAGCGATGTGTAACCGACAATAATAGAGAAAAAATTGCCACTTTGCCAGTCATACTTGGCAGATTTGAATAGGTAATTAAATGATTAATAAATGTTAAAAATTGAAATAAAACACTCCATTTTATGAATATTTCAAATGTGTTTTACTCAGTATTCTGTTATATGTGAATTTTTGTACATTTTAGCTGTAAGGCAACAACACAAATATTATTATAATGTATTGTTTAACAATTGCTTTGAATTCAATGTATGTGTATTGAAATACGCGCATTTATTAAGTTATTTGTGGGAGAATCATCACATTTCAAGCCATACATTAGAGAAAGCTACTACTTCATTCGTTTGTACAAGTACATACTTGAGTTACGAATCTTATTAAGAAGTAGTACTTTGGAGTAGAGCAACCAGCATATTTCCACTTTCAGTTTAATGTATGAAATGACACTTAACACGGTGCTGGTTATAATAAAGCTCAAAGTTGCAAACGAAGTAATACTAATATGTAATTTTGTTTAATTATGAATTATTAGCGGGGTACTTCAATGAGCTGAGAATTATAATTTGTCAGCGTCCGTGGCGCAGTAGGTAACGTCGCTGACTACGGTTACGGATGTCTCGGCTTCAATTCCCGGTACGAACAGTTTCATAAATTGATCTTTCAATCGATTTATGAACTTCTGTTTGTAGTCATGAATGTTTGTGATGTATAAAACTCTCTCCCACCCATCCGATCTTCAAACACGGGGCGTAGTGATATCGATTAATTAACCGCTAGTCCTGTCCTCGCCCTATCTTTCTATCCATAATCTCTCATAGAAAATTTCTAGGACGCTATATGCTCCACGTAAAAAAAATTAAGCAAAAGTGATTGAATACGTAGACATTAAGGAAACAAAATATTCATTTATAAGTGTTAGATACATAAAAATATTTTATCTACCAAATCTTAAGATAATGATAATTATTCTTTAACACGATTTATATGAAAATGTGTTTTTAAATGTGCGTAAAATGGTTTTGTATTTGGGAATTCCGTTAATCATCTTCAATCTGTCAATACAAATACTTAACATTCAAATTATAATTATCCTTTATGAAGACCTGTTTTCATATATATGAAATCTGATTCATTTGAATGAGCTCTCTTTCACGAAAACTTCACGGATTGCTTTGTATTATTTTATGACTTATATTTAAAAATCACCATTCTTTCAATTCAAATTAAATGAATTTTACTCTATGCATAAAAAGTAGGTTGGTATTTTCACCACTAAATAAACAAATTATTATGTACGGCCCACAGAGCTTATTTATTTTTTGCACTTAAGATGGTTTTGCCCCTTGACATTGTTCAACCCTTTCACTTCTCAATCAATGAAATAGGTCACAGTGTCATGACCGGTTGGAACCTTCCCATTCGTTTGTTTAAGGGTTCCAAGCGAACCTTTCCTCGAAGATATTTGTTTCTTCACTATTGCGTTACATAGACTTAGACTCAATGTAAAATCATTTTTGATGAAAAAATTTCTTCCTTGATTTTCAAGGGTTTAGCGTTATAATGTCTCATTAACCCAATGATTCTGATCTTTGCTTACATTCATTGAGTATTCAACTGGACTGGCGAAATTCAACATTTACACACAATAAAATTGTCCATGATTTCTTTATTGTTTTTAAATTTGAATATTTAGTTAATCCAATAATATGTGAAGTTTTGTTAAAATTGAAAAAAAAATTCTAAAGTTTAAAAATATTTTTTTAAAATAGAGAATTTGAAATTTTTGAGATACCTGTGAACAAACTGAATTCGTCTTTTAGCCTTACGCTCTCTTAGAAATCAAGCTTCAAAAATTGGTTGACAACCAGTTTTTGTAAACACATTCTGTAAAAATCCCAAATAGAAATTCATATGCTCCACATTCAGATAATACATAATCAAACAAATTTATGGAATATTAGTTTTCCCACTTATATTTTAATTATTTCATTGACTAAACGCTGTCATTTTATTAAGTAGTAAAGCAATTATTACTTTTTACATATTATCTAAGTACTGACTAATTTATAAACGTTAAAAGTCATCTGTTATCGATACTTAATGTTAAATCATAGACAATCAATCTAATAGTTTGCACTGTGAACTTTGCCTATCGTTAGTTACGCTCTAGCAGTGTCAGCCAAACTTTTTTACCTCACGGCACATTGAGAAAGCGGGATCTGTTCCGCGGTACACCAAAATAAAAATAATACCCTTTACTAAAACATATGAATAAAGGAAATTTTAGTTTAAGCAACAATATACTTACAATGTAGGTATACAAAAGTGGTGAACTTTTCTGTCTAAATTTGATAAAACAAACACGTATCTCATCATCTACTTCTGTAGTCGCTCTCGTTTTTTTTAAATTTTACTTCCATGCCCGCTGAAAAACCTAATTTGCAAAGATGAGAAGATCCAAGTGACAAAAGAGACGTAATACTTGCAGTAACCTATCGAAGATATTGACTCCAAAGTGAATTCCAAAATGGTAATAACTCTTGCTCAAAAAATGAGGCTTTTGCGCCAGGTCGTTTTTATATGTCTATTAATATTTCCTCCTTCGTTTATATCAGGTGTTTATCACCGAATCTTTTACAAGAATTGATGGCCCACTGCTAAATACGACGATAAAAAGAGGAAAAATACTTACACAACGATACAGAAAAAAATTTTAATTCGAAATTTCAATTTTGTCTGAGGAAGCGACCACGCTTTGAAAGCAACTTAGCTGTGAGTTTTTAACTTCTCTGGTTCATTTTTCGCGGCACATCTGAGACTTCTTGTGGCACGTTAGTGTACACAGTTTGGCAAACACTGCTCTAGCATATAGATAATGTTCACCACTGAAAGCTCATTAAATTGACTAAGTGGGGCAGAAAATAACTTAGCCACTCGCTTATAAGTCGTACTGTTTTAAACCCGGTAGCTTTGCCATACAAAACACGGTTTCCTTCTTGGAGTATGTTTATTCTTTAATACACTCCTTAAGCTCTTCATACGAGTTTTACCATACTATTAAATACTGATATACGACTGCATTGTGTAATACCGAAGAAGCTGTAAGTATCTTTTGTTTATCTCTTGGATTATATGCAATGCCAAACGTAAGTTCTAACAACTTCATATTATATTATAAGAAGTAAACAACAAAATTTTACTAAATTTCAAGTTCTTTTACATTATTAAAAATATAAAGATTGTTCGATTGAAGAATAAATCTGTTTTTTTTTTGAATAATAATAAAATAAAGCATTACAATCTATTTGACTAGGACGAAAACCTTGGGCGATATCATTCGTACATTGGATTTTTTTGGCATAAAGAGGTTTAATATTCAATAGAAATGTAAGTTTGATTTTGAAGGTTCGACTTATGCACTTTAGGCTGACGATATGTAATACGGAGAGAACACGAGGAAAGACACACAGGTTTTGTAGACAAAGGCACATCAATGAGACACTCTATTATCTTCGCTCTCTCGTATTTATTTGTTGCAGAATAGGCTTGAAACACATTATCACACGTTTAGACAAACAATTCAAATTTTTTTTATCTTTACAAGAACTAAATGTCACTCCAAACAGTTGGTATTTTGTTACGACGATTTTTCCTTTACTACGGAGAAATACAATAGGCCCAGGAGGTTTCGGGAGACACACAACACACTTGCTCGACGGATACTAACGACCGCGGATTCCGTCAACTGGAATTTTGAAATATTGGCACCCAGCCGAAATTTCGAGCGTCGACACCGAAAGCTCTTTCTTTGGATGACGAAATCCCACTTTTACTCTCCCCCCTTTAAAACAACCCCACGTCGCAATCAGCGACCGTCTCCTTTTGCTCACAAATCATCACTCTCTACTCAAGAAATCTGTTATAAAATGTTTGTTCCTCGCAACGAAGGGCACTGACCAATTTTAAATCACAGGTTCCAAACTTTTTGGACGAGTGTGCAAGTGACACATCAACATTGTTTGAAAAGAATTCATTATTGAAGACTTGTTTTTCTTCACTATATATAAATTGTCCGTTCGAACTTTAACTGAGGCATCGCTACAAGTGTAGCTATTTTTATATAAATGAATTTGTTTTTTTTTCAAGGCGATCTAAGATTTGGGCTAACGGACTAATCAACTTCGGCTTGTGCATAACAAAAATGAAGGAATATAATTCAGATATAATATATATCGGACGTTAAAACTAACAACAGCCGAGCTCTAATCGATGATAACTGCCAAGGATTTTTATTAATTATTAAGTAAGATATTCTGTATGTGACAGATACAAAAAGGTTTGCCATCATTGCATGTCGAAAACAGTACCTGATGGCAGACCGAGAAATGGTTAGTCCGTACTTTGGCTTCGTTTTGTCTACGCTATAATTTTTTCACAAAATTTTTTTCGAACACAGAAAGCGCGGCAAATTTCAAATTCATTGCCAGGGAATGATGAAATTGAAACTTTAAATAATTACTTAAATTACCGATGGAGATTAAATTGAAACTATTAATAATTGCGGTGATTTTAATATTTTACTATTAAATTTTTTCAGTGCTGTTAAACACCAATGATATTTGGCCTACATAGAAGAGTCTGTAGACGGCTTTTGAATGGCCTGCAGACCCCTCTCCACCTCGTAAGTACGAGGCGGTGTCATATGTTTAACAATACGTATGTAGACTGTGGAAAGGAAAAAGGAACTCACAAAAACGTGTTAATACATTATATTTATGCATAAATCGACTGTAGAAAAGCAAAAGAACATATCCCTCTGTCTATTCAAAATGCTTATTTTCGATAATCAAAATGTATACAATACACAATATTTTTGGTGTGTTGGTTACGTCCTTATTCCTTTCCTCAGTTGATATGATTATATGAATAATCCAACTGTATATTTTTATGACTTTTCGAATTATAATACGTTTAATCGTAGGTAGTTTGCTCATTAATTTGACTTAGTGTGGCATAAAATAAACGACTCGTTCCCGCTCTTTAAAATCATGTACCGTCTCAAAAATCAACCTCTGCATCAACTTATATACTTTGAGCCGGTTGTGATTTTAATGAAGGCTTTATTTGTATAATGTGTCAAATACAACGGCTCAGCGAGGCATTAAGTGGAAAATTCAGTAAAGATTTAGAGCCCTGGGCGCCTTATAATTTTAATTACTTACTTGAGATTAAAGCTGAAAATAGAACATTTTAAATTCTTAACGTATGAAGAATTTAACAAGTTTAGAGCCTGGAATACAAGTTAGCCGGGGTGGACTTATTCACAAAGGAAGGTAGCTTCATGGAAAATTCAATTTATATTTTACAGTTATAAATTGGAAAGGATTATTAGAGTTAATTGATAATAAAACAGAAGACAATTTTCAGTGAAACACATATTTTAAGATAATTATATGACACTGTCCAAAATTATTGGGCGGACCCTAGGCTTTCAAAAAGTCCAAAATTGTTGATAGCCGAAAAGTTTTTTGCAAGGCATATACAAATCTTAGCAATCAGTAAATTCATTCATTAATCTCATTAATTATCAAAGGTTCCAAACAGTCATTGCTCGCTTCTTATGAAACGGCCAATTTTAATAGTTATCGCTTATCTGCTACGAAAAAATAAAATGTATACCCTGAGACAAGACAGATTTACCCAGTAATTATAATTTCATATCTGCGTACTTTTTTATGTCAATTTTTGAGAGACCTAGTGTCAAAATTATCCGGCACACAGCGAAAATTCTACAAAATTTTGGTTGACAGGCAGAAAGGATCAGGCGAGTTCGCTACCTGTGTGTTTCTATCTTGCTGGATTCCTCTAAATTCGCCCATTTGATTTTTTTCGCGAGCCTTCGGAGGGTCGCATTTGCATTTTTAAATAAATTTTTTTCGTTATTTTGGATTTGCGATACGCTTAACAACTCGATCCGTCTTTAAGGAGGTCTCTGGAAGTTGTGAAAACTAGGTTCTCATTACCGCCAGAGAGAGTTTGCCTTGTCAAAAGCTGGAAGAAATCATCTGTAAACTGTATCAATTGTATTGATTGAAATCATCTGTGAACCTGTATTACCAAGCACTGAACTGCAATAAAAGAATATTTGACATCGAGACTCCGGATTTTACTGGGTCTGAAGAGTTTTTCCCGACCTGAAGCCGATTGCTGCTGTGAATAACAGAAATTTGAGTGTGTTCTCCTTTCCCCCTTACCCCATTGCCCCTTTGGTAGTATCATATAATTGTGTTGATTATATTGAAACGACATAACTAAGTATTCTATTAAAATATAACTTAAAAAAAAAATTATATCTATACCTATAAACGGTTTAATTTCTTGGAATTTATTTGTTATCTTATATTAACTTTCAGTAAAAAATTTTTTTTTTTATATCAATTTGATGGAGCGTTAAGTCCTAAGGCGCGTTAGTGTCATAGTTATTTGAGTCTCCTTCATCTCTATGTTTTTTTTTGTTTCAATTCCATCGTGGCAGATAGAAGAGCGTGATCGCTGCAGAGCTAAGCAATCCACAGTGAAGCCAATTTACGTGGGCACCATTTGAATTTATATAAATATACCTCCCCGCATACCGCGACCAGACATATATACATATATATTAACGCAAACACACATACACATGTGCAATATGATGTTAGACAACTAACATGTTAATTCTCTAATATTACATTTTATTAAACGAAAATAACTTGGCTAACACCAACGACATAATTATAAGACCTTTTTAAAGATTGAATTTTTTTTTACAGTGAAATATAAAATATGTTTAATGTCAAAAAAGATACTAAAGTGCTATGTTGAAAATAAATTAAATTGTATGTATAAAAATAACTGTAGCTTAAATTTCGTGATTTTTGATTACTGCTGATAAAATTTAGTCACCTGTAGCATCCTATAAATATCGTTTAAAAGGTCAACCCACAGTCACTTAAATCGAAAGAAAAAAATATTTAAAACGAGGCAATTGAAATATTGACATAATCGATTCTTCCTTATAAAGTTGTGATAATCTACAGAATTATCTACAAAATAAGTTTAACAATCATCGTAAAGGGGTCAACGTTTGTACTGTTTGTAGGATTTATTTGGATGAATTGAGAAAAATTGAGAGAAGTTTGTCAATAGGTTAGCTATCTATTTTAGATATACATTTATATTGCAACGAGTAAGCTTCAACTTGAGATAACAGATCTGCACGGTATTTAAGATTCAAAAGAATTAAGACATCGCAAAGAAATCATATCGTATTTTTATCATTCATTCTAAAAATTAAAACTACGGACAAATTCGTAAATTTTATTCACTAAAGATACTTTATTTCGCATGAACAACCATTAAATACAATGATTCTTAGTAAAAACTTTGAATGTATCAGCGTCCCGTCAGTTTTAAGAATCTCTATTTCATTCATTACAATAGATAATATATTTTTTTTCATTTAATCTTTTGAATTTTATATTTCATAAAAGTGAAATACATCTGTCAAAAAACAGTATTTAACTTGGCGGCTCATTGTTAGTTTCATTTTTTGATATCGCCATTCAGTCAGAAAAATATCCAAAGGACGTAATTGGTTGAAATCATAAGTTTTTTCTTGGGTTGTGCTCAACATTTTTCAATATCCAATTTTGTTCAGTTACATCATGCTTATTATTTTAAAATTTTAATACCAACAATCCATCATGTATAGCAGTATCGTATTTCAGATTTTTCAAATAAGATGAATGATGTCAAAAGCAAACATTTTATGAGTATTAAACTTATTATATCTAAAATACTCAATACCAAATTGCGTGCATGACAGCGATAGACGTATTAAAGGTAAACTTTTAAAATTGTTATGCACACACAGCAAAATGAAGGCAAATTTCTGTCACACGGTATCTCTATAAAGGTGAATCATTATACATTATAGTGAAAGCAATATTTCATAAATTTCTATTGAAAAATAATCATAATAAAAATATTATTCAAATATTACCCCAATGAATTAATACATTAAGAAATCACAATAAATCATCGTATTCTTCAGTAAATATGAAATAAACATTATTTAAAATAACATATAATTGATTCCCAAATAAGGTAAAATAGAGTAATAAAAGAGTATTTATCAAAGTATGAAACAATTTAATTATTTGTTGAAAAATCTGGTGGGCTAGGTATCTGGTTCTATTTTTATTCCGAGGTAAAATTGGATATTCATATTTTATGACGTATTATAATGAAGAAGAAATATTGTAAACATTAATTTGATATTTTATATTTAATAAAATTGGGAGGCTTAAAAAATAAACGAAGGCATAATATATAATTTGTTTCTATGGTTTCGTATTTTGGCACTGCGGGGTTTCACTAAAAAATTAAGCTTTCATCGTATAAGGGATGGAAAAGCACGATATAATAATGATGTAGTGTGTAGGTGATTATAAACTATTTTTAATTTCTAGTGGGTGAATGATATGAATCACGTGTGATTTAGTTTCATACAATTCACGTTTCAATATCACCATTTAATTCATGAAAATTGTCATAATACATTTCATAATGAACACAGATCAATAAAAGAATATTTAACTATAATTTAAGACATCGACTGAGGGTGCTTGATGGAATTTCAATATTAAATTTGGATAATTGAGATTTTGTACACTTCAGTTCGAGTCCATTCGTGTGCTCGAATGCCTGAAGATGCCGAAAGGCGAAACCCGGGTCGTTAGTGACAAAATACATGGAAGTGTACAAAATCTCAATAATCCAAATTTAAAAAAAAAATTGAATATTTAACTGTTTTCGTGGTACTTTCCTAGTAATGTAATATATATTATTACGTTCAATAAATATGCTCTCATCATAATATGATTTTGTAAAAGCCACTCATAACTGCGACTTTGCTTCCACTTCGTATCAGAAATATCTCTACACCAATAATAAACAATATTAAAGTTATAATAATATAATTTTGTATATCATATAACATTAAGTTGCTACCATAAAGATACAGGTATATTAAATCTGTATGTTTAGTCTTACTATCACCTCCAAAATACCTTAAACTAGTAAACTAATACGACTGTATCACATGATAGCAAGTTAAGGTAACCCTAGATTAGAGTATAATCATATAAGCAAACAAGCAGAGTACTGGAGCAAAGGATAGAGGTCTTAGGGCATGTATATGTTTTGGTTGCTAAACTAGCTGCTTTGAATTATCGGTTAATTAAGAGAGAAACTCAACCATGAATTAGCAAAGTGATATAGCGTATTTCTCAACCATTAATATAGTACAACAATATCGATTAATGTATTTTTTATAAGTGTACTAATTATAAAGTGATTTTTATGATTAAGTGGAACACATAAATGACGAGAAAAACATTATGGATTCAAATTTATTTATTGTAAAGATTGACTACGTTATGTAGAAATATTCTGTAAACTATCGTTGTATTTTGTATTTGTAAGTAATTTAATTTGTTTTCAAGTAACGTTTTTCTTTTTTCTTATAAGAATTCCGACTCAAGTTACTTCATTTATTGTATCCAAGCTATTGTAAAAGCTGTTATATTAAATGGATTTATCCGCTGAAAAAAAAAAGAAGAATGAAAACTACTTTATATAGTTTCCCTACTACTATTAAGCTTTTAGTTTGAAAATTTAATAATGTAATATTGTATAAATTTCAATTCTAAACATTATGCCTTGAAAATAAATTTCCCTATATAATAATCATAAAGTATCTATCAATATATTGTATTAATTGTAATAATGTTAAGACTATGTCGTTTACTTACTTACATCATTTTGGGAAATTTTCTTCGCACTCCTCGTGATTAACTCCATTCTTTGACGAGAGATGTTAATAATATTCAATTATAGCTAATGAAATACCATGAAGTATAATTTTAAAGAGTTATAATTAATAAACAGAACAAACACTTCAGCTTTGAATTTGAATTGTTGAGATTTTGTTTTCGAATTGTCAGTTAGAGTTCACTCGTGTGCTTGAATACCTGAAGATGCTGAAAGGTGAAACCGGGTCGTTAGTGACAAAATACATGGAAATGTATAAAATCTCAACAATTCAAATTTTATATTGAAATTCCATCAAGCACCCTCAGTCGATGAGTTAAAAAAAACTTCAACGTTTGACAGCCGAAAAGCGGAACGGAAAAGAGAGAACTCTCTCTTGCCATCTGACACAATTAAATTTAACGCTTTTATTCTTTCGAATATTTTCGAGAAATCAATCATCTCATATTGTTTCAACGATAAATTTACTAACTCAGCATATATGCATTGTAGTTCATCTGGCATATTTAACTAAATTTTAGATTTTTAAAACTTAACGTCCTTTTCATTTTGCACACAAATATAATATAAAATAAAGACTGTTGTATGAATGGTAATTATTTTTGCTTGAAAGTGAGAAAATAAACATTACTCCTGGCGTAATTAGTGATAATTACAGTGGGCTGAATTTTTTTTCAGTGATAAAAGTGTAAAACGTAAATAATTATACGCTGTTAGTGGCATGACCTGTAATTAATCATGCAGCGCGCTTGCTGAATGACCTGCCTGCTGAGGTGTTAAATGAAACAGATTATTATCACTAATTATAACACTCTCATTAGACCCAGTAGAAATTGATGAATGCACGCGTTAATTCCAGGCTTGAAATGTTTGAATTGATGCTTTGCCGAAAAAAAATAGAAATCGAAAAAATGGTAACTTGAATTGAAGACATTTTTTATTGGAGATCAATACTTAATACTTTAATTTTTTTTAGCGAAGTGTGTAGATTTTTAAAAACGTTTTTAACAACATACCTTGGCAGTGATTTATTTATTTGAGATAACCAGTACAATTACTTGTTTCGGAAAAAAATCGAACAGCATCGGATGAAAACTTTATGTCAATAATAATATTTTTATGGTACCAGTTGTCAGTTCTTGGCAGAAATTATATAAATAAACAGTTGAGAAGTACTTCCATATCATTATGAAGGTAATATCAGTAATTTTAAACTATAGTTTGCGTTCATCTTATATCAAAAATATATTTAAATAAATAATACTGTTTTAATTGAGAATATTTCCTTTCAAAAACACTTAAATTTCGCGAGAATTGAATATAATTTACTCCTTATTAATTTAATGCTGATATTTAGCTTAAAAATAAACATTTGATTATTCATAATTGTTAATCGCTGATTACATTATCTCTCAAAATTATTATTTCCGTAATAATTGAACGAGCCAAATTTTACCTGATAAAGCTAAAGTTTCCCCAGGTAAATGTTTCAGACTTTGTTTAATTAATTACTTTAAGTCGAAACTTTTTGCATTAATTACAATTCATAAACCACCGGATATGACAAATTGCTAAAACTTATATGTAGTAGGGGTGTATGCACTAAGAGATGAACCTTTGTTCACGCTGAGAATTATTTTCTATTAGCGAGTCATTTAAATGTACGAAAAATACATCCTAGAAAGCTTTTATGTCGTTTTATTATTTATTTCTTATTGGCGATTAATTATTTAGTAGGTAACTAAATGGTTTAAAAAACTGTTTTAACTATTGACTGAATCAGCTAAAAAATCGGTTTTAATAATTATTATTGTATTATCAGTATTTTTGTTAGCTTAGTTTACTATTTATCTTACGCCGAATTTGTGAAATTGCTTATTACATGAAATGGGTTCATGAAAAGTGCAAGCCCATTGCCTCATTCTTGAATTAGGTAAATTATCTACCAAGTATGTGAATTCGGTATAATTTTTTCTGCTTAGTTCATGTATTGAGAAAATAGATAGTAGCGCTTCGGTGGTGTCATTGCAACTAAACGAAATGTCATTGATTTAAAAAAAGTCAATAACTACAATGACGTTCATTTCCAATTACCATGCCCAAAAAAAAATCTAGAATTATAATATGACACTGGGCTCACACTTTTCATGTATTACGCAAAAAAATTTCTGATTACATATAATAAGCAAATTCGCGTGCAAAATTGCAGGATTTTCGGCTTCTTATCTGATGACACTTAATTTCATACTTCAAATTTTGTACAATTATATAAGTTTTATAATTAACCACCCAAAATTCTACTTTCGGCATCATCAGACATTCAACTAAGCGGATGAAGCCAAGCAGTCTAAGAGAATGAATACAACATTATTGTTTCAAGTTTGATATAGACGTACCATCAAGTCGATATCTTAGATAAATACCATGACACTTTTAAAGTTTATTGTATTATATCTTAAGTGATGTAAAAATATAATGCTGTACAACCAAAGATATTCAATGAAATTAACTTTGTCGATGGGGATTATGTGATTTTCGATCTGTAATGGCAATATTAGTTTCGACAGAAGGGAAAATGAGTTTTATTGCGAAGCCGAAGTTTCTGGCCCATTGGCAGACTAATGGAGCAAACAAAACGGTCGAAACAATATACGTCTCAGGAAAAAATTTATAGTTATATTACAAATCTAAAGGAATTTTTCAAACTATACAAACAATATTGTACGTGTGTGATTATTTATATTACTTAGTAATGAGATGTACTGTGCACGTTCTATTTATTTATTCAGATCCAATAAAGTTCGATAAAATAATATTAAAAAAAATATATGGCAAAAACAGTTTTTCTCTCTTGTCGATACTGTTAATTCGTGGTGGAATGGTACAAACACGTGCTACAAACCTATTTATCAGCTGAAAATGTCAAAAAACGATAACTTTACAGGCAAATAGGAATAAGTTATTAATTCCTTGAGAATTTACCAATAGAAGTAATATAATGTCTGCATCATTTTCGCGTATTAATTTTAAAAATGAATATTTTTTTTTATCTTAATGATTTTTTAAATTAAAATATTGATTTTTTATTAGTTTTTATGCGTTAGTAAAATTTTTTACAGTGTATGTATAAAGAATAAACTGCACTTTTCCATTTAATCCTTTGGGATAAATGGGGTGTTTCAAATTCATCAAATCAATCTCAATAATTTATCTACTGCTTTATTTTTACTAGAAAAAAAGTCAAATTTGAATTATTGAGATTTTGTACACCTCCATGTATTTTGTCACTAACGACCCGGGTTTCGCCTTTCGGCATCTTCAGGCATTCGAGCACACGGATGGACTCGAACTGAGAGACAGTAAACAGTGTCTAACGTTTATATAGAAGATACAAATGCGACAAATATTATTTACGAGGTAAGATATTATACGTCTGAGAGCCACACTGATACCTGAGTTAAAATTTCGGGAATCTCCCTAATACTTATTTTGTAAACACCATATTAACAGAGTGGCGAATTGCCGCTTTTCAACTTCTTTTAGAAATACCAATGATTTTACAATTTTAATAGTATTGTGGGTTTTGACGGGATGTAATTCGACGAATGGGTAAATATATACAATCATTCCACATTTAGTGACATCTGTTAGGTGTTTCAACGTATCGGATATAATAGCGGAGAATTAGGAAGGTTCAGCTGCTCATTCAAGATTGGCAAGGAATTTAACTGGGCTCTATTAATTTCCAAAATTTCTTGATAAAATCTCAATAATCCAAATTTGATATTGAAATCCCATCAAGCACCCTCAGTCGATGTCTTAAATTATAGAAAAAAAGTCGATCGAAATAATCATGTACTATCTTTTGTCATCAATAAATGCTAAAAGAATTGCTTTTTCCGTAATCTTTAAGTCAAATATTGAAAATATAACAGTCTAAGGATAAATTGTTTGAAAGCTGAAATGATATTCCCACTTATCGTCGGTGTTATTTCCACTCGGTTGCACGTGGCTAAAAGCAGAAATCTCAAGCTCTGAAAGCGTTGTCGTATATTTTTGAGTCAAGAAATACGACTTCGTGGTTTTGAGGCAAAATTTCCGTGCATTTAAAAATTTACAGCTTCGCATTATCGTCTCTACTATTCCTCTACTCTACTATTGTTTGAGGTCGTAACTTTTAGCATAATCTACCAAAAGGTTTCTCAAAATAACGTCAACCTGGAACCATTTTTTTAATAAAAAACAGCCGTGATCCATTTGACTCCGTTAACAGATCCAAAAATAACTACAAAAAGTGTCGTATATCAATATTGTAATATATGGAACGATGGATGATATTTAATCATTTTTTAAATTGATATAACATAAAGGCTTACATTTTATATTCATTCCGGAATTAATCTTTATATAACCCACTGAAAAAATGAAATATTAAAACAATACAAGAATATTGTCATTCCAAATGTACTATCTTTCAATGGTTTTAACAATGCTTTCAAAGTCAACATCAAAATAAAATAGTTTGTGATACTTGCAAATTTTAGTGTGCTTGAAATAATTTTCAATGGACATATCTTTTATTTATTAATTATCGCGGTTGTGATCATTTTAAAGTCAATCTCATTAGATTCATTTTCATTGAAAATGATTGGTCAATCCCAAAGGTTGTGTTTCGAATCTAGATTTTTATCGCCACAAATATAATTTGGGTAAGAGTCGATTAGAATCTACGTTGCATTCTGACAAAAAATAATGTTTGGGAAAAATAGATGCGTAATTAATCCACTAGTAAATAGTTACCATCATGTTTTCCAAGCTGTCCGAACAGTAAAGTTAGTGAGCGTTTTACATTTGTTTGTGTAATTTCTTTAGTATAAAACGGACGAAGACTTTTGCAGTCGATTTGTGCTGGTTTCTCAATACACTAAAAATAAACACCTGACCCACACATCGGGAATCCCTGATAGTTCATGAGACCCACATGACACAGAAGCTAATAAACTGCTTAAAGCGGATACATCTCAAGATAGGCACAACAGCTTATATATTTAAAATTTGTTTACTTCTAATCTTCTGCCGTAATACTTAGATATACGCACATATATATTTATATGTATATGAGGATATCATTGAATATAATAAATATACCGCAAATATTTTGTAAATGCTAAGTCTTGAATGGGTATGATTATTTTATTTGAAATATGCGATGTCTAATGATTGATTATTTTTTGTAATTTCTAAATCATCTTATTGGACCTAATCATTTTTTTTAAAATTTAAACATATAACACTATCTAAAATGGATAGTTTGGAAGTAATTGTATAGTAATTGAAAAAAAAAAAATCTCCCTTCTAAATTTATTTGCCGTGGAATTACTAATTGCAACTTTTTTTTTTTAATACCCTAGGGTACTCAACGTTGTACCCACCACCACCCACTACGGCTTCACACTCTTACAGAGTGTATTCCGCAGCGTAACAACGTTATGCGTGTTTCAAATGTTTGCCAAGAATGTCCGAGGAGAAATTCCTCAAGACTTGGTTGCATGCACTCTAGTGTGCAGTAGGTTATGTTTAAAATAAGTGTTAAAAAAAAGAAAAGGTAAAACAAGGGGTTTAATGTATTAAGGAATTGCGTTCCAATCGCTTTCCATAAGACGCCGTAAACTCTTTAAATGCCTTGTAATTTGTCAGAGATGCAACCAAGTCGGCATGACCGACGGGGCCGACAGATCCGACTGATAGTCGTATCGTCTTGAGCAATTTTTCCCGTTCGTTGTTCATGTCTGGACATTCCCAAAGGATGTGATCAGCATCCTGGATCATATTGCCACATTTACACAGTGGACTATCTACCAACCGGCCAAGCTGGAAGAGCTTGGCAGCGAAGTGACCATGGCCAGTTATGAATTGGCTGGTCCAGAAATCAGGAGTCAAAACTTTGGTTATCTCCATTCGCCACTTTATTTTCGGAAAAAATTTATAAGTATGCCTGCCCTTAGAAGAGTTATCCCATCGATTCTGCCATATCCGCATTGCAGCATCCATTGCTACACTACGAGATGCAATTTTATGAACATTAGGAATGTATGGATTTAGTCGAGGAGGAGGCAGTAAAGGAATCCCCCCCATCTCAGATTCGAAACCCTTATGTAGCATTACTGTTGCACCTCTTATTTGAATATGTAGATCTAGCGGAAGTATACCAGCCAGGACTGGCAATGCATCTGTTGAAGTAGTTCTGTATGCTTTAGTTAGGGCTATCAACGCACTACGTTGGCCGCTTAGAAGGATTTTCTGAATGAACAGAAGGTCGCATCGCTTGTACCATGTACTAGCGGCGTAGCCAGCAATTCCCATGTAAATGGATTCATAAGCGATTTTAAGAGCACTAGCCCTCAGACCCAGTTACTACCAGCTAAACGGGAGATTCGGTAGAAAGCAGTGGTAGCCTTGCTTACCGATGTTTTGGCATGGTATGCAAATGAAAGTCTGTCATCCAGAATTATTCCAAGGTAAGTGACCCTTTCAGAAACTTTTATCGTGGTACTTCCCATGCGGATAGTGGGAGGCCTATGTCTATTGAGTGCAACACCACCCTTAAGGAGGATAGCAATTGTAGATTCCTATTGTTCTCCACGCACGATCGGCGATTTAGTAAACAACAACCTTTATTTAAAGTATGTCAGATTATAGGGATAGAGCCAATACGTACCTACGATAAAGATTAAATTGTATTATTCACTTGGTGTAAAGGTATTTAGATGAGTATCAATGAATCAAAACACGTGTCTCAAAATGTCGAATAAAAAGTAGAACGAAGTTATCAATTCAAATTGTATATTAAAATAAATTCAATTAACTACATCTTCAATATTCGTTTCCAGAAAAAAACTGTACTATACTCTCGATATACAGCAATTTAATTTGCATATCAGCTATTCAATCAAATATTTTTGTTAATAATTCATATATTTAGAACCAAATTGCTTTATTTTACATGTACAAATATGTAAAATTTGGCTTCAAATATAGTGCAATTTGCTTGATAGTATTTATTCAATGTTTTATGGTTCTTCAGACTGTAGTAAACTAAATTGTAATGGATGTGATGACAAAATTCAAAGGTTTTTGTTTCATATTGCGAATGTGTTATATTTTACCACTCGACAACAGAAACGGAAAATATGTATGACCTAGTCGTACGGTTATATTGATCAAAATAATTATCTCGTTCACTACAAAAAAAAATTGCGTCGAAAATATATATTGTAATCAAATCTGATTAATTTTATTAGTCAAACAAACTTTGGTTTCTCTCAGAAAACAATATACAGATCTTCTTAAGAAACGTCTTAACTTTCCGAAGATTTGTTATCATTAATAAACATTTCCAATAATCAAAGTTCTGGAAAGTTTTTGACAGTTTCACTATTACAAATCTAAATTTCGGGCAACCATTAGTTGAGAGTCAATATTAAAATTGTATCTAATTGATTGAAAAAACTATTTAATTCAGAAAACAAACTATTCAGCCATCTGTATTAAAGTATGATCCATCAAGTAATGAAATATTTATTTATTATCAGATAGTCTTAAGTCATGGACCGCAAAAAATATTTTCTCCCATTAAAATAGGTTTACTCTTCAACTATTTATTTATAAAAATAAAATACAGTTTTTTGTACTACCACAACTGAATGAAAAATCAAGGCCGGTTTTGCTCATTGCAATCATTTTCAACAGATTAAAAGGTAATTATTTTTGAATATTATGAATGACGAATACAAAGATACATAAATTTAAAAACTGATGACTGATGTAGGATGATAAGATAACCATATGAATTGTAAAGCAATACAATTTAATTATTAAATGATCGAATTGACATTAACTTGGTATAACTCCATTATGTTAAAATACTTGATTGATAATGTGATAGAAAACTTAATACTTTATTCAATTTAATTATCTTCAATTCAATTGTAACGTCGGCGTCCGTGGCGCAGTTGGTATTCGGATGTCTCGGGTTCAATTCCCGGTGCGGACAGTTTCATAAATTGATCTTTTAATCGATTTATGGACTTCTGTTCGTAGTTATAAATGTTTTTGATGTCTTAAAGTCCCTCCCACCCATCCAATCCTCAAAAACGTGACGTACCGAGAGCAATTAGCTAACCATTAGTCCTGTCCTAGCCCTATCTTTCTATCGCTACTCTCTTCGAAAAAAAGAGAGGTTGGGCAACTGAGTAACAAGCAGTTCTCATAAAAAACTTTTGTCGAGATACCTCCATTAGGAGGCCATATGTTTATAAAATTTAACGACCTCGCAAAATTGCAGCCTTCTTGTAAAGGATGGGGTATACATGAGTAATTACTTTTATAAATAATTGTCTGGTGTTACCAAATGATGACAATTCCCATTGGTATATTATAAAATTTAATATGAAAGACAAAAAAGAGGAGCTGTATTTCATCGATCAGATAACAAATAGCTGGTAAACTAACTGTAAAAGATAAACATTTATTGAAGTTCTTTTAAACCAACGTTGGATAATAATGACATTTTTTGCTGAATCAAATGGAAAATATAGATTTTGTAATTTACTTTGAACAAGTAAGTTTAAACGATAACTCATTTTATTCCAAACTCGCAAATAGTTGTGTAACACAGATACAAACTAATTAAATAATTTATTATTTAGATGCGAAAAATAAATATGATCATTTTTTTGCCTACAACAAGCACACATTTATGTCAATTGTTTTTTTATATACCATGAAACAAATAAAATCGAGAAGCTAGATCTGTCTTTACAAATATTACAATTCCAACTATCCATTCTGCAACCAATTCTGGAATGGTTTCGAAGGCCACTAAGAAGCTTAATAATGAATCAACAATATTTTATTTTATATTAATCTTCAGATATTCTTTTATATTATTATATCAGCGAGACTAGCCCAGGTATGCCGCGGCACAGTTCATACAAAATGAGAAAAAATCGCAGTTAAGATTTCCGTTAAAATTATTCTCGTTTAAAAATATATTCTATTATTTTGATATGTAATGGAATAATTGTTTTAGTGTTTGCACCGATAGTACAACTGCAATTTCTTTTTTTGTATCGATAATTTATTTGTAGTTATATGAAACGCTTTTTAATTTTAATATAATATGGATAGTTATATTATTAATATGACAAGCGTCCATCGAATTAAACATGTATGGAACTACGTAACTGATATACATAATATTAATTTAATTTTTATTCGAATTGGTATTCCCAAATTATTCTTCCCATAGGGGTGCGACAAAGTATCGTGGCAGAAAAAATCTGTTAACAAGGTGTAAAGTTGGCTGATTTTTCTAACACAAAACACGATCGAAGTAGGAAGATAATCAAAAACTTTTCGCTTACAAATAAACTCGGAATAAATATCTTCTCTGCCTCTAGATGGCGGAGCTTTTTCCCATAGGACTGGAAGTAGATATCACGTTTCTGCTTGCTCATAAATCTTAGAAAAAGCTTGCAACTTGGTGCTTTTGCACGGCTGTACTGAAGACAACATGTGCTTTTTTCTATTTATCAATTAGATTATAAGATGTTGCGTTAGTAGCAACTACTTGAAGGAAACATTCAAAAAATCAAATGAAGATAGTGGAAAAAATATATTTTAATTCATTTATGATACTATCTGATATGATGTTAATGTGATTTTAAATACCTTAATTGATTACGCTAAAACAAATATAGCATGTAGATGCTACAAATATAGACCAGGAACATCCAGGTTTTAATCCATAAATGACCTCAAAATTTATTCGGCTTTCAGTATAACTTAATTAAACGTTGATGAATGCATTATATGCATTTGAAGGCATGTCGCTTGCATAACACAATCCCCACAACGCAACCTTTGAAATTCCACGAAACAAAGGATATTGAAACTCGAAGCTTCTGGTGAGTTTGGATCGTTTGCTTGCATTTTAGTGGAATTTTACATTATATTCACCCAAAATAAATCAACAGGAAACGTTGTTTTGTTATTTTCGGAAAGCGTTATTAGTTATACCAATTTTCAATATAAATCCACTTTTTAATTAACGGTCTTCTTTTGAGTAATATATTTTATAATAATAATAAAGTGGTGAACAGTTATGATTCGTGATTTTTTAAGCATATTGAATTCTTAACGATTTCAAATTAATTATAATAACTTCCAACGATCGATTTAAAATGATTACAATTTTATTTTAATATATTATTCTAGAAAATAGATTATTAATCTAACAAATGAACGTGGAATAGTTCTCATTCATAATGCTATCATTGTTTATAAAGACCACTTATAAAAATTTTCAGCTTAGTTAAGCTGTGTGATAATTTAATTCTTTTGTTCAGTCATAAGACGTAACTAGTAATAATTATTAGATTTAAAAAATAATAATACTGATTCCTAAAATTTTTATACAATAACAAGCTCTGCCCAACACAGTTGAATAGTAAAAGGTCAATAGTCTTACATATAAAATTGCGTCATGGATTAATTGAATTTGTTCCGGGGACATGCGTGTGAGAAATGATTCAGAGTTCTTTTTCACTCCGATAAGTGAAGATAAGAGAAACAGAAAATTAGATAAAATCAATCCTACTATCTCTTACTTTAACCGTAGACTCTATGACGAATTGAAAAAGAATGGTTTATTGACATGCAGAAGGAAAAATCTCAGTAAAGATATACGTAAATTTAAATTTTACATATTCTTTCAGACTATTTTGGTATATTGCTAGCAATATATCAATTTTTTGAGAAAACTCTCAATTCAAAACTGGCTAACAAGTTAGTGCAGACCCATATTATCTTTGTTGAAATTAGAAAAATACGTAATCAATTTTAAATAATTATCTATCCGTATTGGAAATGATGTCAATCTAAAAAATGCAGCATGGTCGAAGCATAGATCAGTGTTCCGCGATACGATCCCAGGTGTGCCAAGGCACAGCTCATCCAAAATGAGAAAAAAATGATTGCCGTTTAAATTTAAACAAATATTGTATTAAATTTGGATTATTGAGATTTTGTACACTTCCATGTATTTTGTCACTAACAACCCGGGTTTCGCCTTTCGGCATCTTCAGGCATTCGAGCACACGAATGGACTCTTATATTATATTATTATATTGTATATTGTATTATTTTCTTAATAATGCAAACATTGTATTATCGCTTCCACCGATAGTGCAACTGCAATGATGAGTAATAAAATGTGTTTTTTCTCGTGTGTCAAACAAAAAAATCCTAGCTTAGAAATTACGCAATACTGCAAATATTGGGAAGCATTGATGGCAAAAAGTGTATAAGAAAATATTGCAAAAAATGAACGAATGTATTAAAATAATACACATTATCAAACTAAGAACCGTAAGCAAGCGATTTTTTTTTGTTTTTTAGTGTTACATCACGTTAACTCTTTATAACGGTAAAAAGATTAAATGTGGTTTTATTAAAAAAAATATTTGTTACTGCTTCATTCATCAAATAAAAACAAATTAATAAATAATTGTAAGTTTTGTTTCTGAAATTTACATATTTTGACTTGTGTTGTGCCACAAAATTGTAATGAGTGCTTAGGTGTGCCGTGAATGAGAAAAAGTTGCTCAGCATTGGCATAGATGATGCGACGCCATAGTTTCAGATTTGTAAGTGAAATTTTTGTATCTTCAGTATTGTCATATCGTTTGACGTGTTTAAGTGGCTGTTGATGTTTTAAATTCACTTATATTATTGTATTTATCTGTGTATCTTTGATTTTATCTAATTATATTATTTTCAATACCATTTTTTTCTCTACAGCAAAGTAGCATTTTTGAGATACATATTTTTTTTAGTTTAAACGAAAACAATATGTAACTTTTCATAAGTATGAAGAAAAACATTATGTAAACGGTTTGATAACTTTATCTTCATACATTTTCTGTATTTTTTTCCAATATAAAGACATAAATAACAATTAAGAGCTGAAATCTTTCACATCACGTCCCGAGTGCATTTAAATAATTTTAAGTGTCTCGGACTATCCACAAGCATGGTACATTGTGGAGTAAATTGAAGCATCCATCCATATATATCTGAACGGGCGCCGCTTCTCGATCTCTTGAGATTTCTACGATTGCCATATAAGGCTAGCTTAAGCCTACGCCAGGGAATTCGTTGGCAACGTTCTTTAGCTAAGATAAATTGACAAACATACTGGCTTTATGGTTCGTTTCCTATACAAACTATGTGTACCCGCTGCATTTTCGATATAGAAATAAGTTATCCTTTGACAGGATTGATAGGTGCAGCCATTACCAATTCCGTATGGCAGTTGAAATCACCAAGTAGCCTTACTTAACAGACAGTAAATTTAGCTAAGTGCAACATTCTCGTATAGTGTAATGATAAACATTATTAAATTTGTTGTTTCGTCGTACAAGGCGAAATTCAAATTATGTCATATCGAAAATGTAGGTTTCAAATAACGTGGGATATACGAAAATTGATTGTCGGCTTTGTGGTACAGTGGTCAACGATGTTGGCTACGGTTACGGATATATAAATCGATTCTTCAATAGATTTATGGAATTCTGTTCGTAGACATGAATGTTTTTAATTTCTAAAATTCCCTCTCACCCATCTGATCCTAAAAACGGAGCGTAGCGAGAGTGATTAGCTAACCATTAGTCTTGTCCTAGCCCCAGGTTTCTACCCACCTTCTCTTCGAAAAAGAGAGATTGAGCAACTGAGCAACAGGCAATTCTCGTAGAAAACGTCTGTTGATATACCTCCATTAGGAGGCCATATGGGAGAGGAGGAAGAAATCATAAATAAAAAAAACGAAAATATTTGTGATGTCATGGTAAAAATAGCAAGAAACAATATCTTTAGAACTATCTATAGCGTGATGCCAAAATATATATTAATTACAAAACAAAATTATTTTTAAAATACTTTTCGATTATTACCATCGTATAATGGCGTTCTAACAAGTAAGTCTCAATTCAATTGACTTTAGTGCCACAACTGATATGATAATGTAGTTAGTGTCTTTATAGTATTTTATGACACTTATTTTTTTCCGATTAATCAGCGGTATAAATACTTTTTCAGAGGTTCAAGATGATAGTGAAAATAAGAAAAATCGTTTTGGGTTTTTTATGATGCAATAAAATACTACAATCCTCTGGGAGCAATTTTTTCAAGTTTTTATAAAGACAATGAAAGTATAAAATTTCAGCCTTTTGTAATAATTTTCCACTGCTGAAGACGCGCGAACTAATTCAAACTAATTATTCCATTTCATTTTGAATGGAAGTCTTGCTACGTTAAGACCTTAATAAATAATATTAAAATTAATTAATTGAGACCATTAATTAGTAAGGCTCTTCTGAGCAATCCATTCTCATTTTTCTTCACGTCTATTGGCGTTGACAAGCAGGCTTTCATTTCAACAATAATAAGGAAAAAATCTTCTAAAATATCATTTTCATTTAAATTTTTTCGTGTTCCCAATCTTTTGTAAAGTTGCTTTAAAAATGGAACCATTTGTATACGACAGTCGTTTGTCAAAGGCTTTTTAAAACTTATGTTTCTTGAGGAAAAAAAATGGTTTTTTGCTTTCTATTTATCGTTTTTTTCAACCCGACATATAAAATTTGATATCTTTGACAAGTTAACTTAAATAGAAGTCGTTATATTGTTTTCGAACAAATTCTTTTCTTCGGATACTATTTATTCAATGATTAGATAATGGTAAGGAAAATTTACTTAGAACTACTATAGGCAATGCCATATTCTGACATGGCAAGTTTTAAATTACCACTAATTAAATATGAAATAATAGTTATATGAAAAATCTATGAATGATCGTCAATCAAATATACGATTTTTTTATACAAAATATTACTCGGTCTGATTTTTGAAATGCAAATAATAAAAATAAAAAACAAAATATAAACAAACAAGTTGGTTGCCTCACTTCCACCCATTATATGTATGCAGCCCCTGTATCACGACCGCTTACCATAACGAAATAACGATCAAGAAAAGAAATTAATTTACTCCTCACCTTAAGAAAAATAATAGAAAGAGAAAATGTGACTTGACCAGTCACTTAGATTCAGCGATGTTACGTATAGTGTGTATCCATCTACTGAATATTCGATCTACTGAGTTTAATCTACCTTTGACAGAATTCAACATAAAAATTACCTAAATATTTGACATGAAAATAGTCATATAATATTAACTGACCTTAAATCAAACGGCTCAAAAACCTAGTTGTCGTATTCCAATCGTAACGCTTTTCTTTTTTACCGTTTTCTATTCAGAGACAGAATTCCTGTACACCAAATAGTGATCAAAACAGATATAAAATATTTCACATTTATTGACATTATATTTACTATGTTGCTTTTTTAGTTCCGTAATCAACTAGTTGGACTATATTTTGCATTATAAACATATACGATTTTGAAATAATAAATTAAATATTTCATCGGCAATTAAATAGATGTACAGCCAGCAATGTACTGACTATTTTTAAAAGCGGTTATTATTTTTATCGTTGTCTTGGTAAAGTAAGGTAAATTAATATAACCGACAAGTTCTTTGGATTCCATACAATGTCATTAACTCATTGGTGTTATTAGATAATATGTGGGGTTATTACATAATATGTGGAAGTAGTACAAATGAATTGTGTTTTATTTTTTAAAATATAGTGTCCACCAAGAATTGACAGTTAACACCTTAAAAGTGAAATCATTGGTGCTTAATTTATTAACCGATTCAATACGTATCGTCAATTCTTACTGATATTTTTGATATATTACTGCTATTTGCATTTCTGAACATAAGTGATTTGGACAGTGAACAAACAAAAACATGTCTTTAAAATATTATGTCGTTTAATTGGAGTACTTAAACCCTTTGTTTGCTGGTTAAATCACCCTATTGTCACGAGTCATGAACAAAGAATAAAACTATCTTTTGATATTGCAAAACTTGAAGAGCACTTTTCAAGATATTATCAAAGTTTCATAAAATCGACAAATTGCCCTGCGCCATTCTTGAATGATTGATGACTGAAAAGACGCTCAATGGAGGAGAAGGATAGCAAGGGTTTAGCGCGGTGCAAATGGTCCCGAATGCATCAAAATACAAATAAAAAGAAACTGACATTTCCAGGAAAGGAGTATATTTATTTATGTTATTTTTTTACACGGTGATCGATTGGGAAAATACATTATTTTGAAGTCTCGTGATTTACTATTTATTGCTCCTTTCCGTAGGCAAATCTTCAATTAGGTTAGTGTTTTTTTTTATTCATATTAAATTCATCGTTCTCTCTACCACTGATAAATTATTCAATTACAATTTATATATTTTAAATGCAATGAATTTCTTGAACTCAAGGTCAATTTTTATTAAAATGATTATAATGCAGAAAAACTCGGATAAACTGACACAAAAAAATACATTATAATTGATAATGAATCTTATGTGGAGTGATACAATTGGCAACTTCGATTTCTGTAGCATGCTTAACAGTCAAGGAGCACTGATCTAGGTTTTCAGTCATTTTGATACTGTATTCATAGTGCATACATTAGATTAGTTTCGTTTAGCTTCTAAGCAATTTGAGTTGAGAAAGTAAAATGTCGTTAGTGATTATTAGACAAATGTTCTGACGATGACGACATGCCGAAATAACTACAAGCAATATTACGTAAATCCTGTGGAACAAAATTATTTGATATCTATCACTTGAGTATAATAAGGTTCTAACATGATAATGCCAATTCAATCAAAAAAATTAATTTTCCATTAAAAAAATAGATAAATTAAAAATACGCTTAGTTATTATATTTACTGTAATATTTGTAAATAGAAGTCGGAATTATTAAAAATCGGACAAGTAAAAAATTACCTTGATATATTATTTATTGTACATAGTGTAAATTATATTAAAAAAACAATCCTCATGAATAAAAAAATAGATTTTGCAAAAACTCTGAAAATCCAGTTTATATAAATATAAACTGTTATAAAAGCCCTTTTTCTTTGTTTGAAGACTGAAAGGTTCATATCGGTCCTAAACAAACATTGCCAATAGCAAACAATATGGCGTATAAAGTTACACAAACTATATATATATGCATATATTCATATGTAGGAAGTATCATGCTGAAAATTACTAATTGAATTGAATTAGGTCAGAATATGGTTTGTTCTAAAATCTACCCATCCTAAGCAAAACCCGAACAGGTATAACGGATATAGCTATAAAATAATATATTAGTTTGACAGTCATATATTATTTATTTCTGAAACTGTTGTGTTTATTTTTCGGAACTCACTTTACTCAAAATTCATATTTAAATATAAAAAATGTGTTTTCTCAAAATCATTTTATTTAGTCAAATCAGGATTCTATGAAGGATTAAAAGTATATTTTAATGATAACAGTTTAACATAAATTCGTATTTCGTTTAAGGCAAAATGCAAAATGGTGTATGTAGTCCAGCTGAAAAAAGCTTGGACATTAGAATTTTTGGACTCAATTGACAATTGAGTCATATTTTGAATATCGGTTTATTTTCAATTTAAAATTTGAATTTGAGAACAATAGAATTTTTTTAACAGCTCAATGGCCGCGGACTCGTATTTGAGTCCTGGAAGAACTTTGGTTGAATTGAAAAAGTACTAGGTTATAATCGAGTTTGATTTCAAATATCAACGAGAGATGGTGGTATACACATCAACACATTATTTTACAAAAAATAAACTATTATTTTTCTAAGCAGTTTTGTAAAACTACTCCTAGATGCTACACGTTTACTTTTTTCTCATTCTCGTAGTATTGGTTATAATTATTTACACATTGCGTTATGATTTATTGAATGGGTTATTAGGCAATTTTGATGGTGCTCGAGTTATTATGATAACCGTGTCATATCCCGGAGTGACCTGTAGTGGCATTAATTTATGCGGAAATCTCAATTGGTCTACAAATTATAGTGAATTTAGTGAAATGACCGTTTTTTGCGATTTTTTTGCAAAATCGCCCGGCCGCCAGGTGAATTTCAATAAAAAAACATGAGGCCATCAAGCTGTAGTCTGCTGTCTTTGTTTTTTCATTTCAGTCTTAATTCACCCATTGAATCACCACAGTGAGGTCAACTTAAAGGCTCTGACAAATGCCATATTAAAAAAAAAATCTTTTACGATAATGATGTCGTCTTGGCAAAGTCAGGCATAATAACATAGATATCAAATATTGATTTTTCCAATACAAAATTTATGATTCATGGCATGAGTGTTTGTTACGTCTTTTGTTCTCGAGCTTACCTGGAATGCTTAGTTACGTTAAGTACAGTATTGCTTGGAAATTCAAAAGTGATATAAAACCGTTAATTAAATACTATTTTTTTCAACTTAAAAATACAATATTGGAATACATTTTATATTGCTCAAAAATTGAGAATATAATAAAAACAATTAAGTTGTTAGAGTGTAAGAGTTTTTTGATAGCGAGTTGATTTATCACAGCAAATAATAGTTAAAACTACTTCCAGATCAGTCATTTAATTTATCTAATACAAATTTATGATTATCGCAAGTCAGCAAGAACAATATTCAGCCAGTACATTTATAAAGCATTTTATTGATTTTTCGCGAGCACTGGGCTAATGAATTGAATTATTCATTCTACTCATTGAACCATGAATAAGTAATTAAGATTGGAATATAAATTAAACATTTAGGCGAGTTGGTACAATCAATCTTTGTATTTAACGATAAAAATGCAATAATTTATTGAATATACCAATTAATATAAAAAACGAGCGCTATGTAAATTGCTCGGTTCATTTATTGACTGAATATAATTCGATTTAAATTAGTTTCAGTAAAGAATGGCAGAAAATTGCTGCGATAATGCAATATTCTATAATAATATTGGTAAATCGATAACTGATTCTAAAAAAATGAATAATTATTCATTTTTTTTTAAATATATATTATGACGAATGGTTAAAGGAAAGTTGTGTTGTCGATTATATTTAACATACCATTTTTATTAGGTAGCTTAATATTTTATTTGAAAAATTTTACATTCAATGAGTCTCGTATATAAATATTATAAATGTACATTGCTTAAGACATTATTATACATATTTGAAAATTGTCAATGACTTTGTTTATCTCAGCTCATGCACCACCGAAAATGGAAGTTGTGAACCAGAAGACAAAAGACCAATTTGGATGGCTAAGGCCGCAATGTATAGGTTGGAGAAAATATGAAAAAGCAAGGAAATAACCAGACTTGCCAAAATGCTTCTAGTACGATCGATGATCTACTCCATATGTCTTTACGGCGTGGAAACATGGACACTAAAAGCGAAAAATCGGCTAGACGCATTTAAAATTAGTACTGTAGACGAATGCTTCGTATACTATAGAAGGCCAAGCGCACAAAAGCCTTTATCCTGAAAAAGCTCCAAATACAGGATAGACTATCGGACGTCTATACAAGACGCTTATTCGGCTACATCGCCAGCAAGTCTACAGACAATCTTGAGAGGCTTGTCATCACAGCAAAGGTTGAAAGCAGAAAGGGGCGCAGACCAACTGAAAGACGCCATAGGCCTCTTATTACCGATGGTTCTGAGAACAGCGTAGTGCAGGAACGAGTGGTGAAAGATTGTGAAAGGCAATGTAGTTGTTACGGTAGGTGGAGATTACGACCCTCACACGTGAGGAATACGACTACGAAGGTATATATTTGAAATTTGGATTATTGAGATTTTGTACACTTCCATGTATTTTGTCACTAACGACCCGGGTTCAGTTCGAGTCCATTCGTGTGCTCGAATGCCTGAAGATGCCGAAAGGCGAAACCCGGGTCGTTAGTGACAAAATACATGGAAGTGTACAAAATCTCAATAATCCAAATTTAACAAACATAAATTTTTGTCTTTCGCAGTGAATAGCGTACTGGATTTTCAACTAGTAGAATCGTTTTTTATCTTGTATATAATTGTCGTTAACTGTTTACTTGTGTCAGATCGTGCGCTCGAGAGCCTGAAGATGCCGAACGGCAAAACCCGGGTCGTTAGTGACGAAATACATGGAAATGTACAAAATCTCAACAATTCAAATTTGTTTAAGACATCGACTGAGGGTGCTTGATGGAATTTCAATATCTGAGTTCAGTTCGAGTCCATCCGTGTGCTCGAATGCCTGAAGATGCCGAAAGGCGAAACCCGGGTCGTTAGTGACAAAATACATGGAAGTGTACAAAATCTCAATAATCCAAATTTGATATTGAAATTCCATCAAGCACCCTCAGTCGATGTCTTAAAGTATATATTTGAAATTTGTGCATAAATATGTCATCTTCTCCTATACATTCTCCTATATATCTATGAATATTATACAAAGCTTTAATAAATCAAATACTAAACTAGAAAACAGTATATCTCGTATCGAAAAAAAATATACAAACGTATATCACAGTTCTTATTTAACCAAGATGAACGTGTTCCTTCAGCTATCTGTATTATATGAAATAATCGAATGCTACTGTTATGGATATAGAATGAGACAAAGAGTTAAGTTATTTTTCAGAGTAAGTAAATAACTCTAATAAAAAAAGCTCAAAACCTGGCCTGGATATCAGTGACATAAATTTCATTTGTTCGCCAAAGTTAATTTGATCGCTGAAAACTTTCGGACATAATATTTATCTTCGACTTCTCCAAGTTCCAGATAACAGAATATTGCAAAAGTCTTGGAGTATTTAACCAGATAAAGGCCGAGATAAAAAGTGCTAAACTTTCTTTAATTTGTGGGAAAAAATGAGCTTCGAGTTTTTACACCTTTTAAAGTTCCACCGCACCTGGGTGAGACATAAATTGTCACGCTCATTAATTTTACCGCTTTTACGGGAGGCAAGTTTTCTGTTAGTATAATTAGTGGATAAATTTGCTTTTCAACACTTTCCGTTTTGTAACTACCACTGGCTTTTTGTTAAGAGGTAAAGACAGGTAATTATGTAATATTATAATTATATTTTTCTGAAGCTTCTGCCGAGTTTTGTCCAAACTTTTACGTCATATTCATACTATTATACCTCAAATGCTATACGGCTGATAAATTTGAAGTAAATATCATTTATGTAGAAGATTTGGTTGATATTTAATATAAAATAGAGTATAATATAAATCAGAATAATTTAAGACATCGACTGAGGGTGCTTGATGGAATTTCAATATCAAATTTGGATTATTGAGATTTTGTACACTTCCATGAATTTTGTCACTAACGACCCGGGTTTCGCCTTTCGAAATTTTAACTCAGGTATCAGTGTGGCTCTCAGACGTATAATATCTTACCTCGTAAATAATATTTGTCGCATTTGTATCTTCTATATAAACGTTAGACACTGTTTACTGTCTCTCAGTTCGAGTCCATCCGTGTGCTCGAATGCCTGAAGATGCCGAAAGGCGAAACCCGGGTCGTTAGTGACAAAATACATGGAAGTGTACAAAATCTCAATAATCCAAATTTAAATCAGAATAGTTGATTGTATTATGTTTTATGTTTTAAAGTGAAAAACAAAGCTTTCACATAAACAAAGTTTTAAGAAATTAATATCATTTGTGAATAATGAAAATGAGATTAAGACTTCTGAGATAAAATGAGTTTTTTTAGGTTATCAAATATATCAAAAGTCAAATATTTGGTAACAATTAATTTTCAATATATTATACATTTAAAATTGGTTTTAATACAAAATTACAATTATAAAAAGTTGGTTTTATTAAAGTTTATTATAGATATAGTGTAAAAATACTCTATCAAGTAAATATTTTTAGATTCAAAATGAATAGCTAAGAATTCGTTTAATATAGTTAAAGCCTTAATAGATCCGTTATAAGTAAATACAATTTTAAATAAAACGAGTGGCTTCCCGCTATTAAATTTATTTTCGATTGGATTTACATCTCCAAGTAATTAATACTGCAATTATTTTTATTTAATCCCTCCCCGATCCGTGTCCAGTAAACTAAAAAAATCCAAATCTCACTTTATTTATTTATAAAGATTTAGAATCTTCATTATAAATAAAAATATTATGATAAAATTAGTCGGTAGATGCTTGTCACATGGGAAAACTGGTGTCGTATCTAGTGGAATAACAAGTTATCAATTTTAATTTTATATTAAATATGAAATTAAAGCGATAGTCATAAATAGCAAAAAAGTGTTGAGGGATTTATAGATTGATTTAGAGAATTTTAATTTCAAAATATTTGTGTCATGCAATGGAGCATAATTTTGTATTCGTTGTAAAGTCAGATATTTGGTCCGCAATGCAGTAAAAGCATCTCCCAGTAATCATGCATTCCGAACAGCTGTTACAGCCATAAAATGCATTACTAACATTCCACCTAATTCGTCATGAAGTCGAAATCTATTTAAATTCACGGAACTATGTATGTAGAGGGTATGAAACTTTGTGAGAATAACCTTTAAATTCACTCACAGGTCGTATTATAATGGAAGTTAGTAATTCACTTTACGAGTTCTGAACATCTTTATAATGATATTTCTATTACGATATTATAATATTATACTTTGAGGTATGTGTTGATCGTTATCGATTTCAAAAAAAACTTTGTACAAATCATTTAGCTGTGTTATTAACACTTCGAAATAAATCGATGCATCAAGGTGCCATGAAATAAAGTAAGATTATGCACGCAACCTTCCGGTAGAGGGTTCATGCTTTCACATTCTTGCTATTCTCAAAAGTCACCGAGAGACTGGGCAAGTAAAATTAAATCTATGAGTTTTAAATTATGATAAGAATTGAACAATTTTGATAACTGAACACCACAAACAGTATTTTAAAGGGGTTTCCTCATTCAAAACGGCTGATAGAATACATGCAGAAATGTTATATAAAGACTGGTTCTGTACGCATTCCAGAAATAAAAATAGCCAGAAAACTGAGAGCACTACATTAATTCAATAGGTATGTTTAAGGATTGAGCTCCAATTTCTGTATGATTAAACAGATTTATTTTTACCGATTGATAAAAGTGAATTAGGTACTTGATTTCAGTATAAGAAGTATACAATATGGATATTAAATGTGCAACGATTAAGTGACGATTATATGGTTCCAGAGAGATGTTATAGTTCAGATCACGACGACATAATGAATGTCCTTTTATACTTTCTGCACCAGACATCACTTGAGTTGCTGACTGTGTCAGTCCTTATAAGGCAAGGAACGCCGTTGCCGGAACAGGGAAATTGGATGCTATTGCTTATAGAACTGCGCGCCGCACTTTTTCAATCTGTGAAACTTCAGATAACTGATGAATGAATCAAAGTGTATACCTCACCCATGTCTAGAAGGAGAGAAGTCCTCCTTCCTGCTTATGGTTTGGATAAAGAGCTTCACTCAAGCAACTAGCGGAATAAAAATAATATGTCGCACATTGTTAACTGGATGTGTAGGTAAAAATGCCCATAAATTTGCGATCAGTGAAAGAAAGACTCTTAGTGCCGGGCGTTCACTTTATAATTACCTAATATGCAATATTTCAGTAATATGACTTCATTTCGTTTCTTCAACATAATCATATTTTTTTAGTTATGCTTATGAATCATAAATGAATAAATAATATAATTTAAGACATCGACTGAGGGTGCTTGATGGAATTTCAATATTAAATTTGGATTATTGAGATTTTGTACACTTCCATGTATTTTGTCACTAACGACCCGGGTTTCGCCTTTCGGCATCTTCAGGCATTCGAGCACACGAATCAGTTCGAGTCCATTCGTGTGCTCGAATGCCTGAAGATGCCAAAAGGCGAAACCCGGGTCGTTAGTGACAAAATACATGGAAGTGTACAAAATCTCAATAATCCAAATTGAATAAATAATAGTTGAATGCGAAATTTGAATCATCTATATTGATTAGTTCCCAAATATGAATAGCTAGAAGGAAAAATCTTGGACAAATTTTAAGTTATTAGTATGTTTTGCTTAAAATTTGAATACAATTAATATTTTAAGATCGCTCCAAGTGCGGAACATGTTGACTAGTATTGAGGCATTTCAGGTAACTCAGATTCACAACCTCTCTCTTCAGATAAGGTTGATATGTAAAAATGGGTTAGACAGAGCTAGTAGTAAGTTAGTTTCTGTCTCTAAACTCCATTTATAGGATCGTATAAGAAGCTCATTGGTACTAATGAAAAATCCACATTTATTGAAAAACAATTAAGTATAAAAGCCGCACAACCAAGTAAGATAATACTAACCATTTGACTACAATATTCTGACTGTAAGACTGGCAATATTAGTTATATTAAAATAAATGTACACAATAGAGGCATATAAAGAATCAGTCATCATTATACTTAGAATTATGTTTTATGTATATTGACAGAAAAAATATAATATATGATAAACGCATTCCATCGCATATTTATTATTATAAGAATGAGAAACAAAGTCAGAAAAACTTTCGTTTCTTGTTCTCGGCAAACCGGGTTTTCCCCAAAATAGTACACTTGAAAACAATGTTGTTCAGAAAATGTCTCTTGACAAAACTATTCAGTATTCAAAACATCTTGAACACTCGTGTGGTTTCTTTGTGCCTCTTATGAAAATGTTTCCTAGGAAACGCTTTCTTCGAAAGAAGTATTGCGAAGTCAAAAGCTATCTTATACAGAATATTTTTGGAAAAAGTACAACTTATTTATTATTATTTGAAGAGCCCGTTACAAAAGCCAAGTCCATGTGAAACTGGTGTGCTTGTTAAATTCAAAATTCAGATTTTTATACTGTAATAATAGAGACTTTTGAATTGGTGACAATTGACAATGTATGTATTTCTTTTGAATAAACATTTCAATAATTAAATAATGGGGTGAATATTTTTTTAGTGTCGACCCAATAGTCGTATATAGAATCTCTCGACCATGACGATCTCAAATCAGTTGGGACTTATTTTAAAGATTGGTAGAACTCCATTATAATAAGAGAAAAAGTATTTAGTTCCACATCAATTATGAATGTATTGTACTTGATAGCTATTATTGCGTCACATAGCTTGTATGTATTTTTTTACATTTTTACGAGGATCTGGATTCACCTGTTTCTACAATATAGAACAAATGAAAAACATTAATTAGCCATACGTTCACATTTTAATCTAAATTACACTTCTTTGAATGCCTAGATATGGTTCAATAATACTGTCTGTGTGTCATGAGTATGTGATTTTATTTATTCTTGCAAAAGTATTAGTTTTTTACGAACGACGTGACTTGCTTTTCTTTCCCCCAGTATATCTGAACAAACTAGTAATTTTGTAACTTAATATTTAAATTATAACTAAGAAGTGTACACAAAATGATCATACGACTATTTTTACGGCAAATTTCAACTACCCATGGAAATAACGAGATACTCGAATTATTATTCAGCATGTAGGGAAAAGAATGGCATATGTGATACGTGAAAGAAAGTAAGTTCTTTTGACCACAAAGCCATCATAAGTGGCCCAATGTAAAACGAATTGGCCGTCTGATATTGACATTTGGTTAACTTGACTTCGAAATACAATTTCTGAAAACGAAAATCTTCAACAGTATTGAATCAATTTTAAAGTATAAATAGTTTCCAATACAAATTATACAACAACGAATTATAAGTTGTGCTTATTGAGCTAAAATTATTGATACCATAAAATAACAAAGTATCTAGTTCTACAAAATTTCATTAGGAAGCTGATAGCTATTTCGGCTGGAAGCCATCGTCAGAACTATAGTCATATAGTTCTGACGATGGCATCAAACTGAAATAGCTATCAAATACATATTAAATTTTTTTTGAACCAAATAATTTGTTATTTTATCCTATTATAATGGAGTTCTACCAAGTAAATGCCAATTCAATCAATAAAATTATTGAGAAAAGTAGTCAGTAAAAATCAGTCCATTGTACACTAGTCAACATCATTCGCTTCAGTTTCAGAATCCCACTGCAGATAGTTTGATAAATTGATTTTTCGATCGCATGTATTGATCGACAGTTTAATCTTAACCCTATTCTCTTCAAAAATGAGAGGTTGGCCAACTGTATAACACGCAGTTCTAGTAGAAAAGTTAAGAAGTCTTTTGCTCCACATGGTAGCAGACATGTTTAAGAAAATATTTTAACGGCTAGTAGATATCATTAAGTTATCAGTAGCTATCTGGATAGGCTAGGTTAGGTTGTGAGTCATTAAAAAAGGCAGTCAGCAAAAAATTGTGGAAGCTTAGTATAAACCAACACCAAGTGTTCAACATCCCGGTTAAATTACTGGTTATTCAGTTTAAAATCATTTTCACGTTTTAAATAAATGACTGAGTGCTTAATTTAATAGCTTACCACATAGGTACATATAACATGTATATTTTCTTTATTGCTACTCGAAGAAGTTATAATCAGGTGATAGTGCTAACTGGAATGCAATACGATTGATGCGAACGAGAGGGTGTGTGTGTATGCTATGGGATATAAATCAACGTTTTGACCTACGCTCTCTCACACATACACCATCTCTCTGCGCATGTGTAGACAAATATTATATAATATATATTGCTATATTACTTTCTAAATAGTTTAATCATAACAATTAATGGATACCAGCCAAACTACGAAGAGAATTTTTCGAATCTTTTATTTTATTACGGTTAGCTTATTGATTATAACAATTTTAAAATAAACATGACGTACAGTTTTTTATATGAAAATTTTTACAAAAATAAGAATGAATTGTAATATTTATGAATTCTATCAATGAAGTTCAAATAGCTACTAATTAATTCCACAAAAATTATACCACTAAATCTGAACTAGACATTCTGGATTGTTCTGAAGATATCGTGAAGTGAACATAGCTATCAACTAAATCTTATAATTATTGTGGAATTAAATAGTTAGAGACAAAGTTTCGTTTGAACGTATTGAATATTTAAGCAATACACCTATACAATACTTCTGTTCCATCAAATTTGAATGGGGTCACCTTTTCGTGCGTCCGCGTTTCCCGGAATTCAGGTTAAAGAATTTTCCTCACCCGCATTGTGTTTCTCTTCCATACATCTTGTTTAGAAATGTGAGGCCCACGTTGCAGCGCATTTAAGAAAATTGCTACTTTAACGACGATAAGCTACACTTTGTCAGAAAAAGGTAACTTATTTGCCGCAAAAAATGAGAGCCCTTTTATGTCTCCTGATATAAATTTACGGCAACAGTAAATTCGTTTTTCTTTCCTGTCCCACTTCCTCTGGGCAAACCACACGGAATAAGTTCAGATTTAACTTTGGTTGGACACACAAAATATGTGATCCATTCTATGGAATATTTTTCAGTTTATTTTTATCAGGACGAATGTATCTCTGCGCGGCTAACTTCATTGGTCAGAAACTAGGTATGAGGATTCTCGATAGCAAATAAAGAACAATGTTTTCTATTGGCTAACACGTGAACTGTTGTAAAAGGGTATATTTTTGTTGGGTAATACTAAAGACACGTATTTGGAGATTTTGCAATACATATTAATGTATGCGAAAATAGTAAAACATATGAATAGAAGATATAAATACACATTTAGCTATTTTGTAATGAACTATTAAATATATGACTTCGTAGCAAATCATGTTGAATGAAACAAATTGGTGTAATTAGACATGAAGTGAACTATTCAATTCATCTGTATTGGTTTCAAATGTAACATTCATTTGAAAGCCACTGTTTTGTTACGAAATAATTTATTATTATTTAGGCTAGTATCGCAGTCTTAATGCTCATAAGAATGTCGGGATAAAACATTTTATAACCAATGTAAAAAGTGTAAAACCGTTGAGGATCAAAAAACTAACTATGAAGATTGTGCTTGTGCTGCTATCAAATAAATTTGTTCTCCGGTAAAAAGTGTTGATGTCGAAAGATTCTTCAGCGAATATAATTTAATCATCACAAATCTGAAAGAATCATCTGTCAAACATGTTCCATGCTTAATTTTTAATAATTTTAATTTGTTTATAATTTTAATTTAGAAATTCGTATTTTGTCTTTGTATTTTTGAATATTATTATATTTAAATTACTGTACTGATCTTCTATTATTTTTCATATGCCTAAATAGTATGCACATAAGTAGGTTCATATATATGTAAATAATAAATTTGAAATATATGTCTAATAAAAATAGATTTAAAACGCTACAAAACATTTAAGTTGAAAACCCAAATGTCAAAATTTATAGAAATATATGTTCAAAATACGTGCCTTTAACAATAACGTTTTAATCACTTTTAAGGTGTAAACTGTCAATTCTTGCTGAAAAGGCATTAAAAATTATTGCTCAGTCAATGGACTTTTAATGTAGCTATATTTGTGATTTCAGATAAGTTTTTATTGATTTGTAAGAGGTACTTAACATTTAAATTGTAGATTATTTTATTTGGTTTACGTATAATTTGTTTGGTGATCAGTAATTTTTTGTCTTACTTAGTTCATGAACCAACTGTTTTGTATGCCTTCGTTTTAAACACTCAATTTTATATAAATAGGCCTGTTATGTTTGTATTTTTATCAGTTGATAATGGTCGTGATGAGCGAAACTGGTCCTGACCATTATTAACACGTAGAAGTAGTACAAATAAATTATGTTTTATTTTTTAAAATATAAAGTTTCAAGAAATTATTGCAATACATATCGTTTTTTGTAGTATGAATCAATAAAATAGAATACCATTGTTAGACTCAATGTGATTTCTAAGGAATATTATATATTGTAGTATGGGCACGAATTATTGATTCATGTAATTAAATAATTTCATTTATCGGTCAGTTACTATAATAAATATGTTCATTATTTATGTGGTAAATTACTAAATTAATTGGTCAAACATTCATAGAAAACGGTGGTTATTCATCATTCTGTTACTGACCGAGCATGCATTAAATTTCCAAATAATAATTAGTTTTCAATAAAGCCTTGCTATAAAAACGTGGTTTAATAAAATCGTTTTATACCGAGTTCAATTTCAAGGTTCTAAGTCAAATTATATAAAACAAAGATTGCTACAATATAATGTTAGCTTTGTATTCTATAAAATATACATATTGTTTGTGATGATTGACTAGAAATTTGCTGTTGTATATATTTTTTTAATTACAAAATAATTTACGCTTATTTATGTCACTAATTCATATCAATTATAGTTAGCAAGATAGGATTATCTCTAAATATTTGATGGAATATTTTAAGATAGTCCATAATTTTTTCATAAAACAGTACATCTTTTTTTAACGCAACCACAAAAAACAATTTTTCGGTCACAATATAACTTTTCCTATTTCAAATAAATTTAAATAACCATTATAGTGCTTAACATCAAACAACAAGCGCATTAAAAAAACTGCTATGGAAAGATTGATGGTTATAAAAAACGTTACATTTAATAAAATATAAATAATGTTAGACAATATATCAAACTGTGCTGTTGTTCTTCTGCTGCATGAAAGCCTTCCCAGTTTCACTTATCGTCATTATTACTCCACATAGAGTTTCTTATACATATTTTTCCTATTGTCGACTTTTCTGCTGACTAAATCAAGCATAATAATTAATTATGTATTTCTTGTTCGGATTTAATTCTACGTGTACCCATAATTTAATAATAAAAATAGAAAACAATGTTTTTCTTTCTACAAACCGCAAATTTAAATAATTATAATGAAAATAATGGTTACTGTGCATTTAATATTTATTAATGTAAGGCTCAATTAAAACTCACGGAAGAAGAGAAACAAACAAAGTAAATGCATTAAGTCACTTTAAGACGAAATAATTTCATCCTCTTATGGTGGCAAGACTGCTCATAAATCTTCAGCATAACACAATTATTCTAGTTGTTATTATTCTGGAATACATAATATGACTTTGCCAAACTAATATTATCTTGCAGGTAATATGGTTATCAAAATTTCTGCAAGTTTATAATCCGACTACTTTAATGTTTCAAAGGGCTTGGGGCCCCTTAAACGTATTATGTGACCCTGATAACTTCTCTTTCAGGTCGGCTTACAGCCATATCGATTATTGAGTTATCGGAAACGTCGAATTGTCCGTTGGAAATCTTCTTTAAACTCTGGCAAAAGTTTAAGCCACGAACGGACGCTTATTTGAACGTGTAAGAGCATAAAAGGCAATGCAAGTGTGGAACTTTATTAATTTAATGGTCTCGCACATTCGGATTTCATTTGGTTAAGTACAAATTACGCTATTTGTTCAGTGGAATTCACACTTCTAAGTAGACTTTAATGGCAATTTCGTTGAATTCTTGTCGTTCACATAGTAAAAATGTTTCTAGGGTAAATTAAATACTTTTGAATGAATGCAGTAAATATTTAAAAAATCTCTTAGCTAATATTATTGTAGTTGTTTTGTGTAGGCCGTTTTATTGATTTTAAATACACAAATGACTTAATGAGCCATGCATTTATTACTAAAATAATTAATTCGTATGACAAAAATAGTGAGGAATCTGTAATTTCCTGTAGCCAGCGGTGAAAAATGAACTGAACAATGAGAAGTTAAACAATTAAATCCTATATGGGTTAATAAAATGTTGATGCTTTCAAATTAAAACTCTGAGAGAGAAAAATATAATTCATTGAAGTTTATTAAGTACTAGTGAGTACCTGGCATGTGTTGTAATGCGATTCAAAGAAAGAAAGGGTTTGTGTTTTAATTCTGTTTATTGAAGTGCTTTTGGATACAAAATATTTTTTGTTCCGTCTGGTGCGTACACGAATAAATTTTTCCGAGATGTCGCTGTTCGTACGTATTCGATTCTTTTTTAGATGTTAAATTTTTTCCTTCACTGGTGTGCGCACAACAACTCACCAAAGTTTCATCGAAATCGGGTGTAAAAATAAAGGAACGCATAGAGCACAAACAAAAAAACAATTATTTATATATATATAGATGATACTCGCAATGAAAATATTGTTTTAATAAATAAAACAGAATTTGTTTTGTACTTGTCCCAACGTGTTAAAAAGTGGAAGTAGTGCAAAACAACCTCCTTTTTATTTTTTTAGTGTATATAATGCCTTTTCACCAAGAAATGACTTTAAAAGTGGAAGATGACTTTGCGTTTTCTTCTTCGACTTGAAACTCAATTTTTAATAAAAAATATCTGGAGCTTCAATAAACATCTGATATATTAATATTTATAAAAATCCACTCCCTATTTTATGCGTGTATACTTTTAAAAGAGAACTGCAATATACGTCATTTGTTACGAGTCTACCACTGAAATATTTAACCGAATATTTCGATATCTTAAACAATACGCTCGCATTGTATTGTGTAGGGTCCTAATATATAATTTAACTGTTAGCTATTTAAGACTGGTACAGTTGTTGACTCGCACTAGCTTGGTTTCATCATATAATATTGAAACCCCTTCTTGTTAAATATGCTTTATGCATCGCAATAATGCGTTGATTAAAATTTTGTCTCATAAATTTAATTTTCTCATTTAGCGCAAGATATTTCCGACAATCGTAGACTTTCCTTAATCGAAAACTTGTTCCAGTCAGCCATTAATAATTCCGCATAAAACAAGCTATCATAAATACGAGCTATGTAGTAATCAGTATCACACATCGTTGCCAACAAAGCTATTGAACATTCACGGTTCTATTCTCAATTTAATTAATTTCTGAATTCATGATTTACGACACGTACGTACAGTGTGCCATTTGCAAACACAAACCTGCTGAGATTACTGCAATACATTTGTGTTGCCGCCACTCGATAATCTAACATGGGAGTCGATTGTATCGCCTGTCGTACTACGGGGAACCGCTTATAATAACAAACACTCAAGTACACAGTAAATTGCAATGAACGATTTAAGATTAATTTATCAACAATAAATTTTTATTTTCACATTATAAACTTACCATGGATAATGTTAAATAATTTAAAAATATTTTAATCAAATTAAGGCCTTTTCGTAACGCTGCAATGCACTATAAACAATTTGTCGTGCGATACAACAGTTTAGAGAAAAGTGAATTTTTCATTTTTTTTTTAAATATTTATTTTCGTACCAATGTCCAAAAGCTCATGGGCGTTCGTGCTTTGCGATTGGCTTGAATTCCCGAACAAAATTATGATTATCCAAATTTCGTATAATAGACTTTATAAATATTGAAACATTGATCGTTTTCCCGATTACTCACTCAAAACTGTTGTTCAGTATAATTCTTGTGTGAATTCACGGAAGTAGTTTTTACTAATTAAAATTCTTTATTTTCAATCTAGAGTCAAATATTTATAAGTATATATATGTATTCTGCATAAAATTTAGATGACAACATCAAACACAATTTGGTATAAATTTTGAAAATATGAAATTCTAGCGAATGGAAAAATTTATGCTAATGTATTTTATCTATAGACCGCACTTTTTTTAGTAATACGTTAACGTTTAGGTGTTCGTTCTGTTATGAATAAATTCGGTTTGTAAATTGATATATGCGGGAGCTGAGTTTTTTTAAATGAAACAATCAGTTTTTTTGAAAGCTTATTTTTTTATAGTATCTTAAAAAAGGCTATCGAGTGCCTCTTTTGATTTTAATTTTTATCATTATCATGTCATATATCATTGAATAACTTGATAATTAATAAGCATCATACACAATGTCATAACTACCTTGATTTGTTGGCAAATTTCAATTGATAACAATGTGACGCTTAACATATTTTTGATTATCTTTTCTTACATTAATTATAATTATTACATGGAAACCTTTCACCTAAAAAGTAATTACTGTGTTCCCTCTCATAATCAATCTATCTAACTTCATATTACCAAATGATTTTATATGTTACTATCAAATAATCAATCCACGATTAATTACGAGATAATCAACTTTACGTCAAAAGAGTCGTGCGCTCAACAGTAAAAGCAAGAAGAGTAAAAAAATACTGTTTGAGATGAAAACGGGTTCACTGGGAAATTACTCCACTGGTGTTTTTTATTTCTCATCGGAAACGCGAAAATGTCGATTGGAAATGACTCTCAAATTGTCTTTGATTGTAGATTATGTGACCATATCTTACTAATAATCACTATATATATATAAACATTTCTATAATTATGTTTCGTGAAGGTAAATTCACTGTACAGTCGCAGAAGATGATGAAATAATACTTGATAAATGCATTTCAATTTTGAAAACTTTATGACTTTCTTTCGCTGAATCGTTGAGTAGGGGTTGCCAAATTCAAAAAACTAGGCGCCGCCTTCTGACCTGAAACTTTTTTGGCCTCTTTATTCATAATGATATTCATAGATTTTCTTTTCTCCTCCTCGAAGTGCGTACCATCTGGCGATAACTTAGTATCTTGTTCACTCCCTGTACTATTTTATGGTTACAAGGTAGGCCATGTATTTTCTGCTTTTTTCTTGTATTTTACAAGATTCCCGCAAAAAATATTAAAAGATAACTTTAAAATAGAACAGCGTCTGCATAAAATTATTTTTAAATTACATTTTTTCAATGATTTGTATTTTTTTGAACCATTTGAAATTGCAATATGGTTTATTGGTCTTCTGCGATGTTTTTCGTATACAAAATTAAATTTATGAGATATGAGTACTGATAATCAAAGATATAAAACAATATGTTAAGAAATGCATTTTTGCCCTCCAAATTTTTACTCGCAGTACTAATATTTTCCCGAATTGCTCGTATACAGAATGAATCTTCCCAATGCCAATGTAAGGATTAAAAATTCTAGAATATATCACAGTAACCCAAAAACAATTTCTTTTGGTACGTGTATTTTCAGTATAAAAAAAATATTTGAGTTATTTACGTCCTCAAAAGGTCAACAATACTTTTTATAGATAAGCAATATCTATGTATTTCAAATAAAACTTGAAAATTTTACGTCGAGGAATTATGTCTGTATGGTCTTTATCTTATTATTTTCTTTCCAATCGATAAAATTTTCTTGTATGGGTCAGGAAAGGCACTAATTATTTTGAAATAAAATGTAATTTTAACAGAAAACTTATTATATATAGATAAATTTCTTCAAATGAACAGTCAATAATACAAAATATTTTTATATTGCGCGCAAATGTTAACGCGCTAAGTCGCAAGCGCAAATGTCGGGGTTGCACTCCGCGTGAGTGCTATGTCCACAAAAGTTCCAGGTTCAAAAGTCGAAGTGCCAAAAAATACACGATTATAAGTTGTTGTGTAATAATTAAATCTATCAACATTACTATATTTTAATTTTCTGTTGTTTTAAAAGAGGGTTTGTTCTTCATTTGAATAGTATGAACTCACAATGAGCATTCATCGCACAGAATATTATATCAAAAGATTTCATATATACTGTTACATTTTAACGCAGAATTCAATGTAAAGCTTTGAAATGTTTATATGATAAATTCATTGAAATAAAACATTATATCATTTTCTATAACTTTAAACTATGAATTTATGCCAGCCTGATAAACCAGGTACTTTTTATTAAAAGTGATAAAGTATATATTAAGAAAATTTATCTTGTATGTGTGTTTAATACAGTGTGACCACAGAGTGTTTGCACGTAAATAGGACACCAGAGACGTGTATGAAAAACAAAGAGTTACGAACCGACCGCCAAAGTTTATCAAGACAAGAAATTCAACTAGACGCCAAAATACTACAACGGTATTCGTAATTTACTACAATTTCAAATGACAAGAAATAGCACGGAAATTGACTAAGCTTAATCATGATTAGAATAAAAAAACTGTGAATATACACCTATATATTTTATACATATTTTAAATTGATGGCTTTGTTGTTCCACTGGCTGTGGAACATCAGTAAAATAACAAAGTTATAAATTTTAATTTTTTATAAAAAAATAACTTCCACAATATCGAATAGCGTTGGGCCCATTGAAAATAATATATCATTTAATGTTTAAAAAAAACAGAGAATTAAATATTTTCTATGGATTCGGCGGTAACTTTGTGGAAGTTCATTTTTAATATTAAATTAAATTAAAAACTGATAACATAGTTATTCCACATGGTTTATCACTAATGTGACGCGTTTCGCCTCTTTAAGAAACATCTTCAGACTAACCGTATCGCAAAGTTATTTGTTTCTAAGGTAAACGATGATTTTAATTCTTAAGAGGGTGGGGGTGGGTTTTATTACATTCTACTGGACGTGTGGAGGGGGTAAGGTATAAACACTGTTACACTATATACAAATCAATTACTGGCACCGGGATGTGAAAAACCCAACGGTAATAAATTTAATAATTGCATAAATTTAACAATATTTTAATAAATTTAATATAATTTGATAAATTTAATAATAATTTAATTTAAAAACAGAGAAATTTTATGCGGTCTTTTTATAATTAAAGAAAACCCACTGCCAAAGCCAAATCACTTATTAATTAAAAAAAGAGTAAGGTATTTAGTTCCAAAAGAATTATAAAATATTGTTGATAGCCACTGATTGTTATCAGTAGATATTTTATAATTTACTTATTAATTATAACTATTTTTACCGAGGGATTATTTTTGAAACGTAAAACATTCTTCAATACAATCTTTCAAAAATTTTAAGGATATATTCTCGTAGAGATATTGAAATTGATATTTTATGTGAAACCAAAAATAATTATTAAAATTTGTGAAAAAAATATTTTTATATATAATCAAAATTGTGTATATCCACAGTATATATATTTTTATTGATGTTGTCTGCTTAACGCATCTAAAAGACTATTGACGGGTTAGGAGTTAACTCACGTTGTGTTAGTCTAAAAATAAATTCAAGAAAGACTGATCTTATGTGTAATCAAGCCTGTTATGAATCTGATAGAACACTGACTATTGCGGAACAGATCATCAGAAAAGACAACTTCAGGTACCTTGGTGTACACATTCCGGAAGATGGTAGTACAAAGAAAGAGCTTAAACTCAATGAATACCGTTTAGAATACGCAGCTGTAAAGGCTCTAGATTGTCTAAATTCTGCTTGCCTCTTCTTCCAAATCGTAGGATTCCGGTGTCATGGATGCCCATTGAGTGCTATCTACAGGATGTACTCGACAGATCTAAGGGTCTTTGACATGTCATTGGAGGAATACTCCACATAGGAAGCGAATGTGGTCAAAGAAAAAAAAGTGGAATCTTGTTAGTCAAATCTCCGCTTAATTTTTACGTTTAAATTGTAAAAAATATTACACGCTTATAAAACTGTAAATTAGATTATATGAATTGCGTTTGAAATATTTTTCTAAGCCCTGTAGACATTTAACCTGCTTCGTATAATATTTTATTTATTTTGTCACTGCACTCAATAATTGAATGTGCAAGTGTTCCGTTTCTTTACGCTTGATATTTTTCTTTGACGATATCTTATTTTAAAGTTTAACAAACTCCCACCTTGGTAGCAAAAATGGCCTGCGGTAACAAACAAGAAAATATAGTTTTCACGGTGTGTTTCATATCCGCAGATAAGCTCAACAAAAACAAAAAGTTTTTCGGTAAGTAGGCCCAAATTTTAGACCATGGGACAAAGAAAATTTGGTAAGATGAAAATTTCCCTCCTTAGGCACGAATTTGATGCATAAAATTTCGCGTTGGATTTTCTTTTGTAAGAGATTCGACGAAAGTAGTTCTTTTTATGTCCTGTTTACTAAGGTTCATACTTTATGAAAACTGCTTATTGCTAATTAGATTGTTCCTGTTAATGCAATAACTACAAAGGCTTTATACGTGCATAATCATAAATATTAAAATTAATGAGAATTGAATTTTATAAAAATAAGCTGACAGTGAAAATATAATAATTATTTAGCTTTTAATTTTAATATCTAACTAAAAGTAAAAACTATTCATTTTTGCTTGCTCTATTTGCATATCGATAATTTTTTTATAACAGAAATGACTATCTACAAAATAAACTTAATTTACCAAAAAACATGAATTTTACTACGAATATAAATTTTGACACTTTTTTAAACCATTATGCCCTATAAAAATTATTGGTGGTAAATAAGTATGTATAATAAAATAAAACGGAATATTGCAAATTCATTCTATAATTTTTTTTATTTTATCGGGAACATTCATTAAGCTAGGCAATATTTTCAGTTAATAATTGTATATATTACACCGGTTAAGAAATAAGTCAAAAATTTGATGTTTTGTGTTAAGTTAGCCATTATATTCGAACACCGCCCGTCTACATTTCCATAAAGTACAGTTTATAAAATATATAGCTTGTTTCTCAAAAGGCAGATATTTGCATCTGGAAATCAGCAAAATTAAATAATTTCTCAATTCCCTATACATACATATGGAAATATCGTATTGTGGAAATATATTTGTTAGTGAATCGTGGCGTCCCATTAAGAAACAATCTTTAATTCTAAAACTATAAACTATCGACCACCTATTGGAATAAAGAGGTAGTACAATTAATAAGCTACCAGATTTTCACCAGACTTTGATCTGCCATATCTCAAAACTACCAATTTCTAGTTGTATGACTATGGAACTAGGCCATCGATATAATATGAAATTTGGATTATTGAGATTTTGTACACTTCCATGTATTTTGTCACTAACGACCCGGGTTTCGCCTTTCGGCATCTTCACGCATTCGAGCACACGAATGGACACGAATGGAAACCCGGGTCGTTAGTGATAAAATACATGGAAGTGTACAAAATCTCAAGAATCCAAATTTGTATACAATTTTGTGCGGACTATACAATTTTTTTACGTGTAGGTAACGTTATTTTGTCTTTCCACAGTTGATATGTTTCTCGATTTTTTCGTTGCAATGTATCACATTGATTTGCAATACTTTTTTCTTACATATGGTTAAAAATAAACCACAATTTGTTTTGAACTACTTCCACATTTTTATAATTATCAGGACCGGTTTCTCTCATCACGAGCATTATCTATTTATAAATATGAAATTAATAAATATGTAATTTTGCTTCAGTTATTCAACCGATAATTATTTATATTCAAACTAAAGTAATGCTTGATGAAAACCTTCACTCATTAACTATAATTTTAGCGTCAATATAATATCACTATCAAGTTCGCGGAGTTGGCAAATTTTCTGACAAAGGCAAAGAGATAAACGCAATATAACTCCGGCGAACAATCGCACTAAATCAAGATAAATATTATAAAGCGCGAAAGTTTCCATTGATCTGTAGTGAGCAGATAGAACGTTGCCTCCCAAGCTTTTGTCTTCATTTAAAGTTTATGTATTCTGCAAGAGTAAGTAGACGTCGGAGAGACCCATTGCACATTGCAGAGGTCATTTGCATCATAGCTTGGCAAGCTCAATGCAATTATTTGCATCCATATTCCACGCATTTGTAATCTGTATTGCTTTGTATCATAACGTGACACAAAATAAACATGTATATTCATCATGGTATTAAATTCTTTTATATTATTGTTGTATATGTACGATATATCTACTAAAATTAAATGACAGTGAGAATGTGACTGCTTTACTTTAAAAAACTCTCTTAACCCCATGAACGCACCAGACATGTTTACATGTTCAAGACTTTATCTCGTATTTCCGGTCTAACTAGAAAGAAACACTTTTGGATATATACTTTAAAAAATGGTTCAAGTCTTTAGGTAGAGAAATTAGGCAACAGATCATAAAAATATTTTGTAGAACACAAGGAAATATATTTTTGAAAAGAGCTCTCAATATTCAGTCTTTCTATAATATTCTTTAGCTTCTTCATTTTTTTCGATTTATTTTAGCGAGAATGCGACTAGTTTAAGTAACTTCTTGATTTATTTGGGATAACTAATATATATTTCACATAATTCTCTATTTTTTACCATTGAAATTGATGTATTTTTAGCGATAGTGAGCGTTTCAATCGACTGACAATAAATTCGTGGGAAAACGTGTCGCGCTGTAAGGGTCAAAAAGAAACATTAATTAGCTGATATACACGATACAATTTACATATTATTGTAATATTTATTACTATCTTGAGGTGAGATTCAACGTCAACACAACCTTTAATATCCATGGTTTCCACCTTCCGTAGCTATATTAGAAAGTGTTTTATCTCTTAATTTAACCGGTCTTAATATTTATTTTAACAAAACGATTTCTTCTAGATGCGATTTGTCTTGTATAATCAATTTAAATTTACCAATTAATTGAATTTTTTAACAGCATTTACAAATTTGCAATTAATAAGACTTACAACTTTACTCTACCAACGTAAAAACAAAACAGTTTTCAATAACATAGAATGGTAATGAAGTAAGTTGAATTATATTTTTTGGTGTGATTTACATTATTTAATTGAATCGACTGCATAATATGATCGAATAAAGATAACACATTTAGATGCATTTCAGAACAATATATGTAACCCTTCAAGTGGTTTAAAGTTCTAATCGTGACCCAAAACAAACGTGTAGCAAACCACTCAACCTGCAATTGCCACACAAGAATAAACCAAGATGTGAATATAACAAAACAGTCCAACAATAATCCATATTATTTATTTTAATTAGTATTTTCAATCGATTCGAAAAAATGACTATCATTGATTAATTGACAAACTATCTATCGATACATTTGTAGTCTTTACTTGGATTCATGACACAGTTTTAAAATGTATGTCACATTTATCCATCAAAACACAAATGTAATCAACGCATGATATATTCACATCAAATAACAACCCTGGACCAACTGACTTATTTTTACAGTGGCTTTACGGCAGTCCAGGACATATATGTAGGGTCAGGGAGTGTAATAACACCCCCGGGAAAGCCGATAAAAGATGGGGTGGGATTCTTCACTGGGTCACAAAACTTGTGGTCCGATGATGAAATTGTAATCGTAAAATACAACCGTTAAACTTTTTATGTTATGACAACTGAGTGTCGTTAAGTTTTATGCATCTGTCATTTTTACCTTCCTCTATTGGAACTACTGACCGTATGGCTTTGATTTATTTTTAGTGCCCATCTTACCGTAAAAGAAAAATAATAGTTAACTTTCAAATCACTTTTTATTCATTATATTCTAGCTTTTATTACATTTCAGACTTACGCCAGACAAAAATATTATATATACAAACGGCTATTTTCTGACAGTCATAAATCGGTTGGTTTTAAAACTATTTCAATTTATTGTACGTGATCCACATAAAGTTTCAAATATTTTTTAACTACTTAACACATTTTTATTTTACTTAGTTTGAAACAAAAAATTTAAAATCACATACTGAATTTAGCGATATTTAAGATACGAGCGTATTTTATAAACATGTGAGTAATATATCAAATTTGAGCGTATTAAAAAACATGTTAAAATCGTATTGGGGGTTGGAAATGTTTGTCTTATCATATTTTCATATAACTTAAATTTAGAAACATAGTATATGAATTCATACGAAGTAAATTATTATAAAATATGAAAAAGAGCGTATGCATTTATGTATTTCAAAGAAAGTGGAATAAATGACAAAGCTTTTTAAGAAGTGAATAACTACAACAGACAGACGAACAACTTGTTTTTATATCGATTATTGAATAAAAAAGTCTTATAATGATTGGATATATCATGAATAAGTATGGGGTCTTATACACACTTAAAATTAATACATTATAAAAATATTTCTGTTTGAATTTAAGAGTACTAATATTGGCATTATGTTTTATACAATGCCAATATTAGTACAAGGTTATATTGCGTGTTGAATTAAATTCGGATCAAAAAATATACAGGTTGAGTTAAACTGTATAACATTATTACCTCATCAAAAGACTTATATAAACTGATTTTTAATATACATTGTTTTCAAATCCAGGCGTAATCTCATTCATCACTTTCGTCTATTAATCGAAAAACTAAAACAAATAGTTAATGTATCTAAAGCAAGTAAAACATTTTGCCTCATTATTGTTTATTTTAGTTAACAAAAATTAAGTTTAAAGGCATTATAAAAGTAAGTATTATAAGTTATATTTTTAAGCCGCATTTCCTATTTAAAGCTCAAAACATGACTATTCAATTTTATTAAGTTTTAACAAGAGCGATTTCTAATTTCGAACCAATTTTATCCACTTTCATATTGTAGATTCGTAGTTGCATTTCTCCCTATTATTATTCTCTTTTATTTTATTAGTTAAGGTTAAACGTCGAAGTCGCTTTATACAGAATCATGAATAAATACCAATGAGTTCAATATCGCCAACATTTCTATCTTCATAAAATGTTATATTTGTATTGAAACTAGATTCTAAGCCAATAAATAGTATGAAGACATATCTTGATATTTCTTCAGGCAACTACCTACTTTCGGTTTGAGATTAAATAAATGCAGGTATGCAATTTTAAATAAAAACTAAAAAAATATGGTATTTATGAATTTTTGTTACACAAGTATAGCTTTAATTTCGTTTTTTTAATTATAAATTCGATAAAACAGAACACGAAACAAAATAAGTAAATTCAACCAAGCCTGCTTTGAAATGAAATTTTCACAAATAACTCTTTTCCGCTGAAGTAAATTCAATAAAACCACTAAAGACAATTTAATTTATAAATACCACAATTCTACGGTTGAGGAAAAAGGATTTTATCCAGTCAAAGGATATTCTTAAGCAACTCACCCGTAAAAGAAAGTGGCTTAAAAGGTATGCAGTATAAATAGACACTCCAGCTACCTCTTCAAGTAAATAATGAAATATTATATCATATTCAACACAAGTATTGTATTTTATATTCTTTCATATCCATTTGTAGTTTTATAATATGTATACATCCAGAGGTCAGCAACCTTTTTACTGGGGGGGACTAAAAATGGCTTGCTTATGACAAAAAGCATTATGTCTAATTTTTCTAGATGGGCGTGTTGTAAGCATCAACTAAATTTAAAAAAAATTTTATACCTAATATATTCATAAATATTTTTACAATACATAACACATAAAGATTTTTTAACAACTTTAAATAATACTTTATACACCCTAAATACGGATCTATTTACAAAATTACATTCTTCAAAATATTAATGTGATATTGCAAATCATCAGCAAATTATCCGTAATCCGTCACATATTCTGAATATCTTGTTCTCAAGCAGTGGTCTAAATGTGAATCTTTTAGCCATGATCGTTACTTGAATTCAAAAATTTTCTTGTTTAAAAATACGTTAGCATATACAATATTATAATTGTATGTGAAAGCACAGTAGAATTGACTTTTTTGAGCACATTTTATACATAAAAACAAAATATCACAACTCAAGTGGTTACGATAATAACAGTTTTATATTTATTATTTCTATTTAAAAGTTTTGCGCATAACTGATTTCAATGTTAGTGGTAGGCGGTCACCTTTAATATGCTTAGCGGGCACTTGAGTACCCGCGAGCCAATGGTTATCAACCTCTGATATACATTTTTTTCCTATGTCCGCTCGCAATATGGAGCATATGGACTCCTAATAAAGGTATCTCAACACACGTTTTTTTTCTACGATAACTGCTTGTTAGTCAGTGACTTAGCTTCTCTTTTTCAAGAAGAGTAGGGGTAGAAGAATAGGGCTAAGACAGGATTAGTTGTAAGCTCATCGCTTTCACTATGCCCCGTATACATGGTTGTTTTGTTTACAACCTTGTGTTGTATTTGTATACTTTGGTTTGAGTTTGAAAGGAATGAGTTTTTAGAAAGCTGTTTTAAAATGAAACAAGAACGATTTATAGCACCCTAGTACTAGATGAATCAACAAATATGAATTTTGAGATTGTTTTCTTTGATATAATATACAATTTTAAAATTATAAATTGGAATGTTTGAAAAACAGAACGAATAAGTAATCTTACTGCTATTATTGCACATTTGACAGATTTGTTACAAAAACTTTTGACACGTTTTATTTGTTGAAATGCAGCATCTTATTTAAAATTGTATGATTTTCTGCGGCTGTATGCATATGTACTCTAATTCAAAAAGTTAATCTTCTTTTGAATAAATTAATTCATAATTAAAACAGTTCTTCATAGGACGTGCTGCGATCATCCGCAATTTCTCCCTATTTTATTGTCGTAACGCTTTCCTGAAAAGCCTTTACCGCAATTAATTTAATTTGGTCACTCCGTCTCATATGTATGAGACTACCACAAGCTTTACAGAGAAATCATTTCAGCTCGCGGTGTGGCGAAAGCATTTATGGATGCAAATCTTTACCTTTTGTAGAAAATATATATTATATAGTTTCTGTGTACTGAAAATTATTCACCATAATCATGTTTGCAGTAGGAAGAGTTTTTTACTCTCTACTACTTTATCAACGTTACTAGTTTGAAATGCATTTCACATTAGTGTCAGCTGTAACAAACAACATGTATTTTTCTTGTTCATTTTCATTTTAAAATAAAATTTATATTAAGTGTAAATTCATAAAAATAAAATAATTATACTGCCTATTAGATACATACGTATTATAAATAAAGGACTTTTAAAGCGTCAACTGTCAATACTTCGTTTTGCACTACTTACACATTTTGATAATGATCAGGACCACTTTTCCTCATCACGGGCATTATCAAATGATGAATCTATCGTCTATTGATAGTACTCGTTATGAGCGAAACCGGTTCTGATCATTATAAAAATGTGGAAGTAGTACAAAACAAGTTGTGTTTTAATTTTTAAATCTAGATTAATTTTCATGATTTTTAATGTAACATATTATAAATTCCTGATTTAGTTTATCAACAATCGGTATTCCTATGGAATTAAACCAGACCAGATGAGGCAAAGATGCCAATCGATCCTTTTTGCTATAATGGATAGGATGGAAAGAATTGAAATCAAGAATCTCATCGATATACATATAATAGTATCATATCACAAAATTTACAGTATCCCAACGATCCCGTCTAGGTCAAACAATCTAGACTAACTGATCTCTGTTGTTTTAACCATGTTCGCTCACAAAGCGAAGTATAGAGAGTTCTAGAATTTTTACATTAGGTATTTGATAACATATTGTAAGTCTCTTTTCCAATTTTTCTTTTTCCCATGGGGTATAAAATAAATGAATGGATTACAAAATAACAAGTAGGAATCTAATTGCATTATCTAGACTCTAATTTAAGGATTATACATTATATGTTGCACGTGATTAAGACAGTACGTACATATATGTCGTTGTATATAAATTCATGAACAGATTGAAAAATAGTGCATGAAAGTGTATATTTGTAAATTCAAAACATTTACTGAGAGGATGAAAGCGCACTAGGCCTTGGTAAACGACTTGGAGAAGCATTAATCAATACCATCTTTACGAAAACATGAAAGTAAACATTCAATTTCTTAAAATTCAATGTCAAATCTTTTTCCTGATAATTTACTGTATATGCAAACACGTATTTTAAAAGATAAATATATGCCAAACAACAATAAATTGGGTAATATTTCGATAAAAAAATCGTATATACTATGTTTTTTGAGTCCAATCTACTGCCCTCACTATAAAATTATGACAACTAAATTTTCAACAATTTGTTTGACAAAATAAATATAATCTTGATTGTTATGTTGAAGTAAATAATACTTCAATGTTCTACCTAAATTTGCATAGTCTCGTAATAAATTTCAATCTAATCCCAAACAATAATAAACAAAAGTGTGTAACTAGGTATTTTGATAGCGCGGCATAAGCAGATATATCTCGCGAGAATAATAGAAAGTCTATAAAAAAATGACTTAATGTGTGTGAGTCGGTCGCATTTTAAAAGGGTGCAGAGTGGCTAAAGAGTTTTATGATAATGATCGGCATCCATCCCTCCACGGGATATATTAAAATGAGATTTTTATGTTATTTTCTAAGTGAGTGCGGTGGTGTTTGCCACACAATAGCACCCCGGAGACTTCGTAAAGCAAAGGAGCGGTTGTAATATAATTGTTTTTATTTTCATAAATAATGATAGTGTAATTTTTAAATGTAACCTGGAGAATAAAAATTATGTAATAACTATCTTACTATTTATTTATATTAACCATATCCATTCATTTGAAGAAACTGTGAAGAATAGAATCTGTGAAGCATCTCAATAGAGAACTGATCAGCTATCGTTATTTCAATGAATTTGTTTTAAGTATCGTTAAAAAAGGAATAAAGCTTTTAAATTTGACCATGGCTGGCATTTGGGTAGGATAAAAATCGATACGAAAAAGATATTTTACCGTCTGAAATGTGATAATATAGAAAAAAAAATTCCAATATGATGTGACTTTCATGTCATGTTTAATGAAAATATCACGAAAATTGTTTTCGCATTTTTTACGCAAACCATTGTAATAATGGCTTAAATCAAAAAAATATCTTTATCTAAAATCAAACTTGTGGGATAATTTAAAATACAATTAGGTTTTTCGGGTTTGATTGAATATTCAAGAAAAAGAAATTTGTATATGTACACGTATTCATAGAAGGGATCTTAAATCCTTGGAGATTTTCTTCTACTACAAATTTCTTCCTATTTCTTGTTATGTAACCTTCTAGCTCGAAGCTCTTGCACATCCATCAGCAACCTTTAAGAGTTAAGTTTATCAGTTAATCAATAAACACATGTAATTTAAGTAACAAATAAAAATGTTATTATCACACATGATATACCAATATTTACTTCCTTTTCCAATTTCCGATGAACTCTGTTTACATAATAATTGACTTCTGCGCTATCTTAGATTTCGTTAAACATTATTTCCAAGTAATATTTTTTAATAAATATCTTGAAAATAGTTTATGCAACCTTTTCCTTTAGACTACTTGTATCATATTTTTAACTACTATAAACAATAAATTATGTTTATTTATTTTTCTATAAATGACGAATATACAAAAGCTTTCTGTGTTAAAGTTAACCAAGCTAAAAAATTTCAAAGGAATTAGTAGGTTTTTCTCTCATTTCGCGGAAATTCTTAATCGTTTTTCGTCGCCTAAAAAATATGAAACATCGAAATATTTTTTTTTTCTTTTGATAATTACAGTCTCAAAGTATTAGTTTACACTATTGCATTTTTATTGAAATGGTAATAATAATAGAGTTTTCAAATCTGTTTAGCAAAGAGTTGACACCTGTTTTTCATAAATGCTTTTATTTGCTTTACGCCGTGACTAGATTTTGGTTTATTGTAAATTATCGAGATTTGATTGTATATAAATAGTGAATAGACTAGAGAAATAATATTTCATGAAATTATTTACCGATTATATAGCGCCTATTCATTATTTACATATAATTAAAATAAATATCGAGCGTAGTGTCAAGACAGACGATAGACACCGACTTTATCACAATATAAGGTAATAAAAATATATCCCAGAAAAATGATTAATATTTATCACTCTTATTATTTTTTGAGAATTTTTTGTTAAAAGCAGTATATAATAGAATTTTTTATTGCTCTATTTAAAAAAAATATGTTTTGTGTAATTCTACTTTTAATATCAGTCAGAAAAAGTGCGAGAAAACAAACTTTTTGGTACATTTCAAAAATCTTTATAGAGTCGTTATATTCAATAAATTGCAAATTTCGTTTGCATCACTTTCTTAAAAATACTTTGTTCTACAATTTAAATAAAAGTGCAATATTTAAAAAAAATACTTTGAGAGTGCAACTATCAAAAGGAAAAAAAATATTTCGTCGTTTCATATTTTTTAGGCGACGGAGAATAATTAACGATTTTCGCAAAATGAGAGAAAAACCTATTAACTCCTCTTAAAAATAAAAACTCATAACGACGCTATTTCTATGAATTTCCGATCACATGATTATGTTCCTAGATACTTTTTCTTCGCGTTGGCACAGTATGTCTCTACTTCCGGTAAATGCGTCGTCAAGAAAGGTGGATATACTAATCAATGAGCGTTTACCATTTATCTATACATTCTCATGAATGAATTCGTGTTAAATGTTAAAGCATTTTACAATTTTATTTCATATCTGACATATTCAATATCATGATTCAGTCCTTTCAAAAAATATATAAAAAGTAACCATATAAATTGTTGTAAATAGAACGGTAACGTTATAGTGTTCGACCGAGTTGAATAGTTCGACACCTAGTACGGATACATATAAATTAATTTTTCATTCGATTTATGGATTTGTATTCAAATTCATGGGCTTATGTGATGTCCATAGTTTCGAAATGAAGTTCAATTAAAATTTATCTAAAAATAAGTAAATATCAAAAAGCATATCAATAAACATATATCGTTGGCATGGTGGCAGAAGGCAATTAGTCGAAAATCGGCTGTTTTGAGTTATGAATGCAGTACGATAAGCTTAAGGACGGGCTATCGTCTGGAAAAACAAGTTCAGCCAAGTCCCATGTATTTTTTCAGGTAACTTTAAGAAATCCTTATGAATTAGGACAATTTATTATTTATTTTATATGAATTCGGTGTGAACTTTGTAAAAATTCATTTTCAATATAAAATTAAAATTGTTAACTTAGTTATTCGACTGGCTTTTTTACTAATGTAACGGTTTCTTTAAGAAGCAACTTCAGATCAACTAGTTTTAGTAGTCTGAAGATGCTTCATAAAGAAACTGAACTCGTTGCGTTAGTAACAAAGCCAGTGGAATAACTAAGTAAACTATTTTAATTTGACATTAAGTCGATTTCGTTAACGGTTATTAATGGCAAAAAATTGTAATAAATGTATCTATGAAAAACAATTACAAATACTTAAATCGAATTCGTAAATAATTAACAATGTGATAAAGTGGTTAGTAAAACTTAAATTTCATGATTCTGAAAACAAGGTTTTTTTGACTTAATGTCTTCTGCCACTATACCGAAGTATAGTCTCCGAATAGTCTAAATATCATTACCTTAATAACAGTTCTTATTCCATATTGAAAAGGGCAATAAAAGTTCTAAGCATGAAATAACATACACGTTGTTAACATGTTTATTCTACGCTATAATAATAAATTTAACCATACAGCTGCCAATGTAACCGCCGTAAAACGTTTTAATTTATTCGCTATGCCCTTGGCAAAGTTTTAATACAGCTGCATTATACTCTTCTACGTCGCAAGTCATGTCGGTCACGGTAGGCTTCTCTAAGTAAATCCTTTGACATTAACTTCCTTCGGATCTGAAAGCTCGCTCGGATTTCGCAAATTCAATGTCCTCGCAAAAGTTGATTCTCATAGACTCTACGCCGTAGTCTTTGCGCGCTACGTCGTAGCGTGTTCTCGGTAACTGGTATATTTACATCATGTGAAATAAAGATTTTTCAAAGGTATCCAATTACAGTTTTATCTTGCAAAGTGTTCGATAATTTTATTTGATCTTTTTGACTGACACACTTTCAGTCACCATCATGTAAGCTACCTACGCTCACATTCTGGTTTCGTAATACAATTTATTTATAGATTGTTTGATACCGTAAGGCAACATATTAGCAGAAATAACTTTCAATCAGCTAAATGCTAAAAGCCGTGGCGGGAGGGAATTGAATTATTCTCTTTAATATTCCTTCCTCCTATTTATAATAGTAAATGCGCCAGAAATTTTAAAAAACACGACATAAACTCAACGAGAATTTTTAATATCACTTGAGATCAACTTGAGAAAAAACGACATTAAAAACACACCAATCTTCAAGATGTTATATTGTAACATTGTAAATACTATATTGATCTTTTCAGAACTTGATTCTAGGCCCATCTGATCACTAAGGTAAAGCTCTTACCACTAAAGCACAGCGGCCGGCTATCATTAGCTTTATTATGTCTCGCTTATAAATATTATTCCCACATTATACACATAATTATTATTGTATACTAATTTATTTTGTGGCAAAGTACCTCAAATAAAAGTGGAATCTCCCATACTCTTCCAAACAACACGGAAAACGAGCAAACTTCACTATGCATGGCAATTTTGTAATGCGTAGTAAAGGTAGCTCGTGAAAATAGCGTGTTTGTTTTAACGAAGTGTTAGAGACAAAAACAAATTTCTGTATCGATCAAATTGACATTATCTTGTTAGAACCATCTCTACATTGTAAAAAGGTAAAAATAGTGATTATAAAAAAGTATACCATTTCATTATTATTAATATTTTCCCATGTCTGCTCCCAACGTGGTCATATGGTCTCCTAACGGAGGTATCTCAACAGAATTTTCCTATGAAAACTGTTTGTTACTCAGTGGCTCAAACTCTCTTTTTTTCGAAGAGATTAGGAATATAAGGATAGGGCTACGAAAGGACTAATGATAAGCCAATCGCTCTCGCTACGCCCTGTGAGGATCGGATGGGTGGGTGAGGAGGGATTTTAGATATCACAAACACTTAGATTACGAACAGAAATCCATAAATCAATTGAGAGACCAATTTATGAAAACTGTGCGCACCAGGAATAAAATCCAAGACGTCCGTAGCCATAGCCAACGACGCTACCAACTGCGCCACGGACGCCGACATTAGAAATTATTAATTATAAGTATAGTTCAGACGATGACGTGAAGTTATATACTGTATCTTTTCATTAATATGGATCTATAATAATGTCGAATTCGTTGTGGTTAACATCGTTGGCTTTCGCTACGGATGTCTCGAGCTTAAGCCTCGGTACGGACAGTTTAATAAATTAATTTTTGAATTGATTTATGGATTTATGTTCATAAGCATGGATGTGTGTGATGTCAAGAATTTCCTTAAACCCATCCAATCCTTAAAACGGGGCGTAACAAGAGTGATTAACTAACCACTTATCCTGTTATCCCGAATGGAAAAAGAAATTGAGCTACTGAGTAACAGGTAGTTCCCGTAGAAAGCAATATGTTCAACTATTAAAATTTTTAGTCGTCTTGGTCAATTTAATTGTCGTGAGTTAGTAGCTTTACACTCTTACTCTAAACCGGTGATATATCTTCTTAAATTATTTTTTTTGTCCGTAACTTACATTCATGTTTATCAGATGATAGATTTGCTATTTTTACATATTTTTTTATTACATGTTTAAAATATGTATGTACATAGATATTATTTTATCCAATTTTCTACTGTGACACCTAAATAAAGTTCTCTCACTTAGTTTTCATATTTCTTTTGTCATATTCCACAGTGTGGCTTCATTTCAATAATATATATGTCATATGTACAAGGAACGTTACGATGTGAAATGTATTCAGCATTGTCGGGAACCGCAAATGGCAGTTTCACATTCCTGTCACTTACTTTCTGATGTCCCATTTAATATTGTATGAACGGCTCCCACACAATATCGTTGTTTCAATAGTCTTAAAATTTATGGCACGGAGCATACGATCACAAATTTCCAACTAAAGTACTTAGACCTGTTATGTGTTTCATTTGAATATGTATGATTAATCAACTACTGAAGCTAACTAAACTAATTAAAAAACTATAATCATATACAATTTCAAAATACAGTAACCATATTTTTAGCATTTTCTGTATAATTATAATATACACATTTTTTACTACTTTCATATTTTTACAACGATCATGACCAGTTTCACTCACGAGAATTTATACCAGTTGAAAATGTTTCCAATTATAGAAACTGATCCTGAACATTTGAGAAAATTGTTGTAATTATTATTATACTGTATAAATAAAAATCTCATCGGCGTCAGCTGTATTTCCATGTATTTAAATTTTTAATACACAAATAAATAAAATAAAAAAGATTGTTGAATCAGTACAAAAAATGTTTTCAATTTTCATAAAGATAGCATAATTGGTATACATAAAACTAAAACGTTTTTCCTATTTAAAGCTTATTTCCAACCATCATCTATTTTAATATGAAATGATAAACCATTATCTTCACTTTTTTAGTAAAAAAATGAAAATATGTAATTATCCATTTTCATCATCATTTTTAGCCATTTCACCATTAATTTACAAAGTAGTGTTTTCCACATTGAATATTTCACAATGAGTGTGGTAGTATCAAAATGAATCGAGTGATGTAGTCAGTATGAAATATAGTTTTAAGATGAAAATTTTTCGCAGTTGTCAAGTGTCAACAGCCGTATCAACAATTGATAATTTTTAAAATACACTAATGTAAAGGGATGTTTTATTTTTATTTATTGCATATAAGTACATTTCTAGTTCAAAATAAATACGTATTTAATCTTCCTATTGATTTATAAAATGCAGTACATAATATATGAAAGTATGTTATTTTATATCTCAATTCATATAGGTGGTGTACTTTGTACTGAAAGAGACTTAACATATGCATTCAACTGTGTCACCGGCTCTTCTCTTCACAAGCCGTACGTACAAAAGCGTACAGCCACGCTAATGCTTCCAAACCATCAACTGAAAATTTATGTTAGCCTTTCGTTTCCTTATTTCAGGACGAAATCTTTGTGAGAATCGTGCCTGTGCTCACAAACGTGCATTTTACATACAATGATTTCCCCCTTTTACGGGCTCTTTGCTGAAAATTCTATTCCACTTTGAAGGCATGCCGCCATCATTTACCTGTTTCATTTTTTTTTTGTACGAAGATTGCAAAAATTCTCTCTTTGTTTCAAGGTAAGTGCGTTTATTTTTAATAATACGTTGGCATAACATATTTTTTACGAGACGTTTATTTTAAATTTCAGAAATTCTGTGAAGCACTCTGATATTAATTAATTTGAAATATTATAAAAAAATACAGCATTTAAAAATATCAATTATACAATTAAATTATTCGTTTGTAATTCAGTAATTTTTAATTAAATAAATTATTAAAATAATAACCTTAATATAATGGGAAAAATCGTACAGTATGCTAAATGTTTTAAACAATTAGCTGTGTTAATTGATTATTTAAAATAATATGCGCCAGTTATACATTGCTTTTATTGGTACACCATATCTTTTTGCTTTTGAAAGGTAACTTTATAATCATGAATTTCTCTATATCAGTGCGCGACCTGAACGTCTTTCCTATTTCTATTTATTTTTCTCGCCAAGCTCATGCTATGCCTGAATTGTGCTATTTTTTTTATTAATTGAATAGTATTTAGTGTGAGTAAAGTAATTGTTATTTGTCGGCTCCGCGGTGCAGTGGTCAACGTCGTCGGTCACTGTTACGGATGTTTCGGGTTCAAGTGCCGGTCCGTCAGTTTCATAAATTGAATCGATTTACGGATTTCTGTTCGTAGGCATGAATGTTTGTGACATCTGAAATTGTCTCGTAACCATCCGGTCCTAAAAACGAGGCGTATTGAGAGCGATTAGCTAACCACTAGTCCTGTCCTAGCCCTATCTTTCTAGTTCTACTCTTTTCGGAAAAAAAAGGTTGAGCAACTGAGTAACAAGCAGTTTCTTGTTGAAAACTTCTGTTGAGATACCTCAATTGCAAAGCCATGAGCTCCACATTGGTATATATTGAGATGGACATGGCTATAGTAATAAAATATTATTTATAAGTTTTAATTTTGGTAGTATCATCTTGTTGGGAACGAATAAATACGTATGACAACACAGACGAGCAGCCAACACTGAGAGGGAGCAGAGACACCGAGAGAACGCGTATACCGTCAGAGAAGCCGTACCACCTTACGCACTTACTGACAGCAATAATTTATCACTGGCCGTAAACCTCGATAGGTCAGCAGCAGATCTATCCTTAAATTATGTCTCTGTAATTATAGGTACCAGTTAAATAAACAATTGCAAAAATTTATTTAATTTTTTCCTATAGCAACTTATCTTGATGATGTTTTTAAGCACTCATAATTTGTCTATGTTATCTGAAAATTTCAATTACAAATTTTATTTATTCTTTTAATGATTTTTGCCTCGTTTAAGCCTCTTTTTTATTGCTTCAATTCATCAAATGATAGAAAAACAAGCAATGTGGAAGCTAAATTACTTTCTATTTTACGACGAATTTCTATTTATAAACATCTAGGTTAGTATTAACTAAGCTTAAATGGGGATCAGATGTATCAGTATTATCGACAGCTTATCAAATTAGCATCCATGTAGTGTCATTATAACGTTATCCAATTCTTTCAAAATATTATTGTTTATCCGGTGTACGAACATACGTTCCGAAAAACTTTCCCGCTGCCAATATTCTAGGAAGCTTTCATATTACCGTCATAGGACGTTAGTGTGTCACTATTTGACATTTTCATTTATTGAAGTGCACAACATGTGCTGTAAAAGGAGCTCAAAAAGTTTCAGCATTCAACAAAGTTGGTATATTTGGAACGGAAATATTTTCAAGAAATCATCAAATAGAAACGAAAGTTTGTAGTTGTTATTACTGAAATTTCTTAAGAAGATTATATTATCATTACACTAATATGATTCTTACTTATAAACAAACTTTTTCCATAATAATAAACTGTCTTTAAGTTCAAAAGCTCTGTCAGTATAAATCTATGCAATAGTTCAGATAAATAATTCATCATCAGTTAATAATATTATTATGTATTTATAGATTTAAGAAAAATCGTGTGAAAAAAAGAGTGATTTATTTTATTTTCTGATAATTTTGTTTGTAACTGGCTTTGAGAATTACCGGTTGAAAAGGGGCGAAATATTGGTAACTGGCATCCAACAGGCAAACGCCACTTCGGTCCGGTTAATCTTTTTTTTATTTTGATGCCGTGGTTTAATACAATTAGAACATCGGGGTTATATTTACGGTTACAAAATTAGAACACATACAAAAACACATTTTTCTTAAGACAAATTAAAATGAACGTCGCGTTGACAAATAAACGTAAGACATTGATTGCCTTGTCCGATAAGGCGAAAATCGAAAGGCGATTTTACCTAGCGACGACAACCATACTGACGAAAGCAACCATTTGTAACAGTTCTAATGTTGACATCTGTAACTCTTTTGACGGGTATACGATGTTTTCACCCCGAGGGTTATATTTCGAACTGAATGTCCTTCATAATGATTTTACCGTTACTCCGCCGATTTACACAAACGAAGTTAAATGAACTGATATTTGTCTGCCGAGCAGTACAATTACAGATTGCCATATTTAAAGACGACTTTATGTACAGTTTTGAGCATGTTGCAAAACGGAGGAATATCATATTTAATTATTTGACATTTAAATACAAATTATGTATTTTTTTATAATGAGTTATTGATTTGATTGCATAATTCTCTATAAACCAATACATTCATTATTCGTATAATTGATCAAAAATACTCTACCTAATTATCAAGAAAACAACAATCCACATTTTTCCATTTTCGATTTATTGCATTTATACATGTCTGTCATATCTCTGTCTATGACTCCATACAACTGTGCAAAGTCATATTAAAGAAATGATAAGTCTCTCAATTCAGCTCTAAAAACATGCAGATTTTCTAAAACAGTAATAGCCCGAAAAATTTTGTATGCCAAAGGTCTTTTACAATAATTAAGATATTATGTTTTACCCTCTCCTGAAAACTATGAGTTTTTTGTTTTTTACATTTGCTGTTTTTATGCCTTCAATTTCTTAAGGACTTCAATTTCAGTACTTGCTGTCAGCCAATTGACTAGCTGACATACAACGAATTTGCGTTGTAACAATAAACATTAGATATATACACAATTCAATATCGTGAAAATAGCACAATGAGTGAAAAATAACAAACAATTGCCATGAAATAAAGATTGTTGTATCTTAATCAGCTGTCAGACTCCTTAGTGGTGTTTTGAAAATGAATATGCGTCCCAGGAAGAATAACATTTTTTTAATGATGATACCGCGTAAATAAATATGGACGTACAAAAATAAAATAGTTCCCTAAACTAATTTACGGAAATAAATAAAAATGTTTCTACGCACATTTCAAAACAAAAAATCTTTAAGTAAATTTCACCACAGACCATTACGACAGACCAGACGACAAACCATTACGTTTCAATTATTTCTATTTTCTCATTTATTTAGTTCTTTCATTATACCAGTCAAGCAAAATAAAAGATTTTTTCATTTATAAATTATACCTCTGAAGTGCTTTAAAGAACAGTATTAAACTTGTTCTATTTTAAAAACTATCCCTAGGCTCTAAAAGTACGACACAAAGAATACAGTTATGTTACTATTTAAATACAAAGTCAAATAAGAAAATTGCTCAAACCTTAAACAAGCTTCCGTTGTCAACAAACCGACTTCCTCGCAAATTTAATGAGTTCGTTTTGAGTTCCTTAATCACTTTTGTATGTACTGCCATGCAATTAGGGTTGCTAAACATTCGAAAATTCGACTTGTAAAAGTAATTATTAATTTAACGTGCCCATTGTTTCACATGAAAATGGCTTTCATTTCATTATGTACATAGAGAATGAACTTAAATTCTCAGATATTTTACTCACTAACAAGGAAGTTTGCACATTGTTTTACAGTAAGTAACAAATTTTTAATATAATTGAATAGGAAATTTTACAAAAAAATAAAATACAATTTGTTGTCTACTAATTAAGTTAAAACGTGGATAAACGCTACATAATCACCAATGCACAGGGAACAAAATCTTTGATATTTGGTCACAGTATGACTCGATTTTTTAATAATATTTTTTTTAAACATTGTCAGCTCTTACGTCAAGCTAATACTAAGAAATAACAATTTTTTTTAAAAATGTATGTGTATATCTTAAATCTCTCAAAAACAAAATTCTTATGTTCAAATGATATTGATTATTTTGAAAAAAATATAGTAAGAATGGCTTCTTTTAATTAAATACCATTATCAAGTAACAACGTTCTTAAGTTCCCTTGAAAAAATTCGGTTTTTAGTATTCAAGTTTAGTTTTAAAGCAACTTATAATAAAAACAAAACTATTTTATTACGACATTAACAACAACACACCATAGAAAACTTGGCGCGGAAAATTTTTAAAGCTCTCAGTTGTCCGCGATAATTTTCCCGTGATAATATGGATATAAGTAGCCCCTAACTTAACCAACGCACGACGATGAATTTTCAGTTAAATAAAATGTGATTAATGCATCTTTGCAATTGCAATTTTGATCAACCGTGTTGCAATCTAATGGCAGCGTCACATTTTTCTCTTGCTCCATTTACGATATACAAAAATAAACTGTAGAATGTTAACATTCCTTTTTTTTATTTTCCATGGTGTTATTTGCACAAAGGATTCTTTTGCAAAACTCGGAGGTGTCTTTTATTTTTCTGAATTTATCCTCTACACATTGCAACTGAAGCTGAGCAAGATATTCCGCATATCACAAATCGGGGGATTTGTTTCAGCGAATCGTTTATAATGGAATTTCTATCGCTCGTATACGAGAGGATGTACCACAACCAGCAGCATCCATTTGGAGTTGCATTAGCATCGCTTTAACTGTCGTAGATATATTTCAGTCACGGGATCATGGTGCTCGTGAAACAAGTAGTAGGTAGATTTTGCGCAAACGGACGATTAATGACTTAAGTCATCCTTAAATTATATCACATTACGTTTTAAAAGAAAAATCGGCATACGAAATTTAATGAAAGAACAACTGAAAGGTAAGTTAATTTTTATCATCAGATTGAAGTGTGAATTTCTTCTGAAAAATAAATTAAATGGATACACTAAATTTTGGCTTCGAACTAAGAGTTTTTTTTTTTTCATGTCCGCTCCCAATGTGGAGCATATGGTCTCCTAATGGAGGTATCTTAACAGATTTTTTTTCTACGAGAACTGCTTGGCGCAGTTGGTTTCGTCGCCGGCTACGGTTATGGATGTCTCGGGTTCAATTCCCGGTGCGGACGGTTTTCAAGAAGAGTTACAAAAGCATATATATGATTTTCTCTTTGAAAATGTATCCATTACTAAGTAGCACATTACTATATCACTGAAGCCGCATATCGTTAACATTAATTAATTTTGTAAATAATTATTTTACATAATAACGTATTATGCAAATTGACCACCAAAACCATAACATTATCGAATTGTTAATTGCTAGTACATTGATAATAAACTAAACAAATTCTTAAATAAGCTTTGTTTTTTTTTTTTTTTTACTAAGTTTATTTTTCTTTATGTTTTATAAGTATGAGTATATTTTTCTATTTTTGTTAACTTTGTAATTTCTTTATTAAAATTGTACTATGTCTAGTTTATTTGCATTAGCTACATTGTGAAGGAGATATTGTCAAATACATAAAATATAAAGATTCAAACGAGACTAAAGATCGATAGAATTCACGTGTGAATAAAAAATATGTATGTTTTATAAACGATATATAAATCTTATTAAATATTTATGAAAAATACGTCAGTGTCTTAAGTAATGCGAGAATAAAATCCAAGTCTTTTATTTTTTTTTCTCGTTATTACTTTACGATAATATTGATTTAAATTAACAAATTTGAATGCCGAGAAACATTTCATTATTTTAACTAAAAACACATTTAACTAACCTCTGATTGTTTAGATTCTATACGTTTTAATATTTTAATAAGCGTTACAAATGGATTGAATAAAATATATATCTATCTATGCAATAGTATAGCGTTGTGATTCCTCAGAAAAAGACAGCGTATTTTATATTCTGTTATAAAAATAATATAAAACTGGTAAAATAACACTCAGTTAATGTGTTTAAGCAAACACAATGAGGCTTTTTATTTCATTATTTTGCTGGTTCTTTAAAAGCTCTATTTTGTTTACATAAAATTGATGCCACCCTCATTATGGCATTGTTAACAAGCCATTAGTTAACTTAACCATAAAAAATAACACTCACTGTACTTGCGTAAACAATTTTCAGCGGTGCACTGAGTAACACGAATAAATTATGAAACCATTACCTATAAAAGAACACCTGTATGTACTCATACTATTATAATCACTTTTGTTATTACCATGAAAATTTTTACTCTACAAATTTATTACATTCTAACTGCTCAATATACAAACCGACTATCTCCACGTTGTCAAAAAAATCAGAATTTTTTTCTCAAATGGAATTAGCTGGATTGCAGATTAAGCAGTCAATTCACTTAAGAGTTAAAGGCAAGCCAAACTTTTATCTATGGATTCAGAATTAAATACAATGTTGCAATTGCATAGTTGCAATGCCATTCAAAGAAAGAAAGTGTTTGTGTTTTAATTCTGTTTATTATAGTGCTTTTGGATACACAATATTTTTTTCCGTCCGGTGCATACAAGAATATATCAGAACGTTTTCCGACGAGTGAGCAGGTCACATACAGCTGTCCATGTGAGAAGTATGGATTTTACTTAATAAAAATACGAACAATTTGAAGAGATCAACTTGTAATTATTAATAATCAGTACCGAAGAGAAAGTTGAAAACCATTCAAATTCGTTGTATCAGATCTAATAAAACAGCACCTATAAAAAAAGGTATATACTGACGAAGAATATATCCATAAGGCAGTTTTATTACAAAAGTATTTTTGTTGTTTTACGATTCAACAATTATGAAAATATGCATTTAAAGTACATTTACATAATACTAAAGTAGTGGTTGATCTCACCAAACTGCAGATGATTGTACAAGATATAAATACTATAAGTCTTTAAAAGTTTATAGAATAAGTATTATATCACCCTTGGGAATTCAGTCAACTAAAATAACGTTTAAAACGATACACTTACCTTTCTGTTTTGTTGTACACGATCACATTTTGTCGAAACGGAATATTTACATGTATACCAACAGAAATTTTGGTTCATGCATATATTAAGACACGTCGGGAGAAAATGTAGGTTTCAAGTTCTCATCTCTAAAGTTGAGAGAAAATTTACGTCAATATTTCATCGCATTTCAAGGCTATTGCATGCTTCCTACCCTAGTTGCTTCGTAGGAATGTAAAGTATTTTATATTTTACAAAACTGAATAACGTAATATTGAAGCTTTCGTTTGTATATAGTTTTTACTACCAGTAATGGAAAATTTATTGAAGTAACAATATTTTTTTAGTAAAATTTCTCATCTGCAAATATAGTTAATTGATGTTAATTTATCGGTGTGTTATTACGATGCCCTTATCTTTTTAATTATCATTTTTATTTCTACTACATTAGTTATAAATGGTAACAATACTTATATTTGTTCAATGAGAGACCTTAATTACGATTGTTTTAACATATTCTTTAGCAAGCCTATTAATAGTATGATACTTCATCTACTGGTTAGTCATGCTCATTCAGTACTTTAACGTTCCTTAAGATTGTTAAATATATTCAGTTTTACAATGTAAGGTCTTCCATACGAGATAAATGTCCAGCACACCAGACATATATTTTAATTTTCTTAATAATAAAGACAAATGTGGATTTTTGAGAGTTTTCAAATATTCACCTCGTGGTGAGCGAAACCAGATCAGTCAATTGTGTTATATTTTCAAAATAGTGCCTTTCCACCGAGTATTGAAAGTGAATACCTTAAAAGTGTTTTCAAATATAGTTTCTTACAAATTGTTACTTATTTTAATTCTTATAACTATTGTATTTTCATGCCTTGATTGACTTTAATTATATCGACGATGTTTTAACCAATTGATGTAACCCTCAAAATTGAAATTGTTCAGGATAGAGAAAAAACTGTTTTTATCGAAAACATTATATGGTGAGATTTTGTACACTTCCATGTATTTTGTCACTAACGACCCGGGTTTCGCCTTTCGGCATCTTCAGGCATTCGAGCACACGAATGGACTCGAACTGAGAGACAGTAAACAGTGTCTAACGTTTATATAGAAGATACAAATGCGACAAATATTATTTTCGAGGTAAGATATTATACGTCTGAGAGCCACACTGATACCTGAGTTAAAATTTTGGTAATCGCCCTAATCCTTATTTTGTAAACACCATATTAACAGAGTGGCGAATTGCCGCTTTTCAAATTCTTTTAGAAATACCAGTGATTTTACAATTATAATAGTATTGTGGGTTTTGACGGGATGTAATTCGACGAATGGGTAAATATATACAATCATTCCACATTAAGTGACATCTCAATAATCCAAATTTGATATTGAAATTCCATCAAGCACCCTCAGTCGATGTCTTAAATTATATTATATGGTGAGTTGCGTTATGGATCTTTGAAATGCACTCCTGTAAATTCTCATGTTTGCAGATACGGGATTATACGTAGAGACTGTCGATAAAATAGTGGGGCTTACATCAAGTGGGGCGGGGAGGTCAGAATTTTTAAACCTGCAACCAATGTAAAATAATGTTTCCGATCCGAAAAGTGGTCAATTTATTTTTCTAATCTTTGAAATGAGATTCGATTATTAACTCGTTTTCGTATTTTTGAGGGTTACATCAATTGGTCAAAACACCACCGATAATTTTTAAGAATACTTATGATTTTTTAAATGAAAATATTAAAAATAACCTCATTAATTTACGAGTATAAAAATATATTTTTACAACTTTTGTAGTAAGTACGTGTTTTTATATTACGGTTTTTCAGTCATAGAGCCAAGTGTGAAGTTTGAGCACTATCATTCTGCTCATTAGGTTAGAACCCTTCCATCGAAAATATATTGGATTGGTTTGTGGATTTTTATCCAATTGCATTGCTATCTGTGATCTGTTTTAACTTTCCTTATAAGTTCCTGAAACAGGAAGTAAAGAGAGATTAGCTCACTGGATCTTCTAAACATGATCCTTCGTTAATGTTCTACAAAGATATTGAAGGTAAGCGACTGGTGAGCTATGGATAATTTGTTGAAACGCTTCATAAGAAGTCCACTGCCCCACACAAGGATATATTGTTAAAAAATACTCATTAAAATTTAATATATATTGATTTATGTTGGTTTGTTAAAAAAACTTCTCAGCAAATTGTTTTATGTAGATTAAAAACGAGATAATGCAGATATAATGTATTTTAAATCGAAGCACCTTAATATTTCTTTTATTTAATAAACAGTATTTAGTAAAATTTGTCGAACAGCTCACTTGAATTGTAGTATATCTCTTGTACGTTGGAGACAAATGCTTGCAGTATGGAGACTTCTGTTGGTAACTTAAATATTCATAGCTTTTGGGAGGTAACGCTTATTACGGCTATAACTTAGAAAGTTTATTCGTATTTAACTTGTTTCTCTTTTGAACTGGCTGCATTGTCCTATGCATTAAATATATACTGATGCCAACTTTTGTTTCGTCGATGATAAAATTGAATGAATCGACTCAAGAAAACTATTTAGGTACTTTGGAAAAGTATTTCCGTAAATTACTCCCGCATATAGGTCAAATATAAACGACAAAACACATTTTCTGAAATATAATACAGCTACAGTATAGTTGTGTAAGTAATACTGTGTGCTCAATTGTAACGGAGTCGTTAAATTAAATAGTTATTTGTCATTAATTGCTTATTCAGCTGATTGTATTATTAAGAATTACATGTGGTTTTTCTACTACCTACCTAGTATCATAAGACTATTAAAACTTCACAACACGACAAATCACGTATCACACCTAGCAACACAACAATAGAATAAAGTAGTTATCAATTTCAATTTTATTTTGAAATGAATTTCCACAACATTATTGCAGAATCCATAGAAACTATTTTATGTGTCAAACGTGATACTAAAGCTGAATGCGTATGTGTTTTCTTTTTCATCAACCTATATTTTTTTCAATTTTAATTGTCTTCGGCCTATGTAGTCTAATAACAAGCGTTCCATTAAGCAAGATTAGACAAGGTCGATATAAAATTATATTGTTTTTCATTCCGATTTAACCTTAGTTCCAAAGTGTAATAACTCATTAAGCATAATTCTGAGATTATCTAAAAAATGTATTTATAATATTATAAACATAATTTTATTTTTTTCTAATATTATAAAAGGTTTTTTCATATGCATTCACAGGATTTTCGTAAGTGTTATAATTTGGATCTAAACTAATAATAGCCACTGTCGTTCTTAAATAACATATTACCACCAAATAACTCACAGATTACCACTTGTTACATTTTGGAACTGGTGGGTATTGATGATCTAATCACCCCTCGCACTTAACTCAAAACTGCAAAGTATCAATTTAATTGAAGGCACGACTGACTTTTGTTCTTCTCAAGTTGATCTCGAATGAAAGTTTTTGTAGCATATGAAATCATTTTTTTTTTAATATTTGTCGTATTCGAAATTAGCTATAATGCCATTTATTTTATTATTTTGAAGCATTACAAAATAACAAATATTGCAATATCACACTTAAAAAACTATTAATTTGAATATGTAATGCGATTTTATCGAAATATTATAATATATCGATATTGTGAATAAAACTGAATCTCATAAATCATAAAAAAGAACTATCTAAAAAATGTCACGCTGCAGTCAGGTTTTATGTCATACCCCGTTCAAAGAAGTTTTATTCAGAGCGTACCGAAATATCTAAAGCTAGTTTCGTTTTTCACAAAGTTGGAGTGTCACTTGCAACGATCGTCTTGACAACTGAATTACTTCGGACAAAGTTCCATGACGATCAACTTTTTTAAAGTCAAAATGTTTTTAACCGTGCTGCAACAAATAAGATAAAAAACTTTCAAGTTTACCTTGAAGCTCTCTTTTATTAAGTGTCTATATATTTTATAATTTTTAACCGGTTAACTTTTTAAAATATTTTTTATACTGGGTATGTAAATATTTTTCATAACACCGTTTTTGAATATATATATTATCAATCAAATTTTTAATTTTATGTTTCGTTCTGATGTGTCTATTTCATTGATTATTTGGTTACGTACATATCACATTTTAATATTGACCTGGAAATCAATATTTCACGATCATAATAATCTTACCAATTTCAAATAACTTAAATTCATACTGCAAACAGATATAACAATAATACTCTAATTTCAATAAATTTTACATTATAAGAGATTTTTTTTATAGACAAGCAAAATATGTCTAAGGAACACGAAGATTCAAAACATTTAAGGAAGGTCTCCGAAGTGGATTAATGAAGGCTTATTACAATGATTACATTATTTATGACAATATTATAAAAAAAGTTGAACAAAAATACCAAATGCTTATAATCGAAAGCTTTTAATAGGTGAAGTTATTCGTATGTGACAATATTTCTAAAAACGTACACTCACTCAAACGGTCAAGCGACGCGTTTGACATAAACTAATCTTCTCTCTATGGTGAAAGCTTGTAGTCGAATTTAATACTGAATGGAGGGGCTTGGTTGACCTAACAAATCAGTTCTCTGAATCTAAAGGGGATATGGTCTTCAGTCACCAGAGGCAACAAGATTGAATTCGGTAATCTCTCGCTGAAGCATCCATTATGCAACTTTCTATAGCCATTTGCATCAAAATACTTCCTTTGCTTAAAGCGCACTTTTTTTAGAGAAATTCCATATTGAATACGAATATTTATTTGATACTATGTAAATATTCTCAAATTGAATATTAAAAAATTTAGTATTAGTAATTTTTTGTCAATATTTGAATGGTGATGTGTGCAAATTTTTACTGAATCACGGTGACCCAGTGCATACATTATTTGCATAAGTGCTATTGGTATCTTTGGCTGGGAAATGGCACATATTGAGTATTTATTTATCAAAACTCCTGTCTTATATATGGGTAAGTGTAGAGTGGATAATAAGGAGTCATTTCTTTTAATGTGCACCCTTAAAAACCATAAAAGCAATAAAGCGATCGAGCGATTGATCGACGAAGATTCCCAAAGTATATAATATAATTCGAGCTATTGAGATTTTGTACATTTCCATGTATTTTTTCACTAACGACCCGGGTTTCGCCTTACGGCATCTTCAGGTATTCGATCACACGAGTGGGATCAAACTAAATCAGACAGTTTATAACGATTATATACAAAATAAAATAGAACAAATCTTATCGCTGTGTCTAAGAAATTAACATCTAGACTAGTGATCACCTTACGACTGAAAAGAGGGATGAAGGGGTTTTTTTTAAATGCAATTCCAAGAGATCCCAATCTTAATTTAGAGTGACCATGGATCGAAACCCGGGTCGTTAGTGACAAAATACATGGAAATGTACAAAATCTCAATAACTCAAATTTGATATTGAAATTCTATCAAGCACACTCAGTCGATGTCTTAAATTATGTATAAAATAAACTTCAATTTTTACGTCTCATAAGGCCAATACTATTTTATAGTAAAATCATTTTCAAGTCAAATTTAACATAAAAATTGTTTTAAAAATACTAAAAAAGTATCAATTTTGTCATTATGTCAAGTATAGATATATATTATAACGAATTATGTAATCTTCAACGTAGCATACAAAAGTTGACTATCACTCATTCATATTAAAAGCATGCAAAATTGATGCGAGTATTCGTTTACAATGACCCTAAAATCCATCACGCAAGTGCATAATAAATGCATTGACATCGTATAAGTACGGTCAAATTGTATTACACATTTTGAATGACATCCCAACGGATGCAACTACGCGGCGACGCAGGCGCGCCTCGACGCGCTACGTCAGTACAGCTCCAGCCTCTGAATCTGCCGGCTGAGTTCCTGCGTCCAACCTCACACTCTCCGACGCCCCCTTCTACGTCGCTGCCAAACAAACAGACCGGTCATATACAGAGAATGCGTCGCGCATCGCCGCGTAGGCCGGGGGAAATTAACGATAATTATATTTTTATTAATACCGCCAGTGACTGTACTTGTTAATTGAGTGAAGCTGTTTTTAAATTAGTGTTCTTGTTTTAACGTGAATTTTATATTGACGAGTGATGTATTAATCTGTTTTAGTATGGTCATTTATATTTTTCAAAGCTGCGATTCTATGTAAGTATTGTTCGTTTATATAACACAATTATAATAAAAGATTTTTAACAGACAGAACAATGTCATTTTTAATGTTTAATTTTATATTAGTTTTGCAATATTTAATAAGTAAAAGAAAATAAAAAAATGTTCGGAAAACTGTTATTATATAGTCATACAAAATGTAAAATATCTTTATCTATATCTAAATATATGTCTTATCAGGAATTAAACAATATAATTGCATTAATTATCAATAAAAAAGTAGAATATATATTATTTTTAGAAGCATGGAAATTCATATATCTCATGTAAACATTTGTTATATAACACATTTATAATGATTTTTTGACGATTACTATCACTGGAATGAATTTGCGCAATTAGAAAAACGATTGATAGGACAGAATGCATTTAAATACTTCATTCAAAATAATGAAAAAAAAAATAATTTAATGTGAAAACGAATTTTACAATTTAACATCAATAATTTTATTTCTTGTATTTTCAATAATATGGTTCATTTTACTCATCATTTTATTTTTGGAGGAAGTATTTTTTATAAATAATGAACACAAAAGATTGTGTAATATTAAAAAATATATTTTTCTTAATTTATTCAATTTGGTTTAAATAATAAATAAAAATTTTTCATAAAAGCTTATTCAATATTTTTACTTCTCTCTTAAATCATATGGTAAAATTTTGAATTATTTTTTGAAACGTTAAGTATTTTCAATTTTCCAACCCATTTCCGCGTTCTCTAACGCCAGAAAATCAATTGTTTTAAACTCAAGGCTTATTCTAATAGAAGCAATTTATTATGCGTAATTAGCATCGCAGGCCAAATCAAAAGTAAGTTAATCAAGCGCAGGACGGAAGCTCTCGGCACTAACAAAAACTCCCTCAATGTAAATTGCCGTCAAACAATTGACTTCCCGTCATTATTGCTTCTACGCAAATTGCGTGAATCCAGTATTCTAACCATCCCGGTATTAAATTAATAGCTCGAACCAAAGGTACTACAATTAACATTACCGTTTCAAATTAATTTAAAGTTAAATTCAAATAAAACTGAACATGTATATATCGATGGTGTTTTGGCCAATTGATGTAACCCTCAAAAAACACGGAAATGAGTTAACGATTGGATCGCATTAGACGAAATAGCAGATCTCAGCCAAATGCCGTAGACTAGAAAAATAAATTGATAACTTTTTGAAAGGAAATCATCATTTTACATTGGCTTTCGTTTTTAAAATTCTGATCCCCCCTCTCACTTGTAATGATGTAAAACACTATTATATCGACTCTCTCTACGTATAATCCCGTATCTGCAAACATGAGAATTTACAATAGTGCATTTCAAAGATTCAAAACGCAACTCACCATATAATGTTTCGGATAAAAACAGTTTTTACTCTCTTGAAAAATTTCAAATTTGAGGGTTACATCAATTGGCCAAAACACCGTTGACATGTTACGCCAAATGAATGAAACTGCTTGTTACATTAAATGAGAGAATTTTTTCCTAATTCATGAAAAAGTGCAAGCTCACTGTCACTTTAATGAATTAGGCAAATTATCTGCCGAGTGCATGAACTCGACATGATTTTTTCTGCCTCGTTCATGCATTAAGCACGATAAGATGGCGCTCCGGTGGTTTTTTTGCAACTAAACCAAATGTCATTGATTGTGTAAAAATATATCAATCAATAATTACAATGACGTTCATTTCCATTTACCATGCCCAAAAATCTAGTACTGTGTACGAATTTTATTAAAAAGTATTTTTGCGGTTTGAATCTTGCGTTAGGTTGGGTTAGGTTAGGTATAATTAGTCAGATTTACTTAAATGACACCACATTCAGGAAATTTACTAAAATTGTTGCACGTCCAATCTATGACACAACCTAAGCTCGGGACTTCCCGCATCTTAATAAATAAAGCTTATTAGATATCCGTATGAAAATTACCTTTTCTATTGTCATGTTGACAGTTAAAAAATTTAATGCTCTGCCGAATTAACGCAATCAGTAATGAAAAATCAACCGAAATACCATAATAGTTTTTCTAATACCGGTATTGCAATCCCTTGACCCTAAACGTAACCACTACAGATTCTATCGTCATATAAAACAGGTAAGTAGAATTCATTTCATATAATTATTATTAGTGATAGTTTTTTTGCGAATATTTACTTCTCGTGCTAAAAGAAACTGGAATAAGATCTCTGGAGATACTACCCACTATTTGATTATTTTGATAGCACTACAACTGTCATTATTTTGAAATCTCTTAGCTACATTGTCTAATTTTTGCAAGACGAGAGGTTTATGCCGATTAAGTCGTCAAATTTTATTTCTGAAGTTAATTGACCGACTGACAAATAATAATTAAATTATTTAATGAACAGTAAAATTTGTTCTATAAAGAGATGACAATTATGGCCTGCATACGTCCATACAGTTTTTTTGTTTGTTTTGAAGGCATAAAATAATAATGGTTACATAGTGTGGCCTTTGAGTGTGACATAATAAAGTGTAAGCCAGCATTTTATGAATAGTTAATTCAGCGGGTTATGTCTTACCCCTCTAACACATCCGTTGATAACTAAGAGTGCAAATTGCTTTTCCTCACACAATTGGAAATAAATATTCCGACCTCCACAATAGCTGCATATTAATTATTCAATGAAAGTATCAATATCCGCAACACAAAATCGAATTCGAAACCAAAGCAAAGATTGATAAAGTGTGTTTATCAATCTTTGTACAGACGAATTAACAATGGATTCTAAACTTTATGTAAACTAATTCGTTTTTTTTTTATTGAATTACAATTAACAATTGATTGAACAGTAATACTAATACACACAAATGTACCTGCAGCAGTAATTGAAGAGGTATTTATGCCTTCATAAGACACACGGTTAAAAAAGTAAGATTTTGAAATAAAATGTGTAAAGCGGCAACAGTAAAATTGTTAGAAAAACTTTCAAGATTTGGAGATTCCAAATGCAAAACACAACAAACATATTTATTAGACGGTCGTTATTTAACCACTCGAATTGATTATAATCAGTTTTTCATTGAAGTTAAATTTATTATTTAGAAGTTATTGATTTACTGGTTGGAAATTCATTTCTGAACAGTACATGACATTTCAGAGTCATGGATTATAATATTGACCAAGACATTTCTGCAGTCACTTCGTCTAGCCTGGCTTTTGGAATTTTAACTCGTCTTACGACACCGTTACGTAAAGCTATTTAATATACACATTTTTAACCCTAACAAACATTCTTTGTAGCTGTCAACATTCAGCAATACTACGTGACTCTGAGATAATGTAGTTTATCATATACAAACTATGACATAACATATTGTAATGTTTACGGTCGTCGGAGTGATGCGAGTCTGTGAATAATTATTTTGGATTTGCAAATTATTTCACCGCGATAGGCTCGATATAATCGGATTTACCTGATAAGCTTATAATCCCTATTTAAAGGTTCGAAACTCACTGATAAATGAATACTATTTTAAGCAGCTTGACTTAACTTTGTGGTAAGTCATATTGTACCATTAAACATAATATGACTGATATTTTAGTTTTAGACTATCTCTATTTGAATATTACTTTTATATCAAATATGAATCTAGTAAATCAAAATGCTACATTCTATAATATAATTTAAATAATTACTGTTTGATTTCTTTAATGGTAAGATTTAAAAAAACAATTATTATTTAATTTTTGATTTTAGTTATCTTATCTGATTTATGTATATATTGAATTTTTTCCTTGTCCACTCCCAATGTGAAGCATATGGTCTCCCAATGGAGGTATCTCAACATATTTTTTCTATGAAAACTGTTTGTTACTCAGTTGCTCAACCTCTCTTCATCGAAGAGAATAGAGATAGGATAGGGCTAGTACAGAACTAGTGGTTAGCTAATCGCTCTCGCTACACCTAGTAAGGATGGGATGGGTGGGTGAGGAAAGAGTTTTTAGACAACACATACACTCAGACTACGAACAGAAATCCATAAATCGATTGAAATATCAATTTATGAAAACTGTCCGCACCGGGAATAGAACCCGAGACATCCGATGCCGTAGCCCACGACGCTACCAATTGCGCTATGGATGCCGACATTGACGGATATTGAAATAAAGGATCTAAATTAATTCTCAGAATTAAATATGCAACATGTTCATATAAAAATTATTAACAGAATATTTATCCATCAAAATTTATGTTGGCTTTGATTCAACTGGCTTTCATTTCTCAATTATTCGAGTTGAAAATTTATTATAAAACTCATTGAAATTAAAATTTTAGGAACAACAAAACAATTTGATTCATCATTTAAAGTGATTGACCCTCAATGATTGGTCGTTTAAAGAGGTCACTTACCACTTTAAACACTTACTATCATTATTTTGATTAGATTCAAAATTACTTTGAAGAATGACTTTATAATCTGGTAATAATAGCAAAATGTTTACTTCTAGAAATAATTGAGAATTTTTTTAAAAGTATTTTAACCATATCTAATACTAATGTAGAGCGCATAAACTTCTAGTGAACCATTTTAATTCATGATATTAAGTGAGAATTGGATGTGAGTCATTCGCTCTTTTATTAAAGAGAGTAAGGAAGGAAGAATTGATTTAGAAAAGAACTAGTAGTTACCTAATCGTGAAGGATACGCAAGTGTTCATTGTAGGATTCTATAACCCTACCGTATATCGGAATATGACGAAAGCTCACCCACCTACGGTGACAGAAAGAAATAAGATTATTTACATCTAAAATAATTTAATAAAATCATTACTCTAGCTTAATATCTTTAATATTTCTTGTGGCAAGTATTTCAATACAATATTCATGCTAGAAAATTTTACTTATTTACTTGAATATATGAAAATATCAATTCCTCGGCATCCAGGAAATAACAAACATAAACCTAAATATTCGTGACCCAATGGACTTCAAGAGGAAAATATGAAATAGTAAAATATAAATGAATAAAAATCAAGTCTGTTATTTACGTAGTGAAGCGATGTCAGATTCATAAAAACACCCAACTTGCAAACTACGTCACAATGAATTTAAATAAACGTTAAAAAGTTTTATTACTATATTGAAGAACTTACGATGCATTTTTAAACAGTAGAGGATATTAAAACTGATGTGCAGTATATAATATAAGATAAATATGTGATCAGTAAAATCAAACATAAGCAGTAAAACTTGCAGAGTAGAATGCGTCTAGAGTATTGGCAAATATTGATTAACTATTTATTATTAGCATTGTGACTATTTTATAGATAGATACAAGTAGTGGTTTAATTTATATTTCAAGTACACGTCCATTTAATTTCTGGTAAATCACTTGTATTTCATTTCGAAATGTAAAAAAAGTTAGTTTTGTAAAAGACTTTGACATTATCCACTGTTTATTTTAATGGTTAATTTATTAAAAATATTGATTACGTTATGACTAAATATGCCATTTAAAAATCTGCATTTAAAATTAATTTAACAGCCTCCATCACATAAAAATATTAATTATTAAGGAACAGTTTCTATCCAATTATAAGGGAATAATTACAGTCAAATAGCACGCTCGTTGTTCATTTTCTTTTTTTTGTCACTAGTAAGTAGTGACAGATACACAATGGATATTAGAAACGTTACCAGATGCCACCATAATAATGATTCCAAACATATATATATAAAATAGTTGACAGCTAATTCGGCATCAAAACTTCGTTAAATAATCTATAAAATTTCTTTCTCATGTAATCTTTTAATAAGCTTTCATTATTTTAATTATTAATGCTACGTTATATTTTTTGAAAATTTTTCCAATTGAAATTCTTTTACACATTGAGTCCCGGAGCCGTGTTTTCACGTGATACAACAACCTACGCTTGAGCGATACGTATTACAACGGAATGCTGGTTTTAATTATAGTCAAGACTTATAACTTTCCAAAAAAGTCATTTAATTTTTGTTATTGTCAAAATAGGTTTTGGTTTTATTGACTTAAAATCTCAATCAAATTTTAGTTCTTTAATATTCCTCCTTCTGGAGACGATATTACAGTGACACCGAGTCCACTCCGAGATAGAGTTTTGCAAGATCTACAAGACATATATACAAGGGTATATGTCTAAGCACATATTGATACCGATACCATCAACAGAAAAAAAATAAACCCCGTAGAACATGCAAGGTGTGTGCAAAACATAAGAAAAGGAGCGAGACTCGGTACATGTGTAAACATTGTCGTGTGGCTCTTCACAAAGAGAAATGTTGGCAATTTTACCATACAAAAGTTCAGTATTAAAATGTTTTAAGCTATTCCAAAAAGTTTCATTTTATTTCATTTTATTTCATCCAATATTTCCATAGTTATAACACTTTTATTGAACGCTTACGAAAAATGATATTTCTTCAAAAATGGGCCGGGTACACGGGCTTGTCTTACCTGATTTTGGCCGGAGCTGATAGCACTAACATTGTTATATACAAAATTGAATATAATTGATATATGATACAAAATAAGATCTTTTCGTCAATAAATTATTTAAAATTTTAATGTTTCATGCAGGATTTATTATTGAAGTTAATGATTTACATTGTATTTTAAAAAATAAAACACAGTTCATTTGTAATACTTCCAGATATTTATAATGATCAGGACCGATTTCGCTCATCACAAGCATTATCAACTTGATAATTTGCGTGATGAGTGAAACCGGTCCCGATCATTATAAATATGTGGAAGTAGTACAAATGAATTGTGTTTTATTTTTTAAAATATAATGTCTTTCCACCAAGAATTTACAGTTAACACCTTAAAAGTGATTTACATTGTTTTGACAATATAATACTGTTGTTTGTTGACTCTTTCCAGGTTTTCAGTAGCACAAATACAACTAACAACAACTTTAAAGGTATTGTAGAAGCTTTGAAGAGAGTTTACAACAATTTTATCTTTTCAAAATATCGACAACATTGAGGCAAACATCAGCATTACATTAAATGAATAGAGAAATAATTTTTCTTTTGAACTTTTCGTGAAGTCTAAGAACACAGCAATAACATAATAAGTTTAATTAAATATCTGTATATAATATAGATCAGGTAGTGTTTCATAAAAATTATGGTTTTTTAAACGGATCAATTTATATGAATTCAATATAGGTTTCAATAAGTAAATAATTAGCAAATGAAATGAGGCGAAATATTATTTGATATTATAGAAAGATTTATTAAAGTATATAAATATATTTTCTTTTGACGAAAGATTTCAATTACTAAAGTGCTTGAATCATTTTAATTTAAAAGTTTTGTTAAATTTACATTGGAAAAAGAAAGTTCATAATAATTATTTCATTATATGGAATAATTTGAGGCTAAATGACAGACTTTGTTCAGTGAGCGAACAATTAGAACTGAATGGAGAGATGTCTTCAGTTCGGGGCGCGACGACAGAATGTAGGTCCTTTTTTATGGTTTTTCCTGTATACTGTCGTCGGGTTGTATTGTTTTCTGCATTGTTCATCACTTGAATTGATGCCTGCTTTTCCCAAGCACTTTTATAATTACGTATGCAGAATTGGCGTCATCTATATTGATTAGTTTCCGCAGATCACTTGAATTTGTTAACTTTTTGCAAGGGCGTTAAACTGTATAAATATTATGCGCAATTTGCATCGTCTATATTGATTACTCGCCACAGTCTGATACACACTATGGCTGAGGTAAAAAATCACAGAAGTGAAATTCTTCGATTTTTTTTATCTTTTAAGTATTTACTTATCTCCACATGTGTGCCGAAACACAAAAGTCAAATTCTCTCAAAATTTGTAGTAAATAACATTTATCAAAAATACGATATAATATTCTTTTAATATAACTACATATAATTCAACCACATAAGTAAGACCAACGTAATATATATTTCAACACATTTTGTTTCTAGCAATTTTCTGTGACTTATGTAATTGTTCCCCCTATGTATCCGTGCATAAATCTCTTCAACGAATATTTAGATCAAGACTTTGAATCAATTGTGGTAACAACTATCTTATTTATCAAATCTTACGATTAGGATTGATATATTTTGATGATACTTTTTTGAAGAGGAAAACATATTTACACAAATACGTCGTGTTAAATGCCTCAAAGTATAAAAAGATTTTCTACTCATAAAGATTAACATAAGGAAAAAATAAATTCCAAAAGTAGGCTTTTATGGTGTGATGGCAAGAGCTCAATACATACCACTACATGTTTTAATCGCGACGAAAATTTAAAATGTTAATCTTAATATCCTGTTTCAGCCTTGTGAAACGTTTTCGATTATTACCTGTCAAAAACACATTCCAATTGAGAAATCTAAAAATCAATAAAATCACCGTTTTCCAGAATTCGAGAAGAATTCACAATAAGGTATTTCACGTTTGATTTATTGTGACAGTATATCGTCAATAATACAACGCAGGATGATCGAGTGACGCGATTCAATATTTGACATTTTGTGTCTATGCAGATAAAAACACTTTTTTTTGACGTGCTGTATAAATATGTTTTAAAATGATATTCTAAAAGAAAAAAAGGAAAGAGAATAAATGATTTCGATAGGTATTTGCTAACAGCTTTTTTCTAATAACTATTGTTATTAAATTACTTTAAATAAAATAATACAAAATGTTTGCTTTTTAAATAGCACTATCATGTAGATTCGTTCATTTTTTGTCATTGATTGAGACTTAAAACTGAAACCAGTATCAGCAATATGTTTTGGTATCATTGTGTATCCGTACTGAAATTGTGACATGTGATTCAAAATGATTCAAATCATCATTGTCTATTTTTTTTAATCTTTATTGGAGACAATGCTTAGGTAAAATTTTAAATTTAAGAAAAAACTATGTGGACACTGCTTTTTTTGTCCCTACACAACATAATTTTTTTTCAGGGGAGGCGTTGTAGCACAGAGGTTGGAAATCACTGATTTAGAATAATGATATATAGACATAGAGCGGATATCTTTGAAAAAAGTATATAATCAAAGATAATTATCATCAATCACTTTTTCTGAAAATCAAAGAAATGATAATTATTGTCCCACTATTTGAATCAGCGTCGGCGTCCGTGGCGCAGTTGGTAGCGTCGCTGGCTACGGTAACGGATGTCTCGGGTTCGATTCCCGGTGCGGACGGTTTTATCTTTCAATCGATTTATGGATTTCTGTTCGTAGTCTGAGTCCTCCCTCCCTCCCACCCATCCCATCCTCATGGGGCGTAGCGAGAGCGATTAGCTAACCACTAGTTCTCTCAGCCCTATCCTTCTATCCCTACTCTCTTTGAAAAAGAAAGAGAGGTTGAGCAACTGAGTAACAAGCAGTTCTCGTAGAAAAAGTCTGTTAAGATACCTCCATTAGGAGACCATATGATCCACATTGGGAGCGGACTTGGAAAAAATAATTTTTGAACAACTTACGTGGTTTATGCACTTTCCATTGCAGAATACAATTGATTAAGATATCAAATTTAAATTATTGAGATTTTGTACACTTCCATGTATTTTGTCACTAACGACCCGGGTTTCGCCTATCGGCATCTTCAGGCATTCGAGCGCACGAATGGACTCGAACTGACGATTGATCGACTGACTCAGTTCGAGTCTATTCGTGCGCTCGAACGCCTGAAGATGCCGATAGGCGAAACCCGGGTCGTTAGAAACAAAATACGTGAAAGTGTACAAAATCTCAATAATTCAAATTTGATATTGACATTCCATCAAGCACCCTCAGTCGATGACTTAAATGATTAAGATATTATGATACTTGTAAATATGAATTGATTTTAGTGTTCTTTTTCCTTTGACAAGAAATATTTTGATGACTATGCTATGTACATATTTTATGCTTCAATTTTAAATTTATTAAAAAAATAACACATTATAATAAAAGAATCTATTTAATTTTATCTTGAAGAAGTAAAACATGTTATCTTTTCTGAAATTATAGTCTCATAAAGCTTTCATAACCATAACGACTATCTCTAAGTTTCTTTGGATGTATTTAAATATTAATAAATGAAAAATGGAGCATTCATCTCTTGGGTAAAAAGAAATCACTATCTGACTGTAAATTTGACAGAATTTATGACGTTTTCATTTGGATTTATTACGATTTTTAGATGGTTTTCCTAATAACACTGAGTTGGGCACGGAGTTTCGAATTGTTCCGAACACACTTGTTATTCAAAAATTTTAAAAAGTCATCGAAAATCCATTTATAATAATCAATATTCTTTCAATATACATTAACAGTCTTTACAGCTTAGATTTTTTTATTTAAATGAAGTAGAGACATTATCATGGGCAATAATAAGTGATATAACATAAAATTTTGATTAGATTTTATACGTAATTGTTATTGATGAGTGTTTTTACATGTTACAGAAAATAGCTTTCAGAGAATTTTAATGCTACTCTTTTACTCTGGAGTGCTGAAAATATCTTAACTTATAATCATTAAATTGTTATCTTTCTACATTTAATGTTTTTTACGTAAACTTAACACATTTCAAAAATAAAAATAGTTAATTTAAAATCTGATTTTAGCGTCAGAATAGTCATTTCAATGGCACACAATCACATCGTTTGCAAGTTTAATGCTTCTCAAAGTTTTCCCGGCTCCTCGTGTTGACATTCGTATGGTGAATATTTAAAAGGTCCTCCCTGCGGAGACGTTTCTCTCATCTTAAAGGCGTTTCAAAGGTTTGAGTGACTCTAATATGCTGAATGAAAACGTTGTCTTTGATGTGAGCTTTGAAAAAAAGTGATATGTTATTTTTTTTCTTTTTGGAAGCGCTATGAAATGTCGCAGAAGATATTTCCAATTCATTATTCAAATATATGTTTTGATATGGTATATTTTGAAACCGTACCAAATTATATTTTTCGTGGAAAATGAATAAATAGTTGTATTTTTATTTTTTTAAAGTAAGCTACCAATTTGGAATCTAAAAACTCATAATAAAGCATCTCAACGATAGTTTTTTTACAAAACCTGTTCATAATTTAGTCGGTCGACCTCTCTTTTTGAATACGGTAAAGAAAGTTAGATTGGGTAAGCAATAGTCTATTAGTTAGCTTATTGAACTATATACTTCTATTTTAAGAATCGTATTATAGGTAAGTTTGAAGGATTGGATTTAAATCCATAAATTGATTAAAAAATCAATGTATGCAAATATCGGTACGTAGTTTTAAACAATCGTTACACAGCTATGGTAAAACAAAGGTATCATTTTAAATTAATTTCAATAAACTAATTATCGAAAATGTTCCACGATTTTCGGAATAAATACTTTTTATTTTCATCAAATCAAAATTTATGCTTTCTTTTGTCGTTTTAGCAAAGTTTATCAGTTAAACTGCCAGATTTATTTATTATTCAATTGTCAAATATAAAAGCTACAGCAGTTGAAATATGTTCATAGCAAAATCATGTGTATTCAAATTGATAAATATGGCTACCAAAAGGAATTTTATTTTGTTGTAAAAAAGCTCTAATTCAAAAAAATATAAAACTAAATGAATTCTTTCATTGAATTATTGATAAAACAATATTTATTTTAATTATTTTTTTATGTCACTTTTAAATAGTATTTTTGAATAAATTTCAATCTGAATAAAAGGTATGTTATATTTTCTGTAAATTTGACGTTATTCTATTTACATCAATAAAATTTAAATTGTCGAAATTTTGTACATTTCCATGTATTTCGTCACTAACTTAAATCACATCAATAATTGCATTGTGACCTTTTGTCAGAGTTAAAATAAGTGAACCTACATCAAATTTTTAAATGAGATTGTACTGATCTGAAAGGAAAATCAAATTATGCAAATATGATTTTATGTGTCAAAATTATTCACAAAGGAAATTTCAATAAAATATATTTTTCCTATTTTTGGTAACGTGATCTGTGACACCGAGCATGCCGTTCTGAGAAAAAGATACATATTGAAATTCTTCTAAAGGTTATTTTGTTTCTGCTTACCTACAATATTGTATTTTGGGTATTTTTCACGATCTCATAAATATGTGAATTTTTAATAAATTCTTATCACATACAATTATTTTATTTTTATTGTATTCAATAACTTACGGAAGAGCAAATCATGAGTTTATTTTAAATCTCTCATATATAATGTTCCTTTTTTTAAACATATTTAAATACACAACATTACCTAATTAAAGCATTTTCATTTTGACAGTCGAAAATATAATACATTGAAAAACAATTCTTCTCCAGTCGTTTTTGTTTCAATACTTTTGAAATAGTTTAGATAAATTGACTTAAATAGAATTATACTTGTATTGACGTTTTCATTATATATATATACAGGTGACCCTCGACTTTCTCACAGAATTATTTCCTGAAAATATGTGTGAATGTGCAAAAGTAGAGAGATGTAAAAAAACATCCAATTTTATTAAAAAAGCTTCATAATATGTAAATTAATTTTAATAGAAAACACTTAGATACGGAATTTTCATTCAATACACTTTCATTGTAGTAAGTTAATTATTAAATTAATCGTAAAGAAGAAAAGAAACATTTTAGTTTCCAAATAATTTACCCCATTTGTTGACGTGAAATTCATGAAGCTATTTTTTAATGTGTAAAGATTAAAATTGTATCACAATAAGAACTGTATTCTATCTATATTTTTTTTATTAATAAAGTGTTTTTGATGAAGACATGACAGTTAATCTCAAATCGAGTGAGGTTTTGATTTGATTACATAATATCTCTAGAAATCAATATATTTATTATCCTGTATGGTTGAAACGAATTTATTATTTATCCAACATTATGCATAACATATAAGGTAAGAATAAAATAAAACATTATTGAAAAAGATGAATCTTTCAAGTTAATACTATAAAAACTATAAGTAATATTGTCTATTTAATCGTTGATTTTGTGAAAACAGCGTGGCTTAGTACGAAACCTAGAATTTTTGAGAAAAAATCGAAGATTTTTAGCATCTAGTGAGCATTTACAACTAATAACCACCAAAGCTGAAAGAATCTTTGCTAAATGAGCAGAACTGGTTTCACTTCTTTTTTTTTAAAAATTAGAAAATTTATAACTTTGGTAAGTAGTATGATTTTACCAAGTATTATATCGATTGCGTTGGCCGAGTAACAAAGGTCTAGGCTTTATAAATAAATCTCAATAATTCAAATTTGATATTGAAATTCCATCAATCACCCTCAGTCGATTTCTTAAATTATATAAATAAATATATATCTATACGTGGTACAAAAATTCTAATCACCGTATCTCCATTGGACTGTGATAATTTAAGCCCTTTATATTCTACGTAGCTACCAGTAAAACAACAACACAACATTATCGTCTTATCCACTATTATATTTAAATTCATTTAATAATACTGTTGTCATTTTATTTTAGGAAAGTGAAGTAAAATACATCTAACAAGTTCCAATGTGTAACCGAAAATTAAGATGATGTCAGGAAATTGTCAACTACGGACTATCGTGTCCGCCTACACTGTGATTATACTATTTGGTAAGGATTCATCTATTATCTCTAGAATAACATTTAAATTGTTTCATCCTTTTGGTACTTCAGAAATAACTTCGCCTTGTAAAAATATATCAAACACCATGTCTTATTTTTTATTTAGGAATATGATTCCAATGTTGAATGCGTTACGCGATTAAGCAGTAAGACGAATGATGATGATGATATCGGCAATGCAGCCTAGAGTAGATGTTCACGTTCGGCGAGTGGTGACAGACTGATGATCCCTTTTCTTTTCGTAGTCCACCTTAATCGTCATATTGTGTTTTACAAATATCGCATTTTGATAATTTTCATGCTTGCAGATGGTTTCCTTTTAGAATCACATATTTAGGAAAAACGTATTTTGTTATAAGTTTTATTTTATGGAATCTTTTTTTTTTAAATAACTATTATAAATTTCGCAGACATGCTCTGGCACAACACAAACCTTTTCTTCTAATATCACATTTCGCGAATCCATAGTCATTTATCTCTACATCTATTGCGACGTGTTAAAAATTATTGTTTCGATATATATACACAACAGAAACACTATATTTCTTGGTACAGCCCTATTTACCAAATAAACTAGTGGATTATTGTATCTATATTCTTAATTTTAGATTATGTATGAGATGCATTTTTACATGGGTCAGTGGTGCAGTGTTCAATTTCGTTGGCTTCGGTCGCGGATTCCAGTTCGGGCAGTTTTAAGAATTGATTTTTCTATCGTTTAACGGATTTATGTTCGAAGACATGGTTGTTTTTGATATCTAAAGTTCCCTCACACCCCTCCGAAAAGAAAACGGGGTGTAGAAAGAGTGATTAGCTAACCCCAACGCTTGTTATAGCCGTATCCTTCTATGCCTACTCTCTTCAAAAAACAGACGTTGAGCAACTGTAATAAGCAGTTCTCATGGAGAATCTGATTAGGTACCCCTATTAAGAGGGGATATGATGTCGACGCCATACTAATTCTTACACCAATGCTTTATTAGAAACACTTTACAAATGTGTTGTTTCGTTGCTAAAAAGTCCTTGCGATGCATATTCATCTTTGATGCCCCAAAATAATTTCAGTTAAGAACAATATTAAAATTATCAAATCTACATTTATTTTTGGCAAATTAAGTACTCCAATCTTCCCATTCAATTGAAATCAAATGAAAAATATAAATAAAGTTATATTCGTAAATTTTTATGGAATAAGACATTTAGATTCATAATATAACACATATATGTCCACCGTGGAAAGGCAAAAAGACGTAACCCACATCAAAAAATATTGTGTATAACTCACACAAAACTTGTTTAGATTATATTTGCATGTATATATATAATATATTGAGTATAACGGCAAAATAACGTATTCTTCCGTCATTTCAAATCATTTTTTTTCGAAAATCTCAATGTTTACAATTTAATAAACGTTTTGTGTGGGCTATACAATTTTTTTTACGTGTAGGTAACATTATTTTGTCCTTCCACAGTTGATATGTTTTTCGATTTGTTCGTTGCAATGTATCACATTGATTTGCAATAAATTTTTCTTAAAAATAGTTGCCGAAAACACATGTTTTCGTTGATGAATTTAAAGTGAAAATAATGAAAAGAGATGCTAGATAATTTAATCAATTATCTTAACTTGATTTTGACGTACCTGGCACATAGCGTCAATAATACCTTTTAATTATTAATGAAGGTTACCAGTGAATTTAGTCAGCAATAATTTATGTTTGTATTCCAATAATATACTAATTAGACTCGACCTTCCATTTAGAAGTCTAGACTTTGCAGAAATATTACATTACGTAAATTTCGGTTAAGTTTAAATTGAATTAGGGCTTTTATGCTCAATGTCTGTGTTAAATACAGATACTCCTAAAAATATTCTTTGTAATGATATTAAACAGTTTAATCCCAGACAAAATATTTTTAAATAAAGAGTGTCTTGAAAAAGCAAGTTTATTTAATTAGATTCACTATACCAACGACCACACACTGCGGATTCACACCATCCTTCTCTCATGGTATATTCCATAACGTAACATAATTCGTGCTTAATTTTTTTGGCCGAGTGTGAATTCTTCAAGGGTTGATACATGCACTATGAAAATGTTCAAAGAGTAAAATAGGCCATTGAAAGAGCTTATATATGTTGAGATTTACTCGCTCTTACTAAAAATACTAATGTCAATTATTTATTTTTTTTGTAAATCGCTTACGTCTCAAGTGTCTTTTTTGTATTCGCCTTAATTAAGTGAAATATAAGAATTTATTTCTATAGATATTATTCGTTACTGTTTTTTGTATGTGAAGTAAGTAAATAAAATGAATACGAAATCCTAAAGCATAAACTATGGACTCACTCACTAATTTTGTCAGTTTCTTCTCTTCCTTAATACATAAAGTGTTTTTGTGAATTCATTTCTGTATTGCAAAACAGGAAGCAGCTCATGTCTGAAGATAGTTGGAGTGGATGTTCCATCATTGGCGGACTTCCGACTTCCGGCAACTCTCGACTGCTCGTATGATACCGGACAGGATGCTTTGTACTCTGTTAAATGGTACAAGGATGACCATGAACTCTTCAGATACATGCCTTCTAATACGGTAAGTAAAAACTGTAGATATAAAAAAGATTGTGGTATTTTGTACGTTTTTATTTATATAGGGTCTTGATTATTCAAATATGATTATTTTTATGAAATATTTTGTTCTTTATGTGATTTAAATAAAAAATCTTTGGCTTTAGTTGCGGTATTCGAAGATTTTAAACTCAGTACGAATATTTTCATGAATATTTGTTTTGAAATCGATTTATAAATTTAAATTCTAAGTCATAAATGTATGTGATATCTGCATTTCCTCCAACACACCCGCTTCTTAAAATGAGGCGTAGTGATACCGACAGGCTAATAACAAGTGCTGTCTTTTTAGTATCAATTTATCCTCACTCTCTCCAAAAATAGCGGTTAAGCGAATGATTAAGAGGCAATTCTCCTAGAACAATTTCTGTTGAGATAAGCTCTATTAGAATGCCATATGCTACAAACAAAGTCAGTAGTTGAGAAGGTATGCTAATTTTCAAAAAACCAACATGCTTTAACATTCCCAAATTTCATATGTTTTTCTGATCATATCATTTGTTTATGCTATTCTTTAAAGGTTTTTTCCATGAATCCAATAAGGGAATTACTTCAAAAAACAAATCCTCTCTTAGGATTTCTTATCTTACATCATTAAAAGCACTCAATCCTTAGTATATCTTCTCTTTTGTAAAGCATATCCGATTCCTTAATGGAGAATAAACCCACAACACGGTGTTTCCAGACTTCCATGTCATACAAAAATCGATTTTCCTTCAGTGCCTCACAAGTAGTAAGAAAAATCAGACATGGCTAAGACCTTCATATCAACAGTGTTTTGGCGAATTGATGTTACCCTCAAAAATATGAAAATGAGTTAAATGGAATAATAAATTGACCACTTTTTGGAAGGGAAACATCATTTTACATTGGTTTTAGGCTTAAAAATTCTGACCGGCTACTTGATGTAAGCCACTATTATACTGACACTCCCTACGTATAATCGTATAATAACGCAATATTTTTAAAGACAGTAAGGGTAGAAGGATAGTGCTGGTACAAGACTAGTGGTTAGCTGATCACTCTCACTACGACTGGTTTTTTACATTGAAATGAAATCAAAAAAGTAATCCAAAACAATTTAATGATATTATCAAAATGTAAATGGTTGATTGAATTTTTAGATGGTTGATAATTTGCGATGTTTAATGTGGCATTAGCCGGATTTATACACACACACTTCCACGTTCAATCGGGTGGTTTGTGTGCTTTATAACGAGAACTCGTTTTAAAACAAGAACGTCGAACAAACTCTCTCTCATTTTAAAGCACGAAACCCTCTCGATTGCGCGTGGAAGCGTGTAAAAACCGGCTATTGTAAACAAATTAATTATTGTTTACTATCAATATTTAAGTAAAAAACATAACGCAATATCAAATTTTGGTATACGAATGCCTGAAGATGCCGAAAGGCAAAACCCGGGTCGTTAGTAACAAAATACATAGAAGTGTACAATATCTCTACAATTAAAATTTGATATTGGAATTCCATTAAGTACCCTCAGTTAATGTTTTAAATTATAACTTATATAATTATAAATTAATATATCGTTAGGCACTATGAAAAATGTGTGGGTTACGACATTGTTGAACGAAAAAATGACATTGACAGAAAAAATATTACTAACTACTTGTATACGAAAATTATATATAATAATAAGGGTCGATTTCGATTAGCTAGTGCGTATCTATGGTCTTGACCATCAGCGAAAGGTTGTCACTAAATAAGTGAACGAAGTTGGTCATATTCCAAACGCGATATGTTCGATACTGTATTTAAGTTATTTTCAAATTAAAAGGGCGTTCATTGTTAAATTTTTGATTTTATCTTCACGCTTGCTGTATATCAAATATAATTTACATTATTTGATCACAATAATGTAAACATATAAATTCAACCCGAGCGGCTAGTTTAATATTTAACTTCCAAGGTTTCAGTCCTTTGTAGCGCGATTGAAAATTTTCTAACAATGAAACAGGTATAACAAAAGTGAAAAGGTATCATCTATATATGTTTAACAATATAATATTACGTGATAAAGGTATGTCAATTCATATTGTGTAGAAATTTATTATCTAGGCATTGTTCAAATATTATCTGACTTTATTATACATAATTTTAAAAGGATTTATTGTTAATTATCGAATATTATTAAAAACCAGATAAAAATAACAAAATAATGGACACAATATATTTTTTTATTACATTATTATTAATTGCTTTGAAAATGTATACATTTATATTTGGTCAGTATTGAATTGAATTAACGGTCAGTAACAAAGGCATAAAACGGTCAGTAGAAAAATAAAAATGGTAAGTAAATATTAAAGATACGGTCAGTAAATATGAAAGGAAGGTTAGGTTAGGTTAGGTTAGGTTAACTAATAAAATAAGACAAAATAATAAATTAGGTTTAATTTAATAATTGACCATTTTATATAAATTATTTACCGTTTATTTTATTAACTGACCACGTGTATACTGACCATTTATCGAATTAATTAACTCAACTCAATTAGTCAACTTATATTGTAAATATCGTCGAAACATATTGAAAATGTATGCAATTAATACTAGATTTATTTAAAGAACTGCAGTGCTGTATCTTTATAATACTATTGTTTTTCTTTCTAAGGATTATTCAAGAATAAACAAATTTTTTACACACTCAATTTTATGTAATATAAAATATAAATTAGTTGTTTTAGTAAAACATGTTTTTAGATGCCTATATAGATATCATTAACTCATTTTTATTGTCGTATTATTTGCATTTTGCTCCTTATAGTTCTTCATAACTATTGTATTCTTGAAGTTCTTGATGTGTTAGTGATTTCTACGACTTAGTCAAAAATTTTTGTTGATTCGAAAATATATTACGATTATTATAACTAAATCCAAGTCACTTATCGTTTTATAAATCTTTTTACTTTAAACTCTTTTATTATGCTGATTTTAGAACAAAATTTTGTCCCAATTAACTTACTATTTACAGAATAATGCCGTCACATTTGAATCCAAAAGTACGCATGTTGTGAATAATATTTAATTTAGGTGCGGTATCATCTTTTTACAGCCGAGCGTACAAACATTTCCGCTGAACGGGGCCGAATTCGTAATCAGCAATAAAACCGACTGCGGGAAAACCAAATGCAGAATTACTCTCGAAAACCTGACTCCAGTGGCCTCCGGCGCCTACACTTGCGAAGTTTCTCTGGAAGGACCTACCTTCAGGAACGTTCTCGAGACCAGTAATATGACAGTTTCTGGTAAGTAGCGTTGTATTAATTCACAGATTTTAATAATTGGAATGGAAAAGGATTTCAAAATGATTATAATAATATTTTGTTAAGTTTACGTAGAAGTGCAATTAATCTAGAAGTTTTTTCAGTAAACCTGTACCAAGTAGTGTATTTTCGGCATGGTTTCTTATAAAACTTATAGCGAATAATAATTAAAGCATCTACAAAATAAGTCGGGTAGTAAGACTCTAAGAACTTTTGCCCTTGATTAATTAATTGTATTATTTCAGAATTACCCCCAGAGGTGCCAAATATTGATGGACTACAACATTCATATACAATTGGAGAAATACTTAATGTGACTTGTACTCCACCTGCATCATCTATCCCCCCACATATATCAATTTATTTAAATGACAAAGAGGTAATTATGTAAATATAAGTCCATAACCACCGATATTTTTCAATGATATTCGTAGTGGGTAATTATTGTATATTTTGCTTGTATATAAATATGTTATTCGCCATGTTACAAAATGTTTATGCTGAGAAAATTAATTTAACAAATTTTGTTTTTGTTTAAATGAACAGAGCCTCGCATCAAACATAAATTAAAATAACTCTGTTCACAGCTGTTTTACGTGCGGTACACTTTAGTTGATTAAAAATATTCTTTTTACTGAACTGGTACAACACGTACATTAAAGGGGATTTTAATCATTATTAAATACTTACCTATCAATCAGATTAGAAATCATTTTAACAGGACTATACACACCAAAAAAACAATACGTTTTCAATATATATACCTACATTTTCATGTATTATATTTTGATTTTTATTTAGCAACAATGTAATATTTCATAATGACTGTAGATAAGTGCGCAGCGCAGCTCAAATTCCAGCCTAAGAAATTTCATAAATTGTATTTTCAATTGACATAAAAAGAAACTTCGACATTCGCAAATCACTTGCTATTGGAGAACCATACGTTTAATGCGGATGATGGGGTTAAATTGGGGGATCATAAATTATTTTATCAAGAAATTTTGGAAATCAATAGAGCCCAGTTAAATTCCTTGCCAATTCTGAACGAACAGCTGAACCTTCCAAACTCCCCGTTGCTGTATCCTATATGTTGAATCACCTAACAGATGTCACTAAATGTGGAATGATTGTATATACTTATCCATCCGTCGAATTGCATCCCGTCGAAACCCACAATGCTATTATAATTGTAAAATCACTGGTAATTCTAATAGTAGTTGGAAAGCGGCAATTCGCCACTCTGTTAATGCGTTGTTTACAAAATAAGGATTAATGCGATTCTCGAAATTTTAACTCAGGTATCAGTGTGGATCCTAGACGTATAATATTTTATTTCGTAAATAATACTTGTCGTATTTGTATCTTCTATATAAACGTTAGACACTTTTTACTGTATGTCAGTTCGAGTCCATTCGTGCGCTCGAATGCCTGAAGATGCCGAAAGGCGAAACCCGGGTCGTTAGTGACAAAATACATGGAAGTGTACAAAATCTCAATAATCCAAATTTGATATTGAAATTCCATCAAGCACCCTCAGTCGATGTCTTAAATTATAAAGATTTGTGTTGAAATGCATGAATGTCTGTAATGTCTAAACTCTTTCCCATGATCAAATCATTTAAACAGGGAAAACCGATTGCTTTTAGCTAACTGCAAGTGCTGTCTTATCCTTATCCGTATATCCTGACTGAATAACAACCAGTTCTTGAAAAATGACGTCAGTTGAGATATTACATTAGGATGCTTCATATTGTAACAAAAAAATAATAAAATAAAGTCATCAAACAAATTTTGACTATTATATTTAACTTAAATTTTTAATTAATTGCATTGTGATGTTTTTCACTGTGACGTTACTGTAGAGCATCATTTAAATAAATCATAACGATGGTTACCTGGCACGTTTCTTAGAGTTCAAAGTTCTTCGCCCTTTAGAAAGAAGATATTTTTAACCTAGTTATCTCATCTCCAAGGCCATTTTTTGCTTGCTTTAGAGTCAACAGATTGATGTTATATTTCATACAGACGCCAGCTTTATACTTTGTTTTAAACAAAAGAAATAACAATGTTTGCTTTTCTCGCGCTGTGAAAACGCCTTGCGTTTTTATCGCATATGAATGAGCATTGTTTTTATTCTCATTTTTCACAAACAACAATTTTCAGTTGAACTCCAACACAGTGTATTTTTTGGTGTGTTAAAAAGTACATAGAAATACGATTTATAATAGATTTATTTACTCACTTTTACATTTACATATAAACGTGAATTACAAATTAACAATAGATATGTTGAAATAAAACAAAATTAAGAGATATTTAATAGGTAGTTGGTACCGTAGTACAGTGGTCAACGTCATTGTCTTCGGTTACAAATGTCTCGGGCCCAAATTTCGGTACAGACCGTGTCATAAATTGATTTTTTTTCGTAGGTATTAATGTGTGTGACGTCCAGAATTCTCTCCTACCCATCTGAACCTAAAAATTTGACGTAGCGAGACCGATAAGCTGACCACTAGTCCTGTCCTAGCCCTATCCTTTTATCACTACTCTCTTCGAAAAAATAGGTTGCGCAGCAGAATAACAAGCAGTTAGAAAAAAATCTTTTGAGATACCTTCATTAGTGGTCCATATGTTTAAAATTGTTAGTGGACATGGTAAAAAAAAATTAAATAGCTACTTAAACAATTGGTAAAATTTTAAATTACCCTTATTCACAAAACTTTTTGTAATGTAATGTTCAGAAAAAATTAATACCGTTTTAAGAGCTTCATTCAAATGAGCGCTTGGTTTTATTCGTAAAGCTTAAGCGCTCTTTTTTGTTCTATCTCACGTTGTATTTATTGCACATTTCCTGAACGTTTTCTCGTCACATTAAGCAGATTTATGTTATTATGTTTTTAAAGGTGGAAGAGAATCTCATAACTCGCAAAGCTGACCTGTCAGACGGGAAGCTTTACCAAACATCTGCCCGTTTACTTGTCACGTTGACTGTGGCACACTTCAAGTCACCATTGGCGAGCGAGAACGGAAATATAGCTGGGAACGGGGCATTACTTCACTTGAGATGCTCAGCTGCAATAACATCGCTTCCAGAGACAGCAGTCTCGTCTGATGCAGTCGCATCGTTAGTGGCGCCACAATTGCTTCTTCGCAATCAGAAACTGGTTGGCCCAAATGCAGGAGGTAACTGAAAAAACTATTTTTGAATATACAACGATACATTTAAAAACTATATTTCTCCATTTTAAAAACGGTCCTAATATATCACTGAGTCATTCCGCTGTTTATTTTTATTGATTAAATTCATTCATTCTAAGAATAACGCGAGTAAAATTTTGTATTTACTTTTCATTATCTACGCAATCATAATTAATAACTAATTGATCAGGTGGCTGCGAGTTCAAGTCCTGGCAAGAAAATCATTTTTTTTGTCAAATTAAGATATTTCACATGAATACTCACGATGCCTTTTCTCCTCGGGTTGATCTCAGGTGACTTACAATTTGAAATATCTGGCGCATTGGATATTATAAGCTGTAGTCTAAATTATTTTTTCTTCAAAAAAAATATTAATTTCTATAATTAAGCTATTTTTTTAAAACAAAGCACAATTTGTCCTGCACTTCCACATTTTTATAATGACCAGGGCCGGATTCGCTCATTGTAACTACCATAAACTGATGAGTTATTATATTAAATAACTATTGCAATTGTTATAGACCTAGTATGTAAACCATAGCAAAAAATTAACTATTATATTGAGAGACTATAAAAAAATGTGTATTTTGATTCTAATTTATTGTTTTTCATTATTCTAGATAAAGCCCTTCCTTCTCTCCTCTTCTTGTTGGTGGGCAGCTTGTTATGTATGGAACGAATAGTACTGACAAATTTTCATTCGTTTTAAATAACCAAAAATACTAAAAATAAAAACTATTATTTTTTACATTCCATGTGTACAGAAAAAAATGTGTAGTTTGATACTAATATTTCATTATTTTATTAAAGCACTAAAAACCGATAAACTTTAAGAGAAAACGATGTACATACTGATTATATATTATGTAAATGGAAACATATATCAGTAAAGGAGTTTGTATCATGGAGTTCTAGAACATAGTTTAAACTAATAATATATATCTTTACCTCAGAGGCTAACAGTCATATGTCCAAAAATAGCGAAGTTAAATTATAAACGTCACATTATTTGTAATTTTAACATCTACAGATGAGTATATAAAGCGTTGGCTTGTGTGAGCTGGTTGTCGACAAACCCTTTCCAAAATCAGTCCTATGTCACACGTAATTTACGGGGTAAACTGTCAATCCTAAAAAAACTCATGTTTTCACTTGTAAATGAAACTCTCCAAGCTCCTAATGGAAAAACAATGGAATAACTATGCTAATTAATATAAAATAAAAATGGTTTTAGAAACACGTTTCCGCTCCTTTTGTAAAGTTGATAAAATGGATATAGGACTATTAGCCTTAGGTACAGATATTTAAAAATTTTTAGTAACCGTTATGTATAACAATGCCAAACTGTTTATTTATTATATAATACCTAGTCATAATAGACGTATAATTATATTTGTACATTTTTATTTTATTTTTTATAATACTAGATGCTTTAATTTACCATGTTTCATAGAGAACTTTATATCCAACAGAAAGCTTTACCGGTATAAAAATTAAATGTAAATTAAGTAATGAATATACCATGTTTTTCACCTCGGTATCACAAAATTTTCTTGGCTTTCTCTAGGATATCCTTTCCAGAGCAATTTTCTTCCAGTTCTGGATACCCAATATTCCTAGGTTCAATTCAACACCATCTTAACATCTTATATGAGGTGTTGTCCATAACAATTATTTTTGTTTGCCTTCCGTCTTTTCGAATAACAGTTTTTTTTCCATGCAATACTTATCTGTCCTTATGGTCCAGTCATCTAAGAATGTTCAGTTTAATGGATTTATTAAATACAACTTTGTACAACTTTGTTATATTGAGGTAAGTAAAAGCATCAATGTATTGAGTTCAACAAGAATTATGTTACATATTAACTTTATAGCACAATTCATAATATAATGGACAATGAACACTTGTTTTACCTTAACAGTTTAATGGAATTTTGTAGAACTTAATCGTTATTATGCAACTTGACCTTTTTTGTTGAATGCAACGTTTTTCCAGACGTGTATTAGTTGTAATATTTATAAATGTATTTTTAATGCACCGATTACCAAAGATATTTCAACTTTCATAAATATTATTTGTAAAATTTTCATTGATAAAAAATAAATAAGTATACTGTATGTAAATATCCGAATATTCGTTTTATTTTTTTCCATCTTATTTAACATTGAAGGTAATAATGTTGAGAGGCTATAGTAGGTTTTTTCCCATTTCGTGGAAATCATTAATTTTTTACCGTTGCCTAAATCTCATGAAACTTTTGAAGTTTACTTTATTGCACATTTATTTCCATGGAAATAGTGAAGTTTTCAAGTCAGTCTATCAAAGAGTTGACACCTGTATTTCAAATATGTTTTAACTGCTTTACGCCGTGACTACTTAAGAGTTTATTGTAAGTTACCGAAATTGTATGTCAAAGAAAAAGACGAGCTTGCGGAAATACATCGAGAGAGTCGAAGGCTTCAGGTACTTAGGGGTACACGTCACAGGAAATGGCAATTCGTGTAAAGAGCAACCATCAATTCAATGTCTGGGACTCACGGTTGTACTCGGTCAGAACCAAGTGCCATCTGTTCAACGCATGCATTTTGGCGGTGTTTCTTTACGGTTAAGAATCATGGCACCTCTCTGTACCAAAGGGTATCCGTATACTGTGTTTCGAAAACAGATGCATGCAGCGAATACTAGTGTTTGATTTTGTCAGGAACTCTGAGGTAAGAAAGAAGACAGACTAGCCTCTTATTATGTCTAGCTTGGTCATGTGCTGCGGATACCCTAAGGGAACCAGATTCCTGCATGTCTCTTCTACCAATAGGATGAATTCCATGACCCTGGAAGGCCACCGATAGGATGCACTTGGTGGAGCTACGGAACGTTGGAATGACTTGGGAGGAAGCAAGAAGACTGGTGAGGGATAGAGAATCCTGGAAGAACCAAAAAAACGATTTTCGCGATATGGGAAGAAAATTTACTGTACCCTCTTAAGGCAGAATCTCGAGTTTATTTTCGTAAGTAGCGCTTTCAATAAAAATTACCGTAATGTAACATGTTTTTCCGCGTACTCAAGCAAGCTGTTTATGAAAGAAAATATTATCTACAAAAAACCTTATAAAATATTTTCCCAAAACCTGTGTGTGACATATTATGTGATGTGATTTTAAGGTAAATATATAATATCGGTGAAAAGATTGCCAAATTTATTCACATTCTGAAAAATCGATAAGGACATTTTGTAATTTGCGTGTACGTAGTATGTCTTCGCTTTCAAAAAATTTACATGACATAATCGATAAAGTAATTTATATTTAAATCATAAATCAGTCAAAAGAAGTAAATTTACATTAGAATCGCTTTTCTAGAATTAATTTAAGGCATCCTGCGTATCCGTCGAATGATGGAAATTATTTCATGTGCACCACCAAAAGGAGTAACATCATCGTCTCCTAGCGAGGCTTTGTCTTTTGAACCGATGGCACGGGTTCGATTCCCCAAATGGACACTTTCATACAATAATTTTTATTTACAACGATTTATGATTTTGCATTTTTTTATTTTCTCAACTGGTGGGATTTACCCGGTGGGCAGGTGACAGATAATCCTGGAGGCGCCGCGTGGTTTCCATATTCTCCAAGTTTTTTTTCATTCGTGATAAACTTACTACTAGTAATTTTCTAATATCCTTCTACACCAGTGTCTGTCAAACATTTTTATTTCACTGAACGCTGGTGAATCGAATTTGTCCCGCGGCACACCAAATAAAAATGTTTTGAAAAGGAAATGTACCTTATTAAAACCATACTGTAGGTAAGAATTTTTTTTAATTATTTTATTTTATTAACATGTATGTACACAACTGGTAATAATTTTATTAGTGAGAAGGATAGCTCCTCATCTACCATCTGTAACTGCTCTCGTTTTTATTTCCACAAACACTGAAAAACCAAATTTCCAAGGATACGATACGGCAACTGAGATTTAATTGATATTGTAGCCAATCAAAGATATTGACTCCAAAGCGTAATCCAAAATGCTGACAGCTCATATAATGAGGCTTGTGCTCAGGGTCGTTTTATAGAATTATTAAAATTTCTTCTTCTGTTAGGGTCAGGTGTGTAACGTCAAATCTTGAGAATGGATTGATGACCCACTGGTACATTTGATAATAAAGTGATGGAAAATACTTTGAAAATGATGCATAAAGAAGTTCTAATGTTCTCTGCACTTCTGGATAATTTTAAATTTGTTTGAGGAAGCGTCTAAGCCTAGTAAGCAATCAAGATATGAGTTTTTACTGTTGTGGTACACAAGGCATTATTTAAAATGAACAGTTTTAGGGGTTCTTTTTTCGTGGCATACTCTGAGACTTCTTGCTGCACATAGTTTGGCAGACACTGCTCTATACTAACCCGAACTGAAACAAGAACTAGTGAGCTTGATTATCAATAAACCAATTATCAATAAACGCCGTCTTTTTTAATGCCCTATTATGATTGGACACGGTTTTTATAAATAAATAAGATTAATCCAGAAAATGATGTTTTGTCAGACGCATTTAAATCTTTTTTTTCAAAAATGTATCAAAAGTAAATTCCAATACAACAACTAAAATTATTTCTCCACTTGTAGTACAAATGAATGTGATCAAAGATTCAACAGTTTGATGAACATCGTCAGAATAATCGTATCGTAACAATTGTACTTGTAAAAGTATATTATCGGTGTGTATTCAAATTCCTCAATTATCGAATTTACTATAAATGAAGATATAAGTTTTTCCGTTGATCGGGCATATAAAGGAATTGAACTCACAACCAGCGTTAATAATATCTTGTGGTGGTTAGTATATCTAAAGATAAATAACAGAATGTATTATCAAAAAGGCGATCTGTCAATCATTGGCTTTTTTAGGGCTCTTATTGATTTAATACTCATCCCAGTATTACGAAAAATTAAATAAAATAGTTCATAATTTGATATTATATGTTACAAAAAACTATCTGAAACTCTAGAGGAAACTATGAGGTTCTTCCGGCTTACAGCTTAGATTATAGTTTGTAAGTTTTTAAATATTATGAAAGTATATTTAAATACCGTGTTTATCTGTGTTGCCGCTGAAAGGATCTTATCACGGCCATGTTCCAGTTGAATAGAGAACTAACCGAACGGCTATCCAATCCTAGCGGAAAATTTCATCAATAAAAAACCCTCCATCAACCTCTAACGGAAAATCTGGGTGAATTTTAAACTTCAAGAATAGAATTAAATAAAGAATTTTCAAGACATTTTCTGGGCATCTTGAAAATTGGTTTTTATCAGCCGTCAAAACTCTTAAAATCACTAAAACCCGTACGTATGAACCCAACTTTTAAATTTATTTCTATCAAATGTGTTGGCAGTATTCATAATACAACATGAGTAATTCGATAATAAGTAGTCCCTACTAAGCTCTAAAAACGGAGTTCTAATTACAAACGTATAACTAAAGCTTATAATCAAATCTCATGCATTAACAATATTCCAATGCAGAAAAATTGTAAGAAGCTAACAATGTAATACACCTATTTTATAATTGTTCGATATCGACTGTGTTAAGGCAAAAAGACTTAATCAACACAAAAAATATTATGTATATCCCAAACAAAACGTGTGCATACGGAAAAATGGAAGGATGGGTCTTTTTGCCTTTCTAAAGTCAATATATATATATGTAATTTAAGACATCGACTGAGGGTGCTTGATGGAATTTCAATATCAAATTTGGATAATTGAGATTTTGTACACTTCCATGTATTTTGTCACTAACGACCCGGGTTTCGCCTTTCGGCAGTCGTTCAGTCAGTTCGAGTCCATTCGTGAGCTCGAATGCCTGAAGATGCCGAAAGGCGAAACCCGGGTCGTTAGTGACAAAATACATGGAAGTGTACAAAATCTCAATAATCCAAATTTGATATATATATATATTGACACATTTTGTGTGATTTATACACAATAATTTGTGGTGTGGGTTACGTCCTTTTGGTTTTCTACAGTCGATATAAAATTTCAAATACTTGGAAAAACTATAATTATATTACATAGTAAATGGGTACAAAACGTCTTGTAGGAAATATAACAAATCTGTATTTATATTCTTTTCCCGATATCGTCCAATAAGCGGGTTACTTTCTGCGCTCTCTTTTTGTATTGTAATGAACAATAGTTCTACTGGGAAATCTGTCTCGTGCCAAGCATCTTGAGGACACGTACAAATTGTACTAGGAGGTTCACATTGACAGCACATCAAACTCGAATCTCGCTGTAAGGAAACTCAATGTGTACTCTTAGAAACTCTGCTTGTACTTTTTGAAACTAAGCGTGTACTATGCAAAGCTTTACTTGTATATTTACGTAACAACGATTTATACTCCGCGCTGTGATTTATTAATTGTCTAATTAAATTAAGCAAGGTTTAAAACATCGACCGGTTATTTAAGCGAGCAGAAAACATTTATTATTTTACGGAAAACATACACATTATTACATAAAGATACTAAGTGGTACATTAAATAATGTTCGGGGTCTTGTTCTATAATTTGATTTTGGAATAATTATTTCCAATCCCATAAACCACTTGAGATAAACTCAAGGAGAAATATCATGACAAGTGTTTTCACAATAAAAATCGTTAAAATAGTTTTATTTTTATTGATTTCTGGGAAAACAGATATTTTTCTGTTACGTTTTATTTAGGTTGGAGTTAACTGTGTTGCGTTTCAGTTTTATTCATTCGTTCGATAACCTTTAACAATAATTAAGGTCAGATCTGGAGGTCAGGGTTCATTCATGGGAAGATCAATATCTTATCGACTGTGGAAAAGAAAAAAGACGTAAACCACGCCAAAAAAATACTATGTATAACTCAAAAAAAACGTGCTAATACACTATATTTATAATCACTTTTAAGGTGTTAACTGTCATCAGTTGATAATGCTCGTAATGAGCGAAACCGGTCATGATCATTATAAATATGCGGAAGTAGTACAAGTGAATTGTGTTTTATTTTTTAAAACTATATTTATACAAAAATATATAATATATTGACTGTATAAAAGCAAAAGGATTTCTCTCCGTCACAATATATACAATTGAATACACGTTTTGTTTGGGCTTTACACAATATTTTTTAAGTGTGGATTACGTTCTTTTGACTTTCCACAGTAGATATGATGGTTGTTTTTCATTTCAATAATTGAGATATCGTCTTCTGTTCTAAAGTTTATCTCAAGTTATAAAGATATTGCATTTATACTAAAAAAACATTTTCTCCCCTCTTTAATAACAACTTAAAAATGATTTTTTAAAGAAGTAATGGAAGCTTTATGTTATAATTACATTGGTAAAGAATTTTGAATAAAAAGCGATTCCTGAGAATACTTCCACGAATAAATTCGGTCTTTACTTTGGAGTGTTTTTAACTGTGAAGTACGTATTGTTGATCGTGATATTAGCAATGAAATGAGAATACACCAAAAAATAAACAGGCTTTTGTCAAACTTCATAAGAAAGAAGCACTCAGAGAAATTATGTCGTGGGGAGCCATGCGGCGCCCGGTCGCAAAAATGTACATTATAAATGAATGAACAAACTATGCAGTCTCCATTTAATATTATGAGTAGCTATTACTTACAACATCCAGAGAATTTGCCTACCATACTTGCAGTAGATATATATTACACCAAGTAATTTAAAGGAATAAAAATAGTCTTTATATGTATATACCGTCACTGTACTTGTGAAAGTTGTTAAGTAATATATTGACACCTCTAAGTAAACAGCAAATGAAAATTATAGCTCCTAGGATAATGTTATTAGCCTCTGTATTCTATGTTACATAGATAATTATAATACAAAAATATACATGAACTCACACGAATCTTACACTAATCAAGTTAGGGTTCAATAGAGAGGAGTTTTCCTAGAAATCTGTATTGATATACTTACTGATAAAATAAATTGCTGCGTTAAAAGCTGTTATAATTGATGCTGTTATTCCAGACAAAAAATTGATATCCAAGAATCTCATTGTGCACATACATAGTTTCACGTCAGTACGGTGATGATATAAAAAAAATAGTTACTTAATATCTTCTCGGTTGAAAACAGTTAATTTTGATTTTTCGCAAAACAAAAATCGTTAAAAAATAAAGACATTGCATTGCAGCTGACGCCAATGTACCATGCATTAGATAGTACATGAAACTATCGAATAAGAAAAAAAAACATTACAACGTACAGTTGAATATTCTCACATCTCTAGGCAATGCATTGATCACTGGACAGCCCTCGCAACTTGTGTCTTATATGACAGACCCGAAAACACATATTGTCAATACACTGAACTGATACAATACAAGAAGGTTAAAAAAATGTCATATATACCACTATCAATACGATATTTTGGAAGATATTAACCCAAAATCCCGGGATTCACTGTTAATGTTAAAAAATAATTCATGTTTAAAATTTAATACTTCCTGATGAACTACAATGTGTAGCTTGCTTTGTTTATGTACACAGTTTTTAATAATAACTACATAATTAATACATATAATATATATTGTGGTGTCTTCTCATATTTCGTAACTGCCGTAGACAGGAAGAAATAATATTAACAACAATATATTTTGCTGTTTCTTTTTGCACTACTTTATAAAAAATCAGTTTCAACTATTGTCTATCAACAAATAAAAAATTAAGTCTCTATTTCAATGAATAAAACAAACCATTCCCATGCCTAAAAAAATGAAATCATATATTCATTCCAATTGAAGCAATGATGGTCACAGATTTAATTTTAAATTTACAATTGAAAACAATTGAAAGTTACGCTGAATGACCAATCCCAGGATTGAAAATTTGTAAATTCCGAAATCCCAGGATCACACAAAGGGTCCGGGATTATACACACTAATAATTATTTTCATATCGATAAGAAAATCGAAACGTCAAGTTGAGCTAAATGTTATAAGTCGCAGTCGCTTAGTTCCAATATACTAAACTAAATATAGAAGCATTATGAAATATTTATTAGATAGTCAAATTGAAAATTCTTTAAACACCCTCAGTCGTAAATGTTAAATTAAAAATGAGCCTTTATGAAACTGTTATTCTTTTGTAAAATACAATTATATGGGTAGCATAAAGATTCTCTCTCTGAAGTTTATTTTTTTAGCATAATTTATCCATTAATTCCGAACATGATAATTAAAAACATGTATATCAATTTAGATTACAATTATGTGAAATTTATTCATCGCTTGAGTTGTTTTTTTTCCACCATGTTTTATAAAAGCACAAGTCATCCAATTATAACAAATGTAAGCACATTAAAACACACGTTTTATTAAGGGAATCATTTTTATTGGTTAATTTGCTTATCACAATTTGTCAAGACACGTATCACGCACGTGACGACTAATTACATAACCCATCTCTTTTTGTTTCATTATATTTTTTCTTGTTTTCTTTCACTCGTTTGACCTCAAAAGTTGGTTTCATTTGGCACCACGGGTGACCAAACGATTACCATATATTATGATGTAACATATTATTTTTATTAAATGTAAAATTGAAGACACTATTTAATTCACTGGTTTTGTAGCTTTTTATTAACCATGACCACTCTGAATATGGAGTATGTGGAATCCTAATGGTGCTTAACTATGAAGTATTATACGAAAACTCCTTGTCACTCAGGTCTTCTAGGTGAAATTAATGATCGATGGATAAAACTGAGGCAGGGCTAGAGTTAACTTATCGGTCCAGCTACGTCTCTTTTTAGGATCGGATGCGTGGGAGGGAATTTCAGACATTACAGTCATCCATGCTATTGAACATAAATTCATAAATTTATTGAAAAGCAAATTTAAGAAATTGTCCGTACTGAGATTCGAGCCCGTGGTACAGGGTTAAAAATAAACAGCTTAGAGTTTTTGGAAACGGGTTCGAGACTTTTTATTTAATTACTGCAGATGGCTCCAAGTCATTAAAATTATTTCCGAAACAATTTTCGCCTTTTAAATACAAGTAATTTATTATCAAAGCGCTCAGTAGAGAGAAAAAACCCATAATTTTCTCATTCACGAAGAAATAAAATAAATGCCTACAATCAAGGCTTCTCAAATAGATGAAATATGTGTCATACCTAGTAACGCAACCAGTAAAATAAAAAAGTTTATCATTTTTTTCAACCATATTCGAAGCATATGGCCATCACACGATTCCTCCAAGATTCTCTGTTCCCCGCCAGTCATCAACGGCTTTCCAGTATTGTACTCCAATATTGTCAATAATAATAAATTGACAACCAAAATTTAGGTCTCCCTATTGGTACGGTAAGGCATGTCTGTCAATTAAGCTATGTCAGCATTTTTCATATTTATTTGTCTGAAATATTTTTCTTCTGCAAATGTTTCAGCAAAATTAAATTATTATTACGAAAAATACCTCTTAGACGTTTATTTTCTAACCATAATATTTTTAAATAAATAATGGCTTGACAATATGTATTGATGTTTATAAATGGATACTTCAGAAATGAAATTTGATTCGTTCAAATTGTGTTCACTTCCATAAAATTTCTTCAGGCGTTCGAGTGCATGGATAAACCACCTTGAGTCAAAATTAGTTCAAGTTCGTTTACCGGAAAAAGAAAATATCGATAGTGTTTTGGCCAAATGATGTAACACTCAAAAAATAAAAAAAATAGTTCGTTGTTTGATCTCATTTTAAAGATGACAGGGCAGGTCTCGGCCAAATGAATGAAAAGTGTAAATTAGAAAAATTTACATTAGTTTTAAGTTTAAAAATTTTGACCCAGTCACTTGATTCTGACCCGGCCATTATTATATCGACACTCCCTACGTATAATCCCGTATCTGCAAACATGAGAATTTACAGGAGTTCATTTCAAAGTTTCATAACGCAACTTACAATATAATGTTAATAAAACGGTTTTTCCTCTCTCCTGAAAAATTTCAAATTTGAGGGCCAAAACACCGTCGAATTTTGTATTTAATGAAGAGTTTGACTGATAAAGAAAAGACCTTGAATATTGATAACCGGGTGGTTTGAAATGATATTTATTTTTAATAGTGTTGAGTTATTCTGAAGCATCCAAATGTATAACACAATTCTTTTTTAATAATTCCATAATTTTTCCTACAAGTTTTTTTTAACTCGAATTCCTAGAAAATCAGTCAGTCAACTTATTTTTTTGAAGAAGGTAAGACTATTAGTTAGATAATCTCTCTATCTTCATCCAGTTTTAATATAGAAGGGAATGTAAAAATCACAGACTTACGTGCCTTTGAATACAGATTTCGTCGATTTCATTCGGGTATTCAAGCCCACGACCCTACAATCAAACATAATAAAAAATGCTTAATAGCGATGACTTGTCAGCTACAGACCCTGTTGAAAAGAATGAATAAATATTATTAAAATATCCCTGAAGAAAATGTAATTATTTTTCCAATATAGAAACACGAATAAAAATGATAAACAAACCAATGTTATTTATATCACGATAAAGATACAAAATGTTTCCTTTCTATCTTGTATTATATAAGTATCAGTCAAGACAAGAAAAATAAACATTGGGAAACAAGTTTTTTCGTATCCTTTTTATGTATCAAAAATTATCCAGGAGCACAAAAGGATAAAGCCAGCTTAACTCTTTTCAAACGCCAAATGAATTCACCTCAAAGGCTGCTGAAGCCAAACCTATTTTTTAGGTTTTTAAAAGGATAATGTCTGAAAAAGGACTTTTTGTCCAAATTTATGACCGGATAATGGGCGTGCGCCTACATAGGAAAAGCGATAAGTTAGATAGATGAATACGAATCCAGAGTATTAAGAAAGCTCATAAATATCATGTAGCTAATGAGGGACTTTTTGTTTTGTTGAAATAACGTTAGTTATTGGTAACGTATTATTGTTTTGATAAAAATAGCTGTTAATCCTGATTGGTTAAATACAGTGAATGTAGAAAAACAGAATTATTTCAAAATTTAAAATATTTATACGAATAAAATTTATGACTGTTATTTGTCGAGTCCATGGTCCAGTGGTCTACGTCATTGGTTTCGGTTACGGATCTCAAGGTTTCGAGCTCCAGTTCTGCAGTTTCATAAATTGGTTTTACAATCGATTTATAGATTTCTGTTCATAGATATGGATTAATGAAACATTGCCTGCCACTAACCCTATTCTAAAAACGGGGTGGAGTGAGAGTGATAAGGTAACTACTAGTCCTGTCCTAGATATATCCTTCTATCCCAACTGTCTTCAAAAAGAGAGTTTGAGCTACTGAGTAACAACAAGTTCTTGCAGAAAAGCTTCTGTTGAGATACCTACATGATTAAATATATAGATTCTTAGAATCAATAAAACTTACCAATTTGTCGCTGCGGCTGTGCTACTTACCTTACATTCTCATAAACGTGCGTATGTCGATTGGTAAACAACAAGCTCAATTCAAGTCCTAATCTTTCAGTCATACATACGCTTTCTAAACATTATAGATGAGCATATATTGTTAGTTAAAATTTTCTTAAAAAAAAGCTATAGCTACGGAATATAGTGAGAGTTATTATGAAGGTAAAATTCTACTGAAAAAAATATAGTTGTATTCATTATATCGATATATATTTCAAATATTTTCTTGTTGACGGATCCGCTTCATGTTTTATTAAGTGGGTCTCAAAATTTCCTCGGCTAATATTTTCTTAGCAAAGCAAATTTCAGGCAAAATTGAAAGAGAAACCCTGACAAATATTTGATGAACACCTTCCAAAATATTTCACCTTCCATGAACATGTTATTTAATATACGATGAAAGATTTTTCCCCTCAATCTAATATTAATTCCATAGAAACACGCTATTCTAGTATGGGCGTATTAATTAAGATTAAGTATTCAAGGAGATTTATACAATACAATGATAAATATATTCGGATTAATTATCATTAAATTTACATGTTATACCGTCGGATTATAATGCAAAACTTGTCACTCCACAAACTACAGCTCAACGAAAAAACATTAACACGTGAAAATCTATTTATGAGGTTTCTGTAATAAATCAAACTAAATCGAATTGAATTATAATTTTGTATATATTTGAACAAACAAAAAATGATAACTATTTCATGGCTTGGGTAAACATCGACTGTGGAAAGGAAAAAGGACGTAACTTGTGGATAACTCACACAAAACTTGCTAATACACTATATTTACACATAAATATGTGATATATCGACTGTAGAAAGACAAAACAACTTATCCCTACGTCTTTTTAAAATACATTTTTTAAAATATAAAACAATGTATAATTACAATTTAATACACGTTTTGTTTATGCTATACACACTATTTTTTGTCTGTGGGTTACGTTCCTTTTCCTTTCCACAGTAGACATGGTTCCATCTGCTGTTTTTTCACAAAATCAATTTTTAATGCACTTGTATTTACATTCAAAATATGGTTCAATCTGTATTTAAAAAAATTTACAATTTGCGTAAATCCATCAAAAGTCAAGTTAGAAAAATGTTCTATGTGAAAAACATACAAATTTTACAGTGCATAAAGGCTCCATCTGCATACATAATTTGAAATACCACGAGAAGGAAATTACCGTCTCTAAAGCGGTTGTCTCTTTCATTCACGTATGTGGATGCATAAGTGTATTTCATTTAGAAAGTTACATTTTCTGAAATCTTAAATTGCATCTCTTGAACAGTTTCAGTTTTTGCAAATAGAACCTTGTTTACCCATGGTGACGTATTGTCTAGTGTTCCTTAACCTCATAGATCTGATAGGGCAAGTGGCTAGCTAACCGCTCTCACGATTCTTCATTTTTAAGATTATATGGGTGGAAGAAATTTTAGACATCACAAATATTCATGTCTTAAAACAGAAACCCATAAATCAATTTATGAAATTGTCTCTACTGGGGTTCCCAAGTGTGTCGTAACCAAAACCAACGTTGACCACTGCACCGGAGACCCGGCATATTACAATGTTTAAATGTTTTGGTTTTTTATTTTAATTTAATTTAATATGGATGCAATAGAAAATTTAACATTTAATGTTCTTTGTACTAATCAAATATCAAATAAGATTTTTGGGAGTTACAACATTTGCACAAGCCAAATGATTACTGGCAGAAAGAATTCGATTTTATCAGGATTTTGGAGAAAGAAATCGGATTAATCAGGCTCGTATAACATATACAATTAAAAGGAAACGACGGAACTCGTTTGTGCAAGTGCTGTTAATGCCCCAAAAGACTGTTATAGATCTCATCAGTTTGTTCTTCCAATTGACTGGACACTGACATCTTGAAAGGCCGCTGATGACATCCATATTAACTACAGATACCTGGCATAATAAAAAAAATATAAGACTCTCCAAAGAACTTGGGGTCGAACCAAGAAAATAAACGAATATGTGTATATTTTTGAAAAAAAATCATGAACATAATAACACGACAGTATGTAATGGCATAGTGATTGCAAATCGTCTATTTTAATCTTCAATAAAATTATTTTATTTTACCTAATTTCAAACAATTTATTGCCATGTAGATTTAAATTATTTGTATAATAGATAAACACATTTTATTCAAAACTAAAAAATACACCCAATATACCTTATTGGACTAAAATTTTATTTGACATGAATAAATAATATTAGCTAAAGTTTTTCTGAAGATGTTTGTCAATTGTTTAATGCTCATCATTGGCAGAGTTTTAGATTTTTACTTGTCAAATTAAAAAAAAAACAATTTGTAGAAAATACTACAAATTGTGTTTCAATAATGATTAAAAAATAAAGTATAAATTATAGAAAAAATAATAAATTTTGAAAATTAATAATATACGCACAAAATGTTTTACGTTATATTAAAAAGACAAAGATACACAGTAAATTTTTCAGTTCTGTAAAAGTACTGTAACCACTATCTTTTTAGCGCTAACAATGTTGAACGGTCACATATACGAAACTGTAAACAGGTCCTATAGTTTACTTAGCGTTCAGTTCAACTATTCGTGCTATTAAAGTAGGTAGTGAAGTAAATGTCATGAATTCTAGATCAGCTGTAAACAAAACTCGAAATACACCTAACATGGGAAAAAAACGTAAACATTTTTTACGTTCAGCGGGAAATTTAATATGCTTGAAAATAAAACTGGACTTTTTAGATGAATAAAGTTATAGTACATCGTTTATACTTACGATGTAATAAGTAATTAATATTCACTTGAGACACGTCATATTTCACGACCATTATTCCGTTTTTTTCTGTACTAGTGTTAATTAATTAAATTTGATTTGTATCTTTAAAGATTACCGCTGTGGCTATTTTGTTTGTATGGTATTTATAAACAAATTCATGTGGGATTTTATAATAAAATTGATAAACTGCTTCCTTGCGAATAATTTTTGATTATTGATAAAAATAATTTTTAAGCCACGATTCTATGGTACGAAATTTTTAACATTTTTCACATAATAAAATAAGAACAAGTTGCTTAGAGTCGGAGATATTTTTTACAATTTTATGTCATTAGCCAATTTACAAGAAGGAAGTAAGAGATCGACAATGAGATTATTTAAATACAGTTCAAAATGGCAGAAACAAAATATGCAGAAAAAAAAACATTCTCAGTTAATTCTACAATTAAACTTTGTTTATTTCATTGCAATTAATCGGGATCAAAGGCTTAAAACCTCACCCTCAACAAAGGGTGACGTAGGCAAGGGTAATATCATCCACAGGCCATTGGTTACACAATACGATTTTTGGTCAGCCACCCTCTGCCCCATCCTATTCCATAAGTCTCTATCGTCGCTATAATCATTTGGTTTTACGTGTTTTCTAACGCCGTAACTCAATTTCTGCGAAGCCCGGGACTACCGGTTCGCATCCTGTTAATCCTACCCTCGTAATGCCTACTTTCCGCAAAGTTTAGACTTATGGGTAAAAATAAACCATTTCATGTTATGTTGCATGTATATCGCCATGATACTGCTGCCCCTTTGTTAATATGTAATATTTAACGTCTCTCTATATACAAATAAGAATAGTAGCATCATCATAGCCACCATAATATCATCATGAGTTTGACATCCCAAATGAGCCTTAGCGTACAATAGCAATAACTCTCCCATCCTATTCCTATCTAGTTTGGCAATTCTCAAGTTAAATTATCTGAGTTTGCATCAAAATTACAATCTAGCCAGAAAATGTTTGGCCTATCGTAGCTCATCATGACCTTAGTTACGCATCATGTCAATATTTATTCAACGAAATTCTTTGATTTCATCATACAACACATATAGTTCAGAGTTATATAATTTTCTTTATAATAGTAGGGTCGATAATTTTATCATTAGAAAAGTTGATCGTCAATCATTTTTTAGTTCAACTTTCGAGGTGATTGTTAAAACGGACTTTCCAGTTTTCCACAATTGACAAACCCAGAACATAAGCAGTAATCGCAAAAAGTCGTCGTATCACACCCAAAGAAAAAACATGATCGCAGCATTAATATTAAATATTAATAGAGATTGATAATTCATATGGTAAGGATTATACTTCAGGCTAGGATAATTCTTTGTTGCTCATTTTATTTCAAATTGTCAAATTATTAAAAGCGTGCTTCTTCAACACCGAGAAACGGTCAAACATCTACCACTAATAGATGTTTATCTTACTTAGTACACACGATTCATTAGGGTAAAAATATCATAATATTCGGTTGTTGATAGTTATTTCGGCTTATGCTATTGTCAAAACTAGAGGATAGTTCTGTCGATTAGTATAGTCACTATATATAACAGACATTTTTCCGCAGTTTTTTCTTAGATATCGAATCTCGGTAACTAACAATAAAAACAATTTAAAAAAATATCTGAAAATCTTGCTTGAAAGTTTTACCATTTCCATAGGAGAAAAATGCAATGGTGTAAACAAATACTCTGAGAATGCAATTTTTTTTCGACGATTCGTTTGATGAGATTTAGTTGGCGGTAAGCGGATAACGATTTTCGCTAAGCGGGAAAAGAGACAGATTATTTAATTTTAATATTAAAATTAAATCATTATGTGTTTTTGTTTAGATCGGTGAAAGTGAGGGTGGCACTATAATGTCACTACAAAATTATTTTCCGAGCAAATTTGAATGTAGTCATTCCATTGTTGAAAGGTTAATAATTAAAAATTGATGTTTATCGATTAAAAATGTCTTATAATATTTATTTAATAGAATTAAATCAGATCCAAAACACAGAATAGATTAAACATTTTTGCAGAAAGTCATCGGGTAATGGAATATTACCCGTCGTAGTCTGTGGGGATAATATAATTTATGGAAGGCCTTCGCATCCCGTCTACCTAAACATACAGAACGCCTTCCGCGATTTCCCATTAATTCACAGAGGAGGAAAATCTTGCCAAAATTTTCCCAGCATCTGTACAACGGTTTTCAATTAAATTCGACGCGCTTATTATTAGCACAGTCGAGAAGATAAAACCTATAAATTTCATTTGGGACCAGCCACGACTTGAGGGGCGGGTTACTTCCAGATTTATGATTACTTTGGCATTGCCGGGTCGATAGAGGCTCAAGAAAAAATACAAAAAGTCTCGCGCCTTTATGAAAATCGAGAACAACGATAATAAATTCAAAGTTTTTACCATATTATTTCAATTACCTTACACCTATTACAATATTGTTTATCGTTTTATTTATTGGCCAATAAAAAAGCATGCAAACAGTATTTTTATGATAATATTATTATAAAAGTAAAATAACATCCACATGGTAGTCTTCAAAATGATAAAATTCCATTATTATTTTATTTGCTTTGATTTGTATTTCTATCTGCTTGTATATATAACGAACAACACAATACTGCGCTTGTGCACGATGCGTAGGCATAGCCAAAGAAAGAGTGTGAGCGTTCAGAAAATGCTGAAATATGGCGTTGTCATTTGACGATTAATATTACTAATATTTTGAAGATTGCAGTGGCCCTGTGATAATGGTATAAATAACGTTTTGCGACAAAAGATTTAAGCGCCCAAATAGAAGATTTTTTTATTGAAATTTAGCATGAAACGGCTTTCATGTTAAATATATTTATTGTCATCAAACAGTCTTTCAATTAAAACCAAAGATTACAGTTTAGAGTAACTTGTATAACGAATTTATAACAAGTAATCAATATGGAAAATTTAATACGTAACGCAAATGAAAAAAAATGTATCTTTTCGAATCGTCTTTTCAATGTTTATTTATATATTAAAAAACACATTACACTAACTGACGCTAGTTTGACATGAATTTAATAACTATAATATATAAATTAACATGAAACCAAACATTAAATGTAATTAAGAAGTACAAAATAATAGATCTCACTGAATATTTTTTTCATTTGGCTTTCCAATATTTTATTTCGAGCCTTTCGCTGATATTCTGATCATTACAGAAAACATATTATTTTTGTTAATTATTACTCAAATCAATATAGCATAGTTTTTGTTCAAAAATACGCTACTTATTGAATATAAAAAGATATTTTCCAACAGCTATTCAAACTTGGTCAATAAAGATATGACCAAATTGATATTTGGCTTATGAAATTGATTATAAACTGTGCCTAATCACCTATTACGAAACAGAATATCATATCTTATAAGATATTTCGAGACAAAAACTGCGATGCTGGCTTACTACAGAACTTGGGTCGTAATCAGAACAAGGGGTTGTTTTTTGATATTAGCCCCAAGCCATTAAGCCACAAATGATCTGAAGGCATTGCCCCATAGCGAATATCATTTGTTTTATGTCAAAACTAACGATCCGATCAACCCTTATTCTTGATTATTTTAGAATTCTCTTTTACGGTTCAACATGGAGTACTTAAGTTTTATGTTTTTCCCAACTCGGGGGGGAATATCGTCATAACTTTTGAAATTTTTAAGTTTTATCATTTAGTTGTTCGAAAACATTTCCTTTGTTTTGATAAGCGAAATGTCGTGTAAATTCAATTGAATCATTTCAATACTAGCGGCATTCATAAAACACGAAATTCCTTTCACCTAAAACATACATGAATAATTATTCGTTTGAACATCTTCTAGAATACAATTATTATACATATAAACTTAAGTATCCTACTTTGTCAAAGGAACTAGTTTTAATGTCTTATTTATATCAAGCATTTTGTAAACGACTTTAAGATCTAACAACTTCCATAAAAATTAATGTGAAAGGGTTTCTTTCTTGTAGTCTGTTCAATTATATAATATGTTCGGGTAAGCTTTTTGGCGAAAAATTATATAAAACTCTTCTAAATTATATAAAAAATATTAACAACACATTTGCGAGTAAAAATATTTAAAATGTGCTTTGGAAAATAACATTGAAATCTATATGAAAACTTTGAATAAAGCTAATTATTTACCGTACACTTATCGAACTCTTGGACGAGGAGCAACAAATAAACTTCGAAGCCAAAAGCACGAGACAAAAGATTCACTGACTGATGGTATATTTAAAACATTATTTACTATAAAAACGATAGGACGAAGTCTATAGTCAGGAGTCAGGAGTTTATGATTATTGAAGTAGTATAATGATTAAAAATTATCTAATTAAATATCTTTGCGTTAGTGTTTGGTGGTATGCAAAAAACATAATTTATATACGACATCTCATCTATCCAGGTTTATTATCTGTGATATTCTGATCTCGAAGTCTGTTCAGCTAGGCTAAAGATTATGAATATATATTTTACTATTAATACTTAGTTTTTCGCAATGAAAAGTTCTTTTGTGTATGGTGAGTCAGTTTCTCTATCTTGATAATATTGTATTTTTTTAGCCAGAAAGTAACGTCATAGATATTTGTGATATAATACACCTTACCCAACGTCCTTACATCCAAAAAATGGAACAGGTGTGTAGTGATTTTCCAACCAGTCTTTTATCGTGTATAACTGCCTTTCTCTGATGTTGGAGGATCAATGATTATGAATTAATCAAACATCAATAAACAACTTATATTTTTATAGCGTTTTACACTAATGATTCATATCGACGGTGTCTTGTCCAATAATTGATGTGACCCTCAAAATTGAAACCGTTCAGGAAAGAGTAGAAACTGTTTTATCGAAAACATTATATGTTGAGTGGCGTTATGAATCTTTGAAATTCACTCGTGTCAATTCTCATATTTTTAGATACGATATTATACGTAGGGAGTGTCGATATAATACTGGCTTACATTAAGTTGGAGAGTCAGAGTTTTTAATCCTAAAACCAATGTAAAGTTATGTTTCCCTTCCAAAAAGTGGTAAATTTATTTTTCTAACTTATACCATTTAGCCGGCGAGACCTGCTATGTTGTCTTTAAAATGAGATCCAATCATTAACTTATTTTCGTATTTTTTAAGGGTTATATCAATTGGCCAAAACAAAATCGAATATATTATATTGTCTCTATCAAGCTTATTTTTTGAATTACATTCTAATTAATACACCGAAAGATTCATCAGTATTTGGAAATCTCTATTACGAGAAACGTTAATGTAATAAATAAAAATAATGTTATACTTCATAAATAAATAGCAAGCCTTTTTTCTGGGCAATGAAATGCAATAATAAAAAGCATTAAAGTAGTAAAATTACTTAATCTGGCTTAGGTTAGTAAGTAATACAAAAAACTTCGACCTAAGTACTTCGAACAGATCTTATTGCCGTTTAGTCCAAAGTCGTTTACTTTCAAAGTAGAATCCTTAATGTTTAAAAAATTTCAGAAATAAATTCCTTGATATTTTACCATATTACATGGTTTCTATATATTTCTACAAAAAAGGTGTAAAGCAAAGCGTATAACTCAATTTAAAAATAATAACGAAAAAATTACTTTTTTATACTTATTGGAAAAGAAAATATTTTTTATAATTGAATATTTAATATAAAACCTACCTCTTTTTAATTCAATCATGTTACGATACGATTTTCAAAATTATTGCGTTTGATAAAGTTCCACCGTTGATTCCCATGTTGTACCTTAAACTGATATGATATATATATATCAGATATAAATCGTACGACATTAATTGAAATTATTAAACGTATTTCTTCCCACCCACCTTATATCCGATATTTAAAGAACGGGTCACGTAGAGAGAAATTAGGCAGTCCTTTCATCATATATCACCCTTACCGTCTCTTTTAAAGAGAGGTTAGGTGATTAAACCAGTTGACGAAAAATACTCAACGTTGGAATAGGTTAAATGGACAAATGCAAAGCATTGTCTATTGTTAAGATACCTCCATTAGGAGACCATATGCTCCACAGTGGGAGCGGACATGGAAAAAATAAATAGAAACAATAATTTACTGTTAGCTGAGTACTTAGTCAAGGGGTCAACGCTCTTGTACGTTTGTTCTATTCACGTGATGTATTGACTTGATCAATTCCCCTTACGGACAATTTCGTAAACTGATTTTTCAATTGATTTATAATTTTTTTTTGTGACGTCAATACTAGATCAAAAGCATAGACGTGGACAGAACGCGCAATGCGTCTGCAGAAACGAACAACAATACTTTCTAACAGGCCGCTGTACAAGCTATAAACATGATTCCTAAGCTTCTCATCGATTTGACAGTGAAAAAACGGAGCGGGGGCTATGGTTAAAAATCACTGTTAGTCGCCAAAAAGACATTATTAAGATATTAACGGCCAATTCTTAGTAGAAAAGGCATTATATTTTGAAAATAAAACAAAATTTATTGCACTAGCACTGATCGGTTGATAATGTTCGTGATGAGCAAAACCGTTCCTGATCATTATAAAAATGTGGAAAACAAATTTTGATTTTTTTGTATTTGAGCATCTTAAATTTATGTTGAATGATATGAATAAGTTTGAGAATAACTGGAGTCAAGTATGTTATTTGAGCCCTCGAAGGCTTTATTGTATGCGAGTTGATTTCTTTGACAATATTGAAAATATCTTGGTCCTCCCTGTAATGACCCTTCGAACACTAGGCGAGCGTGATAAATAGTATATGGAGGCCGCAAAAGGCAGTATATTCAAACGATCATTAGCTTCTTGTATGAATTATGACAGTGATTTAGTACCGCAGAAACCTTTCCGTGCATTATTACCTCGTAAAGAAAAAACATGCCCAGCTGCAAATTTGTTCTTGGACTAGAGACTACTAGAGAGTCGTAGAGACTAATAGACTGTGCGTCGGAAAATAGTGGATTTTAAGATTTAAATATCACTAGAAAACAAAATGTTCACATGGAATTTAAAAATATTTTTTAAAGTAACATATATTACCTAGATACAAAATCAATTGTACGATAGTTGTAATTTAGTGGTGAAACTAATAGTCGCTCTGTTAACTTAATAAATACTATGAGATTTAAAATTTTTATAATTTAAAGCTATTTTAATAATTAAATCAATAAAAATGGTAGTGAGATTTTTCCAGTACTTTCAGCTTAAGATATCTGAAACAAGAAACACACGTTACATAACAAGTGGAGTTTTTATTGTATATAAGGTTAATGTCTTTATAAGTTTTTAACTTTATAAAAATATCATAACATCAAGATTACCAAAAAAACTAGACGGTTCTGAAATATTGTTGCTAGCTGTAAAAAAGTTTACACGCCGAGTTATGACCTAAGACATATACTTTATTTTAGACTGAAGGTGTTTGATGGAATTTCAATATCAAATTTGAATTGTTGAAATTTATCTTAAATATAATAGCCCAGACCACTCTGTAGACGTTTTATTATTATCACATATCACATGTAGGTATGAAATTTTCTCATGAAGTAAGCGTTCGCGGTGTAAATACAATAAAATGATATGCAATGCACCCACAGTTCCGACGTACTAGCCACTTTAGATATTCATTATTTCAATTTCAATACTGTCATCTATGACGGGTACGGTTACTAATAATTAGTTACTTGGTGACAAATCTTCAAAAGCTGTAATTATATAATCACTTTTAAGATGTTAATTGTCAGTTAACTGTCTTGGTGGAAAGACATTATATTTTAAAAAATAAAACACAATTCATTTGTACTACTTCCAGATATTTATAATGATCAGGACCGGTTTCGCTCATCACGAGCATTATCAACTGAGTTCGTTCAGTTGATAATGCTCGTGATGAGCGAAACCGGTCCTGATCATTAAAAATATGTGGACGTAGTACAAATGAGTTGTGTTTTATTTTTTAAAATATAATTATATAGTTTTTAAAAGTTTATGAAACGCTTTGTCATCATAATATATCACTAAATTATTCACGCATAATAAGCTCGTATAAATTTTAGTTCAAATAATAATTAAGGATACATACTTGGTTACATTTTTAATAGCTCCTGAAAAACGTTGTTATTGCATCGCCAAAATCTGTGAGAATATTCGCAACATATATTATTATCATGAGTTTCGCGAAAGAACCATCACCTCCAGCATAAGTGAGGGGAAAATATGAAGACACGCATATTGGCCATCCATCAAAGTGTTCTGTCACATCTATCTGCAGCTCGCAGGAGCCATGAGCTACAATATAAATCGCTATGCAATGTATACTGTATAATATATAAGCGATCTATAAATATACAACCTTTATTTTGTTTTCGTTTTTATATTGATAAAAGAAGCGCATATAGTTTTCAATTAATATTCCTTATCACTTTTAAAATAATAAAAAAATCTAAGACCAGTTTTTGAAAAAAATCTTTGTTATTTTTCTGGTCGTGTAGTATCAGTGATATAACCAGTGGAATAACAAAATTATGAATCATAATTTTATATTAAAAAGGAATTTCCACAAAGCTCCACCGAAAATATTAGGGATATTTATTCATTTTTTTTATTCCAATGTTACTCGCCGCTTGATGCAAGGCCACACAAGTTTTGTCAACATCACCCTTTGAATGGCCGGTGATATCAATGTCATCTACGTGGGTCAGAATCTGCACTGTCTTTATGTAGATTGATTCCGATTTAATTTCGAGTATCGCTTACCTTTTTCAAGGGTGATACTGAATAATAAGCACCGCTAGTGCATTACCCTGTCTATGCCCGTTGATGACGTAAAAGTTTTTCGAGAGCTCATTCTGGACCCTGACTTTACACTCAACACGTTTCATTGTGGGCTTGGTTAGGCTTATGAGCTTAATTGGTAAACCAACCGAATTCGGTCATGACTTCATACAGTTAAATCACTTGTTTATATTGAAAATAAACTTATACAAAGTTATACAATTTATCAACTAAGCGACAAACCTTTTTTTGTTGACCATTAAAATATTGAATTACCAAACGCAACGGAAAAAAATATCAAATTAAGTTCTAGAAAAACTATAGGATTTAGTTGAAAGATATTTCAACTTCAAGCTATTCAGAACTATGGCTATAGTTGTGACGACCAAATCCTCCTATAATTCTTGTGGAAATAAATACTTTGATATCTAAACCTTGTTATAAGAATTCTTTAGCACACATCCGATCCTAAAAACAGGGTGCATTGAGAGCGATAAGCTACCACTAGTCCTGCTCTGGCCCTATCCTTCTATCCTTACTTTCTTCAAAAAATAGTTTGAGCAACTGAGTAACAAGTAGTCATCCTAGAAAACTTCTGTTGAGATACCTCCATTAGGAGTCCATGTGCTAAACATTGAGAGCGGACATGTTGAAAAAATGACAATACAATCAATGAGGTATTAACTATCAAATTTGGATTATTTAGATTTTGTACACTTCCATGTATTTTGTCACTAACGACCCGGGTTTCGCCTTTCGGCATCTTCAGGCATTCGAGCACACGAATGGACTCGAACTGACAGACACATCAAATTATATTAACTATCATTTCCACATTTTCGTGTAGCAAGCACTGAAAATTTTTTTGGATCCTTGAACGCATTTGTATACAAATTCATATTTACCCAGTCCTCTTTTTACACTATTTCACTTATAGGCGATATTTTTAGATTGCACCATTCCCTTTTTTTATGCAACTACTTTTTTTTAAAGAGTTTTATCAAATATGAAAGGTAATGTAGTTTTATCTAATTTAATTTGTATGATTATATTAACATTATCACTGTGTACGAAATATCTCATGTAATACAGAGTACCTGAAAATATATATTAGCGATATTTTGCGAATTATTCAATCTCTATAACTTTTTCAAAAAATCAAATTAACAATTGAATAACCTTAGACTAGTTTATTTCTTCACTTCCCCAAAACACGTGTTGCTCGAGACGTATCCTAACCAGATGACGTAACTTGAGCAGTTATACCGGGCGGAGCGAACTAATGTCACATTCGAACAACCGTCTTATATTTCAACAAAAAACTTACCTTTTTTTTGTTTCATTTTAAGGAAAGTAAAGGTTTAAGTGATAATAAAAGACTTTTTACACGATTTTAAAAAGCAATTTAAGTTTTCCATACATTCTTCTATATTACACGATTTTGTTTATTGAAGCCAATATATCAAATTATGTCGAAGTAAGGTATTTTTTACGCGTCAATTTTTAGGACCAATGTATCGCGTAAAAATGTGTTAAGTGTACACCAATGATTTGTCTTTAACTCGAGTAACACGCCGCCTATTGACAGCATGTAATATTATTGTCAATAGTTGATAGAAAATAGTAGCGCATATTGCTACTAGTATAAAAAACGTAATACGGTTTTGTTACATACTGTATGTATTTCATTAAATATGAAAGGTTTATCCAGTAAAAAAAAAGCCGTACACAAAAATGTAACAAGTAACTTTATACTCGGCTAGATAAAAACTGGAGAAAATTACAAAAGTTATTCCGAGAAACGGAAAAAAGTACAACATCTGTTGTAACTCAATGTTCCAAGAAAAAGTAGGGCAAAGACAACAATTTTTCTGTGTCTTTTGACATATCGTATTACATCATTCCATCCTGCGTAGGTATTGATTATATCGTGGAACTTTTTTCGTTATTTTTATAACGAAATAAATATTATATAGACTCTTTTGAGATATCGAAATGGTATAAGAAATTATCTAAGTTTTTTTTGTTTGTAGAAGTGAAAAAATATTAACCGTCAGTTCGTAAAATAAAATATAGTTTTGTTAGTGTAACAAACAGTGATTATTTGAATTCTCAAGGCCTAGCATACACTGATAACAGCCAAAAAACATCTTTAAAATAATTTAATAATTGTTAGTTCTGTATCAAAAAACTTTCTATTTAACTATATAATATCAAGCGCCTGGTTATTTCTTGAAACACGCTTCTTTGAAACATGATTGATACATAATTATTGATAGTAAATAATTTTTTTTATAATTTTTCTATTTTAAATATTTGCTTGTCAATTAAGCGTAAAAAAATAAAATTCTGAGTGGTATGCTTTTTCCCGATTTCCTAAATAAATATACAACTTTACCTACAGTTGCCTATTACAAATTATATTAATTGTATGCTTTTGGAAAATTTAATTTCTTCGAACCGTACTAGATATCTTATATATAATAGACCAGACCGCTCTGTAGACGTTTTATTATTATCACGTATCACATTTAAGTATGAAATTTTCTCATGATCTAAGCGTTCGCGGTGTATATATAAAATAAAATATTATGAAATGGACACACAATTCCGACGTACTAGCTACTTTAGACATTCAGTATTACAACTTCAATACCGTCATCTATGATGGGTACAGTTATACTAGTCTCTTAATATTATTTGAAGTTATAGAAACGTGGAGTGTTTATGTGTGAAAAATAAGGAGAATTTTCAGTATCGCTTATTTAATTGCTGTCAGTTTAACTTTAAAACAAACCTTTTTAACAATTAATTGTCAAAAATTCACTTTTACATTTCCCATATCCACTCCGGATGTGAAGAAACATATAGAAATCTATTTAGACATCTCAAAAGTGGTCGATGTAATTCAGTCAATTATTAGCAAATTTATTTCAGCTGAAATACTTTCATCAAGCCCAAATTCTGATTTGTTAAAATACAACCAGCTACCCTTTGACGTTTTATCCAATAAATTTTATACGGTGCATATTACAGTTTGTTTGTTCCCTTTTAGTACCGTTTTGATGTTTTGTATTCTCGGCACCACGTTTCGGTAGTAATGACATATAATGCAAGCGGTAAACTACATCTGACTCCATAACTTCGTCTCCGGTGGCTCGTTGCCAAGATTTTACTCGCAAATACTTTCCGTACATTGTTATCAATGAGTCAAACTTCGATGACGAATGTACTTGCACATAGTACTTGATTTATTAGGGTACATGTTTCTATAAAATTATTCTTCGATACTATTCTTAAAGACACCACTTTAACAAGGAGATGTATGCAGATGAAAAACAAAACACTTTTTTATTGTACTGATTTCTCGATTTTATGTTTTTATTAGGACCGGTTTCAATCACCGTAAGCAGTTAAACTGTCAGTTATAAAGATGTGTATTATAAGTAAAGTTGTAAAAATGGTGTCTTAATTAATTAATGGGATACTTTTACGATTTGAATTATTGAGATTTTTTACATTTCCATGTATTTTGTCACTAACGATCCGGGTTTCGCCTTTCGGCAACTTCAGACATTCGTGTGTTCACCATTCGGGTCGTTAGTGACAAAATACATGGAAATGTACAAAATCTCAATAATTCAAATTTGATATTAAAATTCCATCAAGCACCCTCAGTCAATGTCATAAATGATTTGAATTAAATTGTGATTTTTATTTTATTGATCTTCCTCCATCTTGATCTTCCAACTTTGGCTTAGAGCTTCTAGAAAATTCAGATTTAACTTGGCAAAATAAATTTATTCTTTTTCTAGTAGGGATTCCTATCGAATATTCCAATATTTGCTATTCGAAAACGTTCTGCTCTTTGTTGATATTCGAATATTCATAATATTATTCGTTGATAGTATTGATATAATATATTAAACTCTTGAGTCAAGGATCAATGAGCATTACAGTCTATCTTAATTTAATCTTTAATATTGTGATATGTGAGTTAATTTGAATACTGATTTGATAATTAAGACTTTAAGGCTAAAAATCATCAATGTAGTTACTAAACATAGTTTTTCTTAATTTGAATAATATTTGTATAACATTTTATTTATTTCAACTCTATAATACTCTATCAGACACGTGCTGTCAAAAAGGATGTGTTAACAAGTAATGCGTTTCGACAAGAATATGAAAAAACAATGGAAATTAATGATGAAAGTACCAAGCCGATCAGGTCATTATTTGCCTTCCAGTTTTCCGATTACCAGTTTTTGCCAATCCCAACTCACCTAACGTATGTCTATGACCAAATCATATATTGCTGCCAGTTTGATTAACATGTGAGCAATACGAAATTAAAATAAAACTGAATTATATAATAGAAATTCCCGCGCCCGTACTTCCGTTGTATTAGGACTTAACTGTAAATTCAATGTTTGTTAACTTTTAGTATCACTAAAAGTTAAAAAGTACTGTTAGTATCAAGAAATGTCAATAAAAAACGATTCAGCTTCACGAAATTCACTTTTGAAGAATTTTTTATTCTACAAAATAACAATAGTACACATAAAAATTATTAATTTCTCATGTTAATTGTACAGTTTCTAACACATATTATATAAATGTAATATATTAAGGCATTTGAATTTATATGCAAACTTTTCTTAGTAGCTTAAACAATAATACCGTAAGCTTAATTAAATATGTTTTTCGAAGAATCATTTCTCGGTATTACATACCCAAGTGGGTGCAATAAGAAAGTTAAGGAAACGTTACATGAATTTCCTTTTATTAATCAAGGAGGCAAAAGAAAATCGTTAGAGACTGAGCAGTGCTTGCTTGTAGAACATAAACAAGATATTAGATATTATTACGACATGAAATAAATATGTCTATTGCTAATTAGTACGCAGTAAAAAGAAATATCATTCTTCAATAATTGCGTATCTTCTTAACATGGTTTAGTTTCGTGCTTTCACTCGGCATGTCCAATGGTCAATTTTCGTAAATATGTAAATATATATATATTTTAAAATTTTTCTTCCATTTTTTTAAAACATTCAATTAAATTTATTTCAATTATTTTCTGTTTGAACATTAATTATAATTAGACGTTTCCAGTCGAAGAGAAATTTCTTATCTAAAATAAGATAGATTTATGTTTTTTTCTGAATTTCAATCATTGTTATTGCAAGAGTCGCTGATAAATTATGTTCCCTTGTACACTCTAAGTCGTACTCACCATCACCCTCTACGGCTTTACATCATTCTTAGAGGGTGTATTCCGCAGCGTTACAACGCTATTCGTGTTTCAATTTTTTGTCAGGAATGTCCGAGGAGAAATTCCTCAATACTTGGTTACATGTACTGTAGTGTGCAGAAAGTTGAATAATATAACATGTGTTTATGAAAGAGTTTTTACGAATTGATATACATTCACTTTCCATAAGATGCCAGGAGTGCAAGATTTGAGATAACAGAATCATTTTATTCTTTTAAATGGAACTGCATATGCATCCATTATTTAGGTCAATGCTTCTACTATAAAATAACATATCAAGAATATTCGCAGTCATTTTTCTTGTTTTATATATTATTTGATAATATATATATATAATATAATACGCAAGTGGAGCACTATAAACTCAATTATTCATAATTCTAATACGCTCTCTTAGAAAGCAAATATTTTTTTTTCATAGTAACAAAGTAATTAATTTTGTAGTACACTTAACGTGTGCCAGAAAACCTGTATTTAATTCTTATTTTTAATCGTAGTACCTTTTTCTCATATATATACTAAATACTAAATGAAACGTGACATTTTTTTTCATAATTCTTAAATCACAACTGTCGATTTTTAGTGAAATATGATTTTTAATTTTTTACATGGGTGTTTCGGTAGTTTTAGCCAAAATAATTTCCTTTGCTTAATTCTTAGAGCTACTGGATAACAACCAGTTCTTTCTATCGTATTATTTTACAGCACTGCTTAGAATTAAATATCTACTACTGAATTACTCACAATAATAGGTATTTAAGAAAATAAATTTATATACACGTTATAGTATATTCGAAGCTCCTCGTACAAATTTAAGTTTAAACTAACATTTGAAACATGTTTTGTGTGAATTGTCTAAGCAGTCACATTTACATAACTATTTTATCTAAATTCATATCAGCCTTATACTACACAAGCTCTATATTTATTAGGGTTATAAAACCTTTTTTACGCAAAAATAATATTAATATCAAAAAATTTAGGTCTTGTAGGCGAAGATCAACGCTATCGGGCGTTCTTACTATTCGTTTGCGGTGTTCGCATGCTCGAACCCCTTATACGAGCATTTTCGTTAAAAAATTATTTATAAAATATAGTTTATATCTATTTCGGCATTCTATCATTATCAGATCTAGACTAAATGCTTTGCTATTTTTACTTCATGACTACTATTTTTCCAATTGCTCTCTCAAAAACAAGTTTTAATATGAAGAGGAAAGGGTAGGGTAAGGTATTGAAAAACTGATGAAGTAATAAAGAGCCTATAGAAAACTATTCGCTATCTGTGTGCCGTTTTTTAAATTGTATATTCAGTGATCTGGGTGGTATAAAAATATCAGAAATATCTATAGTAGAACGAAACCCTAGAGCCATGGTGTAAAAAGTAAATAAAAATAAGCTGCATAAAAAACGCCAGTTTGTATTAGTTGACGTCTAGCGTGTTTATTGAACAAGGATTTACCATGTCAAAAAAATTGGTTCGTCAAAGTGACGTCACATATATTACAAAAACAACCATGCAACTTTCATAACACTTCTTAAACTATGCCATAGAGTTTAGAACAGTGTTTTTCAATATTATTGAAGCCAAAGCCTAGAATACAAATATTTAACGCTCCAAGTATGTGTTTGCTTAGTATTTCATGATGTGTATTTTTTTTAAATGAGGCCAAAATATCATAATACAATCAAACTGATTTTAATGCAGGTAAACTACCGCAAAGAAATCAACGCGCCCGTCTCACAAGCATTGACAGAGATGACTGATTATTTCATCGCATGTGGAGCATATGGCTACCACGTGGCGTCCCCGTGATCTCCTGTCACCCGCCAATCGCTTTGCTTCCTCCCAACACACGCCAGAGTCCCTTGGCTCGGCCGAGTACATCCTATGGATAGTACCCGATGGTATTCCAGGAGACCGGAGTCCCACGGATCGGGAGAAGAGACACGCAAGATTAAGGCTCTCCGAAGGCATCCGCAGCACGTGATCTAGCCAGTTTCAATATCTCTTCATAACCACCGATGTGACAGGGTGTTGCCCGGTCCGTTCTTTAATCTCCGAGTTCCTCACAAAGTCAAGCCACTTCACCTCCAGTATCCAACGCAAGCATCTATTCTTGAAGCTCAGCGTACGGTTTTTCTGAAACTTCGTCAGGTGCCATGATTCGCTACTGTAAAGCAGTACAGGTAGATTACAAGCGTTGAACAAATGGGATTTCGTTTTAATCGTGTACAGCTGCCTGTCCAAGACGGTCTGCATCTAGTAACGCCCACGTAACAGCACCCCCAAACGCTAAACATATAAAACGCACTCAAGATTTTCAAAAAGTTAGAGTTGATTGCGTTTTACTTCGTTATATTTTTTAAGTCAAGACTAAGTAACAGATATAACAATCTAACTGAGATACATTTTATGTGTTCGGTTTTATGTACATACTAGAATAACCGTATCCGTTATAAATAACGGTATTGAAATTGAAATACCGAATGTCTAAAGTGGTTAATACGTCGGAACTATATGTGCATTGCATAAGTTTTTGTTTTATATACACCGCGAACGCTTATCTCACGAGAAAATTTTATACTTACATGTGATATGTGACAATAATAAAACGTCTTCAGAACGGTCTGGACAATTATATATAAGATCCCGTGAGCCTCCATTTTCCGATCCCTGTTTTGTTACAACGCTGGATACTGGGTTTAAGTTAATAAACTGTAATGGAGCGTCATAAAATTGTCGCACAGCTACCAGTTCGAGTACTTAGTTACTATATCGCGATATATGGAATGTTTCCTTCACATTATTTACAAACTTACTTAGTATACGAGTGCGTTGTACCCGAGTACTTAACACATTGTAATATAAACGCTATTTCGCCATATTTATTTTTATTGCGATACATATTTTAGAGAAAATTTATATTGTTACATAATGGCATATTACGAATATATTCCGTATCATAAATGTTGGCATTAAAAACAATGGATATAAATTTTTAAGTACAAAAATATTGTATGCTATTTAATATAATTTTATGATATTGTCGTTGTTCTGGAAGAAAACGCTAAATCAAAACAAATTACATATTGAGTTTGATATACCAAAATGTTCCTTATTTTATAAACTACTAGTGAGTACCCGGCATGCGTTGCAATGCCACTCAAAGAAAGAAAGGGTTTGTGTTTTAATTCTGTTTATTGAACTGGATTGAAAGTCTGCACAGGCCGAAATTTCATAGACTTACCCGGTTCGAGCCCATCATCTTCAGGTCGGGCCCGACCCGAACCCAAGTTTCAATATCACACTTGTTATAACACAATATTTTTGTTTTTCGTCTGGTGCGTACACGAATAAATCAGAAGGTTTTTCCTAGATGTCGCTGTATGTAGATATTTGATTCTTTTTTTCAATTTTTTTTCTTCAGAACCCTTCACGGGTGTGTGCACAACAACTCACCGAAGTTTCATCGAAATCGTATGAATGGTAAAGGAACGCGTAAAGGACAAACAAACATTTATTTTATATAATATTTCCCGGCATGATCACAATAAGTCCTTCCTGAAAGTTTCGTCGCGATCGGTTGAGTAGTTTAGGAGCCTATAAGATCCGGAAAAACCAACAAACAGACATTCATTTTTATAAATATATAGATACTTTTACTTAAAAACGTATTTGAACAAACAAACAAAATGAAAAAGGTATGACATTTCAAACATTTGACAAACTTCAATGTCCAATTACTCAAAACTAGTTTGAATTGTTGAGGTTTTACGTTAATGCATAATAGAAATAGTAAACGCAAAATTACGCATAAACACAAATATCAAAATAAGTATTTTTCGTTTAGTATCTTCTTCCAGAACAACGACGATATATTAATTAACACGAAAGCATTATTTAAATTAAAAATCTTTAAATTATTCGAATTCGATAAGAGTTTTAATGGTATCTCAATCTTGTAAAGTTTTAAATTTGATAAATGATTTAACATCCTTACATCTATTTAACTTCACTTCTCTTCTCTGCTCTAGTAATTATCAATTTGAATTGAGGAGTCCTACCACTCTTCATTCTCATTCAATGGAAAAATTATTCCCCCTCTATAAATATAAACGTGCGATTAATATATAAAGTATTCTTAATCTAAGATGAGATTTTGTATTTAAATTTGGTTAACTCATAGTGATAGTGAGTGTATGTGCTCCGTTACAGACATGAAAAGACAGAAAAAGAAAAATCAAGACACATATACTAATATTTGAAATACAAATCCATTACTGAAATACTATAAACGGTGATATTCTTTCAGATAAGGGATAGCATAGAGCCATACTGTATAGCTTTCAATGACACTATAACTAAAAAAAAAATACATCTAAAATTTGCCACTACTTTTCCGGATACAAATTTTATAAGAAAACCACTTTTAAATATTAAAAAATTACTCAGTGTGCCATGTACTTAAAAATAGTTTTCCTATAATAAATTGAGTGTGATCATACGTTTTCCTCTCCAAAACCCAATATAAAATATACAAAACACGGAATCAATGAATTTAAGAATAAATGTCAAATCATTTTTATTAATCATTTTATAACATTCATTTGCCAAGGCCTTGAAGTGTGTAAAATAGCTTCTATCACTTTTTTCACCACCAAAATTATTTGTTTGAGATTTCCATGAGTGTAAAGATGAATGTCTATTAATATTTTATTCGTAAATATTTCGAGTTCAAATTCAATGGAGATGACCTTGTTAAATGAGTCGCTGAGTCGCTAAACACGCTCCTGGCGATGTTTTAACAAAATAAGTTTTCGTTGTACGTATGAGTTCTATATTATGTTAATTTTTTTGATTCACTTCCATCGTTGCAGATAGAAGGGCGTGATCGCTGCAGATATAAGCAATCCACAGTGAAATCAATTAACGTGGGCACCATTTACATTTATATTAATATACCTCCCCGCATACCGCACCTACACACATATACATATATAACGCATACACATATTCACATGCGATACGTAAGGAATCATCTCGAGGAAAGACATTTTCTATTACAAAGGTCGCGTTTATTCAATTTAAATAAAGAAAATCCTTATTTACATCTATGAGGGGTCGAAAAAAAGAATTAACATTAGAGATGAAGGAGACTCAAAGAACTATGACGCTAACGCGCTTTAGTACTTAACGCTGCATCAAGTTGATATCCAAAATTGTGTTCTATCGATAGATCTATAATTTTTTCCTGTTGCATGTCTAAAATTTCGTCCTATTTCGTCCCCTGTCCGAAATTCAAAATTTTGTCAAACTTGAAAATGTCATTTTTTTACACGATTTCAATTCTCGAAAAAACGACTAAAACAATATTTTGCTTTTTATTATACACCGAAAGACACAAAATAACTTAAATTGTACTTAAAACAATCATACTGCTCATAACAGATTTCGTGATTTACTCAAAACTCTAAAAACCTTCGGGAGCGTGTGAGAGAAACTCAAATCTGCAATGATTTAATTTAATTGTTAAATACTTATACATGCAATGGATAAAGTAATCAATTCACAAATAATGAAATGGTGATACAAAAATGCCAGTATATCGGAATACTCGCAGCTGAAAACTTAAAGGCAAGTCAACAAAGCAAAATTCAATGAGCTATCTCTATCGAATCGACATGTGCATAATAATCTGACAATAATTTGTGACAAAGTAGTCATTATTCGTTTCGACATGCTGTTGATTAGATAGTTCTGCGCGGGAGTATTACGTACAATCAAAGGGAGCAGCACATGGGACCTAGCTCGCGGTGTGACACCCCTACACCCCCGATGCGCCGATGCACTGATGCATTTGTACGTTGCTCTGAGCCAACGTTGCAATCATCATTTGGCAATTGGGCTCGTGATTACCAGCTCACTTGACAATTTGAGTAACAAATACAGGGTATTCGTAAGAACACTAATTCACATTATACTACGATCCATTAGTAAATTTTCAGTGACTGGTTATGTTCATATTTTGGTAAGTTATATCGATCATGTCGTATTCCAAATATAAAGGTCAATTCTCGTATTGGTTTCTTTTAAATTCAGATTAAAAAATATCTACTGTTAATAAAATAATATTTATTAAGACCAGGCTATCTATATTAGGAAACACTGTGTGTTCTGTTACCTCACTAGGAAGTGAACATGTGTTTCCGAATGGCTTTAGGGTAAGAATAATCTACCTACAAGCATATGATAGAAAAAATGGGATTTTCATTATTTTTATAACTATAATATAATATTTGACGAGGTATGGATTTAGTATCTTAGGAATGGCCAACTTGTTTGTTGTGGGATCGTTTTTGTTTGTTTTTAAAGTAGTGGCGAGTTACCCATTAATATCGTCAAAAAAAAGGAATTATTGAAAACACAAAAACTCTGAAAACTACTATTTAATCTAAACGACTGCATTATAAGAAAATATTAATGAGAAATTTGGGTTTTCATATTTATAACACATTCACATCGTATAATTCAGTAAATTATAACTACAAAATTGAGCCATAATATTATATAAAACATGTTTTTTCATAACAGGAATTTGCCGTTGTTTTGATCTTATGATTGAAAGTGGAAATATACAGGCGATCGACTACCGAGACTATACTTAATAGTTTCTATGTATCGACACTCCCTACGTATAATCCCGTATCGGTAAATATGACAGATCTTTCGTATAAGTGACTAGTTACGTATTTATACTTTATTCATACAAAAAAACGGTGAAGTAGGTACTTTTCCCAGTGTTGTTTGATGTCTACCTATAGAACTGAGTGCATAGACGGTGAAAATGCACACTACGTATAATCAAGTATGTGGTACTTACGTGATTATACGTAAGGAGTGTTGGTATGTCAATCCTGAAACCGAATGGTCAAGCGACGCTCTTAGACTTCTCTGCTCTTGTCCCATCGGGTAGCGTGGTAAACGTGACTTTTTAACCTATTTGTGGGGCTGTATCTTTTATCCAAATGCATGCCAGTGATACATTGCTAAAACAAAGTCTAGACAAGGCGATTAGTTAGCTACTTTAAGGTTCCTATACCCTTATTTTTTAATCCTTTGCCTCTCTGAAAAGGGGGTTGAGTAATTGGATAACAACAACTTTTGTAGAGATGTCACATTATGAGTTTATTATCTCCACATAACAAATAGATCTTTACTATAAAGTTTTTCGAGGGACCATGTATGTACGATACGAAATACATTGTATATTGTAACGGATATTTTATTAAGTCTGGAGACATGCAGCGCGACGTTATTGATATGGTAAAATTTGTTCGGCAATTTTGCAATTTAGCAGTGACGGTGACGATGTCATCGCGATGCTTGTACGTATCAACGAACCCAATTTGCACCGTCGAACAATCTTTTAATTAAAATCTTCTTTGTAACATGCAATGCCAGTCTCGTTTATCGCCGCCACAACTCTGTGAATATTTTGGATTTATTCAAATTTTACAACCGCTGGATGAACCTGGTAGTGTAACAACAGATTTATCGCGATATGAATTTGCTGCATAGATATTATTTCCTTATGCTTTTTTTCGCTCAGCAAATTGAATCAATAGGGATTGCAATACTGGACGAATATTTAATATCGGTATTTCAAATATATATACCCATATTACTAAGATCGTTGAAAGTAAGAGAAAAATAATTACTTCAAATTGGAACCGCAATACCGGATGGTTAATTCAATACCAGTATGATTTTTAATATCATATACCAATATTTATAATAAGTAGCAAGTAGTCCATTTTCATAAATACCTTCAATTTATAGTTTCTTTGAATTGAAAATATGAACTTATAAAAGCTTTTCGGATACCTTTGTCAACGTTGATCGAATCTTAGTGCAAATAAAACCGGTTGCGGAAAATACTCCCTACGACTGAATGCGTGTTGGACGAACAGACGTTAAATAATCGTACTTTGCATTTCCGTAATACATCCTATTCTTTTTTTTCAACAGGGAATACGTTCCAGAGACTAGCGCGCAAAAAATAACCGCTTAAAAAAAACATTTATGTATCATTTCATTTACATTTCATTTATATATGAATATTTCCATTGACATGATTTGCGATTTAAATAACACAGAAAACATTAAAAAATAAAAAGCAAAGGGAATCAAATAAAAACGTAGAAGAGTAACATAAATGTCAGTTGATGATGCTCGTGATCATTATTAACATGACAAGGTAGTACGAAAAAATTATCTTTTATTTAAAAAAAAAAAAGGTTTCAAATACAATAACCACTGCATCTTAAAATTCGCCAAATTGAAAAATTGTTAAAACTGAGTAAGTTTTAACTTTTTGTAAAGTACTAAAAAACATAATTGGAGTTTTAAAAAAGATTGGTTTTAATAAAAAAAAGTTATGGTTGAAAAGTGAAGAGAAGAGAAATATGTTTAGGGATATAATTCTGACTGTCCTATGATTGACATGATTTAGCTGGATCTATAAGATGATGATGATATGTGACGATTATGCGATACTGGAGAGATGTCTTTAGTTCCGGGCACGACGATCCAATATCTGTTCTACCCTTGATCGTCCATATATACCGTCGTCGGCTGTCTATGTTCTGTTTTAGTCAACATGCCTTGCATTTTCAGAGCGTTCACCTTAAACATTACGTATGCAAAATTGCCGTCGTATATATCGATCATCGCTTGATTTCACTGACTGCATTTGCAGGTGCGTTATAAATGTTATGTTGAATAAATATTACACTATTATTACGTATTGATGCCTTGCCAAATATGTGATAAAGAAAGATTAGTAGTACTAATATTTAGTTTTCACCACTTTCAGGATAAGATAAGGTGGGTGGGAAGGGATGAAAGCACCACATACATACATGCTAATCGTCCATAAACTCTTCGTTATTACTCAGCTACAATGATTGTTCCAAAACAAAGATTTTTATCTCAACTCGTGAGATGAGTTATTTCAGTAAAATTAATTTTTTTATTCCTCATTTCAAATATTGTTTTTTCTACCACAATTTTTATTGCGCCTGATTAACAATGGAAATATTTTTCATTCTTTTTACAAGCGCTTTATTTATATTCAGATAGCATTTATAAAAAATGGAATTAATTACATTTTTTACACGCTTAATGAATAAATATCTTAAACAAACCATTATTTCAGGGAGACTTATTAAGGCAGGATATCCATTATGATCTTTATCGCGTTTTTTTCACTCCTCGCTAATTGTTTGAGGCATATTTCTTTGGTCCATCCAAGGGTCGACGTGAAAAAAGCGGTATCCGCCCTAAAAACAAATTATGATTGTACTTTTTAAATACTAAAAGCTTCTCGCATTTTTCTTATATACATTTTTTTATCTTTTAGCACGCGTTGGTCACTGTTAAATATTCAAATATTTTTTCAAAAGACGTCGAAATTCTTTTCGTTTTGATTTATATACCTTAAAATTATGAAATAATTAAAACCCTGATTTCGAATGTACCTTCACTTTTTATACTTCACGGTTCGAATAATGTGTTACACTTAAAATAATAATACCACTAAAAATATTGTTACTTTTACCGTTTTAATACAATAATATTTTTTGCTTAAAGCCGAGTGGTCAAGTTGTTGTCTTCGGTCGCTTTGTTCACGGGCTTGAATCCCACTATTTTTTCGAATGCATGGATGCTTGTACTACTTAAATTCTCTCCCACCTATCCAACCCTAAAAAAATGATTAACTAGCCGTCAGTCTTGTCCAGTCCAATTTTTCAATTCTTACTCTCTCCAAAAAAGAAAGTAAAGTGACTGAGTAAAAATCAGTTAATGCAGAAAAACTTCCATTAAACAATTAGGTGTCCATGTGCTGTAGATTGTGAGGGGACAAAGTTTCAAAAAAACAAAGTACAACGATACAAAAATAAAATGATGTACTTTGAGTCTATAATTGCCTATCGGTTGCTGTGTTTCATATAGACTCATACTTCAAAATCATTAAATAACAATATGATATGAGTAAAAGCTAACAAATTTATTATTTATGAAGAACAAGACTCAAAATTGTTATTCAACATGTTAACAGCATAATGGTTGAACAATCCCCACACGTTCCAAGTTACATGATATCATATGAAGCTCTAACGTACAACTCGATACAAAATTTTGAAAATAATCTCGCCGTATCAAAAATAACAAGCAACTAAAACAAAAACTATTTTAACTTAGGATTATAGCCGAGAGTGAATTTGGGCTCAACTATAATAAATCTCAGATCAACTTAAGGTGGGAAGGATTTTAAAGAAACATGTTATAAAACCAAGTATAAAGTAAGAATGTAGATATCTATATATATATATTAATGAATGTTTGTTTGTTTATCCTCTATGCATTCCTTAGCCATTCATCCAATTTCGATGAAACTTTTGTGAGTTGTTTCGGATTTCTGAGTAAAATAATTATAATCTGAAATCTTAAAAAAAAAAATTTAAAAGAAGAATTAAATACTTACAGACATCTCGGAAAAAACTTTGGATTTATTCGTGTAAAAATAACTTATATTGTTTGAAAAGTATAAATGAATTGCTATATTGAAAAATAGTCGGGCTTTTTTCGGGATGAGAAAGATAAATCTGGTCTTCGGGACGCGTTCGGGTAAGAAGTGTGATATTGAGACACGAGCTCGGGCCGGGTAGTAATACAAACCCTTTCTTTCTTTGAATGGCATTGCAACGCATGCCGGGTACTAACTAGTAAATAAATGATCAGCATAGCTCGTAATGTAGAAATCAGTTTGTTTGAGTTAAAGTAAACTTGAGAAATTTGACTCTTCCAACACTAAATTGAATCAAAATTTGCTATATTTTTTGAAAATTAATATTTTGATTCAAATTATTTATATGTTAAGTGTCCAGCTTTACCATGTTTGAATAGTAAAAAAAACACAAATTTGAAAGGAAGTATGTAAAAAGAGAAGGTAATATTTTTACCAATTTAATTTTAGTTTAAAACAAAAGTGAAAATATTATACAAATTAATGGAAATAATTTAAGATATCGGCTGAGGGTGCTTGATGGAATTTCAGTATCAAATTTGAATTGTTGAAGCTCTGTACACTTCCATGTACTTCGTCACTAACGACCCGGGTTTCGCAAGTTGGCATCTTTCATGTACTCGAATGCCTGAAAATGCCAAAAGACGAAACCCGGGTCGTAAGTGACGAAATACATGGAAATTTAAATGTACAATACTTCAACAAATTGAATTTAATCGAAATAATCCTGAAATTTGAGAGATATTATTTGGATTACCTAGTTATATTGAATATAAGACGTTAACTGGTTCAAGTCTTCTTATTGTATTGTGAGTATTCAATACAATTTGATTTTATTACTTAAAATCATACATTTTTAAGAAGTTAATTATTAATTTTGTATCAAAAATAAAGTATTACTGTTTTTCATGAGTACATTCTAAAATAAAACGCTTCAAATGTTATTTTAATACCCTTCACTTCGTTATCCAGGTAAATTCTGAAGTGGACTAATATACTTTTACAATCATAAATTTTCATCGTAAGGGTAATTTACATACGTAATGCCCACACGCGATAAACTTTTAAGGTTCCTAAGTTGTTTGTATATGAGTATTCCTGGCTAGTCATAGAACAAACCCTTAAAATTTGACCCCAAGGCTTAAACTCAAATAGAGTGTTGCTTTTGTCCATTGAAGTACTGCATTTAAATTTAATATAAACAAACCAATTCAACGAGATTATAATGTTTAATTATATGATGAAACAATAAGATTTAATTGTAATCATTATAATTTATTACTTACCGCAGCGAAGTCTATGAATAACGATCACGATTTTTTTTACATAAAACGTTTTATTTAATACAAGTGAGTACCCGGCATGCGTTGCAATTCCACTAAAAGAAAGAAAGGGTTTGTGTTTTAATTCTGCTTGTTGAAGTGCTTTTGGAATTTTTATACAATATCCGTCTGGTTCAGAGATGTCGCTAGTTGTACGAATTTGATTCTTTTTTTTAGATTTAAAATTTTTTCTTCAGAAACCTTCATGGGGCGCACAACAACTCACCATAGCTTAATCGACATCGGGTGAATGGTAAAGAAATGCATAGAGGACAAATAAATCTTTCGCTCATCACGAAACCGGTCCTGATCATTATAAATATGTGGAAGTAGTAAAAATGAATTGTGTTTTATTTTTTTTAAATGCATGTTTCTTTAACACAGTTTTTACACTTTAAATCTTTGCAAGTTGATACTGCGTCTGGCATTCTTACTCATTTACCTCGTGAACGGAGCTCTTACTACTTGTCGACAGAAGCTGAATTTGTATGACTAGAATCATATTTAATGTTTTATAGAGTATCAAAGACTATCATTTTTAATCAAGAGTTAAGTACCACACCATAAAGATTTTAACCATGTAATAATTAATAATTTGGTTATATGATACCAAACAAGATTCAGTTTAAATTTGTGTACTAAAAAGTATGTGTAATGTCTTTGCGGTCTTTGTAGTAAAAAGTTAGTGAAATATACCGGATACATTTTATTATTTCTAATAATTGTAACACGTCATATAATAAAATAAAAACAGCACACCTCTGCTCAATAAACCACTGCTGTACGTATTCATAAGAGTAGCCCTGAAGGTAAAATATCCCCTTTAAAATTTACACAAATATAACTAACTACACCTGTAAATCCAACGGAAACTTTACGCTCCCTAGAAACTTGGAGTATTAAATTTATCTGTTGTTACAGTGTTCTCAATTCAAATATAGTTCTTTAATGTGGTCGTTCTCAACCTGGGGCCTTTGACGCAAACGTGTGCCACAAGTGTTATTATTTATGTAAACTTATAGTAGAGTAGACGTACGATTTTAGGCTTATCTATGTAAAGTTTTCCTGCTTTTGAAAGCTTAGACTTTAGAGTTTCCCATGAAGGTCATGTTAAATTTCCGCTTAAGGTAATTCACGATCGCTTAAGGTATTATCTTCTTACTATACCATAACATCTATCAATTAAAAATGATGTTTCACGATCAAGTTTTCGGATCTTCGAATGGGCATGCGCATATATTTCAATCGATTGATAGTGTTTTACGAAAAGTAGTTGAAGTATCTAACTCTATAAATGAGACTTATTGAGAACAAATGGTTGAAAACTAGTAAAGTATTCACTTTGCTCTCCTCCCATTCTTTACAAGTTGGTTTTTACCACTATCAACCATTGTGGATATGCAGCAAGTTTCATGGCCGCCTTTTACAAAGCTATCGACAGAAATGGTTTTATACCATGCACTAGTGTGCTTGAGAAAATAGAAAAAAATTAAAACAGGTTCGATAAGCTAAGTCATTTAAATCAAGTGTATATTACGTATCCTATGAATAATCTGTGTATTGAGAGTCCGCCGTTTTCAACGATTTTATTGACTCTAATGTTGAATCAAGGTTATAGCGATCCTCAAATAAATTAGAAAATTGTTCAAATGTCGTGAAGTTAGCCTTAGTTGCAATGAAGTCATCTGGCCTATTGTACGCGTGTGAGGACGGATCGTAGCAAATACTTCCGCTTCGGAATTCATGTCATTTAAGTTCTACATTACGTGATGGAACTTCTTGTTTTGCATGCCCACAAATATAATCCAGCTTTAAATCCAGCTTGCCGGTCTCAAAGAGTTTTGCATTGAACTTTCCATGGTCCCACTCCTTACAGTCACTTAAAAAGAGGATAAAAAAATACCCTATATATAGACTGAGGGTGTATCACGGAATTTAAATAATCAAATTAAAACATTTATTACGTTTTATGAGAAAGCCATACTGCGCACGACGACCACATTAAATTATCTAATTTTTTTTTTGTTTTGATTTGATCTGTCATTGGAACTTTTATCATTTCATACAATTATTATAGAAGATATCTACCGTTTTATTTTTTATCAATATAATGTAAAAATGATTAATAGTATTTTATTTCAGAATTAAAATAAGCAAAACTATATCAGTAAAATACATCAGATGGTAACTTCACAAAGGTTTTATAATAATGGTCAAATTACACAGATGAAATCTATTCGCAATGACTTAATAAAACCATTTTTTCGTATTAACAGTTTGATATGGATTGTATTCCTAAGCGGGCAGTATAGCCCGTACAATTCAGTTAGTTTTTAGTTAAATAGTCGAAAAGGTTGCAAAATACTACCTTAATACACAGAATTTCATTATTTTCATTCATTAGTATTTTCAAAGGCTAAAATTATTTAATAGTTAAGAATTTTGCTGTGCTGAGAATGAACTCAAACACTATCTAGTCTTAAATACGTACTTGAATTCATTATAATATGTTTGATTATGCTCTACTATTATTATTTGTTTCGACAAAGAAAAATATGATTATTGATCATGTCCCGGACCGTCTCTTCTCAGCGAGTTCATATATTCAACAATTTGAAAAATAGTATAAAACGAAGTTTTTTATACATTTAAATAGTGAACTGAATTGAGTGAATAAAGTGAATGTTATTGTTCAACGAATTATAAAGAAATTAACGTAATTTAGTCAATCAAAAAATTAAAAAGGCCACTTCTTTCAACTATATCGATATCTTAGTTACAACTCGAAAACAACAGTTTTGACCTAAGTACGAGGAAATGCTTAAAATACCGATATCTATAATGTAACAAATGATAATCTGTGGTTATTTTAGATTGACAGTGTACTTCAGATTCAAACTGTTACAACTACGAAAATCATGTGAAAACTTCTGAAAATAAAATAAAATATTTTTATTATAAAAATATATTTTTAGGTACCTAATCCTAGAATTTCATTAAAATTTACAAAAATATATAAAAAAAAGATGTAAGAATAATAAAAGATTAAGCCTACTGAAAACCTTGTTTCCTTATTATCTCAGAACTATGCTTTTTGAGTTGTTACACTGTGGAACCAAGGTATCAATCTATGAATAATAGCATCAGTAAAATAATTTATACAATTAACGCCATTTCAATTTACATATAAAGTTTTATGAAATTAAAAATGAACACACAATAATATAGGTAAATGTAATTGAAAACTTATGCAGCTTTTGAATACTGTGTTTTTTTAATATGCCACTTTTTGAGTAATAAGCAAGCTATTTTGACTTTATTTCAAGTGACATAGCTTTTGGTGATTATAAAAACCTTTCCATCGATAAAATAATCACTAGAAAATTGCTAAGTAGCCTGAAACTCACTTAATGCATAATTAAAAAAATAATTAGACATCATTTTGAATGTATCAAATGACGTTGATTCATCAAAAGGATTTGTCAGTGTTTCTTATAGTAATATTCAAATTAGCTTCATTATAAATAGATGATTTTCTTTTATATAGGGAGAGAGTTAATCAATATTTTAGGTTCTATACAAGTACAAAAAAATATGCTGAAGAAATGATCGGAGTGATATTTTAAATTTAGTTCACCACCAAGGCAATTAAACATTGGAAACATCGTACCTGTTCAAATCATCTATATTTCACCTGACGAAAGTTTGATAGCCTCGAAACGTGACAGGATATTTATTTTGGATGTTGGGCGTAAAAAGTAAATAAAGTATTACGAAACCGCATAACAGAATGCGAATGGAAATATGAGGGACACATTGCAAGGTTACTAAATATGGAGGGCAAAAGAGTGATACCTTTACGAGTAGTGACAAGCAACTTTCGGCAACCTGGATCAGATATGGAGAACCTTTTTACGTTCGCGTGCCAAAAAATCTTAAATATTATTTATCGAATGTCTTACGTCCAGAGCAGTTTTTGAAATGGTTTAAAAATTACAATAGTTTCATGAAAAAGAGCTAATAACCAATAAAATACATGTACATTAATTTTTAATAAGGTTTTTGCTATTATACACTCAATGCCAAATGTTTTATATCAGGTTTATAATTCGTCACATTTAGTATTATACAAGGGCAACTGGATTTATCAGTCAACCTGTTTATTACGATATATTTTTTTTAATTATTTTTTTTTAATTATAACTCACAACCATATAGAACCTCAGTTCTATTATGTTTGGGTTAAGGGGTAGACTTACGGACACACTTCATTTTATAAATGATAGACACGTATTTGCTTAACAGTTTTATTTCTTGACTATTGCGTCAACATTTTACTAGTAACTCAATCACAATCCAATCCTACAAGTGCGTACTTGCGCTACGCACTCGCCATACACCATTCTAGTTCTAAAGTGTAGCAAGATGACACATAAAACGACGAGTCCAAAAATCTGTTCACGTGCCATCTAAATGTTCGTACATGCCACCTCTAGCACGCGTGCACTAAGTTCGCCATCCTTGGACTAGATAATGAATTATAAAATTCGATTGAGGTATGAAGCAACACATTTGCATGAGTCGAAAAATGTGTGGGTGTCTTCAATCAGCAGCAGTGCATGAATTTGACTCTAGTCGCGTTAATTTGATAAATCAACGGACAGCTTACTTAGTCTCGAATAAAAATCCAGCTTTTAAGATTAAAAAAAATAATAAATCATTATAAGAGGAAAAGTGTTCGTAAAAAACATGTAGAATTTTTTATATTATCGAGCCTTCCGATTTGTGAAATTTTCCATTTCAAACTAACCATTAGAAAAGATTTAAAAATTCATAAAAACGATAATTTTTCAATGTGAAAGTAAGCTTTTGAAAATACTTTTGCTTCCATATAAATTTACGATTTTGGTTTTTTTTCATGAGCACGTTTTATAAAAATTAATACTAATTCTAAGAGAATATCTCCACTTATGTAATATCAAAGCGGTATTAATAAAAAAAGGATAGTGAAAACACTTATAAGCAACGTATAAAAAATGGTAATCTTGTCAATGAATCTAAAAAGCTCATTTTCCGGTCTGTGAACTTAAAAATTCTGTTACGCGCCGGTATTACCTAAGCCCAAGTATGTTGAAGTCTTCGGAAACTTTCTAGCTGAGGCCAATTCAATTATTTTTCTTGATGGAAAAAACTGTATCTCTAAACTTTACTGAATACCATGAAGTCTTTTGTACGGGAAGGAAAAAACTTTTCCTTTTTATTCAATAATTTGTAACAAAAGTTCCATGTGACCTGCTTCGAAGCCAATAGATAATTTAAAGGCTTGTTTGTTAGTAGGACAGTATATTCCCGTTACTAAAAATAATCACTCCCTGTTATGATGATCTTATTATTATAGATTTAAATGGGCTTTATACCTTGTTTTTGTATGACTTAATTCAAAACATTAACGTATAATATGTGTAAGAATTTAATAATTTAATTTCAATATTTAAACTTATGTCAAAGCCCCTTAAAAATAACATTGGATGTGTTTGAATTAATGATAACGTAACATTCTCTATGATAGGAAATTATTTAATTGTATGTTAATTTTCTAAATGTGCCTAATACCCAGTAATATAAAGTATGTATAATATTGTAATTGCTCCATCAAGTATACAGAATAATTTCCATAGAAAGCATAACATTTCGTCAAATTTATATTCAATATTACAATGTTCTATTACAAGAAATAATTGTTTTTCAAATTACTCCCGCTTCTTATTTGGATCATATCGTCGCTGTTCTGGAATGAAACAATAAATCCAAAAAAAAACATTTTTAAGTTAAGGTAAATGTACCAGTAGTTGACCTTTTTCAAGATAATTGCCCAAAACAAGAAACGTATACGCGGGATTGCTCTAAATTTAAGAGTTCAGACAATTAAAACCATCTTTTGTCGGATTGAGGAACTAACACATCACCACATATGTCATTGGAGTGTCATAGCGGCCATTTCAAAACAACACCTTACGCATTTAGTATATTATTTTCAATTTCTTAAGAGAATTGTCAAACATATCAGTGAATGTAAGCATATGCTACTTGATTCAACCAAGAGTGGTCTAACAGAAAGCTCTGATGAAAGGTTTTCATGAAACCCTCTGATTAGGCATGGTCAACTTATGAAAAAAAAAGTGATCAACCACTAGAACTTTCAATTTTTTAGATGGTCAACTACTGACGCAAAAACATGATTGTTTTTCAAAAACATTTTTTTTTTTATAACAGACCCTCTTCTAATTTTTGTCTTATCATATTAATTAAGACATTTGATCCGTTATGAATACACTTGCTTTGTCATATTTCGGTCTAATGCTAAACGTTAATCGTTATTTTTGTTGATTTTTTTCTCTTAAGCGGTCAACTACTGGTACGTTTACCCTAGTTATAACGAAATATTCCTTATTTAAAACTTTACCGTATGGAAAAAAACACTTATTTTTTTAAATTATACTTTTACTTAAAAACAGTTTTGCGACAACAAAAAAAATGAAAAATGTACAGCATTTCAAACATTTGACAAACTTCAAATTCCAATTACTCAAAACTAGTATTTTACTGGTAGTATCGTCTTCTATAAAAAAAATATTTTTCAAAATTATGTTCGCTCCTTATTCATAGCATATCGTCGCTGTTCTGGAAGAAAACACTAAATCGAAAAAATAGTATATTGAGTTAGCTGTACTAAAATGTTCTTTATTTCAAACTCTACCGTATAGAAGAACAAACATATTTTTATAAATAACTTTTACTAAGAAACAGTTTTGCAACAACACCCAAAACGAAAAAGTTATTTAAGCATTTCAAACATTTGGCAAAGTCCAATTGCTCAAAACTGGTATTTTTCAGTAAGTGTCTTCTTCCAGAACAACGACAATGTACACTTAATTTATCAATTAACCATAAATGGTTGTAAGATATTCGCTCAATCTCTAGATTTAGTGAGAGTGCAGATGGATGGATGCTATAAAGAAAAACGTAAATTTTAGCTAATCGCACTCGAGCTAAGCTGCGTTTTGAGTATCGGACAAGGGTTTAGTGAAAACTTTTTCATAGGACGATTGAAAATTCTATGTGAGAATGACGTTAGAACTCTACAACACACAACCGTGTAGAAAAAAAGCTTAAATACATTGATCACTCGGCTACAGAACCAAATTTAAATATTGTATCACTGATTCTGAATAATAATTTAAAAATTAATTTATTTTATAGTACATGTCACTATTACCTTCATATTGACGGTGTTCTGACCAATTAATATAACCCTCAAAAAACACGAAAATGAGTTAATGATTGGATCCCTTTTTAAAGACGACAGAGCAGATCTCAGCCAAGTGGTGTAAATTAGAAAAATAAATTGACCACTTTTTGGAAGGGAAACATCATTTTACATTGGTTTTAGGCTTAAAAATTCTGACCGGCTACTTGATGTAAGCCACTATTATATTGACACTCCCTACGTATAATCCCGTATCTGCAAACATGAGAATTTACAGCAGTGCATTTTAAAGATTCGTTACGCAACTCACCATATAATATTTTCGATAAAAACAGTTTTACTCTATCCTGAACAATTTCAGTTTTGACAGTTACAACAATTGGACAATTCTGTTCTTATTTTGATTGTAATTTAACAAATTCAACAAAAACTAATAAATGAATTTTGTGCATTACTAACTGCAACCAAATTATCTCGCTATATTGAACGTAATACAATTAATAGACGCTGCATTAATTACGATGTATCAGAAATATTCCATGATTATTTAGAACGGTTTTCAATTTAATCTTTAATTATTTTCTGCAATATAATACTCTGCATTCATTCCGCAACGGTTCGCGTTAGTAATGATTTCGTAGCCGCGGTGCTATGGTTTTGGTTGCGGCAAATAATTTTCACTTACCATCTACGTACCTATGTTGCCATCTGTTGCCATTGTAGCAATGCTACATTACACACTGTTGCCAAAATTATCGTCACACAATGTGAAGCTGTAGCCATCAGAGCGTAACTTCCACCTACACCTGACTTATTATTTACTCTCCCCGGGAATGAACCAAGACATTAAATCTCACGACGGAGCCGGAAGAGACTTTACAATTTTGCCTCAAACGACTGTAGTATTTAGACGTAAAATTGTTTGGTTTTTTATTTTTACTCCGCAATCCAAAATAATGTTCGCAACATTTTTGTCTAAAGTACATTGTGACTAAAAAAGATTTTTCATCTCTTATCACATTCTTTTTATAATTTAACACATCAACTGAGGGTGCTTGATGGAATTTCAATATCAAATTTGAATTATTGAGATTTTGTAAACTTCCATGTATTTTGTCACTAACGACCCGGGTTTCGCCTTTCGGCATCCCGATGCCGCGACTGAGTATCAAGCAGCTCTCGTAAAACAATGTCTGCTGATATTCCTCTATTAAGAGTCAATATGCTTAATATTAAGTGTGAACATCTTTATAAATATTCTACATTAAAATTAATTATTTTGTTATTTCATTGGTAATTGATAATGTTGCAAAAAATCTTTTAATATCTCATCACGCTGGCGTTTTCTATGAAGAAAAATTAAAAAAAATGATTTGAATTACACGATGGACAAATTGTATTTATAAATTTTATATATAAAATAAAGCATTTTCACGATATAGTATTAAAATCATTTGTATGTTGGTGGTGGTTGAGCTGAAAATATTAGAGATTGATTTACACTGAAAAAGTGTCGACCAAGAATATATGACTAGCGATTTCAAGGATTGAAGACCATAGAGTCGAAGGTTCAAGATGAATCGTGTAGGGCGTGGAAATCGATCACGAGCCTCAAAAATAATAAAATGGAATTTAAGAAGAAGAGAACGTTATTCTTTTCAATATAAATTACAAGATTTAGTCCTTTGGATAGTATGAAGGAACGTGTATGGTGATGTATTGTGTCATCTTTTATTTATTGCCATTCTCATATTATTTATTGAATTATTATTATTTCTTCATACATGGATTCTATACATATCCGTGACTTTTGATAGTCTCATTATTTTTATTGTTGGATTCAAACGAACAAAAAATATTTCTAAAAAGATTAATATTTGGAAACAAATCAGTTCTTAATCACATAATATTGAGGGTAAAAACATATTACGGCTCGACCCCTTTCCTAGAATTATCGTCAATAGGAAACGACATGTCCACAGATCAACGCAAAAATGATCTAGAACTGAATTGGAAGTACTTCTAGAAAATTATTTGAAAATAAAACTATTACATTCATGTTTTTTAAATATGCGTTTAAAAATTATAAAAATTTATTCACCACTTGAAATAATACTCATTATTCTTCCCGGATTGATCGATAGTTAAAAAGTGTTTTTATATATTTTTTTGAAGTAGTAAAAATAATCAAAATATACAAAAAACCTAACAAAAAAAATTTGTTTCGGTGGATTCAGCAGCATCTTTGTGGAAATTTAATAAGCATGTTCAAACTAACTATATCGCAAGGTTATTTATTTCCCCTTTTAGTCATATAGGGTCATTTCTCCAGTGTCGGCCAGTTAAGCGACAGGTGTACTTTCAAAAGGGATTTTGAGTCAATGAATGATAAATATATATTTTTTGCTGTTATTCCATTAAACAGAGATTAAGTAATGTAACCAACTAAAAATAAAATATTTAATATTGTACCAAGCATAACATACATTATAGAAGTTTATAAAAAAAAGCCAACTCCACCATTGGTCGGCCATCAAAATCCAATTGTCGGCCTTTCGTTGCCCTGTGTTCGGTCATCACTATGAGACTTCATAAATATCGCGAACAAATTTACTGAGAGTAGACAGAACAATAAAAAACATAATGATGCAAAGCATCACCATATAAAGTATATTTTGTTAGCGATCACATACAACATGAATTTGTCAAAACTTGCGAAGTGAAAATGTGCTTTTTTTAATTGCGTATTGCATTATATAGGTCAGTATAGTGCAGATATACACTGGAAAATGGCAAGACTACCGCGCGAATTTAAAAATATCTGTTTTTTTAAATGCATTCACTATTATAACACCACTAAGCAATCAATTTTTTTTTTATATTAAAAAATAATTGACTTATCAAATGGTTAATGAAAGGCTAGAAAGTTAATTTCGAAGTTTAAATGCTTTCCTTGAAAACGGATATATGAGAATCGAGAACGTTTGTATATTCCAGATATCCTTGACCAGATATATTACTAGAAGTAAGGATTTGCAACATCTTAATTCCCCGCCGTCGCATCGGGCTTAAGAGGTGGGGCGGAGGGGGTGTATAAAGAAGATAAATTACAGCAGTACGTCACACTGAATAAATCATTTAATTTGACACCAGTGAACAAGGAAGAACGATGATGGTCGTTAATGTTTTCGTTCTATCCATAAAAGTGCGGGCTTCTTTTATAAGAAAAACATTTCGGTAAAAAATACGAAGACACTTTTTTTTTCAAATAACAAATTGTTATTGATTGTGGCTTTTTTGCTCATCAAGGCTGAAGGGATAATTGCTACAAGCAGATGTCTCTGTGAATTATACGTTTTAAACATAATTAATTATACTTCAACACTATTTAAAAACTATCACGATTTGCATTCAATAACAATTATTTTTTTCTACAAAAATAAAACAATAATTTTCAAATTGCATTTGAAAAAACCACCATTCTAAAATATGTAGGTATCGTTTTGTAATTTAATGTTAATTAGCTCTTGATCACCTGCAATTGTAAAGTCCTATGAGTTTGTAATTGTTAATGCGATTATTTTCCCAATTAAGGTTAAAAGTCATTTTTATCAAATTAGTATTAAAATTGATTTAAATATAAATGTAGTTCCAAGACTTAGTGATAATAATTTGTCTTATTTTATGTTATATAAAAACGATATAAACTATTTACTGTTTATCAGTTCGAGTTCATTTGTGTGCTCGAACGCTTGAACATGGTGAAACCCGGGTCGTTAGTGACTAAATACATGAATAAGTAAAAAATTCAAATTTAAAAATAAAACAATTTTGTGTTGTACTCATTTCACAAATTTCTCTCATCTCATTGCTCTCGAAACTGGTCCTGATATTTTTGTTAAAATGTGGAATTATTACAAAAAAATGTGTATTACTTTGTGGTAATGATTGGATCTCATTTTAAAGACGTCAGAGGTCTCGGACAAATTATATAAATTATAAAAATAAATTGACCACTTTTTGGAAGGGAAACATCATTTAACTTTGGTTTTAGGTTTAAATACTCTAACCCTCTTCCACTTGATGAAAGTCACTATTATATCGACACTCCCTACGTATAACCCGTATTTACAAACATGGAAATTTACAAGAGTACGTTTCAAAGATTCATAACGCAACTCACCATATAATGTGTTCGATAAAAACAGTTTTTTCTCTCTGTCCTGAAAAATTTCAATTTTGAGGGTTACATCAATTGGCGAAAACACCGTCGATGTAGTGCGTTCTCATTTTGATTTGACAGTGGACACCTTAGAAGTAACAGTGGGTATATTTGAATTTTAATATTCAATATTTTTATGAAATCCATTTAAAATCAATTGATGCACAAAAATAATTTTATTTTACATTTATTTAAAAAAAAATTCCAATACCCGGTTATAGAATGAAGTATTATAATTAGTCCTAGTGACTTCTGCTGTTTATATTATATCGAAAGTTTCCGTTTTTCGCACCGCACGTCAAATATGTATTCGCGGAACTATTATGAACTTTAAATGGTTCTCCTGTAAAATAGCGATTTTGTTGTTACGACGCTTTGCAAATATTTAATTTAATATCCAATTGAAATTTCGCTGCTGAGAAATACAAAATATTATTCTATTTATAACAATAAAATCTTAAAATCGTATTGCTCTTTTAAACATGATTTAGTCTTGGATAGTATTATAAATATATCTTAATTCTAAGACCCTAGAATAGAACTATCCTTATTTATGTGGAAGTGGCCATATTTTATTTTAGGTATGCATAATTTTCGTTGAAAGTATAACCTTTTAGTTTTGGCAATCAGCATTAATAAAAATGGTCCATATATTATTTTTTCATCAATTTGCCCAAAGTGATTCAAAATGACTGATTTTTTATAAGGAAAGTCTGTGCTTATTATAATAAAAACATTTATTCTTGCAATTACGAGTTTAAAATCCAGCTCTGTCTGACGTTTCATTATTGACTCAACTGACGATGGTGTTTTGGTACTCAAAAATTTAAGCATGGTTTTTTGAAACATGTTCACTCCCAATATGGAGCATAAATAACGGAGGTATATCAACAAAAGTTTTTATGCGAAATTGTTATTCAGTTGCTCAACCTCCCTTTTCCGAAGAGGGTAGGAATAGAAAGATAGGGCTAAGACAGGACTGGTGGACTGGCTAACCGCTCTCACTACGTCTCGTATTTTGAGGATTGGATGAATGGGAGGGAATTCTAGACATCACAAACATCCATGCCTACGAACAGATATTCATACCGGGATTGAAACCCGAGCCATTCGTAACTGAAGCCAATGACGTTAACGACTGCACCACGGACCTGAGGCACTAAGACGCTGTTAAATTTTTGGACGCAGCGTAACTTTTGCAGAATCCGGATAGGTTCAGACTGAAACACTAATTCAAAATGAAATATCTCTTAATATTTCTATGGATTTTAATTTTATATGAAATATCTCCTTCTAGGAACAATCGAATTAAAAATATGTTTACATATCTTCTCTCAAAAATAGACTTACACGCTATGTAGAAAGTTCAATTACTAATACAAAAAAAAGATAAACGTAAAAGACTTTTTAAACACAGTAGAAATATTTTTTTTCATCGTCTGGAGAGTAGGATTTACGAACATACCACTAGAGAGAGTTTTTTGAATAGTGAATAATTAAAACTACTAACAAATAAACTGCATTTGATGTACGTTCCTTAATTAATAAATTTATTGAGTGAATCTATTAATATATACTGGTCACTGTTTTATATGAGCACGCATATTCTTTGAATACATATACGACATCTGTGTTCAACTTATAGAAAGCAGCTTAAGACGAAGACGCAGTTTAAAATCCATGCCCACTTATTTATATGACAGATTAGTAAAAAATAGTAATACTCAATAGTTGATCCTCCCTTTTCAATAACATATAAGATAACTGTAGGTACGAACCATCCCCAATGACTAAAATCTAGATTTTCGAGATTTAAGGAAAAATTTTGAAAACGTTTCATTAAACCTGATGAACAAATACATATATCAATTGAAAAATAAAAAACCATCAAAAGTCCATAAACTACAAACACTCCAATTTAGATTCAAACATTTTAATATTATGGTTTTATATTATTGTGTTAGTCATTATCAGTTTTGATTTGATGTTTTTTATGATATTTGAGGATGGTATATAACAGGGGAGGTGAACTTTTTATACGAGCGTGCCAAAAATTTTCAAATAATATATTTATATATCAACTGTCTGACGTGCCGAGCAGTTATTTGCAAATTTTTTTATTTGAATAATTACAGTTAGCAATTATTTTTTTACTTAAAAACGTGACGCGAAGACCGTGTCATCATTTATTTTTTCACTTCAAATATTACAAAAATAGGTCTTAAACAATTTAGCATAGTTTATTCAAGAAGACCTGTAGAATAAATCTGTAAAATAGCCTGTCGTTATGTGGAATTTGCATAGATAAAGTATGCGATGTTCAATAAAACGACATCATAATGTCTTTTTGGCAAGCATTCGTGCATTTGGCAAAAATACCAATTCAATATTTTTGTTTATCGTTTCCTACTTCTCAGCTTGCATCTTTTTAAAGAGAGTTTTATTTCCATTAAAAAAACATATTTTCTAAATATTGTCAACTTGCATTTACTTACAATTAGTCGATTGCCGCTGCTGAGTCGTAGCGATCTTGGGCGTTCATTCTATAATATATGGTCAACGATAGAGTAGAGGACTTGCATGTATGCATACAATGTCTGTTTTCATCAATTTCTAGCCTTCGAAATCCTCAAAATTACACGTTATGATTGCGATAAACTAACATAGCGTCTTCATCTTTCATTTTTATCATCTTTGAAGAAGTAAATTAAGTGGTAGCTTTCATTTAAATAGTTACATGGAATCTTGACGTAAATTTAAAGCAAAATATTAAATATTCAGAAGCATTTTACTGTAATAAAAACATTAAGAACATTATTGATTCGCTACGGCGTAAATGAGCACTGTTATAATATTTAGTAGACAGGCATGTATTAACCTCCTTTTGTATGTTCGAAAAGTGTTAGCACACTGCAGCAACTCAAAAGGATGTTATGCTTTCAGCTGTCTCGTTTACAGGTTCCGCTAAAGGGTGAAACTTTAAGGTAAACTATTAAACAACATCCCTTGCTATACAAATTTCTAGTAAAGTTTACAAATGAGCTGTTAGTATTTTTCTTCTATGAAAGCAAGGCCGATTTCTAGTAAATTCTATGCTTAATTTATTAAGCTATTAGTTTCAACATTTTCTTTCTTTATGTACAAAGATGTGTTAATTATTTATCCCATTTAGCTATGAATTGTTTTTGAAAAGTATTTTTAGACAGTTTTGATGAAATACAAACCATGCTTAAAAAACTGTCAGATTTTGTAGACATAAATGATTTTCAATGAAAAATGAAATAAAATATAGATTTATTTATATATATTTATTTACTGGTTACAATTTACAATTCACTTACTCAATCTATTTCATCGAAGAGAATAAGAATATATAAAATGGCCTAGGAAAAACTGGCAACTAATTAATTTTTTTATAATGTTTATCGATTTCTTTCAAACTTTATTTAATATTTACCAGTTATTTAACCGAATGGTTTGGTCCGCCCGCTTGCATGGTCAAAGTAGATTTGAATCGCCAATTGAACGCTTTTATACAATGTTATTTCAATCTATTAACGTATTTGTATATATGTATATGATATTTGCGTTTCTTGTATATGCATATATGAACTCTTATAATATATAATGTATAAAACACTGTGCTTTAAATATGTGGTATTTATGATGAACGGACTTATGAATAGTCTAAAAAGATGATTTTTCAGGAGAGCGAAAATAAAGTTTAATTCTGAAAACATTTTTCACCAATAATGATTATACTTACTGTCCAGAAAGTTATCATTTTTTCTATTCTTATTAGCAGTATTATGTTATGTATATGTATAATAAAATGTCACTACACAAGAATTAATGGACCTCTCCTTCTAGTATCATAAAAATATTTATTTAATGAATAATATTATTTATACTAAATAGAACCAGAAAATAATAATAATTACATCACACATATTTCGAGTATAAGTTAGTCTAATAGAGGCATACGTTTATTTTAATTTTTGTTGAGCATTTGCGACATATACTGTTGGTCCCACTGAAGCGTTCATATATTTGGAATGAGTTTTCGTACTTATCATAAAATTACCAAAAATACTCATTAAGCCGGCCCATAATAAATATAGTACAATAAAAACATTTGAGTCGGCTTTAACCGTCTTAATGTTTGTCTCTATCGAGATTTAAAATTATCGAACGAATATTTTCGTACATTAATTTTCGCATCGATTTATGGATTTGTACAAAGAAACTTGATTGTTTGTAATATTCTAATAACTTTAAACCTTACACAATCCTGAACAAAGAGTACGAAGAGAAACCGTCTAACCGTTTCGTAAAATGGAGATTGGATGCCTCACGAAGTCATTCACAAATCGTATAAAATAATTCATTATTTCATTCATATTCAAAGTTGAAAAACTAATGTACGAAAAAACTTTCGAAACGTTGTCGAAGCACTGTTTTTTCATTGCTATTTTTTAAATCAGTTAAAATGAAATTGTAACTTTCTACTTTAAAGAGTTAAATAGAATCCTCCAAACTAATTAGCGGTGTATAAAAAAACAATATTGAAGCTAACAAAAATGTTCTCGAAAGTATATTTATAAATTAAACCATTTTAGCTATTTTTCTGAAAGCAAACTTTTTTGTACCAGAGTAATTGATAAATTTACTTACAACATTTTACTAGAACGATGATTGGTATGAATGGGCATATAAATAATTGCACTTGGTGTTAGATAGTATGCACTTGGTACGTCTGAACTTTATTTCGAATGTTTGTACTTTGGATTACATAGTACTAACTTAGTACACTCAAACTTTGATTTTAATACTCTCCACTTAGACATGGATTCTTTTAAAAAGGTGAGTAAAGTTGTAGTAGGTTATGATAGGGTTGGTCTGGTTTGGTTTGTGTATTGTATTCTAATGAGTAGAGCAAAGACAATATAGGCAAGTAATAAAGAATAATTGACATTTCATTACAGCTTCGTGCAACTGTCGATTTCAAAGTGTGAGTATTTAAATTGAGTGAAAACTATTTTATTTATGTGAAAATATTTTTTAGTAAGCGTAGTATATTTATTCATTTTTAAAATATATTTAATTATGTGGGATCACTTTATTTTTAGTGAAAGAATTTATTTTTTGTGGAGTGTATTTGTTATAAGTGAAAACTATTTTTATGGAAGTGAATATGATCTAAACAAAAGTTCATTTAACTCTAAGCCGTATGAATATATTGTTAAGCAACATAAAATAAAGATTTTCTTACATCGCATTAATTGCTGGAGTTGGAAAGTTTAATGAATGTGTTATTTTTTTATTTAATTTATAAGCAACTGAGAATAGCTTTGTTAAATATAAATGAATATTCTGAATAACTAAACGAAACGAATTCTGATGTGGATATAAAATATAGGATGTATTTTTCTACTTAATTTTCGTAGCAAGACAAAAATTTTTCAGCCCAGATATCAACATTGTGTACAAAACAATCATTAAAACGTTATCTGTCTTAGTATTTTTTTGGTTGCATCTTTTAGTTATGAGACTTCTTTATCAGATAGATCACACAGTTTTACATATATAACTGCATATGTAACTCAAATTTAATTTATTTAGAGTTGCTGACTACTGAACTGGACAATCAATATATAAAATCTGTAAAAAAATACGTCAAATTTAATTTGACATCAAATTTTGCAGACAGAAGGTATTACACAATCGATCATGAAATAATATAAATCAAAATAGCGAAAACATAATCGACGTGTCCAAATTGTTTGTGCCATTTCAGTGTCGAATATCAGTAGCGCACCTATTGGCATTTATTTCGTAGGCCTTTAGAACTGTCAGTGCCAGTAGAGAATACACGGGAAGCATTGCTGAGAAACTCTGTGAAGACCCCGACGGGGGAGTGTGGCGGACAGGCTAAGTCTATTACAAAAGCAATACATTATCAACCAATGTCCCAGTTTCACGAGCCGTTTTTGCTCAGATACTGGAACACTGGAATTGCATCGTCATATTGTTGGAGCACTTGAATTTATCAATAGTGTATTAGTGATTACGAATCGATGTTTTATTAATATACTAGTATTTATTGATTGAATTGGCATTTACTTGGTAGAACTCCGTTATTATAAGGTAAAATATCAAACTCTTTAACTCTACAAAATTTTATTAGGTAGCTATTTTGGCTTAACGCCATCGTCAGAACTGTACTTATTTTAGCTTCGCTGTTTCGAAGAGATAGACAATATTATCTCATTCTTCGTATTCAAAGATCATAACGTTTATTTAAAATTAAATTATTTAACTAACTAATTGTGTTTTTGGAAAAGCAGCTTACGTGGTGTTAAGAATTAATTAATCGTTAAAATAAATGCATTGAAATTTTATTGATTATGCGATATCTGGCTAAATTAAAAATAGGCTGTGCACCACTGTTATAAACCATACCTCTTGTGACATCCAAAAAATATTGATAGTCAATCGATCATTAATAATCAAAGTTAAAAGATAAAAATATCACCCTCGACCTACCTTATGTAACACCCAAAAAGCATAGTCCATGAATAAGCAACAATGTTAAAAGTTGATAATAGAAATGGTAGCCAGAATGACATGTGCAAAATTTCACATCGCTACTTACACCGTTTAGGAGGAGTTTTTTTGACAAACAGACGAACAGACAAACAGATTTATACATGTATTTTCTGCTATATAGTAGAGACTAAATATATACCTTGGGCGAATACCATATATATATATAATACAACAAGGTTAAGCAACATTTTTGTGGTATCACGTTCAGATTGTTTTGTCGGCATATTATCACCATATTATCGTATTTATAATAAAGGAATCTTACTACGAACATTTTCAATTATTGATTTATGGATTTCTGTTCAAAGGCATATTAATGCCGTAGCTATAGCGATTAGACTCTTTTCGAAAAATAAAGATTAAGGAACTGAGTAAAAAGCAGTTACCGTAAAAAAACCTACATTAAAATGATCATATGTTCCACATTGAGAGCGGACATAGCTTAACTTTTGTGTTTGCCGGTCATGTAGCTGAATGGTCAACTTTCTGGGAAGTCGCTATGTTCGGTTGCGATAGCTGCATAATCGAATCCCTGAACGGAAAGTTTTATGAATTGATCATTCAATCGCCATTTTCTTTACACTCCACACCTATTCGATCCTAAAATTGTAGTGAGATCTATTTGGTAACTACAATCGCTTTCCTGGCCAGGAAAAGGAAAAGAACTGGTTCTTGTAAAACAAATTATATTGAGGTGTTTCATTATTAGTTCACATGTTCATAATTGGGAACTAAATAAATATGGAAAGTTATGATATTTCATTTCAAAACAATCTCATTAATTTTTATTACCGGTATCTACGAAAGAGTGATGTATGAAAAAGTATTAAATATATTATTTTAGAAAGGAAACAATGCGCCGTGAGATTCTATTTACACAATTTCCTCGGTGACATGATTTCTCAGTAGCGATTCAGTGTGGCTTTCGATAATGCTTCGTGATCCATCAGTTGGGCCGCCCTATCATAAAGGATTACCAATGAATTGTTTATTCACCAACAAAATATACCAATATTTGTGTTTTACTTTTGTCAACAAATATAAAAAGAGCCATATCCTGATAACACTATAATTAAAACAACTTTAATTCTCGGATCTATTAAATACTCCATCAATATAATATGAAAAGTTATCGAATGCGTTTTTATGACTCAAAGAATGTAATTTAATAAAATCGTCATTCTTTCATGATTTTTTAAAACTAAGACACTTTTTTTACATAATATTTACAATAATTGCGAAGTTTTCAAAACAGTCTATGATCGGAAACTAAAATCCCGCATTTTAAATTTAAATGTTTCGTAATATTCATGAATTTCTTGGAGCTTTATGTACAATAGTTTTATGTATATGATTATCTTCTCACAGCAGTATTCTGACATATAATGTTTTAAAACAGTGATGGAAAGTCCGTGGCACGCCTAACGATTTTAACCGACCCCAGAGCAAGTGTCGAAACAGGTTGTATAAATCATTAAAAATATACTAAAAACAATAACTAATTATTAATTTAAAGGGATTCCAAAATATTATTAAAAAAAAAGAATTTTAATTTCAGAAATAATCGTATATGGAGACATCGAATAAGTTAAATAATATAGCATTGTTAACCTTTATATCAACATCCTATTTTGAAAGTATTCAGAGTTATATTTTATTGGTTTTACAAATTGTATATGGGGTTTGTCTAAGGGGTTAAGCTTTTTTCTATTTTTAAATTTTTTTATAAAACAAATTAAATGGCGTCCATTTTTCAGACGCGGCATATAGTAAATTGATGTGTTTACAACAGGAGAATATGCCATCTAACATAGTCTAAAAATAGGATAGAATACCAATGAATTGTGTTGTGAGAGCTGTAAATCATTAAAAACAAATTAACATCAATTATGTGATTCAAATATATTCTATTCGATCGGAAACTGGACACACTATTTTTCTCTTTTCACTTGACAAGAACTCACCTGCCAAAAAGTTATACAATAGCTGTTATAGAATCTAGAAATTCTAGAACAACGAACATATCCGTATCTGACGCAAATTATTCCGTTTCTGTTAGAGGGTGTGTCAATACAGCGACTAGTGACTGGAAGATCGTCTACAAGATGTGGTTGCGCTCACAGAAGTTTCTGATGGAAAACATGAATCTTAACTCTAAAATATTCATTTGTTAATTAACTTATCATACTTAAATGCACACGAGGGTTCGTTCAACGAAATCTGGAAAATCGAGATTCAGTTTGCATGGTAATGAATTTTGAAGGCATTATAATATTCCAGGGTTAATTTTATGATTCAAATGTCAAACAAATTGAAAATTCGTTCTTCATTTTTATATTATTATTTTAAACTCACTTTTCGTGACTGTAATTTTTTTATTGTGCAAAAATAAATGGTTGGTCTTTTTATTTCAAATCGCAGAAAATACAGTATAATTTCTTAATATATCACGGTGTTTTGGCCAAGTGATGTAACCCTCAAAATTGAAATCGTTCAGGAGAGAGTAAAAACCGTTTTTATTGAAAATATTATATGGTGAGTTGCGTTATGAATCTTTTAAATGCACTCCTGTAAATTCTCATCTTTGCGGATACTGGATTATACATAGGGAGTGTCAATATAATAGTGGCTTACATCAAGTGGCCGGATCAGAACTTGTAAAAGTAAAATCAATATAGAATGTTGTCTATCTTCCTAAAAGTGGTAAATTTATTAAGAAATAAATAAAAAGTTACTCTTATAAACCGTGTTACTTTCATTGAGATCGTTCATTGCATTCCACCACTCGCGTATTTAGAATTTAATTGGACTCAAACACAAAAAATATGCATTGCCAACTGACTTACCTCGCGGGGGCAGGTTTAAACTTGAGATAATATCAGATTTTTCTCACGACTTTTGCACGGAGGATAGCTTTTACTGGTAAATCCTTTTTAAATTTGAACGTTTTTACATCCGACCGATTGTTATCTAATGCGGCAAGAGATTGTAAACATGTGACTAAACTGTGGAACTTTGAAACGATTTGGTTTTGTGCACGTTTTTTATATAATTATACTCCCGAGCTGAGACGTGTAAACGGTTTTCTTATGATATTTTTTAAAGCTTTCCAGAAATGCTTTCTTGAATGAACACTTTTATTAAATAAATGTAGAACAAAGTGATTCACAATAGAGCATCTCAACAGAAGTTGTCCAGCGATAAATAATTGTAAATGAACATTGGAATGGGTACAGAAAGAAAAATGGGATTAAAAAAATACTAAGAGTTAGCCTATGCACTCCCTCCTTTATTTTAATGATTGGTAAAGAAGTGGATGCCAGATTTCCAAAATCACATAACAGGACATTCACTATTTCAAATGATCAAAAAAAGTTAAAGAACTATGGAAGAAATTAAGAAAAAATACATAATTTTAATTTAGTTATAATATATGTAAATAAGTATACAGAAGAGAATATATAAAAAATAATCACATCATAATCCGCAGGAATCAAAGTTGTTTAAACATATTGATTAGATGCAAATACAGGAATTATATTTTGATTTAAATGCAAAAAAATCCAACCATTATTTGAGATTTTACCTTGTTTCAAAATATGTTCGCCATGTTTCTCTGATGGAAAAATTAAGCGAGCCTCTTTAACTATATACGTACATTTTTGTACATATTCAAAATTTGTTATGTCGGAATTTTCAGAAGTAATTTGGGACTCAGGATTTGCTGTTGAATTTGGGACAGTACCGTTCAAATAAGGACGTCTGGCAACCCTAGGTCTAATTGAAACATAAAAGACATTTTTGTCTTTAGATAGAGCTTAAAAATATGATCAATATTACACGAGTAGTAAAATTACATAGCTTCAATTAACAGAGCTAAAACAGTTATTAAATATTTTTCTACAGTTATTAAACGGCATTATAAGTAAGCCAAACATGAAGGTATTAGTGTTATTACTAAGATTCGTATACAAATTAATAATGTTGATATTGTACGTCCGCACTAGTCTAGTGACATTTTCTTGGCCCAAAAGCATCCTGGAAAATTCCATGAACAAATTTACGAGTATATTACTCGTCAAAAGAAATGCGCATTGTGGAAAGTTTTCCGACTACGGCCAGTTGTATGTAGACATCGCAATAAATTTATTACCGGTATTTTCTCCACTGGCCTCAAAAATATTATATTATACATATAAGGCGTATGTGGAAACTATATCACGTAAGACTTTATTAAATTATAAATTGTAACTCTAATTTTATCATACGGATTATATTTTATATATAAACTAACACAATATTGCATTTATTTTAATAAAAAGGAAGTGACGAGTAGTACCATAATTTCATCCAATTTTTGAACAAACTGGTTATTTTTTTAATCAATGAAATATTGATGGACATGAATTTCTATTTTAAAAATAAAACACAATTCATTTGTACTACTTCCACATATTTATAATGATCAGGACCAGTTTCGCTCATCACGAGCATTATCTACTGATGTGATGATCAATGCTCGTGATGAGCGAAACCGGTCCTGATCATTATAAATATGTGGAAGTAGTACAAATGAATTGTGTTTTATTTTTAAAATATAATGTCTTTCCACCAAGAATTGACAGTTAACACCTTAAAAGTGACATAAGTTTCATTCAATTTTTTATTTACTGCTTACCATATTTACATGTCAATTATTGGCATTTTATTTATAACCTTTTAGTTTTTTGTAAGATTGGAACAATTATTGTTTTATATCGTCAGTGATAATATTTTTTTTACCATATACGCTATCAATATAAAGCATATGGATTCCTAGTGAAGGTACCTCAGTAGAAACTTTTCTGCGAAAAATGCATGTTGGTCAGTTGCTCCACCTCTTTATTTTGAAGAGAATACAAGAATACAAGTATAGGGTTAGGACAGGATTTTTTTTAAAACCATGTCCGCTCCCTATTCAGAGCATATGGCCATCACGCGGTTCCTCCAAGCTTCTCTGTCCCCCGCCAGTCTCCTCGCTTTCTCTAAGGTCATCCCAGCATCCCGTACCTCCGTCGAATACATTCTATAGAAGGTCATCAGCGGCCTTCCAGGGCGATGGAATCCATCTGGTTGGTAGAAGAAACACGCAAGATTCAGGATCCCTTACGGCATCCGCAGCACGTGTCCAAGCCGGGTCCATCGTCGCTCTTTTAGTTTGGACGTAATAAGAGGTTGGTCCGTCCGCTCTCTTACCTCCGAGTTCCTGACAAAATCAAACCACCGTACCCCTAGTATTCACCGCAAACATCTGTTTTCAAAGCACAGTATACGGTTACCCTGTGCCTTGATAATGTGGTAGGACAGGAATAGTGGTTAGTTAATCGCTATCGCTACACCCTGATTTTAGAATCAGATGAGTGGGAAATAATTCTAGACGACACAAATCCCTTCCATGCCTACGAATCCATACATCGATTGAAAAACCAATTTATGAAGCTGTCCGTACCGGCAACCTGAGACATTTGTAGTCGAGACCAACGACTTTGACCACTACGCCATGAAACAATAAATTTCTTATCCTAATTAAAAGTGTGAACTTATACTGCTTTGTGCACTTTCACTTATTTTTGAAAATACTTTAATTTTGGTACCATTTACCACTTATGCTTAGGTTAGAGAATGTAACTCAATATTTTCCTATTAAATTTATATTTGCAGTATTATCAAATAAATTGAAACGTTACATACCTATCAAAATAATTTGGTAAATTAAACAATATTTCTTTGATAAAATACACTCTTAATAGCATTCATAAGTGTCAAAAGAAAATGCTGAAAGCGGATGATAAAATGTTTTATTATTAATTACTTTCGTTGCAAAAACATTCCTATTAAATTAGTTATGATGGGATTTTCTTCAATTCAAGCTCTTTTTTAAATTGTTGGAACCTTTTTTGCCGTTTCTAATGTATTTTTATTGAATTAATAAAGAATTTTTGCTTGGTTACCGAAGGTATCAAGATTAATAATATAAATCTTTTTAATAATTTAAAAAATATAAGATTTAAAGTATGTGAGAATAAAGTAGTAAACGTTTTTTAATATAACTTTATTATATTAAATAATTTAGGAGTAATATTGTAGCAATTCGCTTGCCTAAGAAGTAACGTTTTAAGTTAATACATATTTCATGGATTAGAATCAGAAATTATGCTTTTCAATATATTCATATTTTCCTAATTCGAATTCATGAAGGTATTAAATAAATTAAAAGATATTAAATCACATGAGATGAACAAAATTTTATGAGAATTTTTAAATCACTTGGGAATGACACCAAACACCAACACCCAAGATCACAAATATAAAAAATCTGAATTCAACGTTGTTCTTACCGGGGCTTGAATACGAAACCGTCTGATCGCTGACATAGATTTTGATTTAATACAAATATTCCATATGTTTGACCAAATATATTTATATTTCACTGTTAACAAAGAGTTGACATTTTTAATCTACATTTTTGTAATTAAAAGTATTAGATATGTACAGTGTGCCCATTAGCTAATTGTCTGTAATTTTGCAAAAGTCCTGTGGGCTTCTTCCTTTATATCGATGCTAAAATAATTTGATCACTCATGAACGGCAATGTCATCGTCATCATTTTCTGAGTAAAACAATTTTGATAATGGGAACACACTTAACAGCGTCCGTACTTAACACCTCAAGGTAGATATTTTTCTTATCTACAGAAAACGTTAACCAAAGTTATAATATAAAACAATTATTATACAATGAGAGAATATTCTTACCTCATTGCCTTAGTGTAGACGCATATAACTTATACTACAAGCGTTTTAGTTTTTTGTTATGTTTGATCACACATGAAGTCAGTTACATAAGATTTACAAATAACGGAACATGCACCACCTCAATGTGAAATGTAACATCTATTCAAGAAACATTATATTAATTAAAACAAATACCTTATTTAAAAAATACATTCTATTCGATGTAGATCAAACGTTTACACCTATGAAAAATCATTTTTTATGTAAATGCTGCTAAAAAAGTTGCGGGGATGCGTTTTTGGATAACTTTAATGTTAAATGTTAAGTAAATAAAAATAATTTATGAATTTAATGGGCACTTGCTTCTCAACTATATTAATAAAAATTACAAAGTATTTATTTCCACAGAAATCGAATAATAGTATCTGAATATAATTTTGTCGAAATGTAGATTTGAAGTATTAAGCCTACATCAACAAAATGTGTAAAAAAAACTAAATGCATTATTTTAAAAAAAAAAAAGCTTGCAGCTGTATTGTGACAATGAATTTACAGAAAAACTGATATTGAATGTAGCGATAAATTTTGGATTAAATTCTCCATAAAGGCTTTCAATTATTATTCAGTAACATATTTCTTGGTCAATAATCTCTATGAAACAACTTGAAGATTTCACCTTTAATAGAAAGCTTTAAAATCCAAAGGACGGTCTCGAACACCTTTATTGAAGACGTTTCCGCACATTTCACCCCTGGACACCCGGCCCCCACCCTCTTGGCCATTCCACTCTCCCGGTCCTTAGATAAATTTTCCGTAAATTACTTGCGAAGCCCCACAAATGGAAGTTTAATAAACAGTTCATTTCACCCCTAATTGCTAATTGAATGAGGTGAAGGGATCCGCCCTAGCCAAGATACCCGAAGTCCGCTTATTGTCTTGCCCAAAGTGACAGAATACAATGCTGCCCCGTTTATGGCGAATGCTAATGCTAAACGATGATGGTTATATCCTTGAGCTTGATACAAGACTCTGTGGAAACGTCGTTAGCAAAAGATAAGTTTGGTAAGAAGCCTTAATTTTTTAACACTTATTATGCTGATAAATTTGTTGTAACTATAAGATGCAATAATAACAACAAAGTAGTTCAGAAATTACCGTGCCCGTAATCGAGTGATAGACGTCGTTGGCTTCGTTCGCAGTGATCACCGCTTCGAATCCCAGTACGGAAAGTTTTATAAATTGTTACATTGATTTCGGTTCAAAGGCATGAATATCTGTGTTTTCTTAAACTCATTTACATTCATATTCGATCCTAAAAACGGCGTAGACTCTCTACCTTCTTTTTTCTTATTTTATTAAAAAAATAAAGGCAGGGAAACTGAGTAACAATTCCTATTGAAAAACTTTTGTTGAGATCAGGTTCATTAGGAGTCTTTATGCTCCACATTAAGAAATGATATGTTTAGAAGTTTAGACACAGTTTTATCTAAACTTACTTAAGAAATAGCTTTCAATATTTTACGTTGATAACCAAAATGAAGCATTGATTATATTTAAAAGTGTTGTCATGACGCTGCAGATTTACGAAACAAGAGTTTTTTTTTATGTCAGAGTATCATGTCGAGTCAGCAATATAAACATACGAGGCAAAATTGGCAAACAATATTTATTCATCAAAACATAATTACCATAAAAAAAAAGATTTCGATAAATGACATTTACGAAACGTGGTATTTATTAAATATAGATTAAAAGATTCTGCAAACGTGAGTGAGAAGTCAGCAATGTGACAACTAAGGCAGAATACAGATAGTGACGGGGACACGAACAAACAATCATTCTGTCATCGCCCGTCGAACTGGAGACATCTTACATGAACTGCATAATCTTCATCATCATCATCGTCATTGTATACCTACAGACTTTATATAGTTGGCATGACTTAAATTCGTAAAATAGCACGGTCAGAATGCGTGCATTGAATAATAAACACTTGGTTTACCTTTCAGGTATCTTAATAGCTTTAACTGAATGGAGGACAAGGGTTCTCATATAATATACAGAGAAAAATATCTTTATATTTATTTTGGCTTTCACTTGCATATACTAACTTGTATAACTATATTGCCTGGTTCAAAGCGACTTTATATCACGAACTAGAGATGCATCCCACGTAATAGTGTTTCCTGAGTTCTTCCATAAAACTGCTTGGGGGAATAAATGCTCCACGTAAATGCAACGCAGCCAACTAAACACTAGCAAGCCAGTTAGTGACACGGTGATAAAATTGACTCAAATTTATAGAAGCCATTCACACTATTACTAAGTAAAACTACTGTTAAAACTTCTCACCTACAATATCAATGAAAATCGATAAACGAAATCTTAATAATTTCAATTATTCTTATAAGCTGCATTTAATAATATTTAAATCTTTGATGCATTAACTATGAAAAAGTTGTACATATTTTACAATTTGTTTGGACTTTCATCGGGATTTAGGTGTCTTGTTGTTTCGGTAATTTATTGTACGTATGTAGTCATACGGTAAAATAATTTCTCAATCCCAATTGTTAACAAATATTTAAATAGAATGCCTAATACTAATTGGGCCCAAAACTTTCCGTTCTAATGTTAGTAAAAAGACTATAGAATTTAAAAATATTTTTTTTAACCATGTCTTCTTCCAATATGGAGCATATGAACTCCTAACGGAGGAGGTATCTCAGCAGAAGATTTTCTACAAGAACTCCTTGTTACTTAGATGATCAACCTCACTTTTTTCAGAGAGATAGAAGAATAGGGCTAGTGGTTAGGTAATCGTTATCGCTATGCAATGTGAAAGGGAATTTTGGACATCACAAACATTCATGCCTTCCAACAGAAATTCATAAATTGATTTAAAAATCAATTTATGCAACTGTTGGAATTACGGATGTCACGGATTCAAATCAATTTAGGTTATTATTACTGTCTACTACAACCATTCTATACATCTTAAAAAATTTTGATTTTTCAAATATTAAAAATGTTCTTTTTGTAAAATTGACTATTTCTTACATTTTTGGGCTGGAACCTTTTGTAGCTAGCAGTCACAGCACTAAATATGATTTAATCACATGAGATAAGCGTAAGGAGTAAGAAGGGCCAGGAAATATACCTGCAAGTAATATCTAACTGCTTGGATACATAATCCCGCATTTATCATCTACAAATACTGGCATAGGTTGAAAATTGTATATTATCAAATCAACGGATTCGTTCTGCTTTATGTCAAAGAAATCAACTAATATTTTGATTACAGTGAAATCGAAAAAAATATTTTGTACCAAAATATGACCTAGAAACAAACTTTTTACAAAAACACTATTTAACTATACAACATAATATCGACGGTGTTTTGGCCAATTGATGTAGCCCTCAAAAAATACGAAAATGAGTCAATGATTGGATCCCATTTTAAAGACGACAGAGCAGGTCACGGTTCACGGCCAAATGATGTAAATTTTTTTTCGATGTCGGCTCCCAATCTGGAGCATATGGTCCCCTAATGGAGGTATCTTAACAGATTTTTTCTATGAGAATTGCTTTTTACTCAGTTGATCAACCTCTCTTTTTTCGAACAGAGTTGGGATAAAAGGATAGGGCTAGGACACGACTAGTGGTTAGCTAACCGCTCTCGCTACGCCCCGTGAGAATGGGATGGGTGGGAGGGAGGACTCAGACTACGAACAGAAATCCAAAAATCGATTGAAAGGTCAATCTATGAAAACGTCCGCACCGAGAATTGAACCCGAGACATCCGTAACCGTAGCCAGCGACGCTACCAACTGCGTCACGGACGCCGATAAATGTAAATTATAAAAATAAATTTACCACTTTTTGGAAAGGAAACATCATTTTAGATTGGTTTTAGGATCAAAAATACTGAGCCCCCCCCACTTGATTTAAGCCACTATTTTATTGACACTCAATAGGTATAATCCCATATCTGCAAACATGATAATTTACAGGAGTGTATTTCAAAGATTCATAACGCAACTGATCATTATAATGTTTTCGATAAAAACAGTTTTTACTCTCTCCTGAACAATTTAAATTTTGAAGGTTACATCAATTGGCCAAATCACCGTCGATATAATTGTATATGTGGTAAGAGTTTTGAAAAAAAAACTATAATCCAACCTTTGATTTTATTTTCTTTTGCTAATAATACAATATCCATAACAGAAATTATGAAAAAGCTTACAGCTTTTTAAATTTAAATGAATTTATATCTGAAGGTTATTTCTTCGCTCCTTTCAAGGTAATGTCAACAAAAGAAATGTTGGGTAAGTTGGAGCCTTCTAGTGTTCAAGCGTGATTAAGCACGCATCTTTTTGTTTTTCTTCTCGCTTTTATTTTCATAATTCTTTCAGTCTCCGTGTTGCCACTGTTTGCTAAAAGAAGTTTACTTTGAAATTTTATAGTATAAGGAAATTTATTACGTAGTTTTATTTTTTCATTTCGTTAACTCTTTTGAGGTAAATAGTCTATGAAAGTTGATATCTTGTACGATGATTTATTACTTTTCTATGCAATAAACTTTAAACAATCTTAAATTGTTCACACATAACTATTTTTAGCCATCTATGTTCCTAAATTAATACTTCATATATATTTCATACAATCCTTTAGTAGGAGTCACATAATGGATTGTGATAAATTGTAACCTTTAATCACCGTAGCCGAATAGTAACGCACTGAGGACTCTTCTTATTCTGCTACACAGTCAATGATTCAATATAATATAAGAATTTGAAGTCCTTTTTTAATACTGCTGATTAATTGTTCCTCGAAACGGAACTTAGAATTTATCACTATGATAGCTTACGTCATACCTCCCCACAATGCTTTTTAAATATGAGTAATTGACATGCGACATTTTTTTGCTCTAAATTAACTACAGATATGAATGATCTCAGAACAAATATACTTTAAAAAATATTTTTGAAAACTTTCTGTTTCTGATATTCATCTGTAAGTAATTTCATGATAAATTGTAGTCAATCAATCCCGTACTGTTTTTTCTAAAAAGGGTAGAATACCATGAGCATGTTATAATCCATTTAATTAATATAAATAGTACTATAACTTACCAATGCTTCTTCTGGGATTCATGCCCGGTATCAGCAGTACGACAATACGCTGCTTCTATTGGCCATATTTAAAGGTACATCAGTATATCTGAACCAATCGGCCGCAGTAGTAATAATTTTTAGTAGGAATGAAAAGAAGTATAAATAACATAATTATAGTATATTACAATTTATTACAATTTGAAAAAATTGTCTGACATAGTTCATGATATGAATATATAACATTATTTTATTGAATACTTAAGTATGTTTTTATTTAATTAGCAAATTATCATGATAAAGTTTGTGAATAAAACGTAAAACAAATCATTTTTATATTCTTAAAAACAGTTTGCACCTATCAGGTTATGAGATACTGCAATAAAAATACAGTTTTTTTTATTTAAGTATTACATTTCTGATCTGAACTTTTAATACATTTAATATGAAGTTTGTTTATTGTTCCAAATTAAATGTATGTTTTAATTTAACTCCATTGTCGTGGTCACACAGGAAACGTGACACCGCATTATTTGACAGTCGCATGGAAATCGCAATGCCGTAGCTCTTTCTGTAGCATATAATATATTTTGTAACATATACGTAATGCAGAGAATACTAATAATGAAAATAAATGTATTTTAATTTATTAATATCAGATATTTTATACTAAATATATATTATCTGAGAGAGTAGGAAAGAAACAACGAACGTCTGTCTCGCCGCTCGAGGGATGAAGGTGTTGGAGCGGGGAGAAGCGGAGCGCGGTGAGTCAACAAGCTTCACAGCACGCGTCCGGGGACAGGACAAAGGATGGGACACAGGTTCCTTCGTCTCCCATTAAAACCTGGTCATTATCGATATACTCTTTCTCGTTTATTGCAATTAGTTTCTATAATTTTCTTGAAGACAGTTACACAAACAGATTTACACATTTTTAATTTAAAACTCTGTAAGTGGTTTTACTAGCCAGCGGTGGACTAAGTCGCCGCTTTGCCGGCGGACGACTGCCACTGGGAAAGGTCGAGACGCGACTCCTCCTTTTTTTAAGCAGCGCACGCTTTTTGTTCACTTCCAACTGTGAACAAACAGCGGCAACCAAACAAATATGAAAAACTCTTAAACGCCTCGTATTACATTTTTAAAATTGCATTAATAGAAAGAGTCTGCAGACTGGTTTTGAAGACGCTGTCCGCCCCATAAGTACGGGGCGGTGTCATATCCCATCGAGTTACGGCGAATTTACTCATCTGCGTTGTTATACCCAGGGTTTTTTTGCCATGAATCGCGTTGAAACAGCGTTCCAGCACCATTTTAAGGGTGTTTTTAATGCTTTAAAGTAAATAATACGAAACAATGTACGCGCTTACATAATTACAAACCATATTTATATGATTCACAGTCAAATTAACTTTAGATTTGATATTTCAAAAATAAAATATTATTATCTATAATAAAAAGATTGTCGAAAAGTGATTTTCAGTATCTTTTTTATTAAAAAAAAAAGCCCTTATTATACATATGAATATTTAATGAACAATGCCATAGCCCTCTTCACGTCCATTCAGTGTTAAAATCTTTCGACTCTTAATGTAATGTGTTGTTATATAATTAAGGGACTACAAATCAATGTCTTCTGTAAGGATATTTTTTTATGTATAGTCCGGCGATGCTTCTCAAATAAACGAAAAACGAGTCACATATCGTCTCTTACACATTGTTTTGTCCAGAGCTAGTTAGCGTGGGTCATTTGACTAAATTTAAATTTAAATTGATTTCATTAATTTACAATCAACTACAAACACTTATTATAACTACAAATAAATAAATGCAACCTTTCGAAATGAAAAGGTTTCCTACCGTTATTTTTTTTGAATGCCTAAAATTTTACTGTTACAAATAGAATGTTTATGTATTATCAACAAATAACTTAAGAGATTCATATATCGTTGTAATAATATTTATTCGTTTATATATGCGTCTTTAGAAAAAAACAAATGAACTGCATAAATTTATTGATTTCGTCAAGAACAGTATTCGGAAAAGGTATCTTAGAGCATCGACAAAGTTACACAATAATTGAAATAACTCAGTTATAAACTTTATTTTGTTACATTATCGAGAGAGTCGACGGTTTCAGGTACTTTGGGGGGGGGGTGGTACACATCATGGGAGATGGTGCGTAAAGAGCTCGCAATCCGATTAGCGATAGCTGGAGCAACCTTTAACTCAATGGGGAAAGTTTGGGACCCACGGTTGTATTCGGTCAGAACCAAGTGCCACCTATTTAACACGTGCATTCTGATGGTGCTGCTTTACGGTTGCGAGTCATGGCACCTCACTCACAGGTTAAGCAAAGGGGAGCCTGAATCCTTCTGGTCTCTTGTACCAACCGGATGGATTTCGTCACCCTGGAAAACCGCTGATGACCATCCTTAGGATTTATTCGGTGAAGCTACGGGACGCTGAGATAACCTGGGAGGAATCAAAATGACTGGCGGGTGAATCTTGGAGGAACCATGTGATGGTCATATGCTCCGAGTAGGGAGCGAATATGGATTAAAAAAAAAAAACATTGAAGATTTCTACATTGCTATCGTCCGAATTAATAGATATCATAGTTATTTTTTGTGGCTCCTACATTTACTTATGTGTACCAAAATTTTGTTTTAGCTGTTAAAATAGTAATTTTACTTTAGTATTTTAGAATGTTCTAAGTATTTTTTTCCGAGTATTAAACATTGTAGTTAAAATCCAAAATGGCAGTTGTAGCGCGAAGCAGGTATTTCGTAATAATAGAGCTCAAAATACTTTATACATTGACATTTTCAGTAGTAAATTTTTGCAACCGTTATGTGAAAATTTTGCGCGCAGTTGCTAATAATTTCCCTAGAGGTCTCATCACGTCAAAAAAAACCAAATCTTTTCCCGTGTACATGCAAGTTATGTTTCTATTCTAACTTTTTTCAGCAATTTAAATATATGATTAAAATTGATTATCAAGTCATTTTGAATTTTTTAAATGACGTTTATAATCATATGTATGTATTATATTTATGACAAGACCTACCTGGTGGTTTGAGTAAAATGACGACTTTAATAACTGATAATTTCTTGCTTGTCATCATTTACCGGTAACACATTTATGATATAATATATCTAATTTTTATTACGACAAACATTATATGAAAACAATAGCTGTAATGTGGTCAACCACACTGTTATCTGCACAAAATAGCCACACGCTCCCGGCGTGCAATCTGCAACCCGAATACTCAGTAAATACTTTTTTGTATTAATTAGTTATAATAATTCCTGTAAAAATAAGAATAAATAAAATTTATATCCGATTTTTAGTTGAATGAACAAGACAAGCCTTTTCTTAGACGAAAAACAAGTTCATAATATTAGGGTTAGGCAGGAATAGTGGTAAGTCTATCACTCGCGAATAACGATTTTATCAGAAATAATTTGGTAGATTTCTTTCTCATTTTTCACCTCTTTTACGGTTTCCTTTATCACATTGTAAAATCAATTTGTAATTTCCGTAATGTTTTTTTGCTCTTTATAAATAAATTTGAATTGAAATTTTTATTGAGTATTAAGCCATCAGAAGTAAAGCTGTATTACTCAATGATGCACAATCGACGGATTAAAGTGTTTTGTTGCCATACAGTCAAAACAAAATAATCTCAATTGTCACTGAGTGAAGGGTGATAGAAGTCAAATTTATTATGTACTATTGTACTACTATTAAAATGTGTTTATACGACTCATCTGGTATAATATTAGATCAGTGGTTCCCAAACTTATTATAACCATGGAACCTTTCTTAAAGCAAAAACCTGACCATGAACTCCCAAGTAAAACAACTCTATATAACTGTACAATAGAAAAATTATAAACATAATTTTGATATCTTGAATGGTAAATTGTGATGTAAAAATGAAATGTAAATAAAACATTTTGATATTTAAAGTAGGATGAGGTTCAAAACTGTTCTTAATCCACGTTCTACTTAATAAAAGGACGAGAAAGCAATCAACAGCCTCTGTACAGTGACTCATAATGCAGGATATAAAATTGGTATCTGTTTTTGTAACCAGAATTTGTGGTGTACTTGTTCAAACATTGGTTTCAGCTTCTCATTTGTGGATAATTCAATAAATTGCTTCTGTATTAGTATGGATACATCCGAGTTCGTGAGTCTACTTGCATAATGATCCAACACCCAATAAATCGCTACCAATTTATTTATTCCTATTCATTTTAACTTTCATAATAATGAAAATGTGTCACAAATATTTTTTATATTTAGCCTTTCGCGCCCCTCCCGATTTTGTCCAGGTAGCCATAAATTATTTTTAATTTGCCATAGACCCCATGACAAGAAACCCTGTGGTTCCGTAGGAATCACTTTGGGAACCATTGTATTAGATCATTATTTAAAAACAAACAAAACGGTTCATAAAAAATTCGTAAGTTATCAAAGGTAAATAATTGTCAACATTAAATACGGTGATGTAATTAAAAAAAAATTTGATCATATAGACATGATATTAAAACGTCAGCAAAAGCGTGAATAAATAATATTCCCAGTCTTGCAACCAGCCTCAGACGATGCATATAAACACATCCAATGATACTATACCAATAACTCAACTGTGACACTTTTGTGTTGTATTATGTTCTTCCAGACGAGGAGACAGTTCAAACTATAAATATTTTACAATTCATTAATTAATTTATAACCTTTTAAAAACGTTAACCAAACACTTCATGCCACAATTTTTTTTTTAAATACTTCTATTCAAATCTTTCAAGAAGTATAATACAGTAACTTTGTCGTTTCATCGAGAGGTGTCACTATTAACGAATGACTATACCCACTTTATGAATCGTAAATGTGATACTACAGTCACTAAAGTTGTGTACAGAAACGGTGAATTTATTTTTATATATGTAATAACGATATAATTAAATTAATTATCCAACAATCAAGTTTTGCTATAGGTATCTGTAAACGATGAATTATTTATTATTATATTATATTATATTTGTCACTTTATATGAAACGTTGGATAGCGTATAGAAATAAACCAAATCTTTTCATTGTCACATGTAGAGGGATTTAAAATTGATTTAATAACATATTTTCAGTGTTCTAGAGAGGATATAAATTCAATCCTTGGTGAAAAGGCATTAGATTTAGAATAATAAGCCACAATCAAGAAGGTACCTGATCAGTATATAAAATTGTGGAGTTAATAAAAAATCTGTTTTATATTTCTCAAAAATAACCATAACTTTAATTAAAAAAGTAATATTTTCAAAGGAGTTTGCGAGAACTTTTTGTAAATTTAAATAATATAGATGAATCTGTTATTCGACTGGTTGTATAACTAAGTCACTAAGATGCTTTGCTTGTCACACCAAGCAATACAACCAGTGATATAACATTTATCAATTTTAAGTTTTTATAAGAGGAATAATATATTTAATCTTTTAATATAGGTATTTGCCTACGTAAACACAATTATAATTGATATTTTAATCTTCATAGATTAAATAAATTAAACTGGATAATTCAAAACATGTAATAATTAATCCTGTTCCTAGAGTAATTTAGTAGAAAACTTACTAGTTATTTAAAACTTTAACTCGTTATTAGAAACCCCAACAGCTATCAACAGACCTTACGATTAATAACAATTATAGTCTTGGACAGATTTCATTTACACGGGATAATACATTATACAATTTCTAGTGAAAACTAACTCGAAGTTAATTTTTATAAGGTCAACTTGGAGCTCTTCTACACCAACTATAACTTAGATAATCTTACAATTATGTTTATACAAAGCAAAAAATATGTATTTCAAATAAAACAAAATAAAAAATGATAATTATAATTTCATAAATAAGACTTATTAGAGGTGATTTCTGAAAAGAAAAAAAAATACGGACCATATAAGCATTTCATATTTTTATTTTCGATCGATTCAATTGTATATATCAACCACTGGAATAGCAAGGTTATCAATTTTAATTTTCTACTAAAAAATAATTTACACATAGCTACCGCCGAATCCGTCGATATATCCATTTTTCCAAATGTCTTTTCTTCGCATTTTTCTAGATATTATTCTACTTTGGATTAAATATATTTTTGTTCAGTTCTCTGTTTGTCAATTTTTCACGTCAGCTTTTTATGACAGTAGTAGGTAACAATTTATTTCAGCTGGCAGAATTTGCATTATTTATAGACATGTAAGAAAAATATACATAGGGATGCATTTCTACTGGCATGTATGTACTTTTTATTTTACAAACAACACAGTTGACAGTGGTGAAGAATATTTATTTAAAATAATATTTTAATAACCTTAAAGATAGCAGCTGCGTTAGATCAGTAAAACGATATTTCTTCAATTACTGAAATTACGACATGTTTAAAAAGTTTTTTTGCTCGTTCCCATTCGTCAAACTCAAGTATTTTGATAAGATATTGAAAGCGCCCGTTATTCATTATTTTTCTTTAAGTCTGGAGAAATTGTGATGTGAACTTTCATCGATTTTGTAAAATAATTCATCAACCTTGTTACGAATACTATTCAAATAGTTGTCCATATTCGAATATTGAATATTTTAATATTCGTATTAGAATCCTTAATACTGAAACTACGGAATATTGATGTTATTTTACACCGTATAAACGGAAAAAATTTTTTTTTAGTAAATATTTTGAAAGTAATAATAATAAAAAGCTTAGATCGTATTTGAAGTGTAATGCTGGCGACAAATCTAACAAATTCTATATACAGCCAATTGAACTTGAGACCGATGGAATTCAGCCAAGAATAAAATGGAGACACCTGATCAAGAATGACACATATTTTTTCTGTGGTTATGAACTTAGTGAAACGTTCATTAATTTAGCGTGCGACCGTCATCACGAAATTTTGTAACTGCCTAGAAATGTTGATTATACTTTAAAATATGGTTTTTGTTTGAGCTATCTTCTGAACATCTGACGCTGTCGGAAACTAACAGGTAGACTTTCCGTTTAAATGTTGCTTATAACGTTGGGCCAAAATATTTATACGTACTGTTAAAATACAATAAAAGTATATTGGTGATTCGTTTATTATAGAACAAATACCGAAGTTGACATAGGCCGTTAAATATTGTAGACAACTTTTAAATTATATATGATCAAACTTAAAATACCAAGTTATGGTCCTCTGTTTTTAGTAGCCAGTTTTGTTACAGCTCTCGTGACACAAAATGTACGTACATTTTATTCCGTTAGTGACGCGTGACTTGATATATACTTGAATCGCATGAATATTGCAGCAAGTGGCTGCGGAAATTTCCTGCCAACTGAACAAAACATTTACAGCCATACGTTTGGTATACTGCAAAATTTTCTATTTAAACATTTTCATGAATATTCTCTGTCATACTGAGACCAAATTGTGAGGGTTAATTTACTTGTATTGCATTAAAACACAAAGTCGAAAATTTGTAGTAGTTTTCACTCATTCACAATTTTCAAATATTAAGAAAAGTCGGATGATTAGGGAAATCTAAAAAAAAATATTTTGACTAGACGTGTTTTTAAAATTGTATTCTAATAACAAACGCCCACAACTGACAACAGTTTATCGTGGAAAAATTGCTGAATAGCATGTTTTTAGCTACACAATTTTTAATTTATTGATTAAATTGGCACATACTTGGTAGAACTTCATTATAATAGGATAAAATAACAAAGTATTTAGTTCTACAATTTTTTTATCGTGTAGTTGATAGCTATTTCGGCTTTACGCCATCGTCAGAACTATAGTTCAATACGTTAAATACTTTGTTATTTTATCCTATTTCATTTTATAATTATTTTATTGTAGTTTTAAATCCTCATCTTTTTCCATGCAATATAATATATATGGCCACCACGTGACGTCTTCTTCAGGATGGTGTAATATATCAGTTTTAAAAAGAGACAGTGAAGGGAACAGGCTCTCCGAAGACATTCGCACCGGTTCCATGACTAAACAGAACAAAAGAAAACAGTACAATTTGAAAATAGTATTTTTGTCGTATATATTATTTATTGAACATATAAGAAATAAATAATATATTTATTAATTTATATAATATTTAGTAACTTATAAAAACAAAAAAGTATAATAAACTCTAATATGCAATTGGCATGTGTTAATTTTAGATATTAAACACAAATATTTGCAGGTGACTATACTGTTTATTTCATATAATATTATTTTAAAAATATCTGATTCGACAAAAATTTTGAAAATTGGAAAATCAAACAAGATCAGCTCGATGAGAAGTCACTCATTTCTATAATCAGATATGTTCAATAAACAATAGATACGACAAAAATATTATCTTCAATTATTCTGTTTATTCCTGTTACGTTTCGTCATGTTCTGTTTAGTCCGGTTACCATTCGCACCATGTGCCAAATTCTGTCTCGTCGACACTATTCTAATATACTACGTAGGCCAGTCTTTGAGATAATTAATACCCGATATTCCAGAGCTGTTATACCGTTACCTTAAGACTTAAGACACATCCTTAAAGCATATATCTAAATATGTCATGAACTAGACAATAAAATTGCCAAAATTGTTCAATGCTAGTAAAAAAATTTAAATTTTTATTAAAGTTAATTGTATTACTAAATCTGTAGTATTAAGTTATCATAAACCAATTATTAACTGAATAGAATAGGTGTATTAATGAAACAAAAGCTAAAACGAATAAAACAGATAAGATTCCTATCACGTAATCTTGTTTAAACATTTCTTTTGATGAAAGGTTTAACATAGAATGAAGTCATTGAATAATGCTTCTTTGTACAAAGACACGCTTTGAATTATTATGCACGAATCATTGTCAATTGCGTTCACCAATCATTCAGTTGACAACTTGGTGAACGAAATCAATTTCAATCTTAATAAAGTACCACTAATGAAACAATTCAAAATTACTCGTATTTATTTGTTCAGTATCTAATTCCACCTTTATGTTGGTAAATTAAATAAGTGCACTGTAATAGATTAAATTTGACAGTAAGTTATATAAGTAGTCAGGGTGTATGCGTTTAGTTGCTGAATTAAAGGGTCAATAAATTTTACAAAATTTCTTCCATGACTACATTGATTTCAACTGATAGAAGTTTTTTTATTGCACACTGTTTTTTTTTCACGCAAACGTAAGTGCAAAGTCTTTAAGTAATGGGTAAGTGGTTAAGTAGTCTTTAAGTAATGCTAAGGATTCCGAATATTAATTATAATAATATAAATAGGCGTCAACAAACTGATAAAATTCTTGTAAAACTGACTACTTTGTTATTTTTACTCTATTATAATAGAGTTGTAACAAGTAAATGCCAATTCAATCATTAAATTCCAAATATTCACCGAAAACAAATATTCGAATACCGAATTTGTATTCGAAAATTCAAATACATTCGTTTAAAAAAATGTATGAATTTCACTACGTAAATTTGTTGTTTTTTAAGATATTTTTGCGAGACGTATTAATTGCCAAATACCATTAATTCTGTTAATTAATTGATCATCACATACTATCTATTTACATACTATTAATTAACAAATACTGGTCGTCAGCACGTGTCTTGGGCGAGTATTATGGTGTATATACAAAATAGATTATATCACGGTGTAATGCGATGCCAAATGACATTAAATACTAACCCAGTGGTTTATTATACAATAATACCATGAAGCAATATTCAAATGATCTATCAAATTCGAATTTCCGAACATCGAATATATTCGAAAATTTGATTAGAATCACTAGTGGTTACTCATAAAAAATTTTTTATCAATTTTGGTCTTCAAAGAATAGACGAATATTGCTTTGAGTAACCAGAAAAAGTAGAAATACAGTAGTCCATTATTTTCTTTGCGTAGGTTCCAAGATTTGATTAAGGGATTATGCTATGAATATTTCAAGAGGGATCTTGAAATATTCATAGCAATTCTTTTAAAATTTATATCGATGTTTTCTTACGGATACACCAAATTAACTAACTGCCTTACGGCTGGTGTAGGGTACACAGTTAAAAACTATTTGAAGATGAAGATTCGGTAGGGCATA